>JAYEPQ010000005.1:24269289-24869289 GCA_036321105.1 Dracaena cambodiana | reverse complement strand
CTTCAACTGGGGCTGGATCCCCTTCTTCACTTTCCACATCTGGGTTCAAAACCCAGGGGATTAAACCCAGCAAGTAACACATTTAAAAGGAGAAATTGTGTACTATCATAGTACAGGAATATCAGTGTGCATAATCATGTTTAAGTCAGTGTTGTTTGTGTATATATAAATTAAATATGAAGGCAAGCATAAATAAATGTATAAATAAATAAACATGACAATAACTACTCTGTCTATTTAATTTTATATTTTATTGGTCTAAGTCACCGTCCAATTTAATTATAGAAACTGTATTAATGGATAAGATAGCGCTATTCTCCATTACCGTGTAAGTGCCCGTGCATACCCGGGACCCGGCCACAATATTCATGGTGCTGAACCATGACATGCTGCTAGGCACAACAATCAATTTTCATACTGTATTATAGGAATGGATATACCACTCTGGGTAACAATTATTAATTGGTGATCCAGTAATCACCCAGGCCGTTACAGTAAAAGAATACCGGCCCTAACAATAAAATCAATTCTTATACGTCAATGCTCTTATCTATCATATAGTTTCTCCCATTTTCGTATTTATAATACATTATGCACATGAAAATTTTATTTTTTATTTAATTGTGTACTTTTCCTTTTTCTTCTTTAAATATTTTTCAATTCATGATAACATACTTGCATTTCCATGACTGTACATGATATGTAGTATTATAACACATAATCTGCAATATCCAAGTACATGACTTGTAGCATGATAAATTAACATATGATATATTAGTACACAATTATATCACAACGCATATCATTCAAATTATTTCAATAATCTGGTTCAATTTTCAATACCAATCAATAATCTAATTTGGAAACCAATCGCATCCTGCTAGCCATCAAATTTACTCCTCGGGAGCTTTACATTTATGACAATGTACTGTACTACCTACTCCCTGCACCTCCTCAAAATAATGTTAAGTATGATTAATATATAGTTATGTATATCTATTAGATAAGTTAGTTAGCCATAAATTTACGTATGTATTGATTTTACAGAAAAGATAAAATTACCCCATACACACCTACCACTAAAAACTTTTATAATTAAACACAATAGTGTACAAGATGTATTTAATTACTATAGTGGTAGGTGTGTATGGTAGGTGTTTAATTCTTGTAATTACTATTGTGGTAGGTGTGTATGGTAGGTTTAACCTACCATACAAGATGTATTTAATTACTATAGTGGTAGGTGTGTATGGTAGGTGTTTAATTCTTGTACAAAGTAATTACAAGAATTAAACACCTACCAAGGTGTATGGTAGATAAAATTACCCCATACACACCTACCATACACACCTACCACTATTGTGTTTAATTACTTTTATAATCAAATTTAATTACTTATTAATTAAATTAATACTACTGGAAGGTTTAATTTCATTAAAAATTTGATTCCAGGCAACGTTCTCCAAGCATTACCAAAGTAATATAGGACATAACGATCAATGAAAGGAGTAAAAAAAATTATTCATTTATTTGTTGTCAAAAATAAAAGATCTAGAAATTCTGAAGTAATTGAAAAATAGGTAGTTAACAAATAATGAGAGCTACTTGCCTTAAAAATGAGTTGCTTCTAAGTTTCCCTAGCTCCCACTAGTTGGCTGTGGTGTTGTTGGAGGAAAGTGAAAGACTTTATGTATAGAGAAGTTGGGTGGAGGAGAAAATTGAATTATTTAGTCACTCAATTGTTATCCTTATTGTTTTACGGAGCGACACTTAAGCTCTGCGAATGCCACTCTCTCTCACTCACCATTTTACAGCTTATTACCTGCCTAATTGGTTTTCCCAGAGAGGCACGAGTTCCATCAAGGCCCACTGCCTTTCATGATCACCGCCTTCTACGGATAAGGTAGTATGATTAATTTATTATTTTATTTATTTATTTAATATTTAATAATTTCGGTTCCGTGTAACGTTCTCTGAATACAACCAATTTAATATAAGACATAGTACTCAATGAAAGGAACACTAAAAAATTATTCGTTTGTTCTTTCGATGTCCAGAATAAATAAACTGAAATTCTGAAGTAATTAGAAGACTTCGGTTGACTTATTCGGCACCACTGGTCTCAAGAGAGCAATACAGGTAACTCGAATTTTGGGGTATTACACATAATCTTGAGGACAATATTACACAGATATAGCATAGAATGGATCAAATGATCCAAGCGTAACAACAATTCATTCAGGCACAACAAACAATCAATAATTAGAATATAACGGCCGTCGGTGAAATATGATATCAGATAAGCCAACTTAGTTCCTCTCTTCAAACTCAAGAAAAAGGTAAGCTACCATCTCAACTGGAAGCCAGTACTTCAGGTAAAGTCAAAGGTATAAACTTTATTATTTCTTCAATTGATGACACTATACTAGAGAAATTTGCTGCAATTAGTTTGCGAAGTTGAAAAATACTTGATGAGCCTGTTTCAAAAAGAGACATAGAAGAGAAATATGGTGATGATTCAACACAATAATATAAAGATTACAATCCCAAAGAATTCACTTCCATGACTTACAAGCCACATGTACCATTTCCCTTACGTTTGAAAACTAAAAATATTAATGCATCTTATGTTGGCAATTTAGAAATTTTCAAACAAGTACAGATCAATATCCCTTTGCTGGAAGAAATTAAGCAAGTTCTCTCATATGCAAAATTTTTGAAGGACTTGTATACAATTAAAAGACATCACAATGTTAATAAGAAGGCATTTCTCATAGAGTAGATAAGTGCATTCCTCCGTTCTAAAATGCCTCTTAAATATAAGGATTCTAGATGCCTAACTTTTTTATTTGTGATAGGTCAACATAATATTGAGAAAGTTCTATTAGATTTGGGAGCTAGTGTAATCTTCTTATTATATTCGATTTACAAGCAACTAGGTCTATGTGAACTTAAACCTACACCTGTCATACTATAATTGGATAATAAGTTAGTAATATATCCTAGGTGTTGTTGAAGATGTTTTAGTGATACTGCACCTGTAAAGAATTCACGACTTTACATTCCTATTATCCTTGGATGTCCATTTTTAGCTACTGCTAATACTATATCAATTGCTGGAATGGTGTGGTAAAGTTATCGTTGGGTAATATGATCTTTGATCTTAATATTTTCAATGTTTGCAAATAATCAAATATCGATATTGAAGAAATTCGTGAAGAAGGAGACATTATATCATTGTCCATCTCTGATCTATTAGAGCTTGCATTGACAATGGATGATGATTTACTTGAATATTCTGGCAACACTGTTAATGTCATGGAATGTTTAACTGATACTCATTGTTTTAATGTCATAGGATGGAATCCTAAAAGAAAGTATATGAAGAGTTAACTAAAATAACAAAGAAATTAATACCATTCAATTTACAATCCACGATACTTGAGCTAAAACCATTACCCGAGGATCTCAAATATGTGTTTTTAGGACCTAAGTAAACATTCTCTGTGGTTATCTCAGCGCATCTTGATGAGAATTAGGAAGAGTGACTACTTTCAATATTACGAAAGAATAAGAGAATTCGAGGATAGAATATGGTGGATATCAAAGATATGTACCCCTTATTTGCACACATCGTATCACTTTGGAAGATGGTGCTAAGCCAATAAGGCAACTGCAATAAAGGTTTAAACCCTGGCATGAAGTGGTTAATACCGAGGTGTCAAAATTTTGTGATGCTATCATCATGCTATCATCATCTAACCAATAGAAGATAGTAGTAAATAGATAACTCCAACTCAAGATGTTCAAAAAAAACAAAAATGAGGTAACAATTATTATAAACGAGGATGGTGATTCGATACCCATTCGTACAACTACGAGTTGGCGCATATGCGTAGATTTTAGAAAATTAAACTAAGTAACATGAAAAGTTGATTTTCTATTACCATTTCTTGACCAAGTACTTGAAAGAGTTGTTGGACATGAATTTTATTGCTTGACTGATGGTTATTCTGGTTATTATCAAATTGAAATTGTTTTAAAGGATTAGAATAAGACTACTTTTATCTGTCCCTTTGGTACAATTGCATTGAATGCCATCTAGATTATACAATGTACCTGTAACATTTCTAATGTGTATGATTAATTTCTTTAGTGGCATGATTGAAGACTATCTAAAGATGTTTATGGATTATTTCTCTGTATTTGGAGATAATTTTGAATCATATTTGACTAATCTAAAAGTTGTACTAGACCATTGCCAATAGAAAAATTTGCTCCCAAATTAGAAAAAGTGTCACTTTATGGTTACAAAGGGTATTATATTAGGTCACATTGTTTTATAATGGTATGCAAGTAGATAAGGCTAAAGTAGATTACTGAAAGATGACTAGAATCTCCTCCAATGAGAAAGAAGTAATAAACTCTGCCATTACGGAATCTCAAACTTCTAATTCATTCTTTGAAGATTCTGCCTTTGCACACATAATGCACGAACATCCTAAAGAGTTCGTGAAGAGAATGGATCAGCATAAAAAGATCATTTAGAAGCAGCTGGAGTCCATAGACGAGATTAGGAAAATGTTCCAACTTCCGATCAAAGAGCTACCGAAGAACAAGGGAGAATCTTCTCCCAGAAGTTTCCGCATCCTAATGAAGGACAAAGGGAAGAGAAAAGAGAACAAACCTCGTACTCTTACTGGGAGCACTGGCGGCGAGGAACATGAAGAAGAAGACAATCATTTTGAATACTTGCGCCATCAATCCGAGAATTCATAACATGAAGGCAATCCACATGCTGTCTTGATAGAGAGCTTTTAGAACCAGCTCAACGCTCTGGTTCATAAGAGTGATTTACAAGAGCTGGGGGTTATGAGGCCATATTTAATGGAGTGGGATAACATACAATTCCCAGAGAATTATAAGTCTTTGAAGCTTAAGTCTTTTGATAGTAAAGCGTCGCCGAATTAGCACCTTTACTATTTCAAGTCACAGACAAGGCATTTGGCCGGGAATGACCTCATCATCACACATATTTGTGTCAGTATCCTTATAGGTCTAGATTTGAATGGTTACGACGATTGAAGCCAAGAACCGTCAATTCATGGAATGATATTGAAAAGATCTTCTTGACGAGGTTCTATGAAGATGACATGAAAAGCTCGATGCCAGCATGCCTTCCCACAAAGCTAAAGAGGGGGGAGTCAGCTTGAGACTTTATCAAAAGATTCAGAAATAATTTTTTGAGATGTTCGTATGGGGTGTCATAAAAGACTTTAGTGAAAACCTGCAGACATAATCTCTCTACTAAAGTTCTTGTCAGGATGAGGGCTGTAAAGTCCACTACTTGGAAAGAACTATCAGTGCAAGCCGAGAAGGCCGGGGAAATTGCACGACTTGAAGCTAAAGAAGGAGGAAGACTAAGAAGAAATAATTCAGGAACACCTCAATCATCTCGACTTAAAGGGAAAGAGACGATGGCGATAGATGCTCCAGGTCTAGCTAAACCTCTTCTTAACAGGCTACTCCTCCTCCATCAAGGGCCCCTCAAAAATAATATTCCTTCAAAGATGAGCATACCATTTCTATTTTTAACTTGCTCATGAAAAGGAATATGTTGAAATTACTGGAGGCCAAGCGTCCTGATGAAATAGGAAATGTTAATGATCCTAATTATTGCGTATATTATAGGATCATTAACTATTCTACTAAGAACTGTTACGTTCTTAAGGAGAAAACTCAAGCTCTGGTGGATGCCAACATCATTAAGCTGCAACCAGAGTAGAAGAAAGTGACAACGAATAGGTGTCTATCAAATTTGGAAAAGCTCCAAATTGGGTAGAATCAACCATTCAAGATGGAGTGACGTCGATTCCCAATGGTACTCATCAATAGCGAAAGAAAGGATTATCTCCCTTCGAGACATCGAAAAGGGAGATAATATGTGTACATTCAGACCGTGATCCTGAATATGCATGAGATAATACTAACACTTAGCGGTACGGTTGGTTCGAGGAAGACCAATGTCTTTCTCGTGATCCAGGATATGCACGGGATAATATTAGTACTTAGCGGTGAGGTTGGTTCGAGGGAGACCAATGTCATGGCTGCGATCCTGGGTATGCGTAGTACACTCCTAAAATATGCAAGATTCATCCATCAAATAGTTCCAAAACTAATGGCATTAATAATAAGTCATACTGTCTCATCGCAGGCTTTAATAACATAACATATGGTAGGTACTCTTGATTCACATACATGTTATTGTCTCCTTGCTTTTAACCAAAGAACTTTTAATGCCATATTTCAACATTGCTTTAATTTATCACGTGCGTGATTTTATTTCTTGTCGGGTCTAACCCCTGAGGCTTCCCCGCATGCTCGGGTATTGAGAAGAGTGCATCGAAGGATGAAGTTGAGCCGCCAATCAATGACCCTCACTTCAACCAGCTCTCGGATTACTAAAGTATCGTAGAGGCTTCTTATTGCTATAATCAATTTGTTGTCTCTCAGTGATGTGTTTAATCTACTGCAAGTGTACAGTATCGGTTGTAACACTAACAGGTCGTTCCCACATGATCTAAGGTGTTTTTGAGTTCTTTCTTGTCCTACTACTCTAACGAGTTAATTCAAGGCTCTAGATTGAAGTCAAGTTATTCTAATTAGCCTAGGTTATATATTCTACTAGTTTACAACTATGTATTATTTCTATTATCTTCTACCTATCATAAAAATTAATCTTTTAGTTTTAATCTTTATTTAAACTATTCTAAGTATAAGATATCAAGTGATGTGCAAGTATAACTCATCAAAAAAACTAATTTTCATAAAAGTAAACTAAATCGTTAGATAATTCTATGAAGAAGATGAAAATTAACAACCCCAAACCCTAACTAAGTATAGGTTATTAAGAAACTTAACTCAAGTATAACCTATCAAAACATTAATCTTCGAGTTGTTGTATTATAATCTTTTCATTGAAAAATCATATCTTTATTATTTTATTTTAGAAATAAAACAATAAAAAATAATTACATGGTTGATTTATAGTTTTTCTACATCCTAGTGCTAAACTAATTTAGCTACTCATGGTTCTAATTAAAAATCCTATTTTTAATCATGAAAGCAAATAAAAATTCTATTTTTCCTAGAAAGCAATTAAACATCAACACTAGAAAGTTATTAAATCTATCTAAAAAGTAATGGAATTTTCGGTGGAGCTCGGTATGACAGCCATCACCCCTTCGGCAAAACCCTAATATTTATTAATCAAAATTAAATCTAAAATTATATGTAAAAAGCTTTCCCTAATTTACAAGAATTCATAGGGTATTTATAACCCAAACACAATCCTATTCCTACTCAAACTCAATACAAAAGATATAATCCTAATCCAACACAAACTAATCTCAAGATACATAATCTTAATCCAATCCATAACTATTAGAAACCAATGGTTGAGATTAGATGGCATCAAATACTAATTTTCGGGTCCAAAACTCGAATTAAGTTTAGCAGACCTGTAGCCCGCTGGATCAGATTTTCCACTATGCAGCGCTTCAGTAAAATGATCATAAATTTTGCATCCGAACTCAGATTAATCTGTTCTTGGACTCTTTTTGAAGATAATTCCGATATCTATAAACTTTTCCTATGATTTTTTAGATTTCAAGATTTGTCTTGGCCAAAAATGCTCTTGAAATTTCTGCTACTGCACTTAAATTTCTATTTTCGCCTTAGTTAACTTTCTTTACTCATATTCTTAACAAATTTGCATCTTCTTCTTCTTTTCCTTGTGAATCATTTGTTAACTATAAAAATACACTAAATATATCCTAGTAGTAATTATTTATATACAAAAATAGATAAAATATGGGAGAAAATATGCAAAATATGATACTAATTACACTCCCACACCTATCTTTTGCTAATCATCAAGAAAAATCTAGACCTAAAAAGAAAAATCCTAACTCACTTTTGCAGGAATCGCGATTACACTTAGCACGCGTAACAAACCTTTAAACACCTAGGTTATCCTAGTGGATGAGTTGTGTCTCGTGAGGGTTTGCAGTGAATATACCCACAAAATTCTCAAAAAAATAGATTAAGAAATAAAAAAAAGAAAAATAAGGATAATCGAAAATCAAGAAAAATATAAATTTTATACAAAAGAAAGAAAAATCTTCATTTTGGGTGATATTTTCATCAATTAATCTCACTAATATCCACTAATAGATAATTCATTGGCTCCTATACATCTACGTGCACGTGCGATAATCTATTTTGGTTTTAGACTCCAACTCTAACTCATGATTCATCTCCTCTCTCTAAACAAATTTTTTTCACTTTTTTTTTGCGAATATTTTACCTTTCATGCGAATATTCACGTTTGCTTAGGCACAAAGTATGCGATTACTCGGATCATACTTTTTTTTTATTTCTGAGGCTATTGCCTTAAATACCAGGCTCACCTTCTTTTTTTTCTTTTTTTTTAAGATTATTGCCTTAAATACTAGGCTCATCCCTTTTTTTTTTCTTGTTTAGAGAGAGAAAACTACTCAATCATTATCATCTTTGTCCTTATCCTAATAAACTATTGTGAAGTGAAAAATAGATGTATACTTACCTCAAAATTACTATTAGCAATATTTATTTTTTGGATTTTAATCTTATTCATAAAATTCTTAGTGAATTATCCAATCTACTCTCCTATTAAATTTTAAATCTAAATTTATTTTTTATTTGTAATTAGATTGATTTATTGAAGAAAATATTTTTATATTTTTTTTACTTTTTTTAGATTTTGTTACTTTTTTTAATTTTTTTTTTCAGATTTTTTTACATTCTTTTTTTCAGATTTTTTTTTAGCTACCCTAAAAAAACTACTCAAAATGTAAAGTAAAGAAACCCACAAAAAAAATCGTTGAAAAAACTAAAATTCGTAGAAAAATATAAAAATCTTCTAACCCACTCCTCCATACCTAAACTCGTATATACCCTCATACACAAATCAAGAGAGGTAAAATAAATAAGAAATCTATTATATAAATATTATACACTTATTAGAAAATTCAGATCGGTTACGACCTCTTGTTCGCTTCCCACTCTCATAGTATGTCTTTTTATATTTTGATATGGATGAACTTAGTTTTTTTGTCAATTGTGCATTTAATCTCTCCATCTTGTTTTTGGTTTTTTTAAATTTTTTTCTGCCCTTTTTTCTTTTATTCAGTATTAAAATTTTAAAGTTGGAAATCGTACCTTTGTCGTCCATATTTGACCCACAAGCATCTTTCATGGCAGTAAGTATTTTGGTTTTATCAACATGTGAAATAACATACTCATTTTGGTATTGTCGAATATTATGAGCTTGACTTTAGATAGTTCTTTCAAATCATCAGGTACCATTAGCACTTCTTTCTATGGTTCCTTCCATTCTTTTAGTATTCTCGCTCATCATGCAAATTTTCTTCAAAACTGTCATCAAAATTCTCAAAAAAAGTTGCCATACTAGTGGACTTATCATTAGTCAAGTCACTATGAAGAGATAAAAATTCTTATTCACAAATTTATTCACAATTTTCTACAAAAGAGTCAGAACATAATATGTTACTAGCAAGCTAATCATGAGGCAAATCACTAAGCAAAATTTTCTCTTTATCACCAGTTTCTTCATAATTATTTTCACAATGGTCTAAAGTAGATTGATCACAGTATTGAAGTATAGACTCATCATGCACAAAATTATTGAACTCATTTTGAACCATATCAACTTCAAAAGATAACTGAAGTGATTGCTTATTCGAATTAGATATGTTCAAATAATTAGATGGTTGATTTTCAAAAAGTTTAGTATGAGAAATTATTTTGAGAAAATCTTCCATATAAGATGTAGTTTGAGAGGATGATTTTAGCAAAGTTTCTATACCTTCCTCTACTGTACGTGCTCGCTCCTCAGTCTCATGATTATAAGCTTCCTTGCTATCCTCGAATGATTTCATCTCGAGGTCGAGGTCATGAGTGAAATTTGATGGTGGATATGATAGATCTATATACATATTTGATGACAGATATGAAGGGGTTGTAGGCAGATTCTCACAACATGTATACCCGCTTCTAATCTTTTTAATCTTTTATCTAATATGTTCAATTGAATATTTTATTTATGATTGAATTTAGAATATGAAAATAAATAGTCCATGAAGAAAGGATCAGATAGAGGACTCTCTTAATACGACTCTTGATTGTATGTAAAATTAGAATGATTTATCCATTCACAATTATAATTTTGTTTATAGAAAGCACTCGTAGGTTCATTATATGTGGTGTGAATTTGATGATGACCTAGTCCTAGCGAACTTCCTATCTATGGATACTGAGGATAATTATGATATGGATCATGACAATAATGGAAACCTGTTTGATTTTGAAACATATTTTTTTTGGATTTCTTTTTGAAAAAAGTGGAGAGGGAAAGAGATGGAAAAGAAAAAAGAAAAAAATTGAAACTTTTTTATTTTTCTGTATTTTTTACAGAATCAGAGACCCAAAACACAGAAATAGAGAAAAACTGGGGGAGAATTTCACCTGAATTGCAGCCAAATGGCGGCAATTGCCGCTGTTTTGGTGGCAAAATCAAGGAGCTTGGCTCCCTTCTTTTTGCAGTGTACTCCTGAGACTTCTCTCTTCCCTTTTTGCTTCTTGTATCTGAACTTTCAGGTCTCTGCACACTCAACACACATTGTTAACCTGTAAAACATTAGAAAAAGTAAGAAAAAATCGTCGATCCTAGCAACGACGCCAAAAACTTGATGCATTAAATCTACTGCAAGTGTACAGTATCGGTTGTAATGCTAACAGATCGTTCCCACATGATCTAAGGTGTTTTTGTGTTCTTGTCCTACTATTCGAACGAGTTAATTCAAAGCTCTAGATTGAAGTAAAGTTATTCTAATTAACCTAAGATATATATTTCACTAGTTCACAACTATGTATTACTTCTATTATCTTCTTCCTATCATAAAAATTGATCTTTTAATTTTAATCTTTATTTAAAGTATTCTAAGCATGAGATACAAGTGATGTGCAAGTATAACTTATCAAACAAACTACTTTTCATAAAAGTAAACTAATTCATTAGATAATTCTACGAAGAAGATGAAAATCAATAACCCCAAATCCTAAATAAGTATAGGCTATCAGGAAACTTAATTCAATTATATTCTATCAAAGTATTAATCTACAAGTTGTTGTATTATAATATTTTCATTGAAAAATCATATCTTTATTATTTTATTTTAGAAAGAAAATAATAAAAAATAATTACATACTTGATTTCTAGTTTTTTCTACATCCTAGAGCTAAACTAATTTAGCTACTCATGGTTCTAATTAAAAATCCTATTTTTAATCATGAAAGTAAATAAAAATCCTATTTTTCTTATAAAGCAATTAAAGATCTATACTAGAAAGTGATTAAATCTATCTAAAATGTAACGGAATTACCTCCGGAGCTTGGAATGGTGACCATCACCCCTTCCGCAAAACCCTAAGATTTATTAATCAAAAGTAAATCTAAAATTACATCTAAAAAACTCTCCCTAATTTCCAATGATTCATGAGGTATTTATAACCCAAACACAATCCTACCCCTACTTAAACTCAATACACAAGATATAATACTAATGCAATACAAATTAATCTCAAGATATATAATTTTAATTCAATCCAGAGATATTAGAAACCAATGGTTGAGATTAGATGACATAAAATACTAATTTTTGGATCTAAAATCCGAAATTATGTTCAGCAGACCTGTAGCCTGCTGGATTGGATTTTCCACTCTGCAGTGCTTTAGTAAAATGACCATAATTTTTGCATCTAAACTCAGATTAATCTATTCTTAGACTCGTTTCGAAGATAATTCTGAGTTATTCAAATTTTTCTGACATGAATTTTTCCAGTTCATGATTTATCATGGCCGAAAATGCTCTTGAAATTTCTGCTGCTGCACTTGAGTTTATGTCTTCGTCTTAGTTAACTTTCTTTGCTTATATTCTTGACAAATTTGCATCTTCTTCTTCTTTTCCTTGCAAATTCTTTGTTACCTATAAAAATACACTAAATATACCCAAGTAGCAATTATTTATATATAAAAATAGATAAAATATGGGAGAAAATGTGCAAAATATGATACTAATCACTCAGCTATATGCCATTAAAATTGTAATATTTTGTAATATGGGTAGTCTTTTGTCAAATTGGACATTGTATCTAAATCCAATCTAACTACCCATTGTTGTTAAATATTGATGACTTCCATATTTTGCATATTTATAGCCCTTGTATTATCTATTTTTGTATATAAATAATATTACTCAGGTATTTTTAATGTGTTTTTAGGTAAGACCAATTTTTTTAAGGAGATAGTATAAACTTAGAAACGGATTAGGGAACTAAGTTCCAAAAGAGCTAAAAGAGAATAAAACTATAAAAACACAAGGTTACAGAGAACCAAAATGAATACAGTTATGCAAATCAAAGGAACAAAGCTAGAGCTTCAAGCAAAAGAAATTAGAGGCCAAGCTCTCACTGGTTGCAATAGCCACCAATTGGCGGCAATAGCCACCATTTGGTAGCAAGGAGGGACCCACAAATGTTGAGTTTTTCCTGAGGACTTCAATGTAATTGTGTAGTAATTTAGTTGTAATAGGATTAGAGTTTGATGTTCCAAGGCCTATATATTAGCTGTATCCTTGTATTTTAGAGTTTCGTTTATGCACTTTTCAATTGAATAAGATTAGGGTTTTGCCAGAAAGGTAATACTACAATACCGAAGCTCCAAGGTGACTCTTTGATATTTATTGCTTTCTAGTGAGTAAAATCTTTTAATTATTTTTTAGATAGATTTAATTGCTTTCTAGTGTAGATGTTTAATAGCTTTCATATAAAAATAGGATTCTTAATGCTTTCTAATAATAAAAATAGGATCTTGATAACTAGTAGTATGAGTAACTAATTCGCATTTGTCCTAGAATGTAGATAAAATTAGTTTAATTGTTCCAATATGATATTTTCTATTCATCTTCCTAAAAAGAAATGAAGTCATGATTTTTCTATGAATAGAATAAAGATAGGACTTCGTAAATCATAATTCTTTGATAGATTTTGCTTAATTCATATTTTGATAATCTATACTTAGATGAGATTTGGAACTCATATTCTTAATTTTTATTTATAGAGTTATTAACAAAATTTTCCTATAAATAAATTGAAGTAAATAAATTTGTAGATCCAATTTCTTTAATAGGTTATACTTAAACTAGTCTTTTAATAATTTATGCTTAGATTAGGATTTGAAAATTATTTATTTCTTTTATTTATAAGATTATCTAATAGTTTTAAGAAAGATGTTATGTTCGATAATCTACACTTATACATCACTTAATAGGTCATACTTAGGGGCTCATAATTAAAATTAAATTAAAAATATCAAATTTTTAATGTGTTACTTGGCTGTGCATGATTAAAATGTTAGAAAGAAAGAGATAATTCATTATTAGACTATTATTCTAATGGACTCGAAATCCTAGGCTAACTTGAGGAACTTAAAACTTATCTTTTCAATCTAGAATCTCATAGTTAACTTGATAAAACTAAAAAATTAGCGAGATAGCAAAATACTTTAGATCCTAATGGGAACGGCCTATAAAGCACTACAATCTACACTGTACACTTATAGTAGATTATTCACATCAAGTTTTTAGTTCTGTTGCTAGGGATTGACGGTGTTTTCTTATTTTTTTTTTCTAACTTTTACGGGTTAACTGTTTGTGTTGAGTGTGCAAGAACCTGAAAGTGTAGATATATGATGGCAAAAGGGGTCAAAAGAGTTTTAGAGTTTGTAGCAGAAACCAAGAAAATAATCTCCCTAATTCTGCCGCTAAATGGCAACAAGAACCACCAAATAGCAGCATCCAAGGTAAATTCTTGACCCCCTTTTTCTCCAATTCTATATTTTGGGTCTTTGGTTTTGTAAAAAAAAAAATAAAAAATAAGAACTTTAGAAATAGTAGGACATCACATTTTTCTTTGATTTTATTTCTTCCACCGTTTTATCTCACCACAACCCACCACTTGCATTAGTCTAGGAAACTCATGCATCCACTCATGATCCTTGGTTCATGCTACATTGGACCAGTGATAAATTTGGTCAACTTGTGAGATCAAATTTATTCATGGAAGACAAATGGACAAACCAATCCCGATCCTTCAGGATTGATGTTGCTAGTTGCGCATTTCACTACCTTCATGCATAAAGCTCCCACAAGCAGCAGGTAACAACTACGAAATAAATTGCAGTACATTAGTATGCTTTCAAAATTCACTGAATCCGATTCTGAGGATGCCTATACTTTCATCAGTGAATTTAAGGAAGTATGCGTAATGATTAAACTGCAACATCTATTGGAGGACGTGATTAAGCTCCGTTTTATCCCGTTGACTCTCAAGGATAATGCAAAGAAATGGTTATACAGTATATCTACTGATTCAATCACTACTTAGAATAAATTTGTTACGGTATTTCTAAATAAGTATTATCCCACTCATAAGATGGTCAAAATAGGAAATGCTATTAATAAATTCCGTCAAGTGCTCAAGAACCCTTCTAGAAGTACTTGGAACGGTTAAGGATTTACTAGTTTAGTGCCTCCACAATTCAATTGAAAGTGGAGGTTATGTTAAATCATCTATGAAGGACTTGATTACAGATCTCAAACTCTTTTTGAGTCCATCACTACAAGAAAATATGTCTTTAGTGACGATATCTTAGTGACAAGTATTAAAATTGTCACTGAAACTAAATATTTGTGACAAAATTAAATGTCACAAATATTGTGTTTTCCGTGACGGAGAGAAATAATTGTCACAAGAACATAAGTTTTTGTGACAACCGATAAAAACTTGTCACAAAAACATAGTTTTCAGTGATGAGAACGAAAAATCGCTACTAAAATATAAATTTTTTAGTAAAGACGACTTAAACTTGGCACTAAAAAATAGTTTTCAATGACGCTAACTAAAATTTGTTGCTAAAACTTAAATATTTCAGTGACAACAAATAAAAATTGTCACTAAACATAATTTTCAGTAACGAAGATCGTCACTGAAAAATAAATTTTTTCTATGACAACTAAAAAAATTGTCACTAAAACTGAGTATTTAGTAACAGAAACTATATGTCGTCACTAAAACATAAATATCTTCTGTGACAACGAAAACACGCATCACTAAAACTGAGTATTCAGTGAAGAAAATCCTAGTTCGTTACTAAAACATAAATTTTTCTGTGACAAGTAAAATAATTGTCACTAAAACTAAGTGTTCAGTGAAGAAAACTAAATACCATCACTAAAACATAAATTATTTTTGTGACAACTCAAACACTTGACACTAAAACTAATTGTTCAGTGATGAAAACTGAATATTGTCATTAAAACATAAAATGTTTTAGTAGCAAATATAATTATTTGTCACTAAAATTGTGTTTTTAGTGACGAAACTTAAATATTGTAACTAAAACACAAAATTTTCAATTACAACGAGAAAGAGTTGCCACTAAAACATAGAAATCAATTATAAATATTTTTATTTTTATTGGTCACAAACAATTATTTTGTGAGGGATTATATTGTCACAAAATTTATTTTTATTTCTAATTACATCTATAAAATTATCAACTTAAAATAATAATGAGACTTCAATTTTTTATTTATTTTTTTACACCTCATCTTGGTCGTCTATCCATATCCTATGATATATAACTCCTTGAACTATTATAAAAATAATACAAATAGAATTACAATGATTAACCTAATGTATATATATTTAACCTAAATTTATCTTGGCCATTTATTCAGATACTATATGATAAAATAACTTCTGTTTTATATTGTAATTGGTATACAAATAGAATTATAATTCTTATCTTAATCTATATAATTAACCTAAACCCAATCTCAACCATCTATCCAGATCCTATGATAACTAGATATCCTCTAAATCTATTATAATTATAATACAAATAGAATTATAATTATAATACAAATGTTATTATTATCATTATATAAAACCTAACTAGCTGCAACAAATTTCACATAAACTTCGCAATATCTGATCGATACTTCCCACGTTTGGCAAGTGTGCTCTCCCTCAGATCCGCAAGGAGCAGGTACGCCCACAACTACGCCCGCAAGGATTGGATCAGGTGCGCGCAGCCCCTCCCCGCAGCCCCCCCACCTTCCCCGCGCAGCTGCCACCGCTGCCCCCCCCCCCCCCGTGCCCCTCCCCGCATCCCCCCTGCCCCACCCCCCGGCGTCCCTCCTCACATCCCCCCACCCCGCCCAACCACCACAGCCACCCCCCCCCCCCCGCGCGCCCCTCCCCACATCCCCTCTCCACAGACCCACCCCCCACCCCCGCGCCCCTCCTCACATCCCCTCCGTGCAGCCCCCCCACCCCCCACCCTCCCCCCCACCCCCCACCCCCCCGCGCAACCCCTCCCCGCAACCCATCCTTGCGCAGGTGTGTTTTCTCCCACGCGCAGCCCTTCCCCGCATCCCCTCCCTGCTGCCCTCCTCGCAGCCCCTCCCCTACGCAGCCCCTCCCCGCATCCCCTCTCCGCTGCCCTCCCCGTAGCCCATCCCTACACAGGTGTGTTTTTTTTTCTGAAAAATTCACATTTAACTTTCTGGTGCAAGATTGAAAGGATAAATTGTTATGTTGATTTATACTAGATGCATCCTTTATGTTAGTTGTTCTTATTAGTGGAACCAGGATAAATTGATTATGCAAAATTTTAGGAAGTGATATCTAGCTGGTTGTAGCTGTTATGTGTGCTTAATTACTTATCTTGACAATTTGGTGGAATGTCAAGTTGAAAATTGGGCTTTTCACTGATATTGTTCACACATGATATTACTAATTTCTTGCTTATAAATTATCCACATTTTTTATTTGATATAATTTAATTCGAGTTGTCAACACTGCTTAGTTGTCTTGTCTACATTATCATATCTCATCAATAATTTGTTTTCATGTGCAATGCTTGCTTTGTTTATGCAGAATGTTGTTGATTCTACAGCATGTTGCTGCTTATATGCGGAGTGAGTCTTCATGACAATTCTTAATCCACTTCTTACTATTTCATTAATTGTAGTTCTTCTTTGCTCAGAACTATGTAACTGAGTCACTCATACTGATCGTCCAATAATCCCCTCCTTTTTTCGTCTTGGCATTCTTCACCTTAATCATCTCCTTCTCGTTTTGTGCATTCTACTTCTCAAGTAACTGCAATTTTGGTGTAGAGACTTTTCCTTTTAAGAATGATACTGGAAGAACTTCAAACTGCAAAGAAGGCTTTCAGAAATTTTAATCTTGTGGCTTTTGCTTCACAAATGCAAATTATTCTACAAATAGAAAATAAAACTTAGATTAGATACATATAACAATGAATTAAACGAAAAAGCATTCTGAATACCTTAAACAGTAATGATGAAATTTGTTCAGATAAGAGCACGTAGAGAGAAGGATAATATATATATATATATATATATATATATATATATATATAAGGAAGGTTTTTTTATCTTAGGAATTTTTTATTATTGTTGAAACGTTAAACAGAAACAATTGCATATTGGAAAGACATCATATTATTAAGTTAAATGTAATAAAAAAGGTATTAATACTGTGGAACAAAATTATTTGCAGAGGTTGAAAAAGCAACTGTATGTAAATTAAAATTTATACTATGACAATATAAATCATATCTTCATTGGTCTACAAATATTTTGATTATAATGTAATAATACATGTCTCATAAAAACAGAGACATCCAATAACGGGTGAGAAAGCAGCACCAGATGATATTTGGTTAAAACAACACACCAAATTGAATGCGCAAGGAGAGATACAGTGGTCTGATGCAAAATCACAAGAAATACATGTATATTTTTACATTATCCTACATTATATTTCACTTATTTCCATTCATTTCGATATATTGGTTATAGTGCATGTCATATGTATGTCGTGCAATTAAGTATATTAAATCACCAAAGATTGCTTTACAATTTTATATTTTGTTTTAGGATTTTGTGTTTGTACTCTCACAAAAATTTCACATAGAGTGGCTGACATTTTGATATGAAAATTGTATCAAATCACCATAAATAGCTTTAAAATTTTATATTTTGTTTTAAAGTGTATTTTCATACTCTCATAAAAATTTCACAGTAATTGGTTGAAATTTTGATTGATAACTAAATATATTTCTCACTTGTGCCCATATCTGTCCGGAGCTTGAGTTGTGCACTTTATTAAGTAAAAAAATGTAACAAATCACCATGAATCACATTAAAATTTTATATTCTGTTTTAGGAGTATGTTTTTACACTCGCATAAAAATTTCATATTAATTGGTTGTGATTATGATATCAAACTAAATATTTTCTCTGCTACACCGGTATCGGACTGGTGCATAAGTTGTGCACTAAATTGATTAGAAAGTATATCAAATTACCATGGATAGATTTAATATTTTATATTCTATTTTAGGAGTGAGTTTTCATACTCATAAAAATTTAATAGTAATTGGTTGATATTTTAACTGACAAGTAGATATATTGCTCAGTTGTACCCATATCTGTCCGGAGTTTGAATTGTGCACTTTATTAAGTAGAAGTTATACCAAATCACCCTAAATCACAATGAAATTTTATATTCTATTTTAGGAGTATGGTTTTACACTCTCATAAAATTTCACATTAATTGGTTGTGATTATGACCTCAAACTAAATATTTTCTCAGCTGCACCAGTATTGGACTGATGCATAAGTGGTGCACTAAATTGATTAGAAATTTTATCAAATCACCATGGATGACTTTAAAATTTTATATTCTATTTTCAGAGTTCATTTTCATACTCACATAAAAATTTTACAGTAATTTGCTGATATTTTGACTGACAATTAGATATATTACTCGGTTGTACCCATATCTGTCCGGAGTTTGAATTGTGCACTTTATTGAGTAGGATTTGTACCAAATCAACCTGAATCACATTAAAATTTTATATCCTATTTTAAGATTATGTTTTTAAACTCTCATAAAAATTTCACATTAAATAGTTGTGATTATGATCTCAAACTAAATATTTCTCAGCTGCACCAGTATTGGACTGGTGTATAAGTTGTGCGCTAAATTAATTAGAAATTTTATCAAATAATTATGGATTACTTTAAAATTTTATATTATATTTTAATAGTTTGTTTTCATACTCTCATAAAAATTTCACAGTAATTTGTTGATATTTTGACTGACAAGTAGATATATTCCTCGGTTGCACCCATATCTATCCGGAGTTTGAATTGTGCACTTTATTAAGTAGGAATTGTATCAAATCAATCTGAATCACATTGAAATTTTATATCCTATTTTAGGATTATGTTTTTAAACTCTCATAAAAATTTCACATTAATTGCTTGTGATTATAATCTCAAAATAAATATTTTCTCAGCTGCACCGGCATCGGACTGGTGCATAAGTAGTGCACTAAATTTATTAGAAATTATATCAAATCACTATGGATTGCTTTAAAATTTTATATTCTATTTTAGGGATTTATTTTCATTCTCTCATAAAAATTTCACAGTAATTTGTTGATATTTTGATATGAAACTAAATATTTTTTGGTCAACTGTGCCAATATCAGTATAGTGTGTGATCTCTAGACTATATACAACAAAAATTATATCAAATCACTATGGATCAGATATAAAAATTTGTATTCTATTTTTAGAGTATGTTATGATACTCTCATAAAAATTTATATTAATCGGTTGAGATTTTGCCCTCTAACTTAAATTCGTATTCTGTTTTTGGAGTTTGTTTTGACCATTGTTACTAATACTTTTAGTTATTATTATTTAATTGCAAGAAAAACTACCTGAGCTTGTCGTGAAACATGCACAAGATGATGAACCTCAGATGTCTCTTGATGACATATTGCTTCATGTGCTTGGTGAGAAATCAGGATATTTTCGAGGAAAAGGAGCGGGGAAAAGGCCTCCGAGTAAAAGACCTCTGCAGGATGTTCAGGAGCAAGCAGAGAAGGTTATAAGTGATGCTAGAGAGACAATGATGGTTGAAGTGGCTCAAAAAATTAGAGAAGAAGTTCAGGCTAAATCAGTTGAGAAATTAAAGAAACAGCTAGCTGAGTCGGATGAGAAATTAAAGACACAGCAGATGAGTCAGATAAAAAGTTAAAGGCAAAGTTACAAGAGGTACGAGCTAAAATTAGAGCTAAGATGCAAGCTGAGTTCGAGTCCATGTTTCAAGAGCGAATGGCTTTTTTTTTGGTTCTATATCACAATCAAAAAATTGATTTTTATGTGTTTATATGGATTTAATACTTTGCTTCAAACAAAAATAAGTTACAATTTGTGCAAGACTGGATCGTTTTTTCTTATGAATATTTTAGCATGTTTATGTGATGAATTTTATTTTTCTATTGTACATCATTGATATATATATCAGCTAATTATAATACATCTCCTGTGAATATGGTGTTTGAAAATATGAATGATTGTATATATTGTATTTGTAACAGATATTTGTATTAGCTATTTGAAGATGCAGTAATAATATCAATAAATCTTTGTGACAATTGATAGTGTCACAGAATTTGTGTTTTAGCGACAATACACATTGTTGCAAATTTTAAGTTTTAGTGATACTATTAAAATGTTGTCACTAATAATTACTTATTTGTGACAATATTTGTCGTCACTAATTTTATAGTTAATGTCATTATATAATATTATATATATATGTAGTGACAAATAGTCATGTTTTCTGTGACACGTGTTGTTATCACAAATACGATTTAGTGATGACGAACGTCGTCACTAAAGAGTCATAATAGTGACCATGTAATAGTTTTTCTGTAACAAGTTTTATTGTCACAAATACGATTTAGTCATGTTGAAAGTCGTCACTGAAGAGTCGTAATAGTGACGATATAATAACTTTTTAGTGATAACTATTGTTGTCACAAATGCGAATTAGTGACGATATTAGTTGTCACAAAAAAATATTATAGTGACAATCTAATTAGTGTTTTGTGACAAGTCATAGTTGTCACTGAAAACTATTTTCAGTGACGGGCACTAAAAGTCGTCACAAAAACCTTCAGTGATGGCCACATAAGCGATGACACTTAGTCGTCACTAAACTCGTCACTGAATATTTTCAGTTACAACTTGAAGACATTCAGTGACGACTTAGGTCATCACTAAAAACCCATTTTCTTGTAGTGCATGTGTCAAGGGGAGTTCATGAGAAAGAACGAGGATAAGGTATGTGAATCGCTTGAGGACCTATCATGGAAAACTATGCATTAAAAGAGTCCCGCTGAGAAATCTAATGCATCAATTTCTGCATATAAGCGAGGGATCTGTAGCGTCGACAGCTCTATAGCTGCCGAAACTAAAATTGCAGCCCTTATGAGGAGAATTGAGGCGTTTGAGACTCTTAGTGCTCCAAGGAGAATTGAGTGGTTGGAGACTCTTAGTACTCCACCGGTGGGTCAAGTCAATCAAATATAAGTTCCCACATGCATTAATTGTGAAACTTCAAATCATGTTATGGAGGAGTGTCTATTATTGACGAATCTCATAAGTCCAACACTTGAGAAGGCTAATGCCTTGTATCAACGACCAATGAATAATCATTACGCTCCTACATATAATCGGGGTTGGAGAAACCACCCAAATCTTTCATGGGATTAGGGACAATATTACTAAGACCCCAACTCCAACATGCAGCCTCCAGTCACTGGTCCGTTCCCTAGACAAAATGCTGGTGTTTATTAGCACCCAATTGCCACGAACCAAATGAATAACCAGAATTGACCACTTGCATACAATCAATCATATCCACAACAGGGGCCTAATAACAATCAAGAAAAGTGACTCCAACAACTTGAGAAGAATGTTTAGAATCTTCTAAAATTTTCGTCCAACCTTGACACACATGCAAAATCTTATGAAAGTATCAGCTAATTTTATTCATAAAACATATTAGCACCTACTCGTGAACTCTCAGTCTATTAAGAACTTAGAGCAGTAAGTTGGACAATTAGTGAGTCAGATGAGTGAACGTAGTATTCTTCCAAGTTAACTCTTAACGAACCCCTAATGCCAGTTTCTAAAACTTCGATTAGTCGCATGTCAACAAAATCAATGCTATTCACATGCTTTGATCTAGCAAGCAGGTTGACAATCATGTAGTCATGCCACCTAATTCCACTCCTAGTGCACAGTAGGCTAGACTCCCTGATTCCACGATTCCATCATTACTTCATATTTCACCATCTACATCATGATCATCCCATGATCCACCCACTAGCATGACAGAGGAGCCTGACTCCTGTGAATTTGATCCTCCTATTGACCATACTCATAAGCCGAAGGCTCTCTATCCAAATCAACTAAAGAAATATTTTTCTCAGGTTGAGCACATTCTTGAGTTTTTTAAGCAAATAAAAGTCAATGTTCTTCTTCTTGATGCAATCCAGCAAGTACCTACTTATGCAAATTTTTTTAAGGATTTATGCACGAAAAAGAAAATGAGAAATGTTCCAAAAAAAGTCTTCCTAACTGCTAACATCTCTAGTATATTTTCTTAGTTAGTACCTATGAAGAACAAAGACTCTGGAAGTCCTACTATCTCCAACACTATGGTAGTACAATGATTGAAAGGGCCTTACTGGATTAAGGAGTGAGTGTTAACTTGCTGCCTTATTCAGTGTAGCAATTAGGACTGGGAGAGTTGAGACCTATAAGGACTACGTTACAGCTAGCTGATAGGTTATGAAGAAACTTATG
This sequence comes from Dracaena cambodiana, assembly GCA_036321105.1. NCBI lineage: Eukaryota > Viridiplantae > Streptophyta > Magnoliopsida > Asparagales > Asparagaceae > Dracaena > Dracaena cambodiana. The sequence goes on along the minus strand of JAYEPQ010000005.1, from coordinate 24,846,341 downwards.
GGAGATATTATGGATGCTTTGATTAAGATCGGAGAATTTATTTTTCCGATCAATTTCATAGTTCTTGAGACTCAACTTATAATGGATCCACAACATCATATCCCAGTTATTCTAGGGTAACCATTCCTAGCCACTTCTAAAGTTATTATTAATTGCTGGAGTGGATCGATGAGACTTTCCTTTAGAAACATGACACCTGACTTAAACATATTTAATTTAGGGCATCAACCAAGTGATCCACATGACGAGCCTCTAGATATGAATATGATGCAAGGATTATCCAGTGAGCTCCAAGGGAAGAAATTCTTTGATGAGTTGGATAGTTTAGTTGATCAGAGTTTATTCTCGGATTTGCTCGATAAGTCATCTAATTATGTGTCTTCCATCCGATGGGAACTTCCACCTGAGCCATTGACAACTAAACCACGAGTTCAGTATGACCATCTATTGGGTGTCTATCTAAGTTTGAGATGAAGACCCTTCTCCAAATCATCTCAAGTATGCTTTCTTAGATAAACACGATACACTACCAATTAATATCACTGCAGATTTAATTGAAGCTCAGGAGGGAGCACTCCTCTAGTACTGAAAACACAAAGGAAAGCCATAGTCTAGAATATTGCTGATGTAAAGGGGACTAGTCCATCTATAGTATAGCATATAATTCATTTACTGGATAATGTATGACCTACAAGAGATCCTCAACGTAGGTTGAATGCAATAATGAAAGAAGCTGTGAGAAAGGATATTCTTAAGTGCCTTAACAATGGGATCATCTATTCTATCTCTGATAGTGCATGGGTGAGTCCGATTCAAGTAGTGCCTAAAAAGTCTGGAATCACTATAGTCAAGAACAACGTGAATGAGTTTATCTCGACACACATGCAAATAGGTTGGCGAGTTTGTATCGATTATAGGAAGCTGAATGCTACAACTAGAAAGGACCACTTCTCCTTGCGTTTTGTTGATCAGATATTGGAACGGTTTGTCGGACATGAGTTCTATTGCTTCTTAGATGGATACTCCAGCTACAACCAAATTCCTATTGCTCCGGATGATTAGGAAAAGGCCATGTTTATATGTCTATTTGGCACCTTTACATATAGACGCATACCCTTTGGGTTATGCAATGCACCTACCACATTCCAAAGGTGCATGGTGAGTATTTTCTTTGACATGATTGAACGATTTATTGAAATCATCATGGATGACTTATCCATCTTTGGAGATTAGTTCCAAGAGTGTCTACATCACTTAGAGTTAGTTCTCACGTATTTTTATGAGAAACACTTGACACTTAATTGGAAAAAAATGTCATTTCATGGTAAAAAAATGGCATAATGCAAGGGCATGTCATTTCGAATAATGGTATCGATGTTGACAAAGTAAAGGTTGACCTAATCATGAATCTTCCACCTTCATGGTCAACGAAAGATATACGATCTTTCCTTGGCCATGGTAGACTCTATAGATGATTCATCAAAGATTTTAGGCCTTTAATACATCTATTGGCCAAGGATGTGTGATTCAATTTCACACCCAATTGTCTTAGAGAATTTGAGAAGCTCAAGAAACTGTTTACCACCACTCCTATTATTCATGTGCTAGATTGGAGTCTGCGCTTTGAGCTTATGTATGATGCATCTGACTATGTTATCAGTGTAGTCCTTGGACAATATATTAATAAGTAGCCACATGTGATTTATTATTCAAGTAGGACACTCAATGCGCCTAGTTGAACTACTCTACTACAAAGAAAGAGTTTCTAGCAGTCATTTTGGTGCTTGAAAAGTTTCATTCCTACTTGATTGGATCACGGATTATAGTATACACTTATCATGCTGCTTTGAAATATCTGGTAACCAAGAAGGACATAAAAGTAAGGCTCATTCGATAGATCCTCTTATTATAAGAGTTTGATATTGAGATTTTTGACAAGAAAACTACTATCAATCTACTAGTTGATCACTTGTCTTGCCTACCCAACGCTCTATCTAATTTTTACCCATAAATGAATCATTTCCTGATGAGAAATTGCTTGCATTGACACGTGTGAACCATAGTTTGCTGACATTGTGAACTATCTTGTGATCAAAGAGATTTCATTTTATTGGTCCAAGTAGGATATATGTAGATTCTTATCCCAAGTGAAATTCTTTTATTGGGATGAATCTTATCTGTTCCAATGTTGTCCAAACCAAATCATGCATCGATGCATACATGATAATGAGATACAAATTGTTCTCTCTTTTTGTCATGATCTTGCTTATAGAGGACACTTTGGTACAAAAAAAATGGCTGAAAAGGTGTTGCCGAGTAGTTTTTATTGGCTAACTCTTTCAAAGACGCTGTGAAATATTGTAATACATGCACACGATGCCAATTTGTGGAAAAACTTCACATTGCAATATGTGCCTCTGCATCCTATCCTTGAGTCGAGATATTCAATGTATGGGATATAGATTTTATGGGACTGTTCTTCAACTCATTTGGAAACCAATGCATATTGGTCGCTATCGATTATATTTCCAAATGGGTAGAGGCTACTGTCGCAAAATCAAAACAAAGTTGTTGTCAAGTTCTTGAAGAAAATATCTTTTCTCGATTTGGCATTCTTTGAGCTATCATTAGCGATAACGATACCAATTTCACTAACCGGTCATTGGGGGTCGGTTTGACTTCCCACCCTCGGAGGACATATGCTTTGGGATGCACATCCCTCTTGAGCCATGCTCCACTATTCTCCCAAGTCCTTTATCTGAATCTCTGACTCTGTGGCTTCCTCCATCTAGCTTCCTCCATCCTTTCTTCTATCCATTCTTCTTAGACCCCTTTATGACAGACTGCTGGTCCTCCGCTATCCAGTTGCTGATCCATAGAGTGTTCCCCGTTGGGTATTGTAGATGACTGCTAGCGATTGAGTTGGCCGAAAACCCAATGCTCTCGCCGTGCGGCTATCCTCCGTCTCTTTCTCCACCTTAGCAATAGCCGATGCCACCTTTTCTTTCTCTTCTCTGAGTTCTGGGTCACTTAGTCGTAGCACCATAGTCATCATGGAGGCAATGTGAGGAATTTACGTAATTATCTATGACCTGATAAGAAAACCCAAGCTTCATGCATTCTTTGAATATGGGACACTTTGAAATTAAATCTGGAGTAGTCCAACGTTTACCTAAATTCCATGGGATGAATTTAGAGAGCCCATATTTACACCTTTAAGAATTCAAAATACTTTGCTCTGCCATTAATCTTCAAAATATTACTGCGAAGCAATTTAAACTTAAACTCTTTCTATTCTCCCTAAAAAATAAAGTAAAGATATGCCTACATTCTTTACGTTCCAATTCTATAGGAAGATGGGATGAGATGCAAAGAGAATGTTTAAAGAAATTATTTCCTTCACATAGAAACATATATGCGAAAGAAAATTCTCAACTTCCAACAAAAAGAAGATGAACCATTGCTCGAGTATTGAGATAGATTTAAAGTTTTTCTTCTCTCATGCCCATATCATGGTTTTGAGATATGAAGGGCTGTAAGTGCCTTGTTAAATAATATAATCAGACAATTTGCTGAAACAATGTGCAATGGTGAATTCCTAAAAAACAATGCTGAAAAAGCATGGAACTATCTTAATTCACTTGCCGAAAATTCACAAGCATAAAAAAATGATGTTACTTTGGATAGACACCAATTAAAAGATAAACCTCCGAATAGAGGTGGCTTCTTAAATTGGGGGAAACCAAAGATATAACTACATGATTAATTACCATAACCAAGAAATTTGACGATTTGCTTGCAAAAAGTAAAATAATTAGAGAAATAGATAAAATTTCAGAAGTTTGTGATATTTGCAAATTGCAAGGACATGTAACTCGTGAATGTCTAACACTTCTCGCTTTAAAGAAATATTAAATGAACAAGCTAATACCTTAAGCACTACTCCTCAATCAGCAAACAACCCATATTCACAAACATATAACCTTCTTGGAGAAATCATCCAAATCTTCAATAGAAGTAGAATCCTCAATAATAATTTAATAATTAAAAAAAACCACCCACTAATCCTCCCAACAATATATCCAACCTGCTAATTAACCTTCGGTATACTAACCACCACTGAAGAGAGATTTTGAGGATAATTATTTGGAGATAAAGTAGAGAATGGATCAGATGATCCAGGCATAACAGTAGTTTGTTGAGTCGCAGCAAACGATTAATAGTCAGAATGCAGCGGCCTTCAGTGATATCCGCTCACTGATAAACCACTTCAATTCTGCATTGAAAATGAAGGAAGAAGGTAAGCTACCATCTTAACCGGAGGCCAGTATTTCAAATAAATTTGAATGTATAAATGTTATTATTTATTCCATTAATGGATATCTGAGATAACTGCTGTAATAAATTTGAGAAATGGTAAAGTGCTTGATGAGGCGATTTAAAAAAAAAACACCAAGGAGAAACAGGGCAATGATTTAATGCAACAATCTAAAGAAGATAATTGTAAATAACCAACTTTTACTTATTATAAACCACCTGTACCATTTCCTTAAAGATTAAAGTCTAAAAATATTAATACATCTTATGTTGATATTTTAGAAATTTTCAAACAGGTACTGATCAACATACCTCTGTTGGAAGTGATTAAATAGGTAAAATTTTTGAAGGACTTGTACACCAAAAAAAGACGTCATAACATATAAAAGAAGGCATTTCTCATAGAGCATGTAAGTACATTATTTCATTCTAGGATGCTTCTTAAATATAAAGATCCTAGATGACCTACTATTTCTTGTGAGATAGGTCAATATAATATACAAAATGGTTTCTAGATTTGGGGGCTAGTGTAAATCTTTTACCGTTTTGGTTTACAAGTACCTAAATTTATGAGAACTTAAAACTACACTAGTCACACTATAATTAGCCGACAGGTCTGAAAAGGTTTCCTAAGAGCATTGTGGAAGATGTTTTAGTGCAAATCGAAAACTTTTATTTTCCTATGGACTTTATAGTTATCGATACTGTATCAATAAGGAACTCACATCTTTATCTTTCAGTTATTCTCAGACGTCCATTTTTAGCTATGACTAATACAGTTATTAATTTCAGGAATGGTATGGTGAAATTTTCATTTGGAAATATGACTCTTGAACTTAATGTTTTTAAGATTTGTAAACAACCAAATATAGACAATAATAAATTACAAGACATTAGTTAAATTGAACAAATCCATAATGAAAGCGATATTGTATCATTGTGCATATCTAAACCTTTGGAGGTGGCATTAACAGTGAACGAAGATTTCCTTGAATATCTCGAATCCAAACATATCAATGAAGTAATAAAACACTTAACTCAAAGTTCGAATATTATGGGATGCACCCCAATAAAGAAAGTGTACGAAGAGTTACCTGAAATTATGAAAAAAAAATCGATACTATCTGACATCCAAGCACCAATCCTTAAGCTAAACTCGTTACCTGAAAATCTCAAGTATATATTTTTGGGACCAAAGGAAACTTTTTCAGTAGTCATCTCAATGCATCTTGGTGAGAATCAGAAATAGCGACTACTATTGATACTACAAAAGTATAAAGGAGCTCTTGGATGGAATATGGTGGACATCAAAGGTAAGGGTCCCCTTATTTGCACACATCGCATTACTTAGAAAGATGGAGCCCAGCCTATTAGGTAAATGCAACAGAGGTTTAACCTTGCCATGAAAGAAGTGGTTAAAACCAAAGTATTGAAACTACTTGATTTTGCCATCATCTATCCAATTGCTGATAGTAAGTGGGTAAGTCAAACTTAAGTTGTTCTGAAAAATAGTAGGGTAACAGTAATTAAAAATGAGGATAAAGAGATGATACCCACTTGCACTGCTACGAGTTGGTGTACGTGCATCAATTACCGAAAGTTAAATCAAGTAACAAGCAAATATCATTTTCCATTACCATTTCTTGACCAAGTACTTAAAAAGATTGTTGGGCATTAATTTTATTATTTTCTTGATAGTTATTCTAGCTATTATCAAATCAAAATTGCTTTAAAGGGTCAAGAAAAGATAAATTTTACTTGTCCCATTGGTACTTTTGCTTTTAAAATAATGTCATTTGGATTATATAATGCACCCACAAAATTTGAAACATTTATGATAAGTATTTTCAAAAATATGGTTGAAGATTATCTAGAAGTATTTATGGATGATTTCTTTATATTTGGAAGTAATTTTGAATTTTGTTTGACTAATTTAGAATTTGTGCTTGAAAAATGTCAATATAAAAATCTACTCCTAAATTGGGAAAAATGTCACTTTATAGTTACTAATGATATTGTGTGTTGGGCCATATAGTTTCATTTAAAGAGATGGAAGCAGATAAAGTTAAGGTTGAGTCTATTTCTAAAGTACTGATGCTAAAAACTGTGAAAGACATATGTTCTTTTGTAGGATACGCATGTTTCTATGAAGGTTTATAAGGATTTTAGTACTATTAGTAGACTTGTTTCCCACCTTCTTGTGCAAAATGTGTAATTTGAGTAGACATAGGCATGCCAAGCAGTTTTCGAAACCCTCATAGAGATGCTCATCACTGCGCCAATAATGCAACCTCCAGATTGGTGACTTCAATTCGAGATTATATGTGACACAAGCAATTATGCAATTGGAGCTGTATTAGGGCACTAAAAGGATAAGAAGCCTTACATGGTCTACTATGCTAGCAGCACTCTCAATGATGCTCAAACAAATTATACCACAGTAGAGAAGGAGTTTCTAACTATAGTTTTTACTCTTGATAAATTTCATTCATACATTTTAGGCTTACATGTAGTTTTTTTTTCGTAGATCATTCAATGCTCAAATATTTTTTATCAAAGAAAGATGTGAAGCCATAGCTAATCTGATGGATATTACTATTTCAAGAGTTTGATCTTGAAATTAAAGACAAAAAAGGAGTAGAGAACATAGTTGCAAACCACCTTTCTAGACTAACTTTTGAAAACAATAAGCTATAAATTAGGGACTCGTTTCCTGATGAGCAGCTATTTTCAATTATAATAACTCCTTGGTATGTTGATATTTTTAATTTTTTTATTGCAGGCGAAATACCAAATCATTGGAGTGCGCAAGACAAATAACGATTTCTATATAAGATACGCCATTTCATTTTCGACAACCCTTACTTGTTTAAATATTGTTTAGATCAAATTATTAGGCATTGTGTGCCTGATGATGAGATTCAAAGCATAATTTTTTTTTGTTATACAGAAGCATATGGGGGCCACTTTTCGTCTCAAAAGACAATAGCTAAAATACTTAAATGTGGTTTTTATTGGCATACTCTGTTTAGAGATGCATATGAATTTTGTAAAGGATGCGAGTCATGTTAGAAATTAGGAGCATTAACTAGAAAGAGTGACATGTCTCTAACACCCATACTTACAATTGAGATATTTGATTGTTGAGGCATTGACTTCATTGGACCATTAACTTTTCCAATGGATATGCTTATATCCTCGTGTTAGTTGATTATGTCTCTAAATGGGTAGAAGTTTCAGCATGAAGAAATAATGATCAACAAACAATTATTAAATTTTTAAAGAAGCAGATTGTTCAGATTTGGTGTATCTAAAGCCATAGTAAGCGATGGGAGCTCTTATTTCTGTAACAAAACCTTTGAAAATTTAATGAAGAAATAACATATCATATATAAAATCTCTACACCTTATCACTCACAGAAATAGACAAGTTGTGCTAGCTAATAAGGAAATTAAGTAAATACTAGAGAAAAGGTTAATCTATCTCTCTAAGATTGGTCATTTAGACTGACCAATGCTTTAAGGGTTTACCATACAACATATAAAATACTCTTAGGCATGTCTCCATACAGAATAGTCTATAGAAAAGCTTGTCATTTGCCTGTAGAAATAGAGTATAAGGCATATTGAGCAATTAAATCAGTAAATCTTGATCTCACTGGCCCATTATGCAAGTTATAAATAAACGAGTTGGAAGAGATAAAATATGATGCATATGATAACTCAAGCATTTCAAAGGAGAAAATGAGAATATGGCTTGATTAGCACATCACACGCCGTATTTTCATTCTTCTGATAAAATGCTATTATACAATTCACGCTTTCATCTATTTCTAGGAAATTTGCATTCACAGTGGACAGGATCGTTCATAATTAAAATTGTATATCCACACGATGCAATCGATATTGAAAATCCAAAGAATGGTCATATATTCAAAATAAATGGGAAACGACTGAAGTACTACTTGGAATTTCCAAAGCACTCGGAGAAATCTCATGATCTAGTGGACTGATGTGATAAATCTACTACAAGTATACAATGTTAGTTGTAGCGCTTTACAGGTCGTTCCCACGAGAATCTAAGGTGTGCGTTCTTGCTTCTCATATTATTCTAAAGAGCTAACTATTGATTCTAAATTGATGCTTGTAGTTATTTTAATTAGCCTATGATATAGAATTCACAAGTTCACAACTAAGTATTACTATTATTATTTTCTTCCTATCATAAAAACTGATCTTTTAGTTTTAATTTTTATTTAAAGTGTTCTAAGAATGAGTTATCAAATGTCGAGCAAGCATAACTCATCAAAAACACTAATTTTCAAAAAAATAAACTAAATCATTCGATAATTTTATAAAAAAAATGAAAATTAATAAGTCCAAACCCTAATTAAGTATAGACTATCAAGAAACTTAACTCAAGTATAATCCATCAAAGTATTAATTAAGAAGTTGTCGTATTTTAATCTTTACATAAAAAATCATATCTTTATTATTTTTTTTTAGAAAGAAAATAATAAGAAATAATTATATGGCTGATTCCTAGTTTCATCCACATTCTAGAGCTAAACTTAGTTAGATACCCATGTTACTAACTAAAAATCCTATTTTTTTTATGAAAGCGATTAAAGATCTAAACTAGAAAGCAATTAAATCTATCTAAAAAGGAAAAAAAATATTTCTACTCAATAGGAAGCACTGAACAGTAATGGAATTACCTCTGGAGCTTGGTATAGCAGTCATCACTCTTTTGGCAAAACCCTAATTTTTTTAATCAAAGTGTATCTAAAAATTATATAAAACCCTAATTTAAAAGGATACGGCCAATATATAGGTCTCGAAGTACCAAACCTTAATCTGAGTATAACTGAATACCTAAAAACTTACTTCGAAGGCCCTATAAAACTTTCAGCAGATTTGGGCTCGACATCACCGGTAAATGGCAGCTTTTGCCACCACTTGGTGGCAAAAAAGTAAAAAAAATTGTCTTCTGAATTCTTTTACATGAAGCTCTAGCCTTGTTGTTCTCTTCTAACTGACTGTATTTGAGTTTGGTTCTCTGTAGCTTCAAGTTCTTATAGTTTTATTCACTTTTAGCTCTTCTTGGACTTGGTTTCCTTATCTGTCTCCGAGTTTAAATCATCTCCTTGTAGAAATAGGTCTAATATGAAAAATATACTAAAAATACCCGAGTAATATTATTCATATACAAAAATATATAATATAAGGGTTATAAATATACAATGTATGGAACTCATCATGGATCCTGCGACATCTCATTGATAAGGGCTAAATGAAGACACTATGTATATTATTGTATATATGTATTAACAGTTTTGTTTTATAGCTATTACATCATGAGTACCGGACCAAGTTAATTTCTAAGCTCTCTCTACTTAAATTTTTACTTATTCTTGATTAATTATATGGATATATTGATTCATTGAGGACAATGCGTATTTTAAGTTGGGGGATGATTTATAAAGATAACTTAGTTTTGATACCTATGATGATTTTTAACAATTGTATTTTCAAAAATAATCCTAAAAAAATAATAAATAAAAATTTCTTTCATAGATATTAACTTTAGAAACATAAACTAAATTTTAGTTTAGAATTAATTTTACAACTAGACATTAACAATTAGAATTTAGAAATAACATGAGTTTAAGAACTAACAATAATAAAAAAAATAAAAACAAAATTTTTGGCTTGACAGAAGTTCTCAACAGAGAGCCGATGTCAAAGTTGGTGTCAAAGTGGCTATCGACAATGAGCTCTATAAAATCAAAAGAATTATCTATCCGAGAGCGGTTGTCGAAACTGCTATCGAATCAGTTGTCGACAGCCATCAGCGGAGAGGCTTAGTTATAAATAGAATTTTGAGTTCTTTTGCTCCACAATCAAAACCCTAGCTTCTGTCTACAGCAATCTACACCCAAAATTCCTCCTTCTGATAGCCAAGGCTATTCCCGCATAATTTTCTTCGAGTTTTCATCAATCTCCAGGCAAGTAATCTCTCTTCTCTTTGATCTCTATTTGATTTGTTCTAAGTTAAATTTTTATCTCAAAAACCTAGATCTATAATTTATATGGATGAATTTGAGTAAATCAGAGTTAGATTTTTACTTCTTGGTAGATTTGGGATAGTTTAGCAAAGTTATAAGGATTTTTGATGAATTTCATAAAATTATTGATATTATATGCTGAAATCAAGGGTATGAAAAGTAAAAATCTCACCTTTTAACATTATATTTTATCGGTTGCTTGTATAATTATCATATCAAATTCATGCAATAATTGTGGAAAAATATGGAATTATGTGGATGAATTTAATTCTCAAAAAATAAAATACAATAAGAGAAAAAGAAATTAACCAAACGAAAATTAATAACTAGAATAATCATGTGATTAATTCATGCAAAGATTTTTGGAATAATAATAATTATTCTAAGTTGTGTACTTTTGGCTAATTTTTGCAGAATGGTACCAATAAAATAGACAGTTTCTAAGAGGTCAAGTGTGGAATCCTCTGGCCCATATTCTCCATAGAGAATAAGACCTACAAAGGCAAATGAGAAAATCTCGAAGAAGTATAATTATTTCAAACTTTAACGTGCAATCGACTACTAAAAAATAAATGAGAATTTGGCCTTCAGAGCACAAATACTAGCCTCAGAGTTGGAAGCATACACAAGATATGTATAGGAACCTGCATGCAATTAAATTGCGTGCGAGTTTTACTCTAACTTGCAACCAAAAATGAAAGATCAACATGGATACTGCATTGTAAGTGCAGAAAAATACCAATCACAAAGGAAAAAAATCATAAGGACAATCCTTGTACCCAATCAATGTGCCTGAGGAGCACCTACTTTTGTAGATAACGTGAACGATATACTAAGCGGCTCTCGCCAGTTCAAAGAGCTCTGCGAGAATTTAAGTGATGTTGCATTCAATGATAGCTTTTTGAAGGTTGGCTATGTCAGAAAGGAGTACGTCTTGGTGAGTATTTTTATTAAATATAATATACTACCATTCTCTGCAATAACGGAACTATATTCAAGAGATGTAGTATTGTTTAATATGACTTTGGAAAGACGCGCATTCGATTGTGCATCCATCATGTACTTTACTATAGTTCAATGCATGGATAAAGTCCATGAGTGTATCTAGTATTCGAAATTGGCAAAACCTCACTTAGTTTTGCCGCAACATGAGTGTCTGACATGCCCAGTAGAAACAGCAGGTGCAACAAGAATAACAACAGTTGTTGCCCCACCTGCTAGTCACGGAGAACAAGATCAAGGATGTGTCAAACAACGGCAAGAACAACGAGATATAGCAGATGCGGCGGCCCAACCAACTGAAGTAACAATCCACACGATTAATGAGCATAAGGGTGACAAGCACCTTCACTATGCTAATGAGAATTATTGAAGAACAGCAAGCCCGAGCCGAGCGTTGTCAACAACATCCTTCTCAGCTTATCACCATAGTATTCAGACAAGTAGCTAGTGAGGATGCTCCTGTTTCTGCAGATGAGTATGAAGGGACGAGATAGGGGACCATAGGGTTCCATCCATATCAAAGACAGAAGTAACAAGAAGGTTTTCATCAGAGACGTTATTGATATCGACTGCAAAAAGGAGTAAGTTTTTAGAGAACCAACAAAAGTAGATGTATTCTAACTTTAATTTCTTACATTATTTCTTAGTGTATTACTTTCATAGTTATGTTTTTGATGAACTAAGGACATTGCATAATTTAAGTAGGGAGTGGGATAGATATATTGTACTGTACTATATCATAATTAACTAACATAGTTTTAAAAAAATTAATTTCTTTAAAGTAAAAAGTAAGATTAGAAGTACTTTATATTGCATATCTATGAGATAGATATCGTAATTTTGATGCTTATAAGATAATAATTTTAATGTAATTTTAATTGAGATTTTAAATCCAATAATAAGTCATAATGAGTTGATAATAAAGAGAAAACTTAAAAGGGAGACCTATCATTTATAGAAGAAAACAAAAAAAAAAGAGTGTGCCTGGTACTTAAGGCAATATATAAAAAATATATAGAATGAATAAATAAAAGAAAGTAAGTGCTAAGTAGTTGGGTTCGTGCGCCTTGATAAGCATGCGTATTAAAACAAATGATCCTTGTAAATTTTTATTATAGTCATGAGCTGAGTAACTGAGCATTTGTGCCTAGATAAGCATAAGTGTTCACATGAAAGGTGAGTGTTTATGAAAAAAGAAAAAAAAGAAAAAATATACATGTGAAAAGGGTTCCTATAAGTTTGAATGGAGTTTGAGAATTAACAAGGCTTATATACATGCTCGCGAGAGTGCATAGGAGAGGATAATAGAAAGTAAAATCATATCTATGATACGATTTAAATGATCATGATGGATACATAAGGGTATTAGATTATAAGTGATTTATTAAGTTTGACATTTTCATAAAAATCTGTGTATGTCTTTCTAATTGAGCTTGATATGGAAAAGAAGTAAAAACCAAAAAAAAAAAAAAAATAGTATAGATAGTAATAATAGGATACTAACATTTTTAATTTTCTTTATTTTACACTTATCCTTATTTTTCATTTTTATTTATTTTTTTTATCTCAAACATTTTTTTATGCTTGTGGGTAATATCACTAAAAACCCTCACGGGACAACACTCGTTTACTAGGATAACCTAGAAGTTTAACGGGTTGTTGCATGTGCTAAGTGAAATCATGATTTCTATGAAAGTGAGTTAGAATTTACTTATTCTTTTCGGTCTATAGTTTATTTTCTTGAGTTTATAAATTTGCTAGGAACTATCAAAACTCAAGTTGAGAGGGAATCACACTTGAAAGGTGTAATATCTTTAATTTATTTTATGCAAGTGTAATCCAATTTTGTTGATTAATACAAGAAATTAATGAAAAATTATTTTTATTAAACAAATTCCTCACTATGATATTTTTCTAGTGTGTTTGGAGGGTTTTATATGTAAGGAAATCGAAATATTGAAGCGTATTCAAGAATCAGTTTAAATTTGTGCAAATACAGGATTGACTATCAACGGTAAGGGGATAGTCATCAACAGCCATCGACTGTAAAAGACATCTGAGAACTGCTACCGATGGGTCTATAGAAAGGAGTGACCACAATTTGATTTTTTAGAAATTTTTTAGAAGAATTAAGAATTTTCATGTAAATAGAATTCCTATTAAAGTTTTTAGTCAATGTATACCAAGTTTTGTAAAGAGTAACAAATAAGGTAGAACAATAGATGATTATTTAGAATACAGTTTTAAATTCCAGATTTAGTTTTTCTACTTGTTCATACAAATCAATAAAGGAATTATTTTTTTTTTTATTCATAGCTATGATTAGTATGAGTGGCTAAATTATTGAGTTGAATCAGATGGAATAGCAAATCCTAAGTGATTTACATATATGTTTTCTATACTTATTGGTTTTAATTATTTTATGTGAAATTGATATATTTGATTCTCCGTTGTTTTTTAAGGGATTTAGATATAGTTTTGAGTTTTTGATATTTTATCTTTTGATAATATATTCGTTACTTAGTTTTTGATATACCATAGACTTTTTACGCATGGTGTATGCTTAGACCTTAAATGTTTATTTTTTTTATTCATATTGCATATTTAGATAAAATTCAAAATTCATAGAGGATTAATCGGGAGAAATTATTCAAAATATCAAGCTTATAACTTGATATATTTTGTATTTTATTAAATTATTTTCCAATTGTAGGAAAACCACGTTATCTATACAACTAAGATAAAAAGCATAAATATATCCAGTAAATTACCCTATAAGGGAGTTGCATCCATCTGACCTACAATTTTAGTTAAAGTAAATTTTTATTTTTAATTTTAGTTTTTAGTTAATAAATATTCAATCTTTACTTTTATTTTTAGTACCGTAATTTATTTCTAGTGTCACATAATTACAAAATGATTCTCGGAAGAATAATCATGAATTACTATTTGCCGCCGATCTCTTACCCTTGGGAGGATCATAGTTACATTGCAGCGGTAATCCCTTTAACCCAGTCCATACTTGGAGGGCAAATCTGTATATGTGGAGCCCCTCCTCTCCCATCCATCTATTAACATGGAAGTATGATTCTCCGTTCTTGCATGGCCATGCCTTCCTAGACATCAAGTAGTTGAGGGCATGCGGATTGGGGAATTCCACCGTGAATTTGCAGGGTCCGCATTGCTGCGGGCTCCAGTACCCGTTGTTGAAGGTCTCGGACATACCCCTTAATGCCTTAACGACATCTTCAACCTCAGCTTCCCCCTATGGTAAACGATGACCCCTATTGTTTTTGCAAGGTGCTCCTATTCTTTGCGAATCGCGGTCGTGTATGGTACAAACATAACGGACTCGGCAGCCCTTCTCTGAGGCGGCATGCCCTTCTGTCCATTCGACGGCGGAGCCTTTCGCTTTGATTTCTTTCCTTATCTCCGTTACTGTGGCCGGTTGTTTATCCTTATCCACTCTGACGAACTGCTTTCCGTTGATGACCTCGTGCTTTCCATCAATCTCCGTGCTGCTAGAGTTTACTAACTGGCCTCCAATGGATTGGTGAGTGAGATTTAGATATGGGGTTTCATTGGCACTACGGTGCTCGATAACCCTCCTGATTACGGCAAAAGTATATTATTTTCATGCACTTAACAATAAAGTGATCAGTTGCCCCACAATAGCCTGCTTTAGTTGTGTGTGGTTGAACGACTTATAGTTTTCAGGCCCTGATCACACACCGTGCCTGGAGACACAAGAATTGTAGCAGACAAGGAAGTAGGAGAATTTATTCAGGCTCTTGTTATTTTTTTTTTTTTTCCTAACTGCAGACTTTTTAAATACAACTCACACAACACCTTGATCCTAAAAAACATGTAACAAACCCACATTTCTCTCAACTAAGAAACTGAAATCGTGCCTGCTGCACGTTGCACCGATTCAAACACACAAACCTGCTAACTAACTCCGCATGACTCGGTCAGGCCAAATAAACTCGTGGCCACGTCCTGATTATTAGCTGACATTTTCCCCCCAAATCCAGACGTGGCTCAAGATCACGAACACCCATCAGGTGTCGCATAGTTGCAAACTTTACGCTCGGCAGTGCCTTCGTTAGAGCGTCAGCTCGCTATTCTTCAGTACTCACAAACTCCACCACAATCTGCCCTCTTTCCACACACTCACGAATGAAATGGTACCGAGTGTCTATGTGCTTGCTGCGACCATGGAACACCGGATTTTTCATAAGGGCTATGGCAGATTTGTTGTCGATGAAAAGGTTCACCGGCTTGGGCTTGCAAGCAATCAACTCACCAAGCAGGTTTCTTAACCACAAAGCCTGACAAGCTGCTGCAGTGGCTGCCATAAACTCGGCCTCGCAGGACGATAACGCCACAGTCTTTTGCTTCTGTGAACACCACGAAACCGAGCTGCCGTTGATGTAGAACACCATTCCTCCAGTGCTTCTTCTATCATCAAGGTCACCAGCTAAGTCACTGTCTGTGTAACCAGCAACTTCTTCACACCTTCCTCTTGCGTACACCAGCCCAAAATGAATTGTACCTTTTAAATACCGCAGAATCTGCTTCACCACCTTGTGATGCATCACGGTGGGCTTCTCCATGTATCTGCTCGCCATTCCGACAGAGTAAGCGAGGTCCAGCCGTGTGTGTAGAAGGTACCTTAGGCAGCCGATAACTCGCCTGTACTCCGTGGTGTCTACCGGTACCCCTTCACTGTCCTTGTGCAGCTTTAACTTGGGCTCCATGGGGTATTTTGTTGCATTGCACTCTCCCATGCCGAACTGAAACAGCACCTTCTTGGCATATGCCAACTGTTTGAGAGTTGTTCGACCCTCCTTCTGCTCCACTTCTATGCCAAGATAGTACGAGAGGAGCCCCAAGTCACTCATCTCGAACTTGGTCAT
Source organism: Dracaena cambodiana (assembly GCA_036321105.1). NCBI lineage: Eukaryota > Viridiplantae > Streptophyta > Magnoliopsida > Asparagales > Asparagaceae > Dracaena > Dracaena cambodiana. The sequence goes on along the minus strand of JAYEPQ010000005.1, from coordinate 24,830,035 downwards.
CATCTGCTCCTTGAAGATCTTGATTTCTTCAGTGTTTTTCCCTGTGACAACAAGGTCATCAACATAAACACCAACAATGACAGCTGCTTGCTCTTCTCCTCTCGTGTACACAGCTTGTTCCTGTGAACACCTTTTGAACCCGAGGTGCTTCAAACACTTGTCCAAGCGAGCGTTCCATGCACGTGGTGCTTGTCGAAGGCTGTAGAGTGCTTTGGACAGCTTGTATACAAGCTGCTCCTTGTTTTGAACAACAAACCCCTCCGGCTGAGTGACATAGACTTCTTCTTCAAGCTCGCCATTCAAGAACGCCGATTTAACATCCATGTGATGGACCTCCCATCCTCGGTTGGCTGCAATGGCAAGAATCACACGTACCGTGTCAAGTCTAGCCACTGGTGCGTACACTTCATCAAAGTCTACACCTTGTCACTGGACATAGCCTTTTGCGACTAGTCTCGCCTTGTGCTTGATGATGTTGCCATCAGAATCCCTTTTCAACTTGTATACCCACTTCAATCCAATGGGTTTATGCCCCGGCGGCAATTTGGTAAGGATCCATGTGTTGTTCTTCTCGATGGACTCTAGCTCCTTCGCCATGGCCTCTTCCCAAGCATCCTTCCCGGCAGCTTCACGGTAGGAAGTTGGCTCCTCGGCCTCCAATAATAGTAGATCGTCGAGGAGCTCCACTTCTTCGGTCTCGGCATAGATGTCAGCAATCGACTGGTACTGAACAGGTTCTTCATCGGACTCGGTTGTCCTCGCGGTTCCTGGCGACATGGGTGGAGTCACTGCCGGCAGTGGTGTCGACGGGGTACCAAGGGTTGCAGTTCCATACGGCACTGGGGATGCCACTACGCGTGCCTCTACACTCTGCGGCACGCTTGCCGTAGGTGCTGCAACGCCTGCCTCGACCTGCGGCTCTCCTGCTTCTGTCTCGTGCTGCAGGTCCTCCAGCACGTTGAACTCCGACAAGTCACGGGCAGCTCCATCAGCACCTGCATGCCAATTCCACTGCACATCTTCTTGGAAAATCACATCTCTACTTACATAGAGTATGCCTCGACGAGGATCAAATAGACGATGGGCCTTGCAGCCCTCCTCCACACCAAGGTAAACCATGGACTGACTGCGATCGTCGAGCTTCTTCAGGTTCGGCACCGTTACCTTTGCATGAGCTGTGCACCCGAATACTTTCAAGTGGGCGAGGTGAGGTTTTCTTCCGGTCCAGGCTTCAAACGGAGTGCGCTCTCCCAGTGCTTTAGTCGGCAGCCGGTTCAGCAAGTACACCGCATGCCTTACCGCCTCTCCCCAGAACCTGCCAGGAACATGCATGCTCTTGAGCAACGACCTTGCCGTAGCCATGACGGTCCGGTTCCTTCGCTCCACCACACCGTTCTGTTGCGGAGTGTATCGTGCGGTGAGGTGTCTCTTGATCCCCCATTCTTCACAGAGACTCGTGAACTCATTTGACAAGAATTCACCGCCTCGATCTGTTCGCAGCGTCTTCACCTTGTGTCTGGAGGAATTCTCAACCAGGAGTTTGAACTTCTTGAACACGGAGCAGGCTTCACTCTTTGCCCTGATGATATAGACCCACATCCAGCGACTATAATCATCGACAATGAGAAGGAAATAACTGTTACTTGCAAGAGTGCATGGAGTAATAGGACCACACAAATCAGCGTGCAATAGCTCCAATGGTTTCTCCGCTCTGAAATTTGCTTTGCTCGGGAATGGTTGCCTCGTCTGCTTGGCGATGAGACACCCTTCGCACACCTTGTTCGGGTGAGTAATCAACGGGAACTTGACCGCCATTTGCTTGTCGCCCATGAGCTTCAATGTGTGGAAGTTGACATGGCCAAGCCTTGCATGCCACAGCCACGCCGGATCGTCGAGGCTCGCCATGAGGCAAATCGGCTTGGAAGTTTCTAGCCGGATCTTGTACAAGCGATTTGGTGAACGCCTCACCAGCATAAGGAGTATCCCACTCCTATCATACACCTTCATGAAATCACCAGCCAATGCCACCTTGTTCCCATCCTCTGTCATTTGACCAATACTAAGAATGTTACTACAAAGTTTGGGAATGTAGTATACCTCCTGAATGATGCGCTGGTCACCATTCTTGCACAAGAACATGACAGACCCTTTGCCCATAATCTGCACGGTGGAGCCGTCGCCAAATTTCACCTTCCCGGTGATACTCTCATCTAGCTCCTGGAACTTCTCTCGGTGCCCCGTCATGTGGTTACTAGCACCGTTGTCGAGGTACCAGACATCAGTGTAAGTATGTTCTTCATTAGCGTCGTGCAGTTCCGACCGTACCTTTTCTTCTTTGAGCAGAACAACATGCTGCTCATTCCCACCTCGTGTTCCTTCCCGGGACTCAGTCAGCATCAAGGCTGGCTCTTCATCGTGAGAGCGCGTGAGATGTGCTTCCTCGTCACGCCGCTTGCTCCGGCACTCGGAAGCGTAATGGCCCATGTTCTCACAGTTGAAACATTTTATGTGGCTCTGGTCCCGGCCGTTCCCGGTGCCGCCGGTGCCAGCCTGACGCGGTGCACTCGAGCCGCCACGGCCTCCCTTGCCGCGGCCACGTCCAGTGCCACGACCTCTGCCCCGGCCGCGTTCGTCTAGACTGCTGGTGCTGCGCCCCTTGTTGCTTGACGATGAGTCCCCACCGCCACCCTTTTGCCATGCTTGCCCCTCGGCATGGGTGAGGAAGAGCTGGCCGTCGGTGCCGCCATTGTTGTTGGTGTCTCGGACGCAAATACGCTCCTCGTATGCCTTCAGCCTTCCGATCGCCTCCTCGAACGACATCATTTCCAGGTCAGAGTACTGTTCAATTGAGGCGACAAGTTGGAAGAATTTGTCGGGCACTGAGTCAAGAAGCTTCTTCACGAGTGCTGAATCTTCCAGGGTTGCACCAAGGGCGCTGTACCTACTCGCCATGCCACTCAACTTCCCGGCAAATTCGTCGATGGTCTCCCCCTCCTTCATGCGCAAGCCTTCAAACTCACTCTTGAGTGTCTGCAGCCGTGCCTTCTGCACTCGATCGGCACCAAGGTAACTTGTTTTCAGAGCGTCCCACACCTCCTTGGCTGTTTTCTTTTTGGCAACCTGCAAGAGAACATCCTCGGGGATGGCCTGAAAGATGAATGCTCGCGCTGATTTTTCCTTCTTCACCTCCACGGCCACTCCGGCCACTAGTTCAACTGCCTCCCAGATGCCCTGGGCGTCAATTAGTGCCTCCATCTTGATCGCCCATGTGGTGTAGTTGGACGACGTCAGCACCGGGTAGTGAAACGGCACGCCGCCGCTCTCCTTCACTGCCTGCTGGGTGGTGATGGCCATCGGATTGAGCTTCGGGTACTTGGGCATGAACCGGCTCTGATACCAGATATAGTTTTCAGGCCCTGATCACACACCGTGCCTGGAGACACAAGAATTGTAGCAGACAAGGAAGTAGGAGAATTTATTCAGGCTCTTGTTATTTTTTTTTTTTTTTGCTAACTGCAGACTTTTTAAATACAACTCACACAACACCTTGATCCTAAAAAACATGTAAAAAACCCACATTTCTCTCAACTAAGAAACTGAAATCGTGCCTGCTGCACGTTGCACCGATTCAAACACACAGACCTGCTAACTAACTCCGCAGGACTCGGTCAGGCAAAATAAACTTGTGGCCACGTCCTGATTATTAGCTGACACAACTTCCACTCAGCTCCCACCGTCGATACTCTTCTTAATGATATGTCTCTACGTTGAGGATGAACTACCCGTGCCCCTCACTCGGCGGAAATGAGGACCTGGTCTAGTAGCATGCGAGGGGGTAGACTGCGGTGCCGGAGGGGAGCGGACACCCTCTGCGTATCCCTCCTCTTCGCTGTGCCAGCTATCGCAGTCCCCACTCCCTGGTTCCTCAACATGCCCATGCTGAATTTTTTCTGAGGCAAGCTCCAACCTCACTTGGTTCTCCTCCGATGCTACCCTCTCTCCTTCCTCCCCGCACCTACTTTCTGTTTTTTTTTTTTCAAGGTGTCGGACCAATTGAGATAAAAAAGAGAAAGAGCCTTTCCAACAAATTCGCAAACCGATGACCAAAGAAAGAAGAGAGTCGTCGCGGGTAGATAAGAAGAAAGAAGCGTCCCCTAGTCTAGGTAGTTAAATAGGGGGCTCAGAAAGCAGCTCCGGAAGCAGGAGCATCAAGCTCAACCAGCCATTGATCGATCGATCAACACTTTTTGGGTTTTCAATCGGGATGGAGATTCCGGTCTGGTGTAGGAGACACCTTCTTCATGATCTAGGGGTCACATGTAGCCTGTGCTCCTAGCAAGGAGAGTAGAGCTATGGTTCCATCTGTCCACATTCTTCCATTCGGGAATTCGGGCGTCGATTCTTCCATCTAGTCGATTCACTCAGTACCTTCCATGATTAGAGTCCATGAGCTCGAGAAGAGAATTAGGGCCTTCGGTCAACCAAGAGAGGTCCAGCCCTTCCTGATCATTCGTTTGCATTCTTCTTTCGAGTTGATCAGTCAGCTTCCATCCACCCAACCAATTTTGTTGATCGTCGACCTACAGAAAGGAGTGAATGAGGTCAGAAAAGAAAACCCCAAGTCCGTGTTTCGGTGACCAGAAGACCAAAGATAGGTCTGTGCTTTCGTCAGGGGGTAGCTCGTCACAGGTGTTGATCAGTCATCCAAAAGAGAGGGGCTCTGAGGACCAGTTTGACATCGCATTCGACGAGAGAGTGAGTGAAAATGATGCACTACACGGATGCCATTTGGACCCTATGAAAGCAAGCCTCGAGCTGGTCCGTACCAGTTTTTCTGACAAAGATTGTCTTCATTTGCCATGTTGAGGGGTCAGAAGAAGCTCATGTTGGAAAGCAAACGTCTGCAAGAACCAATCAGGATACAAATTGTCGAGGTCTTCCTGGATGGATTGACCTACGACTGATTGACTCCGGCCCTTTCTCCCTGACTTCTTCCTTAATTCGGAGAAGGAAGTACTTGCTCAATCTGCCTGTATTGGTCCCGCCAGTACCAGGTTGACCACTTCGACTCTATCTCTCTGCAACAGACAACACTATCGGAGTTGCTTTTTTTTTAGTTTCAGCCAAGTACGACGATACAAGAAAGAAAGAGAGGGCAATCCACTCTCTCAGCAAGTCACTGGTTGAATATGAAAGAGAATACAACTCAAATGGAGTTTACTTGTTTAGCATTGGTATGGGCATCGCTGAAATTCAGATACTATTTCCTAGACCATTCCGTCTTACAGTTGGCGCAAATGGATCCCCTACCTATTCGAGAAACCTATCGTATCCGGGAGAGGGGATCGTTGGCAAATACTATTCTCAGAGTTTGACATAACTTATGTCACGCAGAAAGCAATGAAAGGGGAAAGCCATTGCGGATCATCTTGCGCATCTCCCCATGCCATCGGAAGAGCCTGTAAATCCCAATTTTCCGGATTCTAAAATTTTCTACGCAGACATAGAGTATGGAACTCCCTTCAAGACAAATTTTATGGAGCACTCAATGAGAAAGGAAATGGAATTGGTGTTGTTATCACCAGAAGGAGTGACAATACCCAAAGCAACTCAGTTGGCATTTCCTACCACAAAGAATGTGACTGAGTATGAAGCTTTCATCGCAGGCCAACAAGCAACACTTCAGCTCGATGCAAGGCATCTCAAATGTCATAGGGGATTCCAAGCTGGTGATTAGTTAAGTGAGAAGTGAATGGAAGACAAAAAATAAAAGATTGATACCATATCAGGAGTTGGGACAACACGTCGGTGAAGCATTCGAAAGAGATATCCTTCACTCATGTTTCGACGGGTACACAACGACACTTGCCAATTCTCTGGCTACACTCGCTTCAATTGTTCAAATGCCACTACACAGAAGCATGGAGTCATTCGTAGTGGAGAAGTTGGAAATCCCGACGACCAGCATAATTTGGCACGAAACCAGAAAGCCACAGAAGGTAGTTCCAGTACCGTGGATATCCCCATAGAAAGTTGTTAAGCCTGCAGGAGATTATCATTGAAGAATCATACGATGAAGATGAAATCATTGATAAGATCAAAGGAAAACAAGAAGAGGTGGCCCATGTTTCAGGGTGGAGATTCCAACAATCCCTAAGAGACGATGGCAATCCATGGTACATTGATATTTCAAATTCTCTCAAATACAATGGAGTTATGCTTGACAATTTTACCATAGAAGAAATTCAGTACCTCAAAAGTGCAAAGGGCTTTTTTGACGAATGGCAAGTAGTAAGCCTGCTCAAGAGCATGGCCGGAGACATTCGACGACATTTCCATCTTGGGCATCGAGAGCAGTGCTTCTGACGTTCCGAGATCGATCTCAATTTCCCTCCACGGGAAGCTATTCCAGCTCCGGAAGCACGACGATCCCCAACCGATGGGTTGCCCTTGCCCATCCGGGATCCCTCTTTTACCTAGGCAGTAGAGGACTCAAATATGGATTATCAACAGTCTACATCGAACTGGTTGCTTACGACTACAAAAAGCCGTTGCTTTTCAATTTAAACAGTCGACAGCCGTCACTTCACCATCACTGCTCTTGCTCGTCAGCTTCCGGTCGAGCCTACACATCTATCTCTCAATTCGACAGTCAAAGTAGACTACTGCAACGTCATGTCAAATCAAATTTTTCTTTGCTTACCGCTCCTACTGCACCCGCTCATCACAGCAGTTCCGAATCACTACAGACTATAGAAAAACTCAAACTATATGAGGAGTCAAAGTCGTAGACAGCTGCTTCTTGCTTCAAACTGCTTCCCGTTTGTCGAAAGACCTAAGAGTCAATTTTCAGTCGTAGAGGACACACACTTTTGTCGAAACACGGAGTCTCCCTGCTCTTGCTGGTCTACAAGAATGGACCGAATTGACAGCTTCTTTTCCTACCGTTCGGATGGACAATGACAAGTCGTAGTTGACTTCAGGTTATCGTCACAGCTACTTACTCGAACCGTTGCTTCCATAACTTCTACTTTCCCTATAGCTACCTTTCACCGAACAGCTCGTCGCTGGCTTACGGAGGTGTTCGACTCCTCAACCAGGGCTCTTTCTTTGCCCACCTTCTCTTTGACATGGAAAGCAACGAGCCTGTGAAAAACCCATTCAAACCCCAGTTCGAAAGCATTGATGGTCACCTTGACCGACCTCATTGACCCCTCCATGATGGCACCTGGTGTAGTAGGCCTCCGTCACAGGACAACTTCCTCCATGCTATCCCCTCGTCATGTACAGATAGGATAACTACTCAATGGCTTTTTCTTTCTCTGTGGAAAAGGTTATGAGTGAGTGATACGATGCACTTCTTCCTCTCTTTTTTTAGAACAGAGAGACTCTCAATGGTCACGGGACCCTGACTCCTCTAGCTCCTTATTCATCCAAGCAATCCAAGGTGAATCTCACTCTACGCTAACCAAAAGAAGCAAAAGAGGACGGAGATGATAGGGTTTGATGTCTGAGAATATATCGTATTGATGGGAATCGGCGCTCTTATGCAAAGGGCATTGACAGTAACTGTCGAACATGCTCCTTCTAAAAAAAAAGGCGATAGAATCCCCGTAGTGCTCTCCTTAATTTCACAAAAGATTGAGTGGTTTTTGCTCCTTGCCTTGGGGTAAGCGAGTGGCTTCTGCTCCCGCCTGCTGAGTGGCTTTTGCTTCTCTTCTTTGAAATTCAGATCTTCTCTTTCTGTGTCTATGGAGATTCTTGCCTCGACGCCCCTGTTGTCTCTAGTGCTTGATTCTTTGATAGAGACCAACCTGCTTTCATAAGCACGTCGTTGGCAAGTTCGGAAGAAGGCTTTGTGGGTTGACGGAAGAGAAAATATGGAGGTGTGATTGACAGCATCCTTGCATTTTCAGTTTGCGCAGTAGTGTCGGTATAGTTCGATAAAAAGAAAAGTCGCATTCGTCTATGAAATAGATGATTTTGTAAGGAAGTCTCGTTTTAGAAAGATTCACGAACGTAGGAGTCAGGAAATATCCCTGGTTATAGGGGTCAGCTTTAGTCCTGACTGTCTGTCGAAGAGGTTTCGTGTCAAGCTGCTATACTCCATGGGAAAACGATTAGTGACAATGCCGATCGCAAAAAGAAAAGAAATGAAAGATATTTATGTGCGTGGGTATATTCCAGCAAGGCTGACGGCACAGTTGCTACCACGCTACGGTCCACATCGGTGGATCCACAACTACACGTCGATATATGATAACAAATCCCCTGAATGCATTCTTCGAATTACTACTCTGACTGATAAGAGAAATGAAAAGCCAAAGAAAACACAATCTTTCTTTTTGGATTTTCACGCGTGGCAATGTTGGATCCTTTTCCATGTTGGCTTGGAGAGAAGGGCCTATATGCAAGCACCGTCTGTTTATTAAATGGCTCTTATGAAAAGGGTGGGTACGTATTGTCTTTTATCGAGACATAGATGAAACTATGGCAAACTCTATTGACTGACCGGTCTAGGAAAGGGAGAAATAGCGACTGATGTGTGTGCCTCTATATATTTAGTAAAGCACAGAAGTCTGCTTTCTTTAGTGCAGCTCAATCTATCGCGAGATGTTGGCAGGCATCTGTAGTCAGTCATCAAAGGCAATTCAGTATTGGTCAAGCCTGACTACGTCTTTCCTATCGGAAGAGGAAGAACTACTTTAGCTCTCAAGCTGTTGATAATCTACCAATGGGACTATCAAAATAGACCCGCCTAGGACTGATTAAAAGAAGACCGTCGTCGACCAATGCCTTTGACCTTTTCCTCTCTCCAAAAAGTCCCGTATTCCGCAATCCTGCTTTGATAGCTGGGTTTGTGTTTTGACGACTTCCCGAGCGCTAGCTTGAACTCCGTCACGTCAAATAGTTATAGTGGGCCCACTATATGAAGGTAACCAAAGACAAAAAGTCTTTTTTTTACTAGTCTGGAGGATGGTTGGTCTCAACATTTATATTCGACTGGGTTGAAGACTACATACTCTTTCTCCCTCAAACCTAGGAGGAGGTCTTTTATAATTGGTATAACTACCCTTCGCAAAACCACCAGTACGTTTAATATATATATATATACATACATATATATATATATACATACATATATATATATATATATATATATATATATATATATATATATATGTATATATATATATATATATATGTATACATATATATGTATATATATATATATACATATATATATATATATATATATATATATATATATATATATATACATATATATATATATATATATATATATATACATATATATATATATATATATATATATATATATATATATATATATATATATATATATATACATATATTGTATATATATATATATATATATATATATATATATATATATATATATATATATATATATATATATATATATATATATATATATATATATATTTCCACATATATATAAACACATGTATATTTCCACCTAAAGGGTCAAAGCTCTGGTTGAGCGAGCTTAACTTCCTTTCCCCTATCAGAGACGTTGGCTTTGGCACCCGGGACCGAGACCTGCTCTAAAGCAAGCAAATAGGTTCTCCCCTTCTCGATGGAAAGGTTCCTGCCTCTGCTCGATTGCTTTAATCTATTTCCCCTTCACATGCTTGCTGGATTACAGGTTGGCTTGCAGGAGTCTTTCTATTGGCTTTCGGGAGGAGAGGGTGTCGGAGCCCATGGAGCGGTGAAATTGTTCAATCTGAATGCTACGTCCTTTGACGATGTCGAAGAGAGAAGAAACCTTAGCCCACCCACCAATGCTACCAGAGCAAGTCTCAGTGAAATTACTATTTAGTGACGATAGGGCTTCTGTGAAAAAAATCATATATTCCAACAACTGTCAAGTCATCAGGATCGACGAAAGGAAATTTCGTAATCTACGATACTAAGACTAAGGGCATTCTCCGCCATTGATTCGAGAACAAGACCACGTCATGTTGATAAGATCTGCACCGCTTTCTGATAGTTGACCTAGAGCAGATGAAATGAATCTTCTGTCCTCTGCTTTCTTTCCCTCAAACCTGACACCAATAGTTGATTCACTATCCCGTCCTCCAACAGCTCTTACTGGAACAGAAAATTCCCGAACTGGTAGGCAAATAGCGGGTACGTATAAAAACCTCAACTCAATAGGGCATTCGTGAACAACAGATACGAAAGCAGCGCTTATGCATTCAGTTACTTTTTCTATGAGCAGTTATTCCAATTCCTACTTCGGGGAGTGCACTCACAGTAGTTGACAACTGAGAAAGACATCGCTTCGACGGAGGAAATTTGGGATACTCATAAAATCAGTAAGCAAAGAATCCACTGGCATGGAAATGTCGCCTTTCATTGAGCTAACCCTTGCTCTCGAACTACCAACTCAAATGGGCATCGGTGACAATGACTGAAATGCATGATCTTCTTTCAGGTACTAAGATGAATGATCTTTCTTGTATATAGGAGAGTTGACGAGCCTGAACCCTACGTCTTTTCTCCCTCAATGCGTTATTTAAGAAATCAAACTCTCACTCTCACTCCCGAGGCATGGTGGGACCGTCACCTTCCCGGCGTAGTTGGTCCTAGATGTCTGAATTCCATAAATCTAGTACGGATTTTCTTCCACTCGCTTCCCGGAATGAATGAAAGCCCTATCCATTATTGTTCAGAGATTGACTTTCTGAACCCGAGCTCTCGGGATTCGTCATCTTTAGTCACCTACCCAGACATCACATTGGAGCACTAAAGCCATGGTTACCGGAGCCATACCGACGGACCAACGGCTGGAACATCACCCGATGCATACCGACAAGCAAGAGCACCTAGGGGAGGAGAGAGATACAAACTTTTGGGTAGCTACGAGAGCTGCTCTCCTATCGCATGGCTGACTCCCCATGTCAGATGCCTGGAGTCCGAGATGAGACCTGTCAAGCGTGGGGAAGAAGCGCTCCTTTTAGCGGGCCTTTTAGCTTGAATTGAGCGTCACTGTAAGAATTGCGAGATGAAAGCTGTCGACGATCAGTGGGATTGATTGATGTCGAGATTTGTTGTCTCTCGAAGCGTGTCATCGTTCAGTGCGCAAATAGCATCTCTTTTCTCTCTTCTCTTGATGTGACGATCAATAACCCGACACCCAATGTGCCCTCCCTTTGTGTCCCAAAAGGGGTTCTACGGGCCGGTAATCTCGATCGGTGTGATGATCACTTTTCAAGAGAAAGAAAGAAGATTGTGCTTGTCTGCATTTGAACGTGGGGGATCGGGGAAATAAGAAATTTTTATTATCGACAGCGACATGATAAAAGTGATTCAATGCTTGCTTTCGGCTTTCCTGGATCGCTATCATAATGACGAGATTACTTTGATCCTGTTTCAGAAAGAAGGCGGCAGGATATATGCTGGAAACATGCGAGTTTAGTTCGTCTTCGGGATCGAGTTCTGGCAAGATGTATTGCAATCTGATCAGCAAAAGGATCAAATCCGTATAGAATGAAAGAGTGCATAGGAAGTGTGTTTGGACATGCCTATGAGTAATGGGAGAGGGTTATAGCTATCGTGCATTTTGGCTAGGTGAAGTTCTTCTCGGGTGGGGTGGTAAGCTCGAGGCAATAAGCAGACCAAAAAGAATCAAATTTGACGCAAGTCAGGAACAACTGGCTTTCTGGTTCCGAACGAAGAGTACGAGAAGATGATTTCAACATCAATTAGTAAGGAAAACCTCTCTTGCAAATTTTTCCACTGTGAAAGACCTAAACTTCTGATGGCCCTGACGGGAACTGGAAGAGTTGCTGACGTGGGACTTGGGGGGAATGCCCGGTAAAGCTGTTTGATGTCGTTCAGGTAAGAAGGAGGACAGTTCGAGCAAGTAGGAAAATAAGTGATCAACAATAACTATTTGCAATTCCAAATTCGTCTGATGAGCTAGGAAGTTCAAATGTTGGATAAGGTACCCACGGTCAGGAAAACAAACAACCATGAAATCATTATTTAGAAAAACCCTCGACGCACAGCCAAAAGGTGTGCCAAGCAACATTTTAGGATTGAAAGGTGCCGATAATATGTTTGGATTGAGTAGGGAAGCTGAGAACTCATAATTTGACGACCGAATAGTGTGACGGAGAATCTTCGTCCGAATGAGCGCAATGGAAATGATTCACAAATTCAAAAAGACGAATTCTTTTTCTTCGATGAATTAAAACGTCGACGTGCGAGGAATGTCGATTTTTAAGCTTAGTCATCTCATCCAATTTATGCAGTTTGCAAAAGAATCCTAGGATTTTTCTTTTTTTTTTTTTTTTTTTGCAAACCATGTCGTACGTTTGATCATTTCATTACTCTATTTGTGCTTTCTAAATGACGGTAGGGAGTCGCTTTGAGACTGTCGTTATCTCCGAGTAATTCTTCAGTTGGTAATTCTGAAGTAGGTCATTTAGAAGACCATAATTCTGAGCAAAGCTCAACTTGGACCGATGTCCGTCGTTACTCCGCAGGAAAGAGCTGTCAAACCACTTTCGTGAGCAACAGGCAATGGCAGAAGCTGGGCTTTGTTCGCGGATACAGAGGCGTCGAGTCCCAAATAGCTCCTGTTTCCCGCCACAACTCAACCCTGGGGAATACGAGCAACTGGTGACGGGAGAGTTTAGATCATTCGTTCCATGTCCACCATTGCTGTTGAAACGTTTCAAAATGAGCTTTTTGAAATCAAAATAATGGAACTCGATGTAGGAGATCCAGGACAAACTCCACGAAACCGTCACTCGGCGAACCAGGGTCTGTAGAGCAAGTGTCCCCGTCACTCGGAGATCCGACGAGGAGGCCGACGACTTTCTAGAAGATAGTTCTGAGAGATCTTTTGGTTCGTTGAGGCAAACTCGAATCCGACAGATCCTCTTGGTAGTAGAACTTCATAATGAGATAGTCGAAATAAGGGACATCGACGCACCGATGGTCCGATAATTTTTAGCGAATTTCACGGATGACGATCTCCGTCAATTGAGAAATGCCCACAGACACATACCCAGACCCTGACGCCCCTTCACTTCTGGCTTCTCGGTTTCTTTCTTTTCTTTACGATGCTATGGAGAGTAAGTGGAGTTGGGCGGGTTGCTCTGCAGGACCTCATTCATATTTCGAGTAGTGCGGTTAGTGTGATGACTGATGAGCAAGTGCACTATCTGGAAGAGAGTACCCGATGAGGTCGAATAGTTTTCAATGTGTCCATTCTGCCCTCAACCCAACCAAAAAAAACAAATTCAGCTCGTCATTCGTATCCCTGTAATAATTTACTACCTGTATCTTATCTCGGGAAACGAAAACACAAAATGACACTCCATTCTCTAGTTTGTACTAAATTACTTACTACGAACGCACATCTCGGCCATCGGGTAGCTGCTCACCATTTCAAAGTTTATATCTGTGGTTCCAGAAATGAAATTGCTATTCTCGATTCAGACAAGACACTGATTTGTTTACGAAACGCTTTTCATTTTATAGGATATCTCATTCGTCAAAAAGGTCGTTCCTTATTTTTAAAGACCAATCATATGTTTATATATGAGAAGACACAAAATTTAACGAGATTCGGCGCCAACAGGGGAATTTTTTCAAAATCCAAAATTATAACTTGGAATTTTTCAAATTTAAAAACTTCCCAAAATAAAACTTATTTTTTAAGAATATTTTTATAAAACAACTAATTGTTTTCTGGATCCTCAAAATCAAAAATCTAAGATCCTATTTATAGGACCCATAGGTAGTATCTTCTTAGCTCCTATCTGATGTAGGATTAAAAGAGTCACACCTAAAATCAATGTACTATACCATTTATATGAAGAGTTGAGTTATGATTCTTGGTACCTCATGCTGTTCGTATTGGCAGATTGTTTCAGCTGTAACTATTATATTCAAAAATTACAATCTTGGTGTATGAGTTTCCATATTGGCGCTCTCATTCGTCTCAATCTAAGATGTTGCAGTAAGCAGATGTCGACTTTTACTGTCTGTGTGATTTAATTCATCTTTCACGAACCCAAGTATCTGCATGAGTAATTTAAGTCCCATACTTTCTGCAGAAAATGCATACATGACTCTTACTTGTGCACTTGTTATAGCATGTAGCTTAGTCCATGGCACTTATTTTTCAGTGAGTCTTCCACTCAAGTCATATTGTCACCAAACAACAAGAAAATAATATTATAAAAACCAGCGTACAGTGTCTGGACTTCAATTCTCTCGCTTTCAACGTCATCTGGCATGCGTCTGCAATGGATGGATAGGGAAGGAAGCTACAAAAGAGAGCAGCCAAAGAACAAATCAATATAAGATGGCGCAATTTGTTTGACCAGTGTCTAGTCTCGCAATTGCCAAAATAACCAAGTGTAAACAGGATGCGCATGACACAACTAATGAAGCTTCAACACATTTATAAATAAAATGCGTTCAGTGTTTGAATGCTCTTCATAGATGCCCAACGACGTACTCCTCACTTTTCCAGCACCTAAAATGACAACAATTAGAACATTCCATCGTGTTGAATGCTTATACTTTGAATGCACCAGGGAATGGAATCTGCACCAACTTCACGGCACTCACCAAGTCCTTCTCCAACTCTCAATAATGGAGGAAGTGGGAGATTGAACACAAGCACTCGCTGAAGCCTCTATATATAGCTATGCCATCTTCATGCTTTAATCACTTCACAGCAAACAACTACAGCTACTGTTAAATAACCATGGCTTCTCTCGCAACGAAGAAATGTTTTTTGTCTGCTTTGCTGATCTTGGGTGTTTGGGCTTCTCTATCTGCAGCTTCTCTCAATCACAGCGAGTTGTCAATGGAGGAGAGGCATGAGAAGTGGATGGCTCAGTTTGGTCGAGTGTACAAGGATGCAGCGGAGAAGGCATACGGCTTTGAGATATTCAAAGCCAATGTCGAGTACATTGAATCGGTAAACTCTGCAGGAAATCGCACGTACAAGCTAGGGGCTAATCAGTTTGCTGATCTCACCAGCGAAGAGTTCAAGGCCACCTACAACAGGTTTAAGCCTGCTTCCAAGCTAAATGCAGTGAAGGTGGAGGGAACTCGTTTCAAGTATCAAAATTTTACTGTCGCTCCGGCAAGCATGGATTGGAGGACTAAGGGTGCCGTCACGCCTATCAAGAACCAAGGCCAATGCGGTAAGCAAAATGTCAAAATTTACGCACAATTTCCATTGCAAATATGCATATATCTGAAGAATATGGATTTGAACTATTAGAAACATATTAATTTACAGGATGCTGCTGGGCATTCTCTGCCGTAGCTTCAATGGAAGGAATCCACAAGCTGACCACTGGCAAGCTCATCTCCCTCTCTGAACAAGAGCTTGTGGACTGTGACACCAGCAGTGAGGACCAAGGATGCAGCGGTGGCCTCATGGATGACGCCTTTAAGTTCATCATCCAGAACAAAGGTCTCACAACCGAAGCCAACTACCCATACAAGGCCACTGATGGAACTTGCAATGCCAAGAAGGCTGACAATCATGTTGCCAGCATCACGGGCTACGAGGATGTTCCTGCTAACGACGAGGCATCCCTCCTCAATGCTGTCGCAAACCAGCCTGTTTCTGTTGCCATCGATGCGGGGGGTAATGACTTCCAGTTGTACTCCAGCGGGGTGTTCACAGGGGAATGTGGTACTGATTTGGATCATGGTGTGGCGGCTGTTGGTTATGGGACGGCTAGCGATGGGACCAAGTATTGGCTGGTGAAGAACTCGTGGGGTACGTCGTGGGGCGAGAGCGGGTACATAAGAATGGAAAGGGATGTGGATGCCAAGGAAGGACTCTGCGGCATCGCCATGCAGCCTTCCTACCCCACTGCTTGAAACTTATGTTTATTACTGCCTGAGAAGTGAGTTCAAGTATTTGGATCATTATATTGTTGGCTGATATATATGCTTGTGGTGACTTCGGAAAGAGGGAGGATATGTTGCTCATGTACTTTCTCCTGTATGACTTTGCCTCCCTAAGTTTTAGATATGTGGCGAAAAAAATAATACAAATTATGCGTTTTAAATTTGCAAAAAAAGAAAAACTTTCCTCATCTAATAATTCCCAATGTCACTTTCTTCGAGCCAACTGTAAGATAACTGGCAAGTCCAATTCATTTTCATGCGTAACAAGGGCTCATCTTATTCTTGCTGGATATTTCCAAATAGCCAGCCATATACCAACCAAATTGAATACTAACATTAATTCAGTCTCTTTGTTATTATCAGTAACAAAGTTAATGGTCTCAAATCTACCGCGATTTTCAATATGCCCAACAAAGAGAACCGAGGGATATAATCATATAACCCTCTGCTCTGTTGAATCCAACTCAAACTCCACAAATTTTTTTTAACTAGTTAAGTAACTGCCACCTTGTTATAATTTATGTTTTGAATCCGGGTATTTTTTTTTTTTTTTTGAGCCAAATAGATAGGAGAATCTATTTGTCAATTATGGTATATTCGTTTATTCAAATCCATGAATATAATGAATGTAAACTAGCTTAAAAGAGAATATACGAACGAGTGTGAATGGTCTAGCGGGTATGACTGTTCGAATGGGTATAATGGTTGAATGATGTGACAATTCAAACATAAGCGGTATAACCATTTGAAAAGCTAAAATAGTTTAAACACCACTTAACTAATGAGTATAATTTTAAAATTCAAACATGAGCTGGTGTAAATTGCTTGAAAAGTTATAACGATTCAAGCACCACTTGGCCAATGGATATGCGTTTGAAATTTAAAGATAAAGATGTGCGACCACTTGAATAGTTACAAGTGTTCATGCACCATTTCAATTTCAAACCATGCGATTCACACATTTTTACCATAAAGGGTTATGTCTTTAAGCCCTTTCAATATCTATAATTGACCATGTATTTACATTTCATTGTAGCATGAGAAGAAATTTTTTTTCTTATAACAAAATCTTATAATGCATTCATTCCATTCATATACAACAGAGGGTATTTCTTTATTTTGATTCATTGAGGCAATTAGATTGCTACTTCTTTCCGATTATAGTGCAATCATTGTATCCTAAAGACTAATACTTATTTAATTCCAGAAGCCTCTAAAGTAGAGAGCAAATCGGTCTTAAGAAAATAACATTCAACACTGCAACTAGGCAATTTATAGAAACTATATGCAATGGTAAATTTTTGAGCAAGGACGTTAATGAAGCATGGGAATATCTTCACTCGCCAATAATTCACTAGTCTATGAAACTGAGGATATTTTGGAAAAAACCAATTAATAGAGAAACCTCATAATAGAGATGGACTTATTAAATTGGGAAAACCAAAGATATAGCTGCACGATTAATTATGATCACAAAGAAGTTTGAAAATTTGCTTACTGAGAAAATAGAAAATGTTAAGGTAATAGAAGAAATCTTGGAATTTTGTGACAATTATGAATTATAAGGACATGTGACTCATAATTGCCCAACTCTTCCTGCTTTCAAGCAAGTACTTAATGGACAAGTTAACGCCTTTAACATTATTTCTCAACAAGAAAATAACTCTTATTCACAAACTAATAGCTCTAGTTGAAGGAACTATCCAAAACTTCAATGAAAGCAGAATCCTTAACAGTAGTTTAACTAACAAAACAAGTCACTCACTAATCTGACACCACAACAATACGTCCAACTTGCCAATCAACCTTCGATATACCAACCACTACTGATGCATAATCCTGAGGATAATATTATGCAGATACAACAGAGAATGGATCAAATGATCCAAGGGCAACAACAACTCATTCAACCGCAACTAACGATCAATAATTAGAATATACTAGCCATTAGTGAAATATGATATCAGATAAACCAACTTAGTTCCTCTCTGCAAACTCAAGAAAATATAAGTTGCCATCTCAACCAGAAGCAGAACTTCAGTTAAAGTCAAAGGTACAAATGTTATTATTTCTTCAATTGATGACAATATACTAGAAATATATGCTGCAATTAGTTTGCAGAGTAGAAAAGTACTTGATGAGCTCGTTTCAAAAAGAGACATAGAAGAGAAATATGGTGATGATTCAACACAATAATATAAAGATTACAATCCCAAAGAATTCACTTCCACGACTTACAAGCCACATGTACCGTTTTCCTTACGTTTAAAAACTAAATACATTAATGCATCTTATGTTGGTATTTTAGAATTTTTCAAATAGGTATAGATCAATATCTCTTTGCTGGAAGCAATTAAGCAACTTCTCTCATGTGCAAAATTTTTGAAGGACTTGTATACAATTAAAAGGTGTCACAATGTAAATAAGAAGGCATTTCTCACATAGTAGATGAGTGCATTACTCCACTCTAAAATGTCTCTTAAATATAAGGATCCTAAATGCCTAACTATTTCGTTTGTGATAGGTCAATATAATATTGAGAAAGTTCTATTGGATTTGGGAGCTAGTGTAATTCTCTTACTATATTCGGTTTACAAGTAACTGGATCTAGGTGAACTTAAACATACACCTGTCATACTATAATTGGCTAATAAGTTAGAAATATATCCTAAGGTGTTGTTGAAGATGTTTTAGTGACACTGCACCTGTAAAGAATTCATGACTTCACATCCCTGTTATCCTTGGATGTCCATTTTTAGCTACTACTAATACTGTTATCATTTGTAGGAATGGTGTGTTAAAGTTATCGTTGAGTAATATGATCTTTGAGCTTAATATTTCCAATGTCTGCAAACAATCAAATATCGATACTGATGAACTGCATGACATTAATTATATTAGAGAAATTCTTGAAGAAGGAGACATCAGATCATTGTGCGTCTCTGATCCATTAGAGCTTGCATTGATAATGGATGATGATTTTCTTGAATATTCTGACAACACTGTTAATATCATGGAATGTTTAACTGATACTCATTGTTTTAATGTCATAGGATGGAATCCTAAAAGGAAGTATATGAAGAGTTACCTAAAATAACAAAGAAATTAATACCATTCGATATACAATCCTCGATACTTGAGCTACAACCATTACCCGAGGATCTCAAGTATGTATTTTTGGGACCTAAGAAAACATTCTCCGTGGTTATCTCAGTGCATCTTGATGAGAATTAGGAAGAGTGACTACTTTCAACATTGCGAAAGAATAAGAGAGCTCTAGGATAGAATATGGTGGTCATCAAAAGTATGGACCCCTTACTTGCACACATCGTATCACTTTGGAAATGGTGTTAAGCCAATAAGGCAACTGCAATGAAGGCTTAAACCCTGGCATGAAGTGGTTAATGCCGAGATGTCAAAACTTTGTGATGCTATCATCATCTAACCAATAGCAGATAGTAGTAAGTAGATAAGTCCAACTCAAGTTGTTCCAAAAAAATGAGGTAAAAATTATTAAAAACAAGGATGGTGATTCGATACCCATTCGTACAGCTATGAGTTGGCGTATATGCATAGATTTTTGAAAATTAAACTAAGTAACATGAAAGATGACTTTCTATTACTATTTCTTGACCAAGCACTTGAGAGCATTGTTGGACACGAATTTTATTGCTTGACTGATGGTTATTCTGGTTATTATCAAATTGAAATTGTTTTAAAGGATTAGAAAAAGACTACTTTTATCTGTCCCTTTGGTACAATTACATTTAGAAGAATGCCATCTAGATTATACAATAATGTACCTGCAACATTTCAAATGTGTATGATTAATTTCTTTAGTTACATGATTGAAGACTATCTAAATGTATTTATGGATAATTTCTCTGTACTTAGAGATAATTTTGAATCATTTTTGACTAATCTAAAAGCTATACTAGACCATTGCCAATAGAAATATTTGTTCCCAAATTGGAAAAAGTGTCACTTTATGGTTATAAAAGATATTATATTAGGTCACATTGTTTTATCTAATGGTATGCAAGTAGATAAGGCTAAAGTAGATTACCGAAAGATGACTGGAATCTCCTCCGATGAGGAAGAAGTAATAGACTCTATCATTGCAGAATCTCTAACTTCTGATTCATTCCGAAGATTCTACCATTGCGCACATAGCGCACAAACATCCTAAAGAATTTGTGAAGAGAATGGATTAGCATAAAAAGATAATTTAGAAGCAGCTGGAGTCCATAGACGAGATCAGGGAAATATTCGAACTCCTAATCAAAGAGCTAGTGAAGAACAAGGGAGAATCTTCTACCAGAAGTTTCCACATCCTAAAGAAGGACAAAAGGAAGAGAAAAGAGAACAAACCTCATACTCCAACTGGGAGCACTGGCGGCGAGGAACATGAAGAAGAAGACAATCATTTTGAATATTTGCACCATCAATCCGAGAATTCAGAACATGAAGGCAATCCACATGCTGTCTTGATGAAGGCAATCCACATGCTGTCTTGATGCAGAGCTTTCAGAACCAGCTCAACTCTCTGGTTTGTAAGAGCGATTTACAAGAGCTGGCGGTCATGAGGCCATATTTAATGGAGTGGGAAAGCATACCATTCCCAGAGAATTATAAGCCTCTAAAGCTTAAGTCTTTTGATGGTAAAGGCTCGCCGAATTAGCACCTTTACTATTTCAAGTCACAGACAAGGCATTTGGCAGGGAATGACCCCATCATCACACGAATTTTTGTCAGGATCCTTACGAGTCTAGATTTCAATGGTTCCGACGATTGAAGCTGGGAACCGTTAATTCGTGGAACGATATTGAAAAGGTCTTCTTGACCAGGTTCTATGAAGATGACATGGAGAGCTCAATGCCAGCATGCCTTGCCACAAAGCTAAAGAAGGGGGAGCCGACTTGAGACTTTATCAAAAGATTCAGAAATAATTTTTTGAGATGTCCATATGGGATGTCACAAAAGACTTTAGTGAAAATCTGCAAACATAATCTCTCTGCTAAAGTTCTTATCAGGATGAGGGCTGTGAAGTCCACTACTGGGAAAGAACTATCAACGCAAGCTAAGAAAGCCAAGGAAATTGTACAACGACTTGAGGCTAAAGAAGGCGGAAGACTAAGAAGAAATAATTCTAGAACACCTTAATCATCTCGAATTAAAGGGAAAGAGATGATAGTGATAGATGCTCCAGATCTAGCTAAACCTCTTCTTACGAGGTCTACTCCTCCTTCACTAAGGGCCCGTCAAAAATAATATTTCCTTCAAAGATGAGCATATTATTACTATTTTTAACCTGCTCATGAAAAGGAATATGTTGAAATTACTAGAGGCCAAGTGCCCTAATGAAGTAGGAAAGATTGATAATCATAATTATTGCGTATATTACAGAATTATTAACCATCCTACTAAGAACTGTTACGTTCTTAAGGACAAAATTGAAGATCTGGTGGACGCCAACATCATTAAGCTGCAACCAGAGCAGAAGAAAGTGACAACAAATAGGTGTCTATCAAATTTGGGAAAGCTCCAAATTGGGTAGAATCAACCATTCAAGATGAAGTGATGTCGATTCCCAAAGGTACTATGAGAATTGTAAATCATGATTCTCATCAATAGCAGAAGAAAGGATTATCTCCCTTCGAGACGTCGAAAAGGGAGATAATATGTGTACATTTAGACCTTCCCAAAGATGAACAGTGGACCTCAAGTTCTTCAAAAAAAGTCTAAAAGAAAGGCATGCACCTCCAATGTTATCACCACAGTACCTTAAAATGACACAATAGTTCATCCTCTTACAGATTCAAAGGAGGAGCTCAAAGAATCATTAGCCGTCTATGACAAACAGCAACAACAATCTTCTCAAAACTCGCTTAGGAAGAAACTACATGAAAGATTATGAATAAGTGGTTGAACCCAGCTTACAGAGAAGAGCAAGCAGAAAGAGCTTAAATTTGATAAAGCTCTTAAAAATAAATAAAAAGAAGCAATGAACAAAAAACCTTTCCGGTTTGCTGTGTTGGCATGACTGGTCAACATCCTTGCAAAAATCACTTTGTATGAGCTCCTGAGGCTGTTCAAGTGAATAGGGAAGCCTTAAGGATAGCTCTGTAAGACTCTAAAGTATTTCTGGCTCAGATCCTAGAAACAATAGAAGAAGTCTGTACAGCATGTCATCAAGATTCTAAAATGATATCTTGTATAACTTTCTTTCCGGAGGATATGTAAGTAAAAATTAACAAGTACCACCGGCTTTTGTATTATAAAGGCTACATAGGGTCAATAGAGATTGACTGAATTCAAGTCAACCCTGGACCACTTTGAGCATAATGCCAAGGAGGGTAATGCGGTATCTTGGGGTCCCCATGAATAGACTAGCATCAACAATCATAACCATTTTCGGATTCAACGCTAATGGTTGTAAACCCTTGGGCAAGGTAAAGTGAAAATGCTAGATCAGTGATCTAAAGATGGAAGTCACATGCTATATAATAGATGCTGACAAGTATTACAATCTGCTGCTCGGATGGCCATGGATCCACCTTAACCACATTGTCCCTTCTACACTTCACTGTGAATGAAATATTTTGACAAAGAAGGGAATGTAAAAACATAGTAGCAGAAAAGCAACCCTTCAAAGGGGCTGAGAATTATTTTACGGATGCGTTGTTATATTAAGACACATTTGAAGTAGCTGAGCAACCTACCCCAAAAGAATCAGATAGGGACAATGATGTCAATACTGAATCATGATCCGAAAATTTGAGATTTGAAAATGATAAAAATTGGGGTGTGGAACCAACTATAATAACCCTTGAAGGCCTCGATGTAAATGACACTAATAATCTTGATGGCGAATGGGTGATTAATGAAAATGTAGACTTTGCTTATTCGTCTGGTGTTGATTCTGAACCTATAAGTACTATTACTAATGCTGTTAGTAATCAATTGATAAAATATACTCCTTATCATCATTCCAGGCACCCATTCGTTCATCATTTTTACAAAGTGACGACAATGGAGATGCGAGTGAAGCGAGTTTTAAAGTTCCTCCAAAATATAAAGGTCAAAGACCTATATTATTTGGAAAAGAAAATAATAATAATATAGAAAAAATATTTATACTCTGATGAAGAATAGAAAAACCCCGAGTTCTTCCATTATAATAAAAATACCCATAGAATTATGAAAAGATGGGATATAACCAGGCCGAAGACAGAAGGTTAAATTTTGGAAAAGAGAGAAGAACTACGCTTTAACCTTTTGTTCCAAAGGGAAAATACCAGATTATTATTACAAAACTAGCAGGAGGTTGGGATATGTTATCACTCCTTAAATCCTTTCAGAAATAAATTCTAAACAACTCTAACATAGTCATTCATCTGAATTGTTATATTAGAATTTAGATGTAAGTCTTGGGGCTATTTTTCAAGAAGTATCCATCAACATAGTCTTCGCAGACCAAAAAGAAGAAGCTGAAGAATTGCCACCCACCAGCATGATTCCTGGGCAAAACATATGAACATTAAATGGGAGATTCAATTTAAACAACATGAAACTCCAACTGAAGATAAAGTGATCCAAATAAATATGGGTGATGAAACTAATCCTAAACCCATATTTATAAGTGAAAATTTATCTTTAGAAGAAAAAAAAGAGTTAATTTCTCTTATTCGAGAATATATTGATGTTTATGCCTAGAATTATGAAGACTTGCTAGGATTAGACCGGAAAGAGGAAAAGCACAAATTGAATATTCGACCAGATGCAAAACCCGTTAAACAACAATAATGGAGGTTGTATCCTGAAATAATGGAAACCATTGAAGTTGAAATCAAAAAGTTACTTGAATCAAGCTTCATTCATGAAGAATAACACCCTGATTGGGTCACAAATATAGTTCCTATAACTAAGAAGAATGAAAAAAATCAGAGTCTGCATTGATTTTAGAGACCTAAATGAAACATGTACGAAAGACAAATTTCCATTGCCTATCATTGATGTCATGATTGATAATACATGTGGCTATGAAAGGATGTCATTCATGGATGGTTTTTCAAGAAATAATCAAATTAAGATGTACCTCGATGACGAGAAACATGTCTTTTCGAACACCACTAGGGGTGTACTATTTTACAGTTATGCCATTTGGCCTAAAAAATGTTGGCATCACATATCAACCCTCCATAAACTCCACATTCTAAGAGCGTCTTCGGAAGATGATGGAATGTTATATGGATGATTTAGCTATCAAAAGCAAAAGCAAAGATAATCATCTTCATGATTTGAGAATGATGTTTGATCTCATATAGAAACACCAGTTTAAGATGAATCCAACTAAGTCTTTTCTGTGAGTTTCCAATAGAAAATTCCTTAGATTTGTTGTCACTTTCCAAGGAATTCATCTTGATCCAGATAAGATTAAAGCAATCAAAGATATGCAACCACCAAGAAATCTCAAAGAATTGAGAGGACTACAGAGAAGGTTGGCATACATACGTTGGTTCATATCAAACTTGTCCGGAGATGACAACCATTCACACAATTGATGAAGAAAGGAGTATCATTTGTCCGGGATGATGCTTGTCAACGGGTTTTTGAAGAAATCAAGGAATATCTCACAAGTCCTTATAGCTCCAATTTTAGGAATATCTTTTTTTGTTATATGTGAGAGTCATGGACCATTCTTTGGGAGCATTGTTAGCCCAAAAGAATGAACTTAGACATGAACAAGCTATCTACTATCTATGTAGAATGATGGTTGGACCTGAACATCGATATACCCCGGTGAAAAAAGAATGTTTACCTTTGGTGTTTGTAGTACATAAAATGTAACACTACCTGATAGGACAAACCATCCACGTTATATCAAAAGTTAATCCACTTAGAATATTAATGACCAAATTAGGATCCTTAAATTCAAGACTATTCAATTAGGCTATTCTGCTATCGTAATACGATATGCACTTCATCCTGCAAAAGTCAATTGTGGGTAAAGTTATAGCTGATTTCTTAGCTGAGCACCCAATTCTAGCATCTTCAAAACTGTATCTTCAAAACTGTATGAAGATATCCCTGATGAAATACCTGGAAGAAGTACAACTCCAGAAGATGGTACTCTACCGGAGACTACTGAAGCAAATTCCGCTACAGAAGAAGTCTACTAACTTTTTTTTGATAGTGCCTCCAGAGTGGGACCCAAAGGAAAGATGGTAGCAGAAGTGGGATTTGTTTTTATTTCTCCTCAACTATATTATCCCTCGAGCATATTCATTAACAGAATCTTGCTCTAAGAACGTCGCTGAATACAACAGCTCGATGATTTGCCTAAAGATAGCCAAACAGCTAGGAGTGAAATATTTAGAGGCATATGGAAATTCTCAGTTCATTATCAACCAAGTCAAGGGACAATATGAAGTCAAGAATGAAGATCTCTTGTCCTATTACCAAACAGTCAGAATAATAGCTGATAGCTTTAATGGCTTCTGCATTAGTCAAATGCCATGCCATAAGAATAGCCATGCTGATCCATTAGCTTCTTTGGCGGCCATTTTAGCATTGTCCAAAAATTCTAGCAAACGCATAATAGTGGAAAGCAAAGAATTATTCTGCCCAAAAATTAAACTCAAAAAGGAGTTAAATTCATACAATAAATAAGAAGTATATGAAGTACATGCTCTTGTGTTTGATCTCGAACTAAGTGATTAGTGACTTTCTTACATAGACTATGTTCTTTACGGAATATTGCAAGAAGATACTAAAGAAGCAGCAACAAGTTGAATAGAGGTTGTTCAATTCTATTATAATGCCGAAATTTGGACATTATATATTAAATCATTTGATGGAATTCTGTTTCGTTGCCTTTTTAAGAAACAAGTCCAAGAAGCGCTTGAAGAAGTCATAGCAGCATCTACGGGGCACATCAATCAGGACCAAACTCTGGGATAAACTCTGAAAAATGGGATATTATTGGCCCAAAATAATAATAGATGCAGTCGCTTATGTCAGAAAATGCAGAGTCTGTCAAATACATGCTGACTTTATATATCAGTCATCAGAATATCTCCATCCAACTGCTATTTCATGGCCCTTTGAAATATGGGGAATGGACATTATTGGGCCAATTTCACCACTGTCAACAAGGAGTCATAGGCTCATATTGGCCATAACAGAATACTTCTCTAAATAGACTGAATTCCTTCCCCTAACTGAAATAAAGACATTAGATGTAATCAAATTCATCAAACATCATGTCATATATCACTTCAAGATATCTATGAGAATTGTTCATGACAACGGAGCTCAATTCGTGAGTCAGTCATTCTCTAGGTTGTGCAACAAATACCGGATTGAATGTGTAGCTTCATCTCCGTACTATCCTGTAGCCAATGGATTAGCATAAGCCTTCAATAAGAGAATTGTGAAGCTCCTTAAGAAGTTCCTTTCATCCAACGAACGTGATTGGGACGAAGAGCTTGGAGAATGCCTCCGAGCATACCGAACAATTATCAAGACACCTACGAATGCTACACTTTTTCTTTGATGTATGAATCCGAAGCAGTACTTCTTTTGGAGATCTAGATTCCATCATTACGAGTTGCATTAGCAACCAAGACGACATTGGAAGAGAAATATCAACAAAGACTTCAAGAAATGGAAGCTCTCGTTGATAAACAACTTGAAGCACAACAGAGCATTAAACTTTATCAAGCTCGAATTTCTAAAACTTTTAATAAAAAGATCAAGTAAATTTTTTTCTTAAGAAAGGTGATTTGGTCCTTTCAGTAAGAAAATCTAATCATAACTAGTCAAAAGTCTAAAGGAAAGTTCCAACAAAAATGGGAAGGACCTTTTATCTTTAATGCAGTCTATTTAAATAGTGCATATTGGTTGGCAAAATCGAATCGAACAACGATAAAATTATGATGCCAGTTAATGGAAAATTTCTGAAAAATATTACTCTTAATGTAATATTCAAGAAATCCATTATAGAAGTACTCATCATCCTTCTCTTCTTGTAGTTTGCCTTGAAGCACATTTTCTTGAATCTCTTGGTCCTTTCTCCACCACCGCATACCCGAATCCTATATTCGGTACAAAACATATCCGCAGTAATACTGGAAAATCCAACTGCCAGTTCCTCCAATAGGAAAATCCACTTAACTCAAGGTGACCATGGCTCTATAATTGTCAAATGATGCTTTAATCATGGCTGCATATCCGAATTTCAATACAGAACATATCAATAGTAATACTGCAAAATCCAACTGCAAAACCCTCCAATGGGGAAATCTACTTAAGTCAAAGTGATCATGGCCAAGCCAATTATCCAGTCTCTAGCGAATGTCAAAGAAGGCTTCGATGGGTATCAGAAGAATCCCGAACCGCTCAAATACAAAATGAATTATATAAAAACAGCTTATGTAATAGTAAGAAGTAATCAAGTTAAATATTGAATGGTTTGAGATACATATCCTCTTCAATAATCCTCTATCGCGTCTTTGACCGAATCGACAAATTCCTAACTGCTGCCCGAAAATGCA
This sequence comes from Dracaena cambodiana, assembly GCA_036321105.1. NCBI lineage: Eukaryota > Viridiplantae > Streptophyta > Magnoliopsida > Asparagales > Asparagaceae > Dracaena > Dracaena cambodiana. The sequence goes on along the minus strand of JAYEPQ010000005.1, from coordinate 24,802,532 downwards.
GTAATAAGAAGATTTCATAGAGAAACTTCTTGTAGCACTCCTTTCGAAGAACACGACAAAAAATGATGCATTTTTCCGAGTGCTCGAAATGCGGTAATAAGAATATTTCATAGAGAAACTTCATATAGTACTCTTTTCGAAGAATGCATCAAAGAATAATGCATTTCCTTCTGCAAGCAATTCGATGTATCCCCGACCGAAATCTCAAAAAAGTGATAATAAGGGTGTCAAATTATTTGATACACATACTTGAATTTTTTCTCAACAAAAGAAAAATTCAATACTACGTCTTGATCATTGGTCTGCCTAAATACCGGAGCATATGAAGACCCTAAAGTGATTAATGAATGTGCCTAATTCTTGACATTATTATCTCTAATACAGGACCAATTTGTTCACAAATAAAATGGAGTTCACCTACAAGGGAGAAGTCCATTTATGACCAGCTCTACCGAAACTTTATAAGACAGGGTTCCTTTTGGGAGATTCAACTACAAAGCGAACTCTATAATGATGCAGTCAGTATATTGTCGCCTGTTATTTCATCAATATCCCCAGCTAGGTATCTCCCAAAAATCAAATTCCATTTTCTAGAATTTGTCAAGTTAAAAAATACCTCTAACAAAATCCAAATTCTATTCCTCCAAATTTGTAAGTTAAAAATTAACTATGACAAAATCCAAATTCTATTCCTCCAAAATAATCAAGTTAATAATTACCTATGACAAAATTAAATTCTTTTCTCCAAAATTTGTCAAGTTAAAAGTTGCCTTTGACAAAATCAAATCCATTTCTACCAAAATTTGTCCAGTTAAAAATTACCTCTGATTAAATCAAAATTTATTTTCCACCAAAATTTATCAAGTTAAAAATTATCTCTAACAAAATAAAAATTTATTTTTCCACCAAAATTTTTCAAGTTAATAATTACTTTTGACAAAACCAATTCTATCTTGTTCAAGAAAATTATTCATTCGTCGCAAAAATACTTGGGTGTTTGAATACCGACTCTATATTGTCAAGTTAATGAATACTTCTGAATAATATACGAAAGAGTCAATAATGTATCAAGTTAACAGATAACTCTAATCATCAATGCCAAATTTATTTTTCAAGTTAACAGCTATCTCTGAATGAATAACAACAAAATTTTTTTTGTTCTCCAAAATTTTTCCGTTCATCATGAATTTATCATTACAAAAAGCTTCTTGACAAAATATTCAAGTTCCATACATGTCAGGAACAAAAAAAAGATAAAAATTATCAGGATACAAGAGATTTGATTCCTTCTTTAATGTCCCTTATCTCTAATTAGATGGTTTCATAAGCCTAGATAGTAGCTTGCCTCCGCAACTCTTGTTCGCTAATGGTCAAGTTACTCAAAGGATCAGACTTAAGAGTCTCCAATTCTGCTTGCTTGGCCATGAACATCTTATTGAGATCATCATGTTACCGTGACAAGTCAATGATGGTTTTTATCATTTCCTCACGATCCTTAAGAGTCCTCTTCAGATAGGTCTGAACTTTTGCAATAGTTTCTCGAGTCCTCATAATGGCTTGATCGTGGCTTTTTCACTCTCTATTTGAGCACATAGAGAGTCATTAGCAGATTGGATCTCATTAAGTTGAGCTTGATAAGTATCCATCTTCTTCTGAGCCTCCTCCAGATGTCTGAGTTGCTCCTCTATTAATCTTTTGAAAGTGACTTTGATTATTTTGGATTTGTTAGATTTATGAGCTTTTGAGAAAGCCTTGGTGTCACTTTGCGGTTGGGCCATTTTTGCTCTATACGGAGCAGTCTTATCCTCTCCACCAACATTTTCTATGCCACCAACATAATGATTTAAGAGGTTGGCAATAGAAACAAAGGGTCTTCCTTTCAAAATGTCGTTTATACAATGATCCAAGAAAGAGAAGAAATCCTTGATGGCTTACTGAAGCAAGTCATAAGCAAAATCATCAATTTCTGTATCTTCCACTGATGGTAATGAAGAAGTTGCAAGATCAGGTGGTAAAGCAATAGAAGTAGATGAAACTTCAGTGGCTTTAGTAATTGGAGGCAGATGAGGGAGCAGACTTAGTAAAATTGTGGAAATTCATGATGCATCCCATGAAGAAGTAGCCTCAGTAGAAGGAGCAACTTCAAGTATAGTTTCAGTAAGCGGGTAGCCTCAGCAGAAGGAGCAACTTTAGGTATATTTTTAGTAAGCAGAGCTGCTCAGTAGAGGGAGCTTCAGTTGTTGCAAGTGGCACGATTGCTGAAGAAGTTGTAGATACATACTCAGAAGCTGGAGTAGGAGATGACAATCCTAAAAAATAAAAAACAAAAATATTAAAATACAATGAAGGAAACAGAAATAAATAGACAATTAAAATGATGTTTCACCTAGAGAAGAACTTGAAGGTTGGGCACTCGGTTTCCCGAGACCAAACAACTTGGCCCTCTCCTCTTCCGTCAGATAAGTGTATTTGCTGTGGTCTGGAGGTGGTGTGGAAGAATGAAAGGTATCATCATCATCATCGTCACCATCATCCCTACCTGAATAATCAAGCTTTTTAGATAAATTAGAGGAAGTGACCATGTCCCCCACTACAAGTTTATCAAAGTAAAGTTATCGATTTGATAAAATTTGATGAATAAAAAAAAGGCCTTATGATTCTAAAGTGATCCATTGGTGGGATTGGCAGGAGGAACTGCGGTAACTAACATCATAACAGATGATGAACTTTATCTTTGGGTTTTCCCAATAATTTGCACTTCATCGTCATCAGTGACTTGAACTGTTTGCTGAGTTACAGTCATGGCTTCTGCTGCAATAGAGTCAGGAACAATATTAGAAGGAGCTTTTACAGAAACATTAATTGCTACTTGAGCTTCTTCTGTAGTTTCCTGAACAGTACTTGAGCTAGGCTCAGTTACAGCCATAGAAGATATAAGAACTTCTCCTTCAATCCTAATAACTAGCCTAATAATCCTATCAGGTCTAACAGTGCAAGGACACAACCGAGAGAATTGCTCTTCAGAATCATCACCTTCAACAACACTAGTTCCGTCATCTTGAATGGTCACAGTCTCCGGGATAACTTCAGAAGAGGATCCCTATGACTCTTCTTATCCTTCTCACCCTCAACTGGTGAAGTCCTAGCGTGCTTTGATGTCCTCCTCGGTGAAGAAATAGTAATACCAAAAGCTAGTTCCGGGAGCTAGGTCTTGAGTAGAGACATAAGTGATTGCTATCTTAGGGGCTCTAGTTTCAGTGCCAGGAACATCATCATGTTCTGACTTGATAACCTGAAACTCGTCTAAACCCGATATTCTGCTTGAGCCTGCTTGTCTCATTTGAGCATACCAAGATTTGATATCTCGGAGACATGTGCTATTTACATTATAATTCCGAGGCTTAAAGTTCATAATATAATATCAACTGCAAAACCAAAAAGATGTATAAGAATTCGGATATTTCTATGGCAAATTGAAGCGAGCCAAAGTGCATCCACTGATGAAATGTTACCATGCCCTAGCCCCTTCAAATAAATTACCCACTGACTTAATATTCAGATCTAGATTCCCAACATATAACTAGTCATATCCAAATTGGCGAGCGAAATAACTTGGGTAATAAAGTTCCAAGTAGCAGGTATTATTCTAGAAATATACAAGATGCCTTTGTCAGATACTTATTAGCCAACATAATCTTCCAGTAGATAAAGAAGTGAATTGATCAGAACCAGGTAAATCAGCAAATTCTTCACCGTGCTCTACATTTGGAAAGTATGGGAAACATCTTTACAACTGAAAGTTGCCATGATGTTGGAGGTGCTTCCGAATCATCGCCACGTAATATCCCTGTCAATGGGACTTTTCATAATGTTTGACTTTCAGAGCAAATAAATCAATATATTGGTGGATTGGCATCATCAATGAAGGGCAATACCTGACAAACCATGCCATTAAATAAGTGTATGGGAGTTTGACTCTTGGATTGGAAGTTTTATACTTATCATTGCAGTCTTTATCCTGAAATTTCTCAACCCTCATAAATCGAGTCATCAATGTCCTAAGTCCACTTAAAATATCACAAGGCATGGCCGACAGAAGACCCAATGGGCGACCATATGCTAAAAGAACTGCAGGATAAACCACGCTTGCAGATAGAACTTCTTGCAGAGTGGAAGGAACTACACAACATTTCAACCACAACACCAAGAATCCCGCGAGCAAGGCCATGTTGGACAAAGGATGTTTGGCCTGATGATAAAAGCTTTCGAATGAAGTGCGAGCCTTAAATACATCTTCATCCAATTCTGTGATATAGGCCTGAGTCCCAAAATAATTTATTCTTTCCTCTATCTCAGGCTTAGTGCAAGTTGACAAGATTGAGAGTTCTTTATCATCAGAAAACAAGTTTGGGAAAAGATATTCTATCCATGCCCTCTGTTTAACCCCTGGTTTCGTAACTTAGTCATTTGACCATAGATATGAAAATGACACATCAATTCCCAGTAAGTGTCATAGATTAGTGCATCTTGAGCATGCAATAGGTGCAACTCTTCCCCAGTCGGTATATATTCTTCATAGAGGACTTCACCTATGGGTAGACCAGAAACTTCATAAAGTTCATGTGAAGCCAAACCCATCTCACTGACAGGAGTGAAAAATGTCCTAGGCTCTAAATTTAAAAGTTCCAAAATGCTACAAAAATGGAAGTGGCTAGGCGGTATTCCATGTTGTACAGCTCTAACAGCACAATAGAGTCCTATTTTCATCAGTTGATTCTAAACTTCTTCAAAATGAAGGCTGTCAATACAGACCACCTCCCCTTTTTGGAAGAATGGACCCATCCTAATGGCCAAAAATCTTGATAGGGGAATTCACCATGTACTGCAGTGAAACAATTCAGGAAGGTACTCGCAGTTATAGGAGTGTCTCCAACTGAGTATTCTTTCTTCAAAGACCCAAGTAATAAACCAGTCACGTGCTTGCTAGTGGAGGTAGAAAATGCTGCAGTTGATCTAAGACTCCCGAGAAGATCTCCATTTTGATGTTTTTTAAGATGCCACTCCATCTTCCTAGGGATAGAAGTGGCCTGAAGATAAGAAAGAGGATACGATCCTTGCATGTTTGGCAGAAACATGTATCTCCTCCAAACTTGCCTTAACCACTTATAATTACCATCAAAGAGACAATCCTCTAGTAATTCAATTTTGTTTCCAAATAGGAAATGGGGCATCCTCATCTTTCTTCTCTCTTTTCCTTTGAAGGTGACATCCGTCATAAACTCCCTCATGGTGTTAGAACTTGGACTAAGTAGACATTCTTTGCTGGAACCCTGATGACATTAAAGAAATTCCTCTCTGAGTCTGAACTGAATGGTGCAATCATAGCCACCTACATGTTTGAAGTAGTGAAGTTTGGATGTCAGGTTCAATGAATACTTCACTACAAGGAAAAAAGTGAATATTTTAGTAAAGATGAAAGGGAAGATACAAGTGACAGATCACGATGTGATTGACTAAGTGACAAATGTGGATCACATGGTGGAGATCCACGCGTTGAATTAAAATTCAAGATCATAAGGTGATTTGTTAACTAAGTATCAAATGCGGATCACATGGTGGAGATCCGCGAATTGAATTAGAATTCAAGATCACAAGATGATCTGTTGACTAATGTCAAATGTGGATCACATGGTAGAGATCCATGAATTGAATTAGAATTCAAGATCACAAGGTTATCTGTTGACTAAGTATAAAATGCGGATCTCATGGTGGAGATCTACAAATTGAATTATAATTCAAGATCACAAGGTGATCTATTGACTAAGTATCAAATACGGATCACATGGTGGAGATTTACGACTTGAATTAGAATTCAAGATCGCAAGGTGATCTGTTGGTTAAATGTCAAATGCAAATCACAAGTGCAAATCTACGTTTCAAGCTAAAATAATAATCACAATGCGATCTATTGACTAAGTGACAAACGTGGATCACAAGTGGAAATCCGCATTTCAAGCAAAAGTATTGGATCTTTTCATTAAATGCCAAATGCGGATCACATAGTGGAGATCCATGTTTCAAAGCTCAAATGCAAAAAACTGCATTTTGTGACATCTAAAATCTCTACGAGATTATGATTTCTTAAAGTCAAATTGATTAATTAAATTAACATTAAAAGTCCAACCTCGACAACGAATCGCTTGTTCCAAATGAGTTTAACTTGTTTAACCTACCTGAAATCAGGAGCTCCTCTCGACCCGACGTTAGAAAGAAGCTAGAAATGGCTGAGGGTCTATTTGTGCCGCCGACGATTTGAGTGGAAGATGATGATCTTTTCAACATTGTCTCTATGGATTAAAGAATTAAAAAGCTTGAAAATATGAAAAGCTTGAGTGCTTTGAAAGGGAGCTCGAGAGCTAAGAACTTGAGAAATCTTGAAAAGTCTAGAGTTACAGCAAGCATAACTCTTGAAAAGATTTTGTCTTATATAGAAAAGTCAATGACCGAGATTTACGACCCAAATCTTGAAGAGATTTCTCATCATTATGAGCGTTGTAATGCTTCGATTTTTGCACTGAAAAGGCGACAAAACAGTGGCAACGCTTCATCTAAACCGCTCAAATCCGAAATTTCAAATGTAGAGTCGCGTTCACTCAGAAACCCACGAATCAAATGCAAGGTCGCATTCGGAAACAAGCCCGCAAATTAAACACTTTGAAAGTAAATCTGCAAATTTAACGCAGAGTCGCATTTTAACTATTTTGGATACTGAATCAATCCTTTATATATCTAGAGTAGTTCAAAACACCTTCAAAGTTACATAATTTTGAAAATTTTAGAGGGGGTTTTGTTGACAATTTTTTTTGTGAAAAAAAGAAAGAAATAGAGGGTTGACTTGCGAAAATACTAAACGGAAACCCTCATAATACTTAAATGCAAACCTCCTAAAGTCATGTTTTGCATCTACAATCTCAAGATATTGTCTTCCAAAAATTAACAAACATGAGTCATTGAAATCTTGAAAATGGTTAAGGAGCTAACATGTGAATCCTCATTTAGAGAGATCCATGTTCTAAGCTAAGTAAGTGAAGGCTGACAAAAACTCATATTTTGAGCTGAGTAAAAGATTAAACGCAAGCCCCTCGGGATTGCATTTTTGTCTTCAAAACCTTAGAAATATATGGTTACTTTTTTTTATTCTCAAATGCGGATCCTCGTCCAGAGAGATCCGTGCTGCCCTTAGGGTTGAGTTTTAATCAAAACATGGATCTTACCCATGTCTCAAATGTAGGGTCGTGTTGTGACCCTAAAGGTTTATAAAACTAGAACTAACCTTGTTTCAATAGAAACGTGGGTCTAGTTGAGAAGTTAATATGTTGATCATCAACTAAAAAGAGATCTGTGTTTTAAACTATCTTCTGAGCTCATGATTAGAGCTAAATATAATTAAAATGCGAACCCCAGAGGGTCGTATTTTCACTTCAAAGTCTCAAAGGATAAAAACTATCCTCATTTAATATGGATCTAATCAAGCAAGATATATTGCTGGGAGTTAAAATAAGATCATCAATCATAAAGAGATCTGCATTTGATTCTTCTTCTGAGCTCATGATTTAAGCTAAGTATAACCAAAACATGAATCTCTAAGGGTTGCATTTTATTCGAAAGGCTCAAGAGGAGAAAATTATCTTTATTGACATGTAAATGCGGTCTGAGTATGCAACGCAAGCTGTAAAAAACTAAAACACAATCTAAAGACTGAGTTTACGTTTCGGTTATAAATCCAGAGGATTTAAGAATTCAGTTATAAATTCTAGAGATTTATTACAAATCCAATGGATTAAAGATAGAAAAATAATTCTCAAATTAAAGAGGCCATTAATTGGATAGTTATACTAATTCAAAGGTCTTTATACCTCTATAAATAGGCAAAGGCTAGTTAAGAAAGGGGTTGGATTATCTCTACTTGAGCACTTTAAATAAGAATCTAGAGTTCTTCTCCAAGAGCTTTTCAACAATTGCCAACTATAGAATTTGCATTTGGATCATCAACAGAGAGTAGGATCCTTCTTCATGGCTACAACATAATCCTAGTCTTAAACAAAAAGAAAACTAGATTCCTCATCTTCTGAAATGGGCAACAATTCATATTGTAACTTTCATTTCTAAAGTTACATAAAATCCAATTTTATGGCGAACACTATTCAGGCTGCTCACAATGATGTCTACCATGAGTACACCATGAACATTGAAATCGATTGTCATTTCGTGTGTCATCACCTACAAGAAGGCACTCTTCATCATCTCTCAGTTTCGTCGACTGATCAGCTCCCCAATGTAGATATCCAAAAAAGAGAGAGAAAAAAAAGGGGAATAATTCACCGCGGATTGCCACCCACAGGAATTCTTCCCGCAGGTTGCCACCCGCTGGTATTAGTGCAACCCTTGGGAATAATTCCCGCGGGTGGGCACGCGCGGGAACTCCCACTGGTGGGCACCCGTGGGAGCTCCCGTAGGTTGCAACCCCACTTCTGTTCCGTTTGCATGGTGATCCAAATTTTTAGGGATTAATTACGTAAATTTAATCCAGATTCGAGGGAAGTTTTTGAGCCAGATTGGAAGCGCTCCTCAATCTATAAAATTGGGAGCCGAGTTCAGAACAGAGGGGGATTCATTTTAGAGGCAATTTTCCAGAGACGGGGAGTCCAAAAAAAAAAGGAGATCTACGTCGTCTCAGAGTCCAAAAAAAAAAAATCTGGAGAGGAGTTTCCCAATCCAGAGATATCGGATCGTTAATGGAGTGCAGAATCAAGATTCCATTACTGCCAAAACCTACAAAAATAAAAGGGAATCGAAATCAATCAATTTCTATTCTTGTAATTTTAAATTTCTTTGTAATTTTTCCTTTATTGCAGTAATCCAAAATCAAATTGGCAATTTAAAGAAAGATTCAATTTTTTGGGCATACAAGAATTGGTGACCACAATGGGAGCTTGGGCAGCGCAATCTGATCTTTAAATTTTTTTGTTTCGGAGCCTAGTCGAGCCTAGGCGTCATCACTGGGTAACGATAAATAAATGTGAGGCATCATCGCCCACCAAAATTGACAAGATGTTATCGTCTATCCAAAAAAAAGTGAGGCATCATCGCCCCCTAAAATCAATACGGCGTCATCGCCTTAAAAAAAATTATGAGGCTGTCATCGCCCATAAAAAAAAAAAAGAGACAAGACGTCATCGTCTGTCAAAAAAAAAATTGAGGCATTATAGCCCACAAAAAATTGACAAAACTGGATACAACCCGCGGAATGCAACCCACAGATGCAATCGCGGGTTGCAACCTGTGGACGCAATTCGTTGATGAAATCGCGCAATCCGTGGGACGCAACCCGTAGATGCAATCACGGGATGCAACCCGCGGATGCAATTATGGGATGCAACCCGCGGGATGCAATCCGCAGATGCAATCGTAGGATGCAACCCGAGGATGCAATCGCGGGTTGCATCCCGCGGGATACCGAACAAAAAAAAATAAAAAAAGGAAAAAATAAAATAATAATAATAAAATAAAAAATAAAAAATAAACAAAAAAAAATTTACAAGGCCTTATCGCCTATCAAAATAAATAAAAAATAAAAAGTTAGGAGTTATCACTTAAAAAAATAATTAAAAAATTAAAAAATAAAATAAATAAAAAATTCAAAAGGCGTCATCGTTTATAAAAAAAAGAACTTCATGCAAAAAAAATATATAAAAATAATAATAATAAAAAAGTCAAAGCTCGAAAAAAAAAAGAGGGGACGTCCAAAAAAAATGCTTGGGTGGGGCCCACCTTGGCCCCTCGCAACCCCCTCTCCCCGCATAGGTTGAAGAGAAAAGAAAAAGAAAAAAAGGGAAAAAAAAAGAAGAAAGGGTACTGTGCTCGGTGGGGCCCACCTGGGCCACCTGCGTTTTTCCCTCTCTCTCCCGCATGGGTTAAGCAACAAAAAAGAAAAAGAAAATAAAATTAAATAAAAAAATATAAAAAAATAGAAAAGAGAAAAAAAATAAAGAAAAAGGAAAAGAAAAAAAGATAATTGATAAATATTTAAAAAATAATAAATAAATAAATTAAAAAAGGGAAGAAAGAAAAAAGAGTAAAAAAATAAGAAGGAAACAAAATAATAAAGTAATAGAAAATTTAAAAAAAAAAGAAAATATGTAAAAAAATAAAAAAACTAAAAAAAGAAAATATAAAAACATAAATAAAAAATAAAAATATGCGAATAAAATAATAATAATAACAAATAGAAATAAAAAATAAAAATATAAAATGTAAATAATAATAATAATAATAATAATAATAATAAAATAGATAAATAAATAATTTTTTATATAAAAATAAAAAAATAATAATTATTATTATTATAAAAAATAAACAAAAAAACAAAAAAAATGGCATGGGGCCCACCCATGCGATGGTCCTACTTGCGCACCTACATGCGCAACCACAATGCGGTGATCCCGCGGCAAAAAAAAAAAATCATCTCAATCCTTCTTTGATCTTCCTCCATCCATCAAATCTAAAACATCGATTCGTCGAGTGTTGCTGTGTGCACCACAGAGAATAAAGCGGAAGAAGAAGAAGAAGTTGATGCAGATATCAATTCAAAATGAAGGTTGAAGGAATCGATGTCGAGATGGAGTCGGAATTCGAATCCCCGCAAAAAACAACGTTTCCACTTCAAATCCAATCTTTATTGTCTCAATTTGAGCATTGCTAACAGGAAAACAATCAAGGAAGAAGATTTTGATGATGTAGGGAGCAATTCTCTATTCGAAGATTTTGATGCGTCCAGCATCTCCGTTTCAGAAGAAGAGAAAGTACAAGATAAAACAAAGTTAAGAGTAGCTCTGCATGCAAGTAGAGGTTCCACAATCTGGAGCACAAATCGAGCTCTGCCCGAATCTAAACTGATATGTTAGTATCATACAAAGCTAGCAGGTTGCTGAACTCCGGTGGGATCAGGCCCGAGACCCTGAGGGATGTAGCACCAAAGTGATGAAGTTCCTAAATAGGCTGAACTGCAAAGGAATCTCTCTAATGAAAAACAGGTTCTCGCCATTACAGAATTGCTCGAGCATGTCCATCATGAATTCCTTGTCTGCTTCCGAGTGTTCAACTCAGGCGAAGCTCTTGGCGGTCACAAAAGATCATACCTGGCGAATTTTGATGTCGCTATCGTTGCTGAAATTCCTCTGTTCACGCAACTTTCGAGTGCTCCGTCACCTTCAAGACCGATCCCTACATCCCGAGCATCCTCATCCACATGTATGCTATGTTAGCAAAGGATGTCGAGCTAACTCACAAGGTGTTCGATGATGGTTCTGTCTAAAAGACTATTCAATGATCGATGATCTGGTAAAGTGCGAAGAGATCATGCTCACACTGGCAGTGTTTGACATAATGTGGTGTCGAGATACTGTCTCAGTGAAATACGTTGATCAATGGGTATGCGCTCTTAGGCAATTTGGAAGAAACCTGCAAGGTGTTTGATCAAATGCATGAAAGGAATTTGACCTAAGAAACTCGATATTGGCTAGATAGACTAACATACCAAGTGTGGGGCAGTGAGGTTGTGATCTGTATCCTTGATGTGGTGTATAATGCATCTAACAAAGCACTTGTGGCGATAAAGACCATTGTCAAGAATGACAGACCGCCAAATTAAAGGCCCATCGAGTCAAGAGGTTGAAAGACTTCTGCAAGGACAAGTTAGTTTTACGACTGATTATGGATACAGTAATCAGTGTACCATAGCTGGCGAGCCAATATGAGTGCTAAGGCTCTACTGCATGAGATTATTGCACAAACAATTCACCGCAATTTCTCCAAAATTACAACCCTTGCCATAAGGTGGAAATTCTCACATTCGAAGATGAAGGGAACATGAAGTAAAGGAGATGAAGAAAGTTAAAAGAGCTAAAGAGCGAACTCATAATCCTCACAAGAGGAGAAGAACACTCCAAAATCCACATTGAATGTAAGATTGAGTTAAATTTGCATGGACGCAAAGCTATGCCCGCAAGTCATCCAGATGGTGAGCTATGCCAGTGTAGGATGCGAGGCTATTCTCGCAGCTAAAACTCGAGTCTAATTAAGTGCGCGAGGCTAAACCAGCGCACAAATCAAATGCAATGCGCTAGGCTAAGTCAGTGCACAAGTCTATCCTCACGTATAACATGAGGTTAAATCTGCCTAAAAGTAATTCAGACGCAAGATTATGCTCACATACAATGCGAGGCTGAACCCTGAGTACAAATTATTTTAGACGCGAGGTTGATCCAAGACCTAACCAGCATAAAGTCATCAGATGCAAGGCTAAGTCGAGACCAAACCAGTGTAAATTGATCCAGAATGCAAGGTTATGCCCATACTTAAAGAGCAAAACTAAGTTTCAGCTGTGTGCGAGCCAATGGGATCCACACAGGGGTAGGACCCACATCCAGAGTGTGAAGCTAAACCCCACATAAAACATAGGGCCTAGCCAGCTTAAAGTTGGCCAGACGTAAAGCTATGTCTGCAAGTGAAGCAAGAGACTTATTCAGTGCGCAATGCGAAACCAACGCAAGAGTCTAATTTAGTGCGTGAGGCTAAGCCAGCACACAAGTCTAAACCGACATATAGGCGATGTTAATCATAATCCAAAGTTGAGGCTAAGCTCGCTAAAGTCATCCAGATGTAAGGATATGCCAGCATAGATCTTAAGGCTATGAAAGTACAAAAAACGAGGCTAATCCTACTAAAATGTGAAGTAAAATCAGTGTGAGGCTAATCTAGCATGCGTGGATAAACCCAATGTGCGAGGCTAAGCCAACACACGACAAACATAGCACGTGAGGCAAATCCACAGCACGAAGTTAATCGAAAGTGCAAAACAGTCCATAATGCGAGGCTAACTCCCACCCCTCGTAAACTTCGAAAAAAAAATGGAAAGCTAAGACTTAAGTCAGGCGTCAAGCTAATCAGCAGTCTTGCATGAGAAGAAGGTGATCAATTGAATACCCATTGAAACCAGTTAAATGTGGGTCACGCAGGGGGTGGGACACACATCCAGCCAAACAGGGATACATATGAAGCCAGAACGTAAAATTATGTTTGCATACAGTACGAGGCAAAGCCAGCGTAAAGAATGCGAGGCTAATACCTGCAAACAATGCAAGACTATGCAAAGTAAAGCTAGTAAAAGTTAAAAGCTCCAAAACTAGAGGTTAATTTGTAGCCCCGAGTAAATCAGTTGAAACGTAAGGACGCGAGGCTATCTGGCAGCCCGCGTGATTTCCAATATTGGAAGAAAATGTTAATACAAGACAAACTTGCAGCCAGCGTGCATAATTAATACAGCATGCGAGGCTAATCCTGAGTTTGAAAATCAATCAGAATGTGAGGCTAAGTTCCAGTCTTGCATATAAAAAAAATGCAAAAGCTAAGTTTTAGCCTAGCATGTAAGTGCTATAATGTAAAGATAAGTCTCAACCTTGCACTGACCCATCAAAATGAATGGCTCAGACCCAGTCCTGCATAATCTGCCACAAAGATGCATAAAAGTGAGTTGTTACCATATGATAAACTTTATGAAGAGACAAATGAGGTTGACACAGGGGGTGAGATGTACAACTAGATAAACTTGCGTATAATCCGAGGTTGAGCCCAAAGCAAGAACGCGAGGATAAACCCCGCGTACAGTACGAGGCCAAGCCAGCATAAAGTTATTTAAACGCGAGGCTATGCTTAAAACTAAACTGCGAAGCTAACTCTCAGCCTCGTATAAACTTCAAAGAATAAGCAATCGGTTAATTGAATTACGACGACCATTCAAATATGGCTCCCACAGGAGGTGGACCCCATACCAATAAACCATGTGTGCAATGCAAAGCAAATTCTACACACAATACAATGCCACGCCAGCGTAAAGTCATCATTAATCTACGAGTTGGTTTATTATAATCTTTTCATTGAAAAAACATATCGTTATTATTTTATTTTGTAAAGAAAACAATAAAAAATAATTACATGGTTGATTTCTAATTTCTTCTACATCCTAGAGCTAAACTAATTTAGCTACTCATGGTTCTAATTAAAAATCCTATTTTTAATCATGAAAGCAAATAAAAAACCTATTTTTCCTAGAAAACAATTAAAGATCTACGATTAAATCTATCTAAAAGTAATGGAATTACCTTTGGAGCTCGGTATGGCGGCCGTCACCTCTTCAGCAAAATCCTAATATCTTTTAATCAAAAGTAAATTTAAAATTACATTTAAAAATCTCTCTCTAATTTACAAGGATTCATGAGGTATTTATAAGCCAAACACAATCCTACTTCTACTCAAACTCAATACAAAATATATAATTCTAATCCAACACAGACTTATCTCAAGATAAATAATCTTAATCCAATCCATAGATATTAGAAACCAATGGTTAATATTAGATGGCATAAAATACTAATTTTCGGGTCAAAACTTGAAATTAAGTTCAACAGACCTGTAGCCCGCTGGATCGGATTTTTCACTATGCAGTGCTACAATAAAATTATCATAACTTTTGCATCCAAACTCGGATTGATATGCTCTTAGACTCTTTTAGAAAATAATTCCGAACTCTACAAATTTCCCTTGAATGAATTTTTCCAATTCTAGATTTATCTTGGCCGAAAATGCTCTTGAAATTTCTGCTATTGCACTTGAGTTTCTGTTTTTGCCTTAGTTAACTTTCTTTGCTCATATTCTTGATAAATTTACATCTTTTTCTTTTTTTCCTTGCAAATCTTTTGTTATCTATAAAAAATACTAAATATATCCGAGTAACAATTATTTATATACAAATATATATAAAATATGGGAGAAAATATGTAAATTATGATACTAATTATACCCCAAAACCTATCTTTTGCTAATTCTCGAGCAAAATCTAGACCTAAAAATAAAAATTATTGCTCACTTTCAAAGGAATCGTGATTGCACTTAGCACGTGCAACAAACCTTTAAACCTCTAGGTTACCCTAACGGACGAGTTGTGTCTCCTGAGGGTTTACAGTGAATATACCCACAAAATTTGCGAAGAAAATAGATTAAGAAATAAAGAAAAGAAAAATAAAGATAACCGAAAATCATGAAAAATAAAAATTTTATACAAAAAAAAGAAAAATCTTTTTTTGGGTGATATTTTCTTCAATTAATCTCACTAATATACAAACTCAAGAATGCTTTTAGATTATCAATTTTAAAGTCAAGCATCAAATTAAATACACTTATCATTTTAATCAAAAATTTAAATCCAATTTTTCATTACCCACTAATAAATAATTCATTGGCTCTTATACATCTACATGCACGATAGTCTACATCAGTTTTAGACTCCAACTCTAACTCATGATTTATCTCCTCTCTCTAAATAAAAATTTATTTTTCCCTTTTTTTGGGCAAATATTTCACCTTTTATGCGAATATTTATACTTACTTAGGCGCAAAGTACCCGATTACTCAGATCATACTCTTTTTTTTCATTTCTGAGACTATTGCCTTAATACCAGGTTCATCATTTCTTTCTTTTTTAATTTCTAAGGCTATTGCCTTAAATACCAGGCTTACTTTCTTTATTCTTTTTTTTAGGATTATTGTCTTAAATACCAGACTCATCCCTTTTTTTCTTTTTTCTTTTTCTTATTTAGAGAGAGAAGACTACTCAATCGTTATCATCTTTGTTATTAGCCTAATAAATTATTGTGAAGTGAAAAATAGATATATACTTATCTCAAAATTACTATTAGCGGTATTTATTTTTTGGATTTTAATTTTTTTCATAAAATTCTTAGTGCGTCATCCAATCTACTCTCCTATCAAATTTCAAATATAAATTTATTCTTTTATTTATAATTAGGTTGATTTATTGAAGAAAATATTTTTGTATTTTTTTTACTTTTTTTATATTTTTAAAGACTTTTTTACTTTCGTTTTTCTTCAGATTTTTTCTAGCTACCCTATAAAAACTACCCAAAGTGTAAAATATAAAAACCCAAAAAATTTGTAGATAAAACTAAAAATCCTAGAAAAATATAAAAATTTCCTAACCAACTCCCCCACACCTAAACTTGTATACCCTCATACACAAACGAAAGGCTGTAAAATAAATAAGAAAACTATTATATAAATATTATATACTTATTAGAAAATTCAAATTGCTTACGATCTCTTGATCGCTTCCTACTCTCATAGTATGTCTTTTTATGTTTTGATATAGATGAATTTAGATTTTTTGTCAATTTTGCATTTAATCTCTCCATCTTGTTTTTGGTTTTTCTCAATTTATTCCTGCCCTTCTTTTTTTTATTCAATGATAAAATTTTAAAGTTGGAAATCGTAACTTTATGGTCCATATTCGACCCATGAGCATCTTTCATGACAATAAGTAATTTGATTTTATCAATATGTGAAATAATATACTCACTATTGTGGAATCATGAGCTCGATTTTAGATAGCTCTTTCAAAGCATCAGGTACCATGAAGTCTTCCTTTTGTGGTTCCTTCCATTTTTTTAGTATTCTGGGTTCATCATGCAATTTTTTTTCAAATCTGTCATCATAATTCTAAAAAGAAAACGCCATACTAGTAGACTTATTATTAGTCAAGTCACTATGAAGAGATAGAAATTCTTATTCATAAATTTTTTCACAATTTTTAATTAAAGAATCAGGACATAATATGTCACTAGTAAGATCATCATAAGGCAAATCACTAAACAAAATTTTCTCTTTATCACCAGTTTTTTTATAATTATTTTCACAATGGTCTAAAGTAGGTTGATCACAGTGTTGAAGTATAGACTCATCATACACAAAATTATTTAACTCATTTTGAATCATATCAACTTCAAAAAATTACTGAAGTGATTACTTGTTGAAATTTGATATCTTCAAATAATTAAATGGTTGATTTTTAAAAAGTTTAGTATGATAAATTATTTTGAGAAAAATCTTCCATATAAGATCTAGTTTGAGAGGATGATTTTAGCAAAGTTTCTATATCTTTCTCTATTGTACGCGCTTGCTCCTTAGTCTTATGATTATAAGCTTCCTTGCTATCCTTGAATGATTTCATCTCGAGGTCATAAGTGAAATTTGATGGTGGATATGATGGATCTGTGTATATATTCGATGATAGATATGAAGGGGTTGTAAGTAGATTCTCATAACATGTATACTCAGCTTCTAATCTTTTTAATCTTTTATCTAATTTGTTCAATTGAATATCTTGTTCATGATTGAATTTAGAACATGAAGATAAATAGTCCATGAAGAAAGAATCATACAGAGGACTCTCTTGATAAGGCTCTTGATTGTATGTAAAATTAGAATGATTGATCCATTCACAATTATGATTTTGTATATAGGAAGTGCTCGTAGGTTTATGATACATGGTATGAATTTGATTGTGACCTAGTTCTAGTGAACTTCCTATCCATGGACACTGATGATAATTATGATATGGATCTTGACAATGATGACAACTAATTTGATTTTGAAACATAATTTTTTTTTTGGATTTTTTTTGAAAAAGGTGGAGAGGGAATGAGATGGAAAAGAAAAAAGATAAAAATCGGTACTTTTTTTATTTTTTTCTGTATTTTTTTTATAGAACCAAAGACCCAAAACACAGAAATAGAAAAAAAATTAGAGGAGAATTTCACCTAAAATGTTGCCAAATGGTGGCAATTGCCGCTGTTTGGCAGTAAAATTAGGGAGCTTGGCTCCCTTCTTTTTGCAGTGTACTCCTAAGACTTCTCTCTTCCCTTTTTGCTTCTTATATCTGAACTTTCAGATCTCTGCACACTCAACACACACTTTTAATCCATAAAACATTAAAAAAAGAAAGAAAACACTGTCGATCCTAGCTAACAGCGCCAAAAAACTTGATGTGTTAAATATATTGCAAATGCACAGTATCGGTCGTAGCGCTAACAGATTGTTCCGATAGGATCTAAGGTGTTTTTCCATTATTACTTGTCCTACTATTCTAACGAGTTAATTCAAGGCTCTAAATTGAAGTCAAGTTATTCTAATTAGCCTAGAATATAGATTCCACTAGTTCACAACTATGTATTACTTCTATTATTTTCTTCCTATCATAAAAATTGATCTTTTAGTTTTAATTTTTATTTAAAATATTCTAAGCATGAGATATCAAGTGATGTGCAAGCATACCTCATCAAAGAAATTACTTTTCAAAAAGGTAAACTGAATCGTTAGATAATTCTATGAAAAAGATGAAAATCAACAACCCAAACCCTAACTAAGTATAGGCTATCAAGAAACTTAACTCAAGTATAATCTATCAAAGTATTTATCTACGAGTTTTTGTATTATAATTTTTTCATGGAAAAATCATATTTTTATTATTTTATTTTATAAAGAAAACAATAAAAAATAATTACATGGTTGATTTCTAGTTTCTTCTACATTTTAGATCTAAACTAATTTAGTTACTCATGGTTCTAATTAAAAATCCTATTTTTAATTATGAAAACAAATAAAAATCCTATTTTTCCTAGAAAGCAATTAAAGATCTACATTAGAAAGTGATTAAAACTATCTAAAAAGTAATGGAATTAACTCTGGAGCTCAGTATGGTGGCCGTCACCCCTTCGGCAAAATCCTAATATTTATTAATCAAAAGGAAATCTAAAATTACATCTAAAAAGCTCTCTCGAATTACAAGAATTCATGAAGTATTTATAACCTAAACACAATCTTACTTCCACCCAAAAAATACAATCCTAATCCAATACAAAGTAATCTCAAGATATATATTCTTAATCCAATCTATAGGTATTAAAAACCAATGGTTGAGATTAAATGGCATAAAATACTAATTTTCAGGTCAAAAAATCAAAATTAAGTTTAGCAGACTCGTAACCCGCTGGATCAGATTTTTCACTCTACAGTGCTTCAATAAAATAACCATAAATTTTGCATCCAAACTCTGATTGATATATTCTTGGTCTTGTTTCGAAGATAATTCCAAGCTCTACAAATTTTCCCTACATAAATTTTTCCAGTTCAAGATTTATCATGGCCAAAAATGCTCTTGAATATTCTGTTGCTGCACTTGAGTTTCTTTCTTCGCTTAGTTAAATTTCTTTACTCATATTCTTGACAAATTGCGTCTTCTTCTTCTTTTCCTTACGAATCCTTTGTCACCTATAAAAATACACTAAATATACGCAAGTAGCAATTATTTATATTCAAAAATATATAAAATATGGTAGAAAATATGCAAAATATAATACTAATCACTCAGCTATTTATAAGCCACTAAAATTATAATATTTTGTAATATGGGTAGTCTTTTGTATGATTGGATATTGTATCTAAATCCAATCTAACTACCTCCATATTTTTCATATTTATAGCCCTCGTATAATCTGTTTTTGTATATAAATAATATTACTCGGGTATTTTTAATGTGTTTTCCAGGTTAGACCAATTTCTATAAGAAGATGGCATAAACTTAGAGATATATTAGAAAACCAAGTCTAAGAAGAGCTAAAAGAGAATAAAACTACAAAAGCATAGGGTTACGGAGAACCAAAGTAAATACAGTTATGCAAATCAAAGCAACAAAGCTAGAGCTTCAAGTAGAAGAAATTTGAAGCCAAGCTCTCACTGGTTGCAATAGCTGCCAATTGGCGGCAATAGCCACCATTTGGTAGCAAGGTGGGGCCGACAAATGTTGAGTTTTTCCTAAGGACTTGAATGTAATTGTGTAGTAATTTAGTTGTAATAGGATTAGAGTTTGATATTCTAAGGCCTATATATTGGCCGTATCTTTGTATTTTGGGATTTCTTTTATACACTTTTCAATTGAATAAGATTAGGTTTTTGCCAAAAGGGTGACGCTGCATTACCGAAGCTCCAAGGTGACTCTTTGATATTTATTGCTTTCAAGTGAGTAAAATATTTTAATTTTTTTAGATAGATTTAATTGCTTTCTAGTGTAGATTTTTAATAGCTTTCATATAAAAATAGGATTTTTGATGCTTTCTAATAATAAAAATAGGATCTTGATAATTAGTAGTATAAGTAATTAATTTGTATTTGTCATAGAATGTAGATAAAATTAGTTTAATAGTTTCAACATAATATTTTCTCATTTTCTTCCTAAAAAGAAATAAAATCATGATTTTTCTATGAATAAAATAAAGATAGGACTTCGTAAATCATAATTCTTTGATAGATTATTCTTAATTCATATTTTGATAATATATACTTAGATGAGATTTGGAACTCATATTCTTTATTTTTATTTATAGAATTATTAACAAAACTTTCCTATAAATAAATTGAATTAAATAAATTTGTAGATCCAATTTCTTTAATAGGTTATACTTAAGCTAGTCTTTTAATAATTAATGCTTAGATAAGAGTTTGAAATTTATTTCCTTTCTTTTATTTATAAGATTATCTACTACTTTTAGAAAGATGTTATGTTTGATAATCTACACTTGTACATCACTTGATAGGTCATACTTAGGGGTTCATAAATAAAATCAAATTAAAAAGATCAAATTTTTAATGTGTTACTTGGTTGTGCATGATTAAAAAGTTAGAAAGAAAAAGATAATTCATTGTTAGGTTATTATTCTAATGGACTCAAAATCCTAGGCTAACTTTAGGAACTTAAAGCTTATCTTTTCAATCTAGAATCTCATAGTTAACTTGATAAAACTAAAAAATTAGCAAGATAGCAAAATACTTTAGATCCTAATGGGAACGACCTATAAAGCACTACAATTTATACTGTGCACTTATAGTAGATTATTCACAGCAAGTTTTTTGTTTCGTTGCTAGGAATTAACAGTAATTTCTTGTTTTTTCTAACATTTTACATGTTAACTGTATGTGTTGAGTGTGCAGGGACCTAAAAGTGCAGATACATGAAGGCAGAAGGGGTCAAAAGAGTTTTAGAGTTTGTAGCAAAAACCAGGGAGACAATCTTCCTGGTTCTGCCGCTAATTGGCAGCAAGAACCACCATATAGCGCATCCAAGGTAAATTCTTGTCCCTCTTTTTGTTTAATTCTATATTTTGGGTCTTTGGTTTTATAAAAAAATAAAAAAAATAAGAACTTTAGAAATAGTAGGACATCATATTTTTCTTTGATTATATTTCTTCTGCTGTTTTATCTCACCACACCTCACCACTTGCATTAATCAAGGAAACTCATGCATCCACTCATGGTCCTTGGTTCATGCTACATTGGACCCATGATAAATTTGGTCGACTTGAGATCAAATTTATTCATGAAAGGCAAGATGGACCAATCAATCCCGATCTTTCAGGATTGATGTTGCTAGTTGTGCATTTCACTACCTTCATGCATAAAGCTCCCACAAGCAGCGAGTAACAACTACGAACTAAAATTATAGTACATTAGTATGCTTTCAAAATTCACTGCATCTGATTATGAGGATGCCTATCTTTTCATCAGTGAATTTAAGGAAGTACGCGTAATGATTAACTGCAACATCTATCGGAGGACGTGATTAAGCTCCTTTTTATCCCGTTCACTCTCAAGGATAATGCAAAGAAGTTGTTGTATAGTATACCTACTGATTCAATCACTACTTGGGATAAATTCATTACGGTATTTCTAAAGAAGTATTATCCCACTCATAAGACAGCGAAAATAGGAAATGCTATTAATAAGTTCCGTCAAGTGCTCGAGAACCCTTCTAGAAGTACTTAGAACGGTTAAGGACCTACTAGCTCAGTACCCCTACAATGCAATTGAAAGTGGAGGTTGTGTCAAATCATCTATGAAGGATTTGATTACACATCCCAAACTCTTCTTGAGTCCATGTGTCAAAGGGAGTTCATGAGAAAGAATGAGGATAAGGTATGCAAATTGCTTGAGGACCTATCGTGAAAAACTATGTACTAGAAGAGTCCCGCTGATAAATCCAATGCATCAATTTCTGCATATAAGGGAGGGATCCACAGCGTCGATAGCTCTATAGCTGTCAAAACTAAGATTGCAGCTCTTATGAGGAGAATTGAGGCGTTGGAGACTCTTAGTGCTCCAAGCAGAATTGAGGGGTTGGAGACTCTTAGTTCTCCATCGGTGGGTCAAGCCAATCAAATATAAGTTCCCACATGCATTATTTGCGAAACTTCAAATCATGTTATGGAGGAGTGTCCATTATTGATGAATTCCAAGGTTCCAACACTTGAGTAGGCTAATGCCTTGTATCAATGACCAATGAATAATCATTACGCTCCTACATATAATCTGGGTTGGAGAAACTACTCAAATCTCTCATGGAATTAGGGACAATATTACGGAGACCCCAACTCCAACATGCGGCCTCCAGTCACTAGTCAGTTCCCTAGACAAAATGCAAGTGTTTATTAGCACCCAAACGCCACGAACCAAGAGAATAACCAGAATTGACCACTTGCATACAATCAATCATATCCACAACAGGGGCCTAATAACAATCATGAAAAGTCACTCCAATCACTTGAGAAGAATGTTTATAATCTTCTAAAATCTTCATCCAACCTTGACACACATGCAAAATCTTATAAAAGTATCAGATAATTTTATTCAAAAAACATATTAGCACCTACTCGTGAACTCTTAGTCTATTAAGAACTTAGAGCAGCAGGTTGTACAATTAGTGAGTCAAATGAGTGAATGTAGCAAGAGTATTTTTCAAGTCAACTCGTAACGAACTCCTAATTCCAGTTCCTCTAACTCCAACTAGTCGCATGTTAACCAAATCAATTATATTCACATGCTTCAATCTAGCAAGTAGGTTGACAATCATGTAGTCATGCCACCTAATTCCACTCCTAGTGCACAACAGGCTACACCTTGATTCGATGATTTCATCATAACTTTATATTTCACCATCTACATCATGATCATCCCATGATCCACCCACTAGCATAACAGAGGAGCTGACTCCTCTGAATTTGATCCTCCTATTGACCATACTCATAAGCGAAGGCTCTCTATCCAAATCAACTAAAGAAAAATTCTTCTCAGATTGTCCTTGAGTTATTTAAGCAAGTAAAAGTCAATATTCTTCTTCTTGATGCAATCCAGTAAGTACCTGCCTATGTAAAATTCTTAAAAGATTTATGCATGAAAAATAGAATTAGAAATGTTCCAAAAAAATTCTTTCTAGCTGCTAATATCTCTAATATATTTTCTCAGTTAGTATCTATGAAGTAAAAAAACCCTGGAAATCCTACTATCTCCTGCACTATGGTTGTACAATGATTGAAAGGGCCTTACTGAATTTAGGAGCAAGTGTTAACTTCCTGTCTTATTCAGTGTAGCAATTAGGATTGGGAGAGTTGAGACCTATAAGGTCTACATTACAGCTAGCTGATAGGTTGTGAAGAAACCTATGGGAGATATTGAGGATGTTTTGATTAAGATCGGAGAATTTATTTTTCCAATCGATTTCATAGTTCTTGAGACTCAGCCTATGCTGGATCCACAACATCATATCTAAGTTATTCTAGGGCAACCATTCCTAGCCACTTCTAAAGTTATTATTAATTGCTAGAGTGGATCGATGAGACTTTCCTTTGGAAACATGACATCTGACTTAAACATATTCAATTTAGGGCATCAACCAAGTGATCCACATGACGAGTAATAAAGATATGAATATGATGCAAGGATTATCCAGTGATCACCAAGAAAAGGAATTCCTTGATGAGCTGGATAGTTTACTTGATCAGAGTTTATTCTCGGATATGCTCGATGAGTCATCTAATTATGTGTCTTCCATTTAATGAGAACTTCCACCTGAGTCATTAACAACTAAGCCACGAGTTCAGTTATGACCATCTATTGGGTATCCACCTGAGCTTGAGATGAAGTCCCTTCTCCAAGTTATCTCTGGTATGCTTTCTTAGGTAAACACGACATACTACCAATCAATATCTCTGCAGATTTGATTGAAGCTCAGGAGGGAGCACTCCTCTAGTATTGAAAGCTCATAGGGAAGCCATAGTCTAGAATATGACAGATATAAAGGGGACTAGTCCATCTATAGTGCAGCATATAATTTATTTACTAGATAATGTATGACCAACAAGAGATCATCAGCGTAGGTTGAATCAAGTAATGAAAGAAGCTGTAAGGAAGGATATTCTTAAGTGCCTTAACAATGGGATCATCTATTCTATCTCTGATAGTGCATGGGTGAGTCTGATTCAAGTAGTGTCTAAAAAGTCTAAAATCACTATAGTCAAGAACGACGCGAATGAGTTTATCTTGACACACATGCAAACAGGATGGCGAGTTTGTATCGATTATAGGAAGCTGAATGCTGCAACTAGAAATGACAACTTCTCTTTGCCTTTTGTTGATCAGATGTTGGAATGGTTGGCCGGACATCAGTTCTATTGCTTCTTAGATGGATACTCCGGCTACAACCAAATTTCTATCGCTCCAGATGATTAGGAAAAGGCCATGTTTATATGTCCATTTGGTACCTTTGCATATAGACGCATACCCTTTAGGTTATGCAATGCACCTACCACATTCCAAAGGTGCATAGTGAGTATTTTTTTTGACATGATTGAACAATTTCTTGAAATCATCATGGATGATTTCTCCATCATTGGAAATTAGTTCCAAGAGTGTCTACATCACTTAGAGTTAGTTCTCACGTGTCTTCATGAGAAGCATTTGACGCTTAATTGGAAAAAATACCATTTCATGGTAAAAAATGGCATAGTGTTAGGGCATGTTATCTCGAAGAATGGTATCGAGGTTGACAAAGTAAATGTTGACCTATTCATGAATCTCCACCTTTGCAATCAATGAAAGATATACAATCTTTCCTTGGCCATGCTAGATTCTATAGATGATTCATCAAAAAATTTAGCAAAATTGTTAGGCCTTCGAAACATCTATTGGCCAAGGATGTGCCATTCAATTTGACACCCGATTGTCTTAGAGCACTTGAGAAGCTCAAGAAGCTACTTACCACCACTCCTATTATTTATGCACCAGACTGGAGTCTACCCTTTGAGCTTATATATGATGCATCTGACATGTTATCAATGTAGTTCTTGGACAATATATTAATAAGTAGCCATATGTAATTTATTATTATGCACTATTATGGTTTCATCGATCTCGAGAATCCTTAAAACGGCCAATTATTCAAAGTAAATGGTCAAAGATTAAAACTATTTTTAAAGACTCAAGCAAGTGATAATATAGAGGTTGGGACACTTCACAACCCAATCTATGCATAGAGGCATATATTTATATGTATAGTAGAGTATATATTATGTATATTATATATTTCTAACAAGATGCAGGGGTTGAATGAGAAATTTGAGGGCTAGTGAAAATTTTCCATTCTTTTTAAATACACCCTAACCAGCCCCATCTCCTAATTATTTGCTCATCTTCATGCAAACCCACTTTCTCCTCCCTCCTCACCAGCCAAGATCCGTAGCCCCCTTCCGCTCCCAACTCAAGTCCAGGATATCCAAAAGACTTCTCTCCCCTCTACAACCATCTTCCATGAAGCCGGACCATAACAACAGATCTTCTGTCACCAAATAGCAGCTTCCACCGCCATTTAGTGGCAATGCAGAGGCTTATTCCCCTAAAATTTTCCCGGGGGGGGGGGGGTACAGATTCTTCATCCACTATTTTATGTTAAATTTATTAAAAAAAATTACTAGCCTCTGCATATTTTATTATGGCTTGGTTTGTTGTTAAGAAGTGTTTTGGAGAAATGTTTGCGGCTTTTTTGTATTCTTCATGTCTACTATAGGGACTTTGGAATTGAATTATTTATTGTGCATGCCCACATTGTACTATATTCCAGAACTAGTTGAAAAACTTTATGATAGTTTTGCAAAATCTGACATTTCGGAGAATTGCAAACCAATTAAACTCAACTAGCAAGGAGAAATTCACGATGGCACATGGGGACCATCTTTGCATCTGCTAGTATCCTCCTTCATAATTGAAATCAAATCGCATATACGATTGAGGAATATCTTATACAGATGGGCCCCAATTACATATTAACACATGACAAAGGAATTAACAGCTAGACACTTTATCGCAATGTATATGCTACTTGCCGCTGGATCAATACTAATGTAATAGGGATTATACACATATCTTTATTTTACACACCCACGCTACATATCATTGATTGCATCATGCAACAGGACACTCGTTTTTGTATTTGCACACAACTACTTAATATAATTATAGATGCCAAGATGCGGTTAAGGACTACTTTGCCTCTACCCTGCTTGAGTACACAGCTGTGCCACAGACTTATGCCTGATTTAGAATTTGACACATATGCATCCTCACGTGTACCCATAACCATGGAAAATATATCACTGATATATCACACTAGTTCCAAAAGATTAGAATAGAGGTATTGCATAAGAGAATATATATGCCACTGATTTGAAATCAGAAAAAACGGATGATGCCTTTTTTGACCAAAACCTGCCAGTGGATCCCAATGAGCAAATCAATATTGTTTGCAAGGTCTAGGAAAAATATGGCGTCGATTGAAATATATTGATCGTGGAGAGTGTTCAATTGCACGTGCACGATGTGTACCTAGTGAATCGAGTAGGAGATAGAGAGGACGTACCAATGATTCGTATATGAGGGCATATATGAGTTTAGGTGTGGGGGAGTGGGTTAGGAGATTTTTATATTTTTCTAAGTTTTTTAGTTTTTCTAGAAATTTTATTTTTTTAGATTTTTTAGTTTCTTTATTTTACACTTTGGGTAGCTATTAGGGTATTAAAAATAAAAAAAGAAAAAAATAATCTGAAAATAAAAAGTAAAAAAAAGAAAAAAAATTAATTTCTGCAATAAATCGAGCAAATTGCAAATAAAAGAATTAATTTAGATTTGAAATTTGATAGGAAAAATAGATTGTATAATACACTTAAAGTTTTATGACAAAATTTAAAATCTGAAAAATAAATACTATTAATAGTAATTCTGAGGTAAGTATACATTTACTTTTTATTACACAGCAGTTTATTAGATTAAGGATAAAAATGATAATAATTGAATAGTCTTTTATCTCTAAATAAAAAAATAGAATGGAAATAAAAGAAAAAAGATGTGAGCCTCGTACTTAAGATAATGATCCTTTACAAACAAATAAATTTCTTAAGAATTGCTAAGTAGTTGGGTATTTACACCTAAATAAGTGTGAATATTTGTACAAACGGTATTTTTAAGAGATAGAGTATAATCTGAGTAATCGGGTATTTGCGTCTAAGTAAGCATGAATATTCGTATGAAAGGTAAAATATTCACAAAAAATAAAAAAATAAAAAATAAAAAATTATTTAGAGAGAAAGATGAATCATGAGTTAGAGTTAGAGTTAAAATGGAAATAAACTATCACATGTACACGTAGATATATAGAAGCCAATGAATTACTTATTAGTAAGTATTGAAAAATAAGATTTGATTTTTTGATTAAAATGATAAGTGTACTTGATATGATGCTTGATTTGAAAATCTATAATCTAAATGCGTTCTTGAGTTTATGTATTAGTGAGATTAATTGTTAAAAAAACCAAAAAATTCTTTATATTGTAAAAAAAATCTTATTTTTCTTAATTTTTGGTTGTCCTGATTTTTCCTTTTCTTTATTTGTTAATCAATTTTCTTCACGATGTTTGTGGGTAATATCGCTGGAAATACTTACGAGATACAATTCATCCGTTAGGATCACTTAAGGGTTCAACAGCTTGTTGCACGTGATAAGTGCAACTGCATTTCCTACGAAAGTGAGTTAGAATTTTTCTTTTTAGTTTTTAGATTGAGGTTTTTATCAAGAACTAGTAAAAGATAGGTGTGGGGGTGTAATGAGTTTCATATTTTGCATATTTATAGCCCTCATATTATATATTTTTGTATATAAATAATGTTACTTAGATATTTTTAGTGTGTTTTTTAAGGCTAGACCTATTCCTACAAAGAGATGCATAAGCTCTGAGACGGATTAAGAAATCAAGTCCAAGAAGAGTTAAAAGAGAATAAAATTACTAGAACACAAGGTTATTCGGAACCGAAGTAAAATATAGTCATGCAGAGTAAAGGAACAAAGCCAGAGCTTCAAGTAGAAGAAATCAAAAGCCAGAGCTCTCACTAGTTTGCCGCCATTAGGCGGCAAGGAGGGTCCCACAAATGCTAAGTTTTTTCTAAAGACTTTGATGTAATTGTGCAGCTATTCAGTTGTAATAAGATTAGGATTTTGTTTTCCAAGGCCTATATATTGGCTGTATCCTTGTATTTTTTGGTTTCTTTTATGCACGTTTCAATTGAATAAAATTAGGGTTTTGTCGAAGGGGTGATGTCCGCAATACTAAAGCAGTAAGGTGACTCTTTGTTGTTTATTGCTTTCTAGTAAGTAAAAATATTTTAATTACTTTTTAAATAAATTTAATTGCGTTCTAGTTGATGAGTATCATATATTGTATTTTTACTCTCATATTTTATCGAATTTTGTATATAAATAATTGCTACTAGGGTATTTTTAGTTTATTTTTCAGGTAATTCGATTCATACAAGAAGATAACATGAAATCAGAGCCCAATTAGGAAACAAAGCTTACAAAAGAGTTTAAAGTAAGCAACGCTATAAGATTAAAATACTGCAGAGAGTCAAAGTCTAATATAGTCAGGAAAATCAAGAGTACAAGACAAGAGACTCGTGCAGAAGGAAAATTAGAAAAATTTCTCATATTATTACCGCTATTTGGTGGCATTTTTCTGCCAATTGGTGGCAAAAAGAGGGGTCCACAGGCTGATTTTTCTTCGGGCACTTTGACGTAATTTTGTAGTTTATCAGTTGTATAAAAATTAAGGTTTGATTCTCTGAAGCTATTTATTGGCCGAATACTTGTAACTAGGGTTTAATTCTGTAATTTTGTACTCGTATTTTATTTAATAAAATTAAGATTAGGATTTGCTGAAGGGGTGACGGCCACAATACCGACTCCAGAGGTAACATTTGTTGTTCTTCAATTTTTCTTAACTAATTCTCTTCTAATTACTTTCTACTTTAGATTTATTTGCTTTCTAGATTAGATTTAATTGATTTCATGAATAAAAATTTGATTTTGCTTACTATAATTATGAGTAGCTAATTTAGTTTAGCTCTAGGACGTAGATGAAGCTAGGATCCACCATGTAATTGCTCTCTAGTATTTCCTTCTTAAATAAAATAAACAAAGATAAGATTTTTCAATGAAAAGATTAAAATATAACAATTCGTAGATTAATACTTTGATAGGTTATACTTGAGTTAAGTTTTTTTTTAGCTTATGCTTAATTAGGATTTGGAATGGTTTATTTTTATCTTCTTCATAGAATTATCTAACAATTTAGTTTACTTTTATGAAAAGTAGTTTTTTTTTATGCGTTATATTTGCACACCACTTGATAACGCATGTTAGGACACTTGAAGTAAAGATTAAACTAAAAGATCACTTTTTATAATAGAGAAGATAGTAGGAGTAAATATATGGTTGGGAACTAGTGGATTTTAGATTCTAAACTAATTAGATAATGTTAACTTCAACTTAGAATTTTTGGTTAGTCCGTTAGAATAGTAGGAATAGTAAGAAATACAAAAACATCTGAGATCTCTGTGGAATGACCTGTATAGTACTACAACTGATACTATACCCTTACAGTTAAAATATCACATCAAGTTTTTGGCGTCGTTGCCGGGGATCGACGGTATTTTTCTTGTTTTTTCTAATGTTTTACGGGTTAACAGTGTGTGTTGAGTGTGCAGGGACCTAGAAATTCAGATACAGGAAGCAAACAAGAACGAGAGAAAAATAAGAGGTACACCACAAAAATCAGGGAGCTAAACTCCCTGTTTTTGCCGCCAAATAGCGGTATTTGGCGCTATTTAGCGGTATTTTGTGTGACTCTCTCCCATTTTTTTTCTTTTATATTCTGTACTTTGGGTCTTTGGTTCTGTAAAATAATACAAAAAAAATCAATTTTTTATTTTTTCCACCTCTTTCCCTCTCCACCTTTTTAAAAAAAAATATATATGTTTCAAAATCAAACTGGTTGCTAACATTATCGTGATCCATATCATAATTATCATCAGTGTTTATGGATAGGAAGTTCGCTAGGACTAGGTCATAATCAAATTCACACCACATATCATGAACTTACGAACGCTTCCTATATACAAATTATAATTGTGAACGGATGAATCATTCTAATTTTATATATAATCAAGAGCTGTACCAAGAGAGTCCTCCATCTGATTCTTTCTTTATAGGCTATTCATCTTCATATTCTACATTTAATCATGAATACGATATTCAATTGAACATGTAAGATGAAATATTAAAAAGATTAGAAGCGAGGTATACATGCCATGAGAATTTACCTACAACCACTTCATATATGTCATCAAATATGTACATGGATCCATCATATCCTTCTTCAAATTTCACTCATAATCTTGAGATGCAATCATTTGAGGAAAATAAGAAAAATTACAATCATGAGACTGAGGAGCAAGCAACTACAATAGAGGAAGGTATAGAACCTTTGCTAAAATCATCCTCTCAAGTAAAATTATCCTCTCAAACTGCATTTTATATGAAAGATCTTCTCAAAATGATTTCTCATACTAAACTTTTTGGAGATCAATCATCTAATTATTTGAACATATCTTACTCCAACGAGCAACCACTTTAGTCATCTTTTGAAGTAGATATGATTCAAAATGAATTAAATAATTTTATACATTATGAGTCTATACTTCAACTTGTGATCAACCTATTTTAGACCATTGTGAAAATTATTATAAAGAAACTGGTGATAAAGAAAAAATTTTGCTTAATGATTTGCCTCATGATGAGCATGCTAGTGACATATTATCATTTGATTCTTGTGATAAAAATTGTGAAGAAATTTGTAAACAAAAATTTTTATCCCTTCATAATAACTTGACTAATAATAAGTCTACTGGTATAGCATTTTTTTGAGAATTTTGATAATAGATTTGAAGAAAATTTGCATGATGAGTCTAGAACACTAGACAATTGGAAGAAACTGCAAAAAGAAGAGGTTATGATACCTAATGACTTGAAAGAGCCCTCCAAAATTGAGCTCATAATTCTGCAGCATCAAAGTGAGTATGTTATTTCACATATTGATAAAAAACAAAATACTTACTTCCATGAAAGATACTCGTAGGACGAATATGGACGATAAAGGTATGATTTCCAAATTTAAAATTTTACTATTGAATAATAGAAAGAATGGTAGGAATAAATTGAGAAAAATAAAAAACAAGATGGAGAAATTAAATGCAAAATTGATAAAAAGACTAAATTCATCCATATCGAAACATAAAAGGACACACTATGAGAGTGGGAAGCGATCAAGAGGTCGTAACTAGTTTAAATTTTCTAGTAAGTATAAAAGATTTATATAATAGTTCTCTTATTTATTTTACCACTCTTGATTTGTGTATGAGGGTATACACAAGTTTTGGTGTGGGGAGTGGATTAGGAGATTTTATTTCTAGGATTTTTAGTTTTTATTCTAGGATTTTTATTTTATTTTTAGAATTTTATTTTATTTTTAGATTTATTGGGGTTTTTTTATTTTACACTTCAGGTAGCTTTTAGGGTAACTAACTAAAAAAAGTAAAAAAAAACTAATTTTTTTATATTTTCATCAATAGATCAACCTAATTACAGACAAAGGAACAAATTTAGATTTAAAATTTGATCGCAGAGTAGATTGGATGATACATTCAGAAATTTATGAAAAAAAATTAAAATCCAAAAAATAAATACCGCTAACAGTAATTTTGAGGTAAGTATGCATCTATTTTATACTTCACAATAGTTTATTATGTTAAGAACAAAGATGATAACGAAGAGGAACAAATGATATGTTACACTATTTTACACTGCAAAAGGAAGATGTTATGTTACCAAATGAATTGAAAAAGCCCTCCAAAATTGAGTTCATAATTCCACAACATCAAATTGAGTATGTTATTTCATATATTGATAAAAATAAAATATTTACTGCCATGAAAGATGCTCGTGGGACGAATATGGACGATAAAGGTATGATTTCCCACTTTAAAATTTTATTATTGAATAAAAGAAAGAAGGGTAGGAATAAATTGAGAAAATTAAAAACAAGATGAAGAGATTAAATGCAAAATTGGCAAAAAGACTAGGTTCATCCGTATCAAAACATAGAAGGACACACTATGAGAGTGGGAAGCAATCAAAAGGTCGTAACCGGTTTAAATTTTCTACTAAGTGTATAAGATTTCTATAATATTTCTCTTAGTTATTTTACCACTCTTGATTTGTGTATGAGGGCATACACAAGTTTAAGTGTGGGGAGTGGATAAGAAAATTTTTATTTTTTAGGATTTTTAGTTTTTATTCTAGGTTTTTTATTTTATTTTTAGGATTTTTATTTTATTTTTAAATTTTTTGGGATTTCTTTATTTTACACTTCGGGTAGTTTTTAGGGCAACTAACTAAAAAATATTAGAAAAACTAAATTTTTTTATATATTTTCATCATAAGATCAACATAATTACAGATAAAGGAACAAATTTATATTTGAAATTGGATAGGATAGTATATTGGACGATTCACTCAGAATTTTATTAAAAAGATTAAAATCCAAAAAATAAATACTGCTAACAATAATTTTGAGGCAAGTATACATCTATTTTATACTTCACAGTAGTTTATTAGGTTAAGGACAAAGATGATAACGATTGAGTAAGTTTCCTCTCTCTTAACAAGAAAAAAAGAAAAAAAAGTGAGAATAAAAAAATGAGGTGCGTCTGGTATTACGGCAATAGCCTCGAGAGTGATAAAATAATGGGGTGCACCTAATATTAAAGCAATGTTTCAAGAGTAAAAGAAAAAAGTATGATTCGAGTAATTGGGTACTTTGCACCTAAGCAAGCATGAATATTCACATAAAAGGTGAAATATTTAAAAAAAACAGGAAAGAAAGAAAAAAATAGAGAAAAAAATTGTTATGAGAAAAGAGATGAATCATGAGTTAGAGTTGGAGTCTAAGGCCGAAGTAGACTATCACACGTGCACGTAGATGTATATGAGCTAATGGATTATCTATTAATGGGTATTAAAAGATAGAAAATTTTTGATTAAAATGATAAGTGTATCTGATATGACACTTGATTTGAAAATTGATAATCTAAATACGTTCTTGAGTTTGTATATTAGTGAGATTAATTGAAGGAAATATTTAAAATAAATATTTTATTTTTCTTGATTTTCGATTATCCTTATTTTACTTTTCTTTATTGCTTAATTTATTTTCTTCATGAATTTTGTGGGTATATTCACTGCAAACCCTCACGAGACATAACTCGTCCACTAGGGTAACTTAGGGGTTTAAAGGCTTATTGCACATGCTAAGTGCAAATGCGATTCCTACGAAAATGAGTTAGAATTTTTCTTTTTCTTTTTACCTATAGGTTTTGCTCAAAGACTAGCAAAAGATAGGTATGGGGGTGTGATGAGTATCATATATTGCATTTTTTTCTCCCATATCTTATCTATTTTTTTATATAAATAATTGCTACTTGGGTATTTTTAGTTTGTTTCTCTGGTTATCCGATTCATAAAAGGAGATGATATAAAATTAAAGCCTGATTAGGAAACAAAGCCTACAAAAGAGTTTAAAGTAAGCAAAGTTACAAGATTAGAATACTTAATACAGTCAGGAAATCAAGAGTACAAGACATGACACTCGTGCAGAAGAAAAATTATAAAACTTTCTCATATTATTGCCGCTATTTGGCGGCATTTTAGCACCAATTGGAGGCAAAAAGAGGGCCCACAAGTTGATTTTTCTTCGGGGGGCTTCGACGTAATTTTTTAGTTTTTCAGTTGTATCAAAATTAGAGTTTCTGAAGCCTATTTATTGGCTATATACTTGTAACTAGGATTTAATCCTGTAATTTTGTACTCTTATTTTATTCAATAAAATTAGGATTAGGATTTTCTGAAGAGGGTGACAGCCACAATACTGACTCCAGAGATAATTTTTGCTGTTCTTCAATTTTTCTTAGCTAATTCTCTTCTAATTACTTTCTTGTTTAGATTTATTTACTTTCTAAATTAGATTTAATTTCTTTCATGAATAAAAATTTGATTTTGCTTACTAGAATTATGAGTAGCTAATTTAGCTTAGCTCTAGGATGTAGATGAAATTAGGATCCAGCATGTAATTGCTCTCTAGTATTTTCTTTTTAAATAAAATAAACAAAAATAAGATTTCTCAATGGAAAGATTAAAATACAACAATTCGTAGATTAATACTTTAATAGGTTATACTTGAGTTAATTTTCTTGAAAGTCTATGCTTAGTTAGGATTTGGAGTTGTTGATTTTCATCTTCTTCATAGAATTATCTAACGATTTAGTTTACTTTTATGAAAAGTAGTTTTTTTGATGCGTAATACTTGCACACCGCTTGATAACATATGCTTAGGACACGTAAAGTAAATATTAAACTAAAAGATCACTTTTTTATGATAGAAAAAGATAATAGAAGTAAATACATGGTTGGGAACTAGTGGATTCTAAATTCTCGGCTAATTAGATAATATCAGGTTCAACTTAGAATCTTTGGTTAGTCCGTTAGAATAATAGGAATAGAAAGAAATGCAAAAACACCTAAGATCTCGGTGTGATGACTTGCAAAGTGCTACAACCGACACTGTATGCTTGCAGTTAAAATATCACATCACTAGTGTAGATCTTTAATAGTTTTCATAGAAAAATAGGATTTTTAATGCTTTCTAATAATAAAAATAGGATCTTGATAATTAGTAGTATGAATAACTAATTTGCATTAGTTATAAGATGTAGATGAAATTATATAATAGTTCCAACATGAATTTTTTTCATCTTCTTCCTAAAAAGAAATAAAGTCATGATTTCTCTATAAATAAAATAAATATAGGACTTCGTAAATCATAATTCATTGATAAATTATACTTAATTCATATTTTAATAATCTATACTTAGATGAGATTTGGAATTCATATTCTTTGTTTTAATTTATAGAATTATTAACAAGATTTTCCTATAAATAAATTGAAGTAAACAAATTTGAAGATCTAACTTCTTAGATAAGTTATACTTAAGCTAGTCTTTCGATAATCTATACTTGGATTAGGGTTTGAAATTTATTTTTATGCATTTATTTATAAGAATATATACTAAATGTAATTTTCTTTTAAGAAAGATGTTACCTTTGATGACTTATGCTTGAACATCACTTTATACATCATAATTTGGGGTTCTTAATTAAAATTAAATTAAAAAGATCACCATATTAATGTTACTTGATTGTGCACGAATAAAAAGTTAGGAAGAAAGAGATAATTCATTCTTAGACTATTATTCGAATGGATTCTAAATTCTAGGCTAATTTTAGGAACTTAAAATTAATCTTTTCAATCTAGAATCTCATAGTTAACTTGATAGAAGTAAAGAATTAGCGAGATAGCAAAATACTAGATTTTTGTGGGAACAACCTATAAAGCGCTACGACCGACACTGTACGCTTGCAGTAAATTATTCACATCAAATATCTAAGGTTGTATTTCCTTTTAAACTTGTATTATGGATAATGTTATGTAATGACTAGATTGTAGAAAGATTTGATCCTTATGATATGTATTATGATAGTGTGGTTTCTTATAAAAGGCCTTGTGACCTGTAATTTTGGGGCACCCACCAGTAATGCATTGCCCATAAATGGGATACATCGTCTAAACTTTTGAAGTACAGTTTGAAGCGTTATAGAGTGGTCTCAAAGCTTAGATTTCCCTTGAGTTATCCTAAGTGTTCTAAATAATTTTTGGAAATCTGCTACATTAATGCATACATTATCCAATAACCTTTCCGTGCCCCTCACTTCATTCATTGGATTTCGCTCCAATCCCATTGTTGTTCCTTTTTAGGACAATGGCTAGTGGTCTCCGAAAGCAAGTGCCAAACTTCAAAGAACTGGCAGGACATCGCCTCGTGAGGACCAACAGGGGAGAAGAGGGTAGCAAGAGTGATATTGTTAGCAAAGGTGGCATTGGCAATAAGATACAAGTGTTGCTCTAACTTTTGGTGGAGTCATAGAGACAACACGGGAACAGATTGCACTCCTTTGAGTTGCGGTGGAAGCAGCCTGGCAGATAGAATAGGTTATCGAGGAGAAGAAAGAGGAACAATTTTGAACCCTTAAGTGCCCGTTTGGTCAGGTATTTGGGGCATCTAGCAATAGGTCATTCCTAGCAAAACGCCAGGTGACTCTCTCTGAATTGAAGCCACCCCTTGTTTGTAAATTTTGCAAAATTCCTAGACATACACAACACACTTGCAGGAGGGCTATGGGACTATGCCTCTATTGCAAAGCAAGAGGCCACCAACTGGGAGAGTGCCCTCGAAGAAAGCAGTTTGGAGGCGCTACAGGCTTAGGGCCAACAAAAACCTCAGCAGTAGTATCAACCATCCCAGTAGAGGTATAATGGACCACCATAATATTAGCAACAATACCAACAACCACCAAGACCCATAGGACAAAACCGAGGAAGGCCATTAGTGCCTCAGTAGTAAGCTTTCGACAAAACCCAAGGCCGAGGAGCCCCAACCCGTGGAGAAAGAAGGGCCTACAACTTAACCACTAAGGAAGTACAAAATATGTAAGGTTTTAGTTGAATTTAAGCCTGCATATGTGTCATTTGACTCTAGCATGTCTCATTGTTATGCATCATCAACATTCATAACCTTGCACTCCATACCCTATGAAACTCTAACTTCTTGGTGGAACATTTGCATGGGGAATGGGACAATAATATCTAATAAGGAGTGCAGGTTATGTCATATATTAATATGTAGCAGGGAGTTTTATGCAAACCTATTGATAATAGAAAATAGTGGGTTTGATGTGATATTGGGAATGGATTTGTTAAGCATCTTCCATGCTATAATTGACTGCCAAAGAAGATCTGTGGTATTCAAGATACCGAATCATCCAAAATTTGAGTTCACTAGAGGTGGCAAATCTCTAAAGCCCGCAGAGTACAAGGCTAAGGCCACTATAGAAGTCCTTACTACTATGCAAGTCGTGGAGAGATCTATTCCGGTAGTTTCAGAATTTGTAGATATATTTTTAGAGGAATACAGACTATCCCCAAAAAGAGCTATAGAATTTTCCATTGAATTTATACCAGGTGTAACTCCCCTTTCCAAGGCACCATATTGAATGGCAATGCTAGAGTTAGATAAAGTAAAGAAGCAGATTAATAAGCTGACAAACAAAGGCCTTATCAGGCCAAGTATTTTGCTATGGGAAACTCCAGTATTTCTAATAGACAAGAAGGATAGTGGCAAGAGGCTTTGCAAAGACTGCAAGGAGCTAAACAAAGTCACCATCAAGAACAAGTACCCATTATCAAGGATAGATGGCATGTTCGATCAAATCGGTGGAGCCAAAGTCTTTTCTAAGATCAATCTTCTTCAGCATATCATCAAATAAGGGTGAGGACTGGGATATTCCAAAGACCACATTTCGGACTTGATATGGCCATCACGAATTTCTAGTGATGCCATTTAGAGTGACTAATGCATTTGCTATGTTCATTAATCTAATAAACCAAATATTTACACAATACTTGGACCAGTTCATAGTGGAATTCATTGATGACATATTGGTCTACTACAAAAGTAAGGAGGAACATGTTGAGTACTTGAGAATAGTGTTTCAAACACTGAGGTAGGAGCAACTATATGGAAAACTTAGTAAAAGTGAATTCTAGTTGGAGAAGATAGACTTCTTGGGTCACATAGTGTCTAAGGAAGGGGTCTCAGTCGATCCTAAGAAAGTAGAAGCCATGTTAGATAGGCTTGTCCCAAAATCAGTTACTGAATTCATATTTTTCTTGGAATGGCAGGATACTATAGAAGGTTTGTATGGGATTTCTCCAATATTGTGGGGCCACGAACATGCTAAACTAGAAAGGGGGTGGGGTATGAGGGGACTAAGGATTGTAATGGAGCTTTCGATGAGTTGAAGCATAGGTTGACTACGATGCTAGTATTGACTATAACTGATGATTAAGGAAGTATGAAAATTTACAGTGACGCCTCTAGCTGAGGGTTGGGCTGTGTGCTTACCCAGCATGATCGAGTGATAGATTTTGCCTCAAGACAACTCAGGCCGCATGCGCAGAATTATCCCACTCACGATTTGGAGCTAGCAGCAGTGATCTTTGCTCTAAAGATTTGGAGGCACTATCTTCTGGGGTGGAAGGTGGGAGTATATACAGATCAGAAGAGTTTGAAATATATTTTTACCCAAAAGATTGAACATGAGACTATGAAGGTGGCTGGACCTAATAGCCAACTATGATCTAGACATCATATATCATTAGGGTAAGGCAAACGTGGTACCAGATGCCCTAAGCAAGAGGCCAAAAGCAATGCACTTAACACCACAGAGGGAGATGCTAAGATTTATGGAGAGTCTAGACTTGGAAATAGTACTTCTCAGAGTCACTTTACAACTAATGAATTTGCAACTTCATTCACCATTGATCAACAGAATTCAGGAATCACAAGCTAGTGACCCAAGATTGCAAAAATTAAGAGAGAAGATTAAGGCTAATAGAAAGGCAGAAGTGTTTGTTCACTTAAACAGATCCTTTCACTATAGAGGCAGACTTTGTGTACCGCATAGCAAGGTTAAGGAGGATCTCTTATCCGAGACACACAGTTCAAAGTACTCAATACACCCAGGAGGCACAAAAATGTATAGAGATTTGGGACAACACTTTTTGAAGAGCGTAGCTTGATATATTTCTAGATGTCATACTTGTCAGCAGATTAAAACAGAACATTAGAGGATAGCAGGACTTCTTCAACCATTCCCTATTCCTCAATAGAAACAGGAGAAAATGATGATGGACTTTGTGCCGGAACTTCCTAGGAGTCCGAAGAGAAGTAATGAAATCTACTCATTTTATCCCATTTAGAGTGGGATAGTCAATAGAGGTGCTAGCTTGGAGGTGTATGCAAGAAGTTGTGAGGCTACATGGAGTGTCGATTGAAATTATATCAGATCGAGATACCAGATTTCGATCTCACTATTAGAATAGCCTATAGGAGAGTCTGGGTACCGCATTAAGTCTATCATTAGCATTTCACCCACAAACAGATGGCTAGTCAGAGAGAACAATTCAAATTCTTGAAGATATATTGAGGGTGTGCGTTATGGACTTTAAGGGTTCATGGGAGGATTATTTGTATATAGTGAAATTAGCCTACAATAATAGTTACCAAACTAGCATTGGAAAGGCACCATATGAAGCCCTTTAGGGAAGGAAGTGTACGTCGTCCCTTTGCTGGGATGAAGTGGGAGAGGAGGTATTGGCTGGGCCAGAGCTGTTTTCACAAATGGTATAGAAAGTTAAAATTGTACAAGAACGTCTTAGAGCAGCTAAGGACAGGTAGAAGAAGTGGGTAGATATGCATCACAAACCACTAGAAATTCAAGCTTGAGATCACATCCTTCTCAAAGCGTCACCTACCTATGGAGTGATCAGATTCAGGAAGAGAGGGAAACTTTGTCCCCGGTATATTGATCCATTCGATGTTATTGAAAGAGTGCAAGATCAAGTTTATAGACTTACCTTACTACGAACATTAGAAGGGGTTCATAATATGTTCCATGTTTCTCAGCTAAGAGGGTATGTTAGTGATAAGAGTCATGTGTTCGATCGGACTGAAGTGGAGTTGGGAGAGGATCTGTCCTATGAAGAGAGGCCAGTAGAAATCTTAGATCAACAAGAGAGGAAATTAAGGAACCACTCTATCCCCTTTGTTTTAGTATCATGGAGTAAACATTCACCTAAGGAAGCCACATGGGAACAGGAGGGAGCAATTAAAAAGAAGTATCATGATTTATTCCACTAACACTTTTTGGTATATGACTTTCTTCATATCTATATTTCATATTTTCATACCTAATATAATCATGACATTACAAACCCCTCTCACTTTGAATTTCGAGGATGAAATTCTTTTTGTAGGTAGGTAAAATGTAACAACCCAGTTAGCTTGAAATTCCATTTCATCTTTCCTTAAGTGTTAAATTTTATTCTTTAAAAAAAATATTTATAGCCCTCTAAATTCAATATTTTTCTTTGCCTCATTACATGACCATTTGACTTAAGTCAAATGAAGTCAATGACATGACTTGTAATTTTGGCATGAAAGTGGTTGGGAGGATACTCTAACCCATAATGCATTTATTTAACTCATGCAAGCCATCCCCCCCATCACATGGTGACTACAAAAGCTAACTCTCCTCCCTCACTCTCATAAGGATTCACTCTCTTTCTCCATCTCTTATCATCCCCTATCTCGTTATTGGAAGCTTCAGGTCTTAGCTCCAAGAGAGACAGAGAGCTTTTCCAAAACAAAAGATTCTTCAAGCTCTTCATTCATTTCAACAACTTGGGTCTTTAGACGGTTATCCATCTTATTAGAGCTTTGCTCTTAACAGTAAAGGTTTTGATCACTCTAGCTCATCGAGCTCCAAAATCTCATTTTTGGGTGAATCATGCAAGAAATCACACATCCAACTCTCTTTAGCAAGAAATCATATTCTCAGTCTCTCTTTACAAAGGAATCACATCTCTAAAGCCATTCTAACAATATTTCAAGCACATGTATTTTTATAGCAAGAACCTTTGTTGTCCAGCATGGTAACGCTCACGAAAA
This sequence comes from Dracaena cambodiana, assembly GCA_036321105.1. Classification (NCBI taxonomy): domain Eukaryota; kingdom Viridiplantae; phylum Streptophyta; class Magnoliopsida; order Asparagales; family Asparagaceae; genus Dracaena; species Dracaena cambodiana. Next base: position 24,761,615 of record JAYEPQ010000005.1, on the reverse strand, counting down.
TAGTCATAACTTCTTAATTATAACTCGAATTAAATTGAACTTTATTTTGATTCAAAGATAGTTCAATTTTGTATAATTTTTAAATATTTCTTCCTACTAAATTCATCTAACCCTTTCAAAATCGGGTTCAAACTTGATATTTGTCCAAATGCGGATATGCAGTCATCTAGATACATCTTTGGTTTTTTTATCATAACTTTTGATATAGAACTCCAAATAAGTTGATTTTGGCCTCATTGAAAAGAAAATTCAGTTCCACAATTTCATATATTTCTTGTCTCTAACTCCAACTCTAAACCCTTTAAAATAGGATCCAAATTTGATTTGTGCACAAATGTGGGTCAGCTGTCCTCTAAATACATATTCAGTTTTTCAGTCATAACTTTTATATAGAGCTCTAAATGTGTTGATTTTAGTCTCATTAGAAAGATAATTCAATTTTGCACAACTTTTATATATAATTTGTCTCCTAATTCAAACTATAACCCTTCATAATTGGGTTCAAAATTAAAATGCGATTCTTCCACCTTGATCCTTGTTCGGGTCCAACCCGCTTCGACCATGACCCGTTTGGGTGCCAAACATGGGTCTGATCCGCATTTGGGTCTGCCCTAATGCGGATAAACTAATCCGCATTTGGGCCAACCCACTTCGATCTACGACCCATTTGAGTTCCAAATGCAGGTCTGATCCACATTCGAGTCTACCCAAATGCGGATCAACTGATCCACGTTTGGATCCAACCCACGTTGGACCCGACCCGAAGCAGAGTAATTTGGATTTCTATTCTAACTGTGCATAGTTTAGTAAAATCATCATAATTTTTTATGCAGACCTCCAATTGAGTTGATCTTGGATTCGTTGGAAAAAACATTCAGTGATCTACAATCCTTTAACTTATTCCCCTTCTAACGCTCACTTATCCTAATCAAGTATTAGTTTAAAGTTGGATTTACTGCACAATAGTAAAGTCCTCATTCCCCTTCTAATGCTCGCCTATCCTAATCAAGTATTAGTTTAAAGTTGGATTTACTACACAACAGTAAAGTCCTCATGCCATGTTTAGTAACTCCATGATATCTCTTGATCCCGAATGCCAATCAAGCTCATCCTAGATTTGTTTGAAAGAGAACTTAGTTCTCTATGATTCTCACTTATACTTTTTGTTCTAATTATAATTAAACAAAAAGATAAAAAAATATTTAAATCATGACAGAGATGTCGAAACCATGACTCACTGATTCTCTTTGGGAACTTCACCTAACTGTGAAACCCATTTATGAACTCCATTTTAATGATATTTACATAATTTTCATATCATTTTAAATTATCTAACTACTGCTTGATTATTTGAAACTAAGGTAACCCTATGAGTGCTTCTATTTCTTACTATGTGTACATGTCATATCACGAGGGCGCCCTTGCTTTCCTGAACGAATATTGGATCCTGATTTACATAAGTATGGCATGACTTATCTGTTGTACTACCATGATACTAAACTTACATGACACAATCTATAACATAACGTAACTTGGTTAATAATTCATATGCTAATAAAATAAACGGCTTGTGGGATAACTGAATGATAGAATGAATCACGTATTGTGGGAGTTAGGTTGTGCACCTGCATCAGCCTCATGCTCTTGATGTATATTATATGCACTAAATTATATATTAATACTTAACGGTGCAGTTGGTTTAAGGGAGACCAATGTCTTGGCCATGATCACGGGTATGCATAGGATAATACTAGCACTTAGCAGTGCGGTTAATTTGAGAGAGACAAACGTCTTGGCCATGATCCCGAGTATGCATGAGATAATACTACTACTTAGCGGTGTAGTTGGTTCAAGGGAAACCAATATCATGTACATGATCCCGAATATGCACGGGATAATTAACACTTAGCGGTATGGTTAGATCAAGGGAGACTAGTGTCTTAGTTGTAGTACCGGGTAAGCATGGTACACTCCTAGAATGTGCAAGATTCATCCATCAGTTATTTCTGAAACTAATGACACTAATAATAAGTCATATTGTCGCATCGCAGGCTTCTAATAATGTTATTATGTGGTAGGTATTCTTGATCCACATGCATGTTATTGTCTCCTAGCTTCTAACCAAATAACTTTTACTGCCATATTTCAACATTGCTTTAATTTATCACATGCGCGATTTTATTTTTTCAGGGATTGATCTTGAGTCCCCCCCCCCCCATACGCTCAGGTATTGAGAAGAGTGCAGCGGAGGATGAAACTGAGCCACCAGTCAACGACCCTTACTTCAACGAGCTCTCTGACTACTAAAGTATTGCAGAGGGTTCTTTTTTTTTTGTAATCAACTTGTTGTCTCTTTGCTATTTATATGTAATCAATTTGTTGTCTCTCTACTATTTATATGGCACTAAAAATGTACTATTTTGTAATATGGGTAGTCTTTCGTTAGATTGGATATTGAATATAAATCCAATCTAACTACCCATTGTTGTTAAATATCTAAGGTTGTATTTCCTTTTAAGCATGTATTGTGATTAATGTATGTAATGAATGGATTGTAGCAAGATTTGATCCTTATGATATGTATTCTAATAGCGTGGTTTCTTATAAAAGGGCTATTGTACATGTGTTTTGAGGGTACCCGTCAGTAATGTCTTACCTATAAATGGGATACATCATCAAAATTTTTAGGGTATAGTTTGGAGAGTTACAGAGATCAATTTCATGGTACCATTTCATATTTCTAACGGACATATCTATATCCTCGTAGCAATTTATTATGTCTTTAAATTGGTAGAAGCTGCTGCATGAAGAAAAATAATCAATAAACAGTTATCAAATATCTCAAGGAACACATATTGTCTAGATTTGGAGTTTCTAAAACCATAATAAGCTATGAGGGTTCTCATTTCCAGAACAAAGTTCTTGAGAATTTGATGAAAAAAGTACCATATCATACATGAAATTTCCACACCATATCATCCATAATCAAATGGACAAGTTAAATTTGCCAGTAGAAAAATTAAATAAATTTTAAAGAAAATGGTTAATTTATCTTGCCAAAAATTGGTCATTTAGACTCATGGATACTTTATGGGCTTACCGTAAGGCATATAAGACACTTTTAGGTATATCTCCATAAAGAATAATTTATGGAAAAGCTTCCCATTTAGCTATGGAGATTGAGCATAAGGCATATTGGATAATTAAAATGGTTAATTTACAATTCAATTCTGCAAGCCCATAACAAAAGTTACAAATGAATGATCTAGAAGAGTTAATACGTGATACGTATGACAATTCACGTATTTCTAAGAAAAAGATGAAAATATGGTACGATCAACACATTTCACATTGTATTTTTTAGCCATTCGACAGAGTTCTTCTATATGATTCATAGCTTCACCTATTTCCGAAAAAATTGCATTCATGATGGGCATGACCATTTGTTATTAAAATGGTATACTCTCATGGTATAATTGATATTGAAAACCCTAAGAATGGTCACACATTTAAGGTGAACATGAAATGACTACTATGGTACTTGGTATTTGCTAAGCACACAACGGAATCATATGATTTAGTGGATCCTTGGCTATCTCAATGATACGAGCTTAATTAAAAAGATACATTGTATTTTTTTTTTACTGTATATTATGCATTAATATTTTTTATTTTGTAGTTGTTATTCCGTGACTAACAAACCATGGTACTATCTAGGCAATCTTTCTTGATTTTTACTTGTTCATAATAAATTCAATAGAAATATCAATTTATGGAGGAAAATGTGCATTTTAAGTTAGGGGATACTTATGAAATCAATGTTGGTTTTAATACCTTCGATGTTTTCAAAAACCTTTTCAAATTTCTTAAAATTTTCAAGATTTCCTAATTCTTTATAGTTTTTCTTTAAAAATATTTTCTAACCATAGCTTGGTTGCTAACTTTAGAATTAGGAATGAACAATTATTTTTTAGAAATAACATTAGTCTAAAAATTAATGAAACTAAAAACTATATATAAATATATAAATTTTGGTGTGACAGTTCTCGCAAATAGAGAACCGTTACCAAAGTCATTGTCAAACCAATTATCGACAATCGTCAACTGTAGGGCAGAGAAAACTCTGTCCGAGAGTGGTTGCTGAAGTCGCTCTCGATATGGCTATTGACAGTCACTCTCAGTTATAAATAGCCCTACGAGACTTTCCCAAATGTCATACCCTATCCCCTCTCTTCTATAACCAAGGAAAGAAAATTTTGTACCCTTTCAACAGCGAAACTCAACCCCGCAATTCTTTTCAAAACCCTACAAATCACTATGCAAGCATGCCTTATCCTCTCTACTTTTTCATGGTTTATTTTGATAAAAATTAGTTTTTTGTTTTGAAAACCTATATCTTCAACTTATGTGAACTAACTAGAGTAGATCGATGATGGAAATTAACTTCTTAGTAGATTGGGGGCAATTTGGCTAGTTTTTCATGAATATTTGATGAATTTCTCTGATTATTTGATGAAATACTAATTTAAGGGTAAGATTAGGAAAAAATCACACCTTTTTGTATAAAAATTCATGGATTGCTAGAATATACAATATATATCAAATTCATGTATTAAAAATAAGATTAAGATGATGTATGATATATTTGGGGTGACATTGAAAATTCTAAAATTAAAAAAATATACAAATAAAAACAAAAATAAATGTATATAATTAACCAAGTTTGAGAAATAATAATAAGGATTATATCTTTTCTATTATTTGTGAAGAGATATAACTTGATACTATTTTCAGGATAGGACTGAAAAAGGCAACCATTTCAAAGAGGTTAAGAATATAACCCTAAGGTTCGTCTCCTCCATAGAGACACACAATCAAAAATACGACAAGAAAAAAGCTGCTAGAGAAGTATGAGGACTTCTAACTCTAGCCCGAACAGGAAATTGAATACCAATAAATATGAGAACTTTTCATTCAGGGTATTGATGCAAGATGCAGATTTGGAGGAATACACGTTGCACAAGCACATGCTGCCTTGCATCGAGATTGTGCATGAATTTTACGCACATTTTCAGCTAGCAATAAGTGACCAATCAACATCTTCGATAGTTGAGGATAGGAAGGTACCATTTACATGACAAGAAATCTTATGAGCCATCCCATCCCTGACTTACTTGAAGAAGAGCTCTCATTCTCTTATAGGGTCAATGAGATACCGAGCGGCTCCCAAAGATTTAGAGAGTTTTGCACCAACATTAGTGATTACGACTTTCATTTGAAAGTTGGCTACTTAAGAAAGGAGTTCATTTTGGTGAATCTTTTTATCGACTATAGCATCACACCGTCCTCTATAACAATATAATTGTATTCGAGGAATGTGTTATTATTAAACATGATCTTGGAACAACATCTCTTCGATGTCGCCTCCATCATGCACTCCATAGTAATCTAATGCATGGGGCAATGGCATAAATGTATCCAGCAACAAAATTGATTTGTCATCAACTAACTCAATCACCCATCAAATGCTGCCATTCATGGATACTACCTTTAGGAGAAGTATGAGTGCCCGATAAGACCGACATGAGCAGTAGGGACAACAAGAGCAAGTAGAAAAAGCTGCCTTGCTGCTTGGTCATGGAAACAAGATCAAGGGAAAGGAGGTTCAACAACTTAGGTAGCCAAATCATTCGAGATTACGCTTCAAACTCTACATGATTTGATAACTAACATGACCAATACTTTCAATAAAAAGCTGCACGTCAAAGAGGCAAGACAGACTCGAGTCGAGCAACATCAAGAACGCAACTTTTGGCTCCTAAATAGGATGTACTGACATATAGCTAGTGAGGATGCGACCATCTCTCCTAATAAAGACGAGCCAATGCACTAGGAAAATGTAGGGTCCCATCGGTGCCGAAGATGTAAGTGCAAAAAAAAAAGAAGATTAGCGGCATCGTTGATATTGACTATCTATGGCAGTGTATTTTCTGGTGAACTAACAAATCTAGGTATTTTCTAATCTTAAGCTTTTACACTACTTCTTAGTGCATTACTTGTGTGGTGATATTATTAATGTACTGAGTATACTGCATAATTTAAGTTGGAAGTAGGTAGATACACTTCTCTTTATTATATCATATCACATCACTTTACTGTATTATATGTATATGTATCATAATTAACTAAGAAAACCAAAAAATCATAAATTTCTAAAATAAAATTAGAAAAAATTTCATTTCTTTAAGGTAAAAAGTAAGATTAGAAATATTTTATATGGTGTATTTATGATATTGGTTTCTTAATATTGATACTTATATGATAATATTTCTTATGTAATTTTCATTGGGAAATTAAATCTAACACTAAGATATATGATACTTAAGATTCGAATCGAGTATGCAGGCTGAAAACTTACATAATGAGGCATGAAAAGTTGATAACAAATTGAAAACTTAAAAGAAAGGCCTATTGTATATATTTAAAAAGAACGAAGGAAAAAAATAGAAGTGAGCTTGATATTAAGGGAAGAATTTTCTAGCAAAAAAAAAATATAGAAGTGAGCCTAGTAGGCTAGGATCTTCAAAAAAAAATAGAGAAAGAAAAAAATTAGGAGTAAGCCTGATATTAAGGCGAGGATCTTCTACTATATATATATATAACATGGTTCCTATAATTTTGATTGGAGTTTGAAACTTCACATGACTTATATAAGCCATCACAAAAGCTCATAGGAGAGGATAATTGAAAGTAAAAGTATATCTATGATATATATTAAATTATCATGATAGATACAAAAAAATATTATATTATAACTGATTAGTTAAAGTGGATATCTATGTAAATATCCATGGGCATATCTCTAATTGAGCTTGATATGGAAAAGAAATGAAAAGCAAAAATAACTTTATATAATAATAAAATAAAATATATTTTTTATTTTACACTTATCCTTATTTTCCATTAGATTTATTTTCTTGAACCCAACATTTCTTGATGTTTGTGAGTAACATCACTAGAAACCCTCACGAGACAACACTCGTCTAATACAGTAATCTAGGAGTTTAACATTTTATTATATGTGCTAAGTGCAATCGTGATTCCCATGAAAGTGAGTTAGAAATTATTATCTTTTTCGTTGGAATTTGTTTATTTTCTTACTTTGATAACTTTGCTAAGGGACTAGAAAACTCAAGTTGGAGGGTGTGATTACGAGTGAAAGTGTAGTAATTTTAGTTTATTTTATACACTTGCAATCCAATTATGATAATTAAGACAAGAAATTAATGATAAATTATTTTTATTGATCAAACTCTTCACTTTAATATTTTCTAGTGTTTTATGGCCTCCTTGCAAGGTTCTATATGGAAGAAAATCGAAAAGTTGAAGAATATCCCAAATATCAGTCCAGGCTGGGCAATTGATAGGTTTTGGTATTGACAGCCGTCTGCAGTTTGTCGACAGCTAGCCATTATAATTTGAAAATTGATTTTACCCGAGAGCGGTGTTAGCATATGCAAAGAATTATTATGCTTGTCAAGTACATGTCAATTTTATACACCAACCGCTAGGATATCTACATACTACTGCCTCAAATTAGCCATCTGAAACTTCGGGTATGGATATTATCAAGCTGATCACTTCGCCCTCATCCAAAGGATATCGTTTCATACTGGCAATAATCGACTACTTCTATAAATGGACCGAAGCCATACCAATGAGAGAAGTGAAAACTACGGATGTGGTCAAATTCATAAAGTAGCATGTAATCTACCATTTTGGCATGCCTTGATAAATCATCCATAATAATGGGCCGCAATTCGCCAGTCAGAACTTCATACGATTATGTAATAAGCTCAGAATTCAAAATATTACATCAACTTCCTACAATCTGGCAGCTAATGGTTTGGCCGATGTCTCCAACAAGACCATTGTAAAGCTCTTTCAAAAGTTCATCTCTTCAAGCCGACACAACTGGAATGAAAAGTTAGAAGAGTGCTTGTGAGCTTATCAAATCACGGTCCAAACTCCGACAAAAGCAACCCCATTCTTTCTAGTGTATGGTTGCAAGGTTGTTTTGCCATTCGAGATCCATATTTCGTCTTTGAGATTTGCATTAGCTACAAGGTTGACAATCGAGGAAAAGCATCGATGGCGACTTCAAGAATTAGGAACACTAGGTGAGAAGTGCTTGAAAACGCAACAACAGATTGAGTAATATCAAGCACTCATCTTGAGAGCATTCAACAAGAAAGTTAAGTAGAGAATTTTCAAAGAAGGGGATCTGATCTTAGAGTCAAAAGACCAATGATCATGATCTATAAGACCAAGGGTAAATTCGAATCCAAATGGGAGGGGCCTTTCGTGGTAGAGACGATTTACTCGAATGGAGCATACTATCTAATCAAACAAGATGGTGATAAAGTGATGATGCCTATCAATGACAAGTTAATGAAGATATAATATATAGTAGTATGACTCCACCCAAGGCCATAATGGCTAAGGGGAGAGGAAATCAAAATTCCTTACCAGCATATCATGTCAGGGGATAAAGCATGAAGCGCCCAATGCCGCCAAGGCAACGAAAAGAGAACAAGTTTTTCACCAACTTATACTTCTATGAGATAAAGCATAAATTGCCTGATGTTGACAAGACGAAGGAACAAGAAATTAAAATCATCGCCGACCCTATCATACTGGGGTTAAGAGTATGAACATCAATGGCCCAAGGCTCAAGAAGAAAAGAAAAGAGGAATTATTTGACATGTAAGCCCAAATAAAATCTTCAACAACTCATCATGGTGAGGAGAATAACATGGGTAGCCCACTACAAATGTTAATTGGTAAAGACACGCCAAATCTGTTGGTAACTGGGTGTTTGCTAAAAAGTCCAGTGAATATGTCATGTTAAGATCTTACCTTTGGCAGTGAGATTTGAATCATCTCACTCACGTCACCCTATGCGGTCAGGTCACTTATCATGTTAAAGCTCTCACCTCTGACCTCGGTATTTGAATCATCTCACCCACATCACTTCATGAGATCTCTAACACAAACCCATCATTTAAGCTCTTGCCTTTGATAGTGAGATTTGAACCATCTCACTCATGCCATATCAGGCAATCACTCACAATGGTCATGTCCATTATGTTTAACAATACACCTCTGACGGTCTGTGATGTGATAAATTACTGCAAGCGCACAGTATCGTTGTAGCGCTGTACAGGTCGTCTCACAGGGATCTAAGGTGTTTTGCGATTCTTACTAATTCTATAGTCTAACGGATTAACAAAGAATTTTGGGTTGAAGTTTGCTTGTTCTAATTAGCCTAGGATCTAGAATCCACTAGTTTCCAACCATGTTCTTACTTCTATTATCTTCTTCTCTCATAAAAATTTGATCTTTTTAGTTTAATCTTTATTCAAAGTGCCCTAAGTATGAGCTATCAAGTGGTGTGCAAGCATAACTCATCAAAGATACTACTTTTCATAAAAACAAACTAAATCTTTAGATAATTCAATAAAAAAGATAAAATCAACAACCCCAAACCCTAACTAAGTATAGGCTATCAAGAAACCTAATTCAAGTGTAACCTATCAAAGTCTTAATCTTCGAGTTCTTGTATTTTAAACTTTTTATAGAAGAATCATGTCTTTATTATTTTTATTTAAGAAGAAAATACTAGAGAGCAATTACATGATGGATCCTAATTTTATCTACATCCTAGAGCTAAACTAATTAGCTACTCATGATTCTAGAAAGCAATTAAATCTAATCTAGAAAGCAAATAAATCTATACTAGAAAGCAATGAAATCTATCTAAAAAGCAATTAAAGATTAGAAAACAATGGCTTACCTCTGGAGCACGGTATTGTGGCCGCCACCCCTTCAGTAAAATCCTAATTTTATTAATGGAAGACGAGTACAAACTAAATCCTAATCTACATTAACTACTGCATAAAACCTAGAATACAAGGATACGGCTAATATATAGGCTTCGGAAATCAAACCCTACTTCTAGCAGAACTGGAAACTCAAAAAATTACATCGAAGCCACGGAAGAAAATTCAACGAGTGGGACCCAAGAATTACCGCTAAATGGCGGTAAAACCCGCTAAATAGCGGTTTTATTTCGAGTAAATAAATTTAAAGTTCTTCCACGTGCGTCTCGTGTCTTGTACATTATATTTCCTTGACTGTATTTGACTTTGAGTCTCTGAAACATCGTAGCTTCGTAGTTTTGCTCACTTTAGAAACTTTTCGGACTCTGATTTCCTACTCCAACATTGATTTCTTGCCATCTCTTTGTACGAATCGAATCACCTGAAAAAGACTCTAAAAATACCCGAGTAGCATTTATTTATATACAAAAATAGATAAAGTATGAGAGGAAAAATACAATATATGATATTCATCACACCCCCACACCTATCTTTTGCTAGTCCTCGAAGCAAAACATAAATCTAAAAAGAAAAATAAAAATCGTAACTCACTTTCGCAGGAATCGCGATTGCACTTAGCACGTGCGACAAGTCTTTAAACCCCTAGGTTGCCCTAGTGGACGAGTTGTGTCTCGTGAGGGTTTGCAGTGAATATACCCACAAAATTCATGAAAAAAAATAGATTAAGGAATAAAGAAAAGAAAAATAAGGATAACCGAAAATCAAGAAAGATAAAAATTTTGTACAAAAGAGAAAAAAATAATCTTTTTTTTATCATGTTTTCATCAATTAATCTCACTAATATACAAACTCAAGAACGCATCTAGATTATCAATTTTCAAATTGAGCGTCATATCAGATACACTTATCATTTTAATCAAAAATTTAAATCCTATATTTTAATACTCACTAACAGATAATCCATTGGCTCCTATACATCTACGTGCACTGTGATAGTCTACTTCGGTTTTGGACTCGAACTCTAACTCATGATTCATCTTCTCTCTCATAACATTTTTTTTTTTTTTTTTTTAAGAATATTTCACTTTTCATGCGAATATTCACGCTTGCTTAGGCGCAACATACCCGATTACTCAGTTCATACTCTTTTCTTTTTCTTTTTTCTTTTTTTTTTTTAGAATATTTCACCTTTCATGCGAATATTCACGCTTACTTAGGCGCAAAGTACCCGATTACTTGGATCATACTCTTTTTTCACTCTTGAGGTTATTGCCTTAATACCAGGCGCACCCCATTATTTTATCACTCTCGAGGCTATTGCCTTAATACCAGGCTCACCCCATTATTTTATTCTCACTTTTTTTTTCTTTTGTTTCTATTTTTTTTTTCTCATTTTTTTTAGAGAGAGAAGACTTACTCAATCGTTATCATTTTTGTCCTTAACCTAATAAACTATTGTGAAGTGGAAAATAGATGTATACTTGCCTCAAAACTACTGTTGGTGGTATTTATTTTTCAGATTTTAATCTTTTTCATAAAATTCAAAGTGTATCATCCAATCTACTCTCCTTTTCAATTTCAAATCTGAATTTGTTACTTTATTTGTAATTAGGTTGATCTATTGATAAAAATACATAATTTGTTTTAATTTATTTTTCTTTTTAGTTTTTTTTTAAATTTTTTTTCAGTTATTTTTTTATTTTTTTTTCAGTTAGTTACCCTAAAAACTACCCAAAGTGTAAAATAAAGAAACCCAAAAATCTAAAAAAAATTAAAAATTAAAAATCCTAGGAAAATATGAAAAAAAAATATATATATATATCCTAACCCATTCCCCCACACCTAGACTCGTATATGCCCTCATACACAAACCAAGAATGGTAAAATAAAAAAAAATAAAAAAAAACTATTATACAAATATTATACACTTATTAGAAAATTCAAACGGTTACGACCTCTTGATCGCTTTCCACTCTCATAATGTGTCCTTTTATGTTTTGATATGGATGAACTTAGCCTTTTTGTCAGTTTTGCATTTAATCTCTCCATCTTATTTTTGATTTTTCTCAATTTTTTTCTACTTTTCTTTTTTTTATTCAATAATAAAATTTTGAGGTTGGAAAGCGTACCTTTACCATCGTTCGTATTCCATCCCCGAGCATCTTTCATATTTGTAAGTATTTTGGTTTTATCAACGTGTGAAATAACATACTCACTTTGGTATTGTGGAATCATTAGCTCAATTTTGGAGGGCTCTTTTAAGTCATCAGGTACCATGATCTTTTCTTTTTGATGTTCCTTCCTTTCCTCAATTATTAGGGGCTTGTCATGCAAATTTTCTTCAAACCTGTCATCAAAATTCTCAAAAGAAAATGCCATACTAGTAGACTTATCATTAGTCAAGTTATTATGAATGGATAAAAATTCTTCTTCACAAATTTCTTCACAATTTCCATCAAAAGAATCAAATGATAATGTGTCACTAGCAAGCAAAATATTTTCTTTATCACTGGTTTCTTCATAATTATTGCCACAATGGTCTAAAATAGGTTGATCACAATGTTGAATTATAGACTCATCATGCACAAAACTATTTAATTCATTTTGAATCATATCTACTTCAGAAGATGACTGGAGTGATTGCTCGTTTGAGTCAGATACGTTCAAACTATTAGATGGTTGATCTATAAAAAGTTTAGCTTGAGAAATCGCTTTGAGAAGATCTTCCATACAAGATTCAATTTTAGAGGATGATTTTTGAGATGATGATTTCAGCAAAACTTCCATATCTTCCTCTATTCTACATTTTCGTTCCTCAGACTCATGATCGTAATTTTCCTTATTTTTCTCAAATGATTGCATCTCGAGATCATGAGTGAAATTTGAAGAATGATATGATGGATCCATGTACATATTTGATGACAGATATGAAGTGGTTGGAGGTAGATTCTCATGACATACATATCTCGCTTCTAATCTTTTTAATCTTTCATCTAACATGTTCAATTAAATATCTTGTTCATGATTGAATGTAGAACATGAAGATAAATAGCCCATAAAGAAAGGATCAGATGGAGGATTATCTTGATATGGCTCTTGATTATATGCAAAATTAGAATTATTCATCCATTCATAATTGTAATTTTGTGTATAAGAAGCGCTCGTAGGTTTATTATATGTATTGTGAATTTATTTATGACCTAGTCCTAGCGAACTTCCTATCCATGGACACTGATAATAATTATGGTATGGATCACGACAATGATTGCAACCAATTTGATTTTGAAACATTTTTTTTTAATTTTTTTTTTGTTTGTTTTGAAGAAGGCGGAGAGGGAAAGAGATGGAAAAGAAAAAATAAAAATAATTGAAATATGATTTTTATAATTTTTTTATTATTTTTTTTGTAGAATCAAGAACGATAAATACAGAAATACACAAAATTTAAGGGAGAAACGGAAAGATATTGCCGCTAAATAGCGGTATTTACGCTATTTAGCGGCCAAATCTGGGAGGTTACCTCTCGGTTTTTTGCAGTGCACTTCCACAACGCTTTCCTTCACTTTGTACATCCTGTATCTAATGTTCCAGATCTATACACACTCAACACATACTGTTAAGCCGTAAAACGTTAGAAAAAGCAAGAAAAACACCGTCGATCCCCGGCAACGGCGCCAAAAACTTGATGTGATAAATTACTGCAAGCGCACAGTATCGTTGTAGCGCTGTACAGGTCGTCTCACAGGGATCTAAGGTGTTTTGCGATTCTTACTAATTCTATAGTCTAACGGATTAACAAAGAATTTTGGGTTGAAGTTTGCTTGTTCTAATTAGCCTAGGATCTAGAATCCACTAGTTTCCAACCATGTTCTTACTTCTATTATCTTCTTCTCTCATAAAAATTTGATCTTTTTAGTTTAATCTTTATTCAAAGTGCCCTAAGTATGAGCTATCAAGTGGTGTGCAAGCATAACTCATCAAAAATACTACTTTTCATAAAAACAAACTAAATCTTTAGATAATTCAATAAAAAAGATAAAATCAACAACCCCAAACCCTAACTAAGTATAGGCTATCAAGAAACCTAATTCAAGTATAACCTATCAAAGTCTTAATCTTCGAGTTCTTGTATTTTAAACTTTTTATAGAAGAATCATGTCTTTATTATTTTTATTTAAGAAGAAAATACTAGAGAGCAATTACATGATGGATCCTAACTTCATCTACATCCTAGAGCTAAACTAATTAGCTACTCATGATTCTAGAAAGCAATTAAATCTAATCTAGAAAGCAAATAAATCTATACTAGAAAGCAATGAAATCTATCTAAAAAGCAATTAAAGATTAGAAAACAATGGCTTACCTCTGGAGCACGGTATTGTGGCCGCCACCCCTTCAGCAAAACCCTAATTTTATTAATGGAAGATGAGTACAAACTAAATCCTAATCTACATTAACTACTGCATAAAACCTAGAATACAAGGATACGGCTAATATATAGGCTTCGGAAATCAAACCCTACTTCTAGCAGAACTGGAAACTCAAAAAATTACTTTGAAGCCACGAAAGAAAATTCAACGAGTGGGACCCAAGAATTACCGCTAAATGGCGGTAAAACCCGCTAAATAGCGGTTTTATTTCGAGTAAATAAATTTAAATTTCTTCCACGTGCGTCTCGTGTCTTGTACATTATATTTCCTTGACTGTATTTGACTTTGAGTCTCTGAAACATCGTAGCTTCGTAGTTTTGCTCACTTTAGAAACTTTTCGGACTCTGATTTCCTACTCCAACATTGATTTCTTGCCATCTCTTTGTACGAATCGAATCACCTGAAAAAGACACTAAAAATACCCGAGTAGCATTTATTTATATACAAAAATAGATAAAGTATGAGAGGAAAAATACAATATATGATATTCATCAGTCTGACCCTCCTTTTCTTAGCATGTTTAATAGTATAACTCTGCTAAAACCTATATGGCATGTTTAAGAGCACTCTTCTATCTATGGTTCTATCTATTATATTTAACAATATGCTTCTAAAGGTCAGATTCTCAAACTGCCTGTTATATTTAACAGTACACCTTTGACAGCCAGGATTGCCCAAGTATGATAGTCACACCTCTACCTACACAAGCATGTTAATCAAACCACTGCCTGCCTAGACATGTTTAACAATACACCCCTATCCAGACCCTATATGACATGTTAAAAATACACCTATGCCTATTGTCTTATTCATTACATTCAAAGTGCACCTCTGATGGTCATATTCACTCTCTCTTGGCATGTTTAATAATAGACCTCCACCAAAACCCCATATTGCATGTTTAACAGGACACCTCAGCCTATGGTCTTGTCATTACGTTCAATGGTAAACCTCTAACGGTCAGAATCACTCTCTCTTAGCATGTTTAATAGTACACCCCTGCATATGGTCATATGCGATATGTTCAATATTACACCTCTAACAGTCAAATTCACTCTCTCTTGCATGCTTAACGCTATACCTCTGCCAACAATTTGTTTAACGGTATACCTTTGCCTATGATCCCATTGTTATTCCTCTAATGCTCAAAACATGACTTGCTGCGTTAACACCACACCTCCAACAAGCTTCATCTCCCCCAATTCCATCCACTTATCATTCACTCTTCTCGGGCTGACCCATGTATCACCCGTTCACTCCAATCATAACACTATCATCATTTTCAAAATCACAAAGTCATCAACGACTCTAGCTGATTCCATTAATTACAATCTAAATCTTATACTCCCAAGTGTAAGAGAATGATAAGTTGTAAAAGGGTGGTAACCCAAAATTGTTCTCTTGAGGATCATTTTTATTGTTATATTGACACTGAAGAAAATAAATTATGGAAAAAAAGAAACTTGGATTTTTATTAACTAAAACTAAATATTGAAGGTTTTTAAATTACTTAGATAAAGTTGTTGATCAAATAAATTAACTTCCATATAGAATAATTTACTTGATGTATTTATACTTGTTTATCTCAGATACATAGATCATGTGGTCTTCCTACAACTAAAAAATATATCATTCAAGCATAAAACTAAATAATGTTGTAAGCTTGATAATCTGGCTAAATCCCTCAATTAAACACACACACACACACACACACCTATTGAGTTTATCTAAGCATAATATATGAATAATAAAAATAAATGTTCAAAGTCTATGCATACATTGTACCTAAAGAGTCTACGGTATATCAAAAACTAAGTAACGAATATATCATCAAACGATAAATTATCTAAGAATCAAAATTACATCTAAAATCTAACAAGATAATATGAAACAAAAAATATCAAGTTTACATAAATCCATCAAGCATGATAAGAAATAAAGCTCATAGCAGTAAATTTTCTAGGGTTCGTTGCCTCATCTAAATCATGCAAGAAGTTAACCACTCATACTCATCATAGCCTTTAATATATGAATAAAGGAATTTTTTTATTAATAACTATAAAAGAGTAGAAACTATAAACTATAATCTCTCTATTTTTTTCTCATATATCACATATACCTCTAAATTCTAAATTATATCATATATTTATAGCCTCTCAATAAATACTTATAATAATTCTATTTACAAGGAAACTCTTTTTGCTCTCAAAAGACTCAAATTCAAGTTTCTATGGCCATGCTTTTTCAAAGCTCCATCAATAGCCACATCAAATGCTGCCCTCAGTTTGAGTCTCAGTCGATGGCTGTCAATAGTCATCTGCCGGTTGTCGACAACCAAACTTTTAAATTTACAGTTCTGAGTTAATATTTAAGATACGCTTTGATTTTTTAATTTGCTTCCATATAGAACCTTGTAAAAATACTGTAAAACAATAGAAAAATATTAATGTAGAGAATTTGATTAATAAAAATAACTTATCATTAATTTCTTGTATTAATCATCGAAATTGGGTTACGAGTACATAAATAAATTACAATAACTACACTTTTTACTCACTATCATGCATCACCATTGTCACTTTCAAAATCATCAAATAATCACCAACGATTACATCAACAAAAAGCAACTAAAATATTTGTTTATTCATATTTGTAGGTCAAAAGAAGGAACAAAGTGCAAAATTCATTATCATTGTTACAAAAACAAAATGAAGATAAGGAGGGGGTCAAGGCTACCCCAGGGCCTTTAGTTGTTCCTTGGTCTACTTTAGAACTTGCTGTCAAATTTCTTCTACAGAATTTAAATCACGATGGCACAGTCTATATTTGTTGATGGAAAATTGCTGGGCAGCTCAGATCCAAGCCTCCTCTATAGCCATTCTGTGTACAACCACCTCCTGTTGAAGCTGCCCCTGCCCGAGAATGGGATTTTCCTTCTTCTTCGAGTTTCTTCATACTTTAACTGGCTCATCTCTAGTATGGCTTGAGCCTTGACAATTGTTTTACAAGCGTAGTCCATAGCAGTTTGACTAGCTTCCACATGAAATTTAGCCCTCTCTAGCTCTTTGTCGGTTGCTCCTTGATTCACTTGAAGGTTGGCGATCTCATGAGACCAAGCTTCTTCTTTTGGCGAGCCATTAACTCAACCCGACATTGCTTTTCTTGATCTCTGCTATCGCCACCACATCTGCTTGGCAAAGTGTGTTTAATACATTTATCTACTCGTCCAAGGCATCTACGCGGGCCTGATATGGAGTTGCTTGGTCTGAGCCATCGATTTTTGCAATATTATTCAAATAGCTGAGCAGCATGTGGCATTCAAGCTCAATCTGACGACCCTCCAAAATCATCAAGATGCAGTGATTCAATAGTCAAAAAAAGCCCCCAACACTGTGATTAAAGAATTCCTTAAGGGGATCATATTCGAGACTGATCTAGGCATGAGCTAGTGCTGGATGAGGAGCTGTTGAGGGAAGAACTCTGGCTAGAGTAGTATGACCACTCACCATGGTGGAAATATATGGAGCCAACAACTGTAGTAAAGAACTAGCCAAAGAAGGAATGCCAGCTACCCCAAGGCTCTTGTTTAAGGTGATGATGACAATTGTGGCAGTGGAAGATTTTGAAGGAGGACTAGATTTCCGAACACCCCCAGTTGCATGGCGCGACTTCAAATGAAAACATCAAAGAATTGCTAGAGCCAGTTGGCACTATTGCTAGAGATGGGATATTTGCAGCAATGGGGGTAGTCATAGCTGCAACCTTAGTGCTCACAGCGATGGGAGAAGTCATCACAAATAAATTGCTTAGCCAAGAAACCAGAGCTGTAGTTGAAGAATCACTCGCTTCATCAAAAGTGGCAAGGATTAGAGATGGCAATCTGATCGGTTAGCTTGCACTCGTGATTATTACCTCAGTGAGCGATAATGAGACTGAATGAAGAAAAGAGGGAAGTAAGTGAAGTTCATAAATCTGTCCGCAAAAGATGAGCAAGAAAAGAAAGGATAATACTTATAAGGTCAACAGGAGCTACTGAAGTTGGGATACCTTCAAGGTTGGTCGACTCTAAGTCCTCTAGTCATAAATGGTTGTGCTTGAATACTCTACAAGCTCTGATAAAGAGGCCTCTCCAAGGAAGCACGAATTCAGGAAGAGCCAATGCCTAAAATACAACAAGACAATACGTTAAAAGATAAGAGAAACAAAGTAATGAAATTATGATAATGAAACTTACAAGGAGACGCCAGCCTAGTAGTAGGGCTAGGTGGAGGAGCTGCGACTGACGACATTAGCACAGGTAAAGAAGGCGGGGGTGTGAACATCCTCAATGGTTGGAATGCTTACAGTCATAGTAGCAGTAGGTCTCAAAGATGCTGGCAGTCACTGCTAAAGACTCTGGCTCAAGTCATGGTTCTTTGGCCGCTATAGCCATTTCCAGAGCATGGTGGGGTTTTTTCTTTGGCAATTCTAATTCCCATGCACTAGCTGATCTGGTGTACTAGGCCATAGCCTCATGAACTTCTCTGTGGATAGAAATTCATCCATCCTCTTTATGCAAACTCTCCTTGCTCCCTTCTTCGAGTAGAGCGCTTCGATCTCCATCATGCAAGCATAGTTGAGTGATAAACTAGCAACTGCTATGTTAACAAAATGATACCATGTCCAGAATCCAAGAGAGGTGTAGAGCGTTGGGGACTTACACGGCAGTGCAAAGTGAGCGCCTATGCAACCCGCTACAAAGTTATACCATCCCCTAGTAGCTTCAAATAGTTACCTCAATAACTAAGCAGGGTATTAGGGTTGCCTACATAGAGCTGGGAGTATCCGAATTAGCTTGCCAACCAGCTCGGCAAATAGGGTTCAAGTTAACACATCGATCATTGACGGTACAACAAGTGCTATGGTCTAATGTTGATCAACCACCACAAGAAGTCGGAAGACAAACATTATGTAGTGATGAAGCCCGTGGGTGTCTCTGAACTCTTTACCATAGCTGCTGCTAGCAAAACTAGAAAATAGCAATAGCCATGGTAATTCTGATGGCTGCCACCCTCTTGATTATTACAAACCTGTAGTAGCTCCTCTAGTCACATTTTTCATACTGTTGCACAAGAGGCGATCGCTCATTGCCATCGAGGGAAGGAGAAGCATCAAGTTCAGGCAGTGCATCGTGAACCATGCTATAAAATATGTGTATGGAAACTCCACTCTGGGCTTTGGAGTTTTGACTTGTTCTTCTATACCCTTCTACTTGATTTTCTTCACCTAGCAGAATTTAGTAGCAATTTCATGAAGTCCACTTTGCAACCTACAAACCATGATAGGAAGAAGTTCGAGCGGTTTTTCATGAGCAAGTAGTACCATTGGATATACTACATCAATAGCGATGACTTATTTGGGCAATGACAGTGTGATTCACCTCTTTAGCCATAACATTAAGAAGCCAACTATCAACTCTCTATCGGATATTGACATCTTGGCATGGTAGTGGAAGATTTGGAAGTTAGTCCCTGCCTTCAAGCCATCTTCATCTGATCCCACCACATAAGAAGTAGACTCCAAATTAGTTATCCTGGCTTCAACGGTGTTGTGACTTAGGGCTTCTGGCTTCATAACTTTGACTTGATGGCGGTTCAAATGTTGGAAGATATAATTGGCCCACGCATTTTAGACAATGCCTTGACCCCTTATCCCTCAGACTTCAACACAAATCTAAAAGTGGCATAATAACTCCCAATAAGTTTCATATACTTGGGGATCATGAGCCTAAAGACATTTCAACTCCTCTGTGGTGGGCACATATTCCTTATACGGAAGTTCTCCCATAAAGAAAAGAGATATTTCAAACATCTTGTTAAGTGCAAAACTATGTTCATCGACCAGATTGAAAAATATCGTAGAATCGGGATCGTATATCTCCAAAATGTTAAACAAATAGTATACACTGTGCGGGAGGCCGTATTAGATGTTGCAAATTGTCCTGTAAAGTTCAATATCTTTCAAGATGTAGCCAAAAGTCTTCAACATGTAACCGACCATTCTACTCCACCACATCTTGTCAGCAAAATAAACCCACCCAGGGGTTCAATATTATTGGCCGGATATTTCCCTTTCACTGCTAGAAATTGATTAATAAAAGTGCTCGCGCAATGAGGTGACTTATTGAGGGTTAGTCTTTAATCACCCTACCCAGCAGTAAACCTATCACAAATTTGCCTAGTTCATCTTGATAGGGTCCTTGGCTGCCAAAATTCCCAGCTGCAACACCAAATTGGCCTTTGGTGATGCTCTGATCCATCTGACAAGGAGAAAAAGCCACTGAAGATACAAAAGTGGATAACTCCTCTTCTTTTCCAGGATAAACATCCTTATGTCTCCCACTTGACGCAACCACTTACAGTCTTCTTTGAATAAAGGGTATTCAGAAACTAGTGTAAAATCAATGAATAAGAAAGAGAGTTTCTCCAACTCCTCCCAATTAGCGCCTTCAAACAGGGCGTCCCCAATCAATTCTCTTAAAAATGAAGGGCTACACTTCGATAACCTATCCTTTCAGTCGTCAGTACTCCCTGGGATGAATGCAGGGATGGGCCCACAACACTTGAACTATGTCTCACTATTAAGACGCCCTTTAAATCTAAAATGATGATTTTTGGATAATGAAGTATTTGTATAATTCACTGCCTAAGAGAAAGAAGAGAAAGCATGGGTAGGAGAATCTAGAAAAGAATTTCTAAATGTTAAAATGTGAGGCTAATAGCCTCGCACATAATATAAAGAAACACGAGGCTATATAGCCCCGTGTAAGAAGAGGATCCTCCTATGTGATTTGTCTCTAAATATGAGACTAATTGCCCCACGTATTTTGTCTCTAGATGCGAGGCTAATAGACCTACGTAATTTGAATTAGATGTGAGGCTATTAGCCCTGTGTGAGTAGCTGGAGGCATCAGATAGAGCCAGTGGGTAAATCCCACATGGCGAGAGAAGAAGCTCAAACGAGAGGCTAACTAACCTAGCATAAAAGGGTTAAATTCTCATGACTCCCCCAAGTCGCCGATCAAAGTGACGGCGAGGATGGCTGCCACTTAACAATAGATCACACTAGAAATCTGAGCAGATTCTCTCAATCAAATGCAACATCATGGATTTAAATACGTAAAAGTAAGAGAAGATGATTTTCTTACCTCCAAGAACAAGTTGGATGGCCTCGCCAGCCGTCACCAATGATGAGGAACATGAAGAAACGCCGTTGTAGACAGAGATTGCCCAGTGGATACCATCGTAAGTTGAAGACGGGAGAATTGAGTTGAAGCCCAAGGAAAGTCAAGGAAATTTGAAGAAAACTTGATTGAAACTGTGGAAGAGATGTATGGATTCAACAAAAAATCTTTTGTGAGGAAGAAGAAGATGAGAGGTTGTATTTTTAAAGGGTGCATGCTCGTTTAACGAGTGATTCCAATTGCAAACACAAATCGTGAGGACAAAATGCGAGGCTAATAGCCTTGTGTTGCAGTTAGCCTCACATTGAGAGGTAAACCCTGTGTTCGAATCATATAAAGTTGATTAGGGAATTTGACAATTGCTAAAACTTGAAGGCAAGCCAAGGATAAAGTCCAAAGTGCTTGAAACTCGCTACCAACTAACAAGGAGATTTTGAAAACTTTGGAGGAGATCATGTTGAATGGAAAATGTTCCAAGAAAAGGATGAGTAATGCGAGGCTAATACGTTCGCATTGAAGGAAAATGTGAGGCTAATAGCCTCGCGTTGAATTGAAGACATGCGAGGCTATTATCCCCAGTCAAGTGCTACGCGGGGCTAATAGCCCTACATCTTCTTAGATCTCAACAAGGTTTCGGTGGAGTTCTTGGTTGACTCCAGTTGAGATAATATATGATTCAATGATCAAATCAAGACTAGATACGATGAATCGGGGAATTCAAATCAAACTAAAAATGGGAATCAAATATTTGATACGTCGATTAGATTCTATCCATATGTACATGGAAAGAGCCATAACTACTTCTTGGCTATAAATATGCGTCAAGGAGGAGTCTATAAGGAACTTTGGCAAAATCCTCTACGTGCAAGAGCACATTCCTCAAGCCAGACCAGTAGTAAGAAGTCGCTAGTCGCCCCTGTTCTCCTCCGAGATACCTACCTTTGGAGTTCTACGACCTTCAGATCATTAACGGGGATCAAAGTTTCCGCCTCATAGCCACTACAAGTGCCACTTTTGTAAAAAGAGGAAGATCGATTGTCAATCCCCTTTCTCTTGCATTATCCTCTTTCTTACTTTTCTTTGTAATCAAATCATTGTAATTTCAATCAATGGAATCAAGGAAGGATCAAAATTTGAGCAAATTGTAATGATTTCCTCATTGAGTGTACAAATCTCAACAGAGACTTCGCCGAGTAGGTTCCTGATAAGGTAGCCTTGCCTGAGCAGAGGGTCTAGGAGGTAAATAGGCACCTAGGTGTAGGATGGCGCTTAGGCAGCTTGCAAATGTTTGGAGGCAGAAGACCAAATGCAAAGAGGCAATGTGTCAAATGCATTTATGTGGGTTTAGACAGGTTTAGATGGGTTCATTCGACCTAATTGCACTTCTCATGAACACCTACATCCATGTACCTATGCCTCATGTTAGCATTGCTATGTAGCTCATGAAATCTTTATGCAAACTCCTCTACGACTTGCTCTTGCTGTTGCTTAATTCATGAAAGTTGGTTACATGGATTATTGATATGCCATTGTATTTCCTCTAAGAAAAGGGAAAGATATGACACCATAGAATTTTCACCTGATGATGCTCTTCATCTTGGCCTTAATATTGTGTTTTTGATCCAGATAATGTCCAATATTTCTCTCTTCACCTAATTTAGTCACGTTTCATTTGTGCTACACCCTTTTGATTCATGATGGTGGAATTTAGTGGTTTTCTACAACTTCTTGGTTCTCTGGAAATCTTTTTCTGTCGCATTAAGCATATTAAAACAAAGAAAAACAAATATGTTGACTTGAGATCACCTCTTGGATCCAACCAAAGGAATTTCCTAGGTATTTTGTCAATTTTAATTCTGACCCACTTGGGCAATTTGAAGGCCTTCATCATGTATATAGGTGTTGCTAATAATACAACAATAAAAAGTGTTATTCTTCCTCCTATAGATAGCAGGTTCCCATGCTAGCCCTCTAGTCTATTGTTAAATTTCTCGATAAGGCTACTTCAATCTGCTTTCTTCAATTTTTCGGCTCTTATTGATACCCCCAAATATTTTGTCAGAAAATCGCCCACTGTGCAACCTATTATCTTCCCTATGTAAGTGTTGAGAAAGGATGATTGTTCCAGAAAGATTATCTGAGTTTTACCTAGATTCACTCTTAGGCTAGACCATATCTCGAACGTGGTTAGTATCCACTTAGTAATCACTGGTTGTTCTATCGATGGGACTCCAAATAGTAGTGCGTCATCAGCATATTGCAAATTCGTCACACTGTGATTCTTTGAGGCATGCAAACCACTGTAGAATTTGAACTCCGTGGTTTTTTTAATGAGTTTGTTTGGCTTATCTGCCACTAAAGTGAATAAAAGTGGTGATAAGGGATCTCCTGACGTAGGCCTCTTCTACATTTAATCTCTTTACCTAAAATCTCATTGACAAGTACCATTTTTTTCTGGAGTCCAACCATGATCTTATCAATCAGCACCATCTTGCTCCAAATCCTTTATGCTCTAAGGTCTCCATTGACAATCCCAGATTACTGAATCGTACGCCTTCTCGAAATCAAGTTTTAGTAAGTATCCTCCTTTCCTATTCCTGGTAAAAAAAACTTCTTGAGTGATTGCTATCCTATCAAGAATGCTTCTACCCGGTACAAAACCAATTTGATACTCATCCACCAATAGGGACATGAGCAGATTCAGCTGATTTGCTAGAATTTTTGAGATAATTTTTAGATTGCTGTTAAGTAATGCAATGGACCTGAATCCTTCTATCTCTTTGGTCCCTTGCTTTTCTGGTATCAGAACGATATATGAATAGTTCAATCTCCCGAGTTGAGTCGTTCCCTTGTTGACCTCGTTCACTAAGCTCATCATATTTGATTTGATTATGTCACAAAACTTTTTATAAAATATAATCGAGAATCTGTCTGGCCCTGGAGCTTTCTTTGGTGCAAGGCCCCATATTGCTTCTTTTAGTTCTTCCTCATATATTGGTGCCTCAAGGCTGTCTAGGTCCACCTTATTTGATTGTTCTCATAGCTGTGCATCCAATGAGATGGGATGTGTTTCTTTGGTGCCAAATAGCTTTGTAAAATGTAGGTCGATGTGATTGTGTATGTCTTTTTCTTCTCTGTGGATCTAATTTCCATTTCTCAGACTACCGATGAGATTAGCTCGCCTTCTTGCGCTTGCTATGGGTAGGCACTAAATAATCAAAATAGTGCCAAATGCCTGCGCCTAAGGAACTCGTGCCTCCCAGATGAGCGAATCTTATCTCAAGGCGTGCATGCCCTTGAAACAAGTGTATCTCATGCTCACTCACAATCCAGAAATGCACGTAGGAGTGTGTATCAAGTAGCACACACCTGGTCGACATGGAGAATAAATTGAGAAGCGCACTCTCGGTGCATGCACCCAAAGCGCATCACGCTCACTCAAAGCGAACTGTGCACACACAAAGCGCATCGCGCACTCAAAGTGAATCATGCACACCCCAAAGTGCACTGCGGGCGCCACTAGGGCACACCGTGCATGACAAGAGCATTGATGCACGCCCTAGGGCGCACTGCGTGCTCCTTGAGAATTGCATGTGTGCCAAGGGGCCCCCATGCAAGCGTGCCTTGGGTGCCCACCTGCGTGTACCCTGGGCATTGCATGCACACTGAGAGCATTGTGCACGCCCTGTCCCTGACATGGTTGCTTTCGTACGTTACGTGAGTTTTACCCACAATCTGTTAAGGGCGAAGAGATTTTGAGGGAACAGTTACGTTCCCTCAACAAAAGGAGAGAAGTTCAACACAAAGAAGGAAAGAAGTAGAGTTCAGAGAATAAAGAAAAAAAAAAAGTCTAGATAGCGTTCTTCTTCCCAAGAGCTTGGTTCAAAAAGGAGTTTCCCTTCGGATCGTTAATAGATTACAGAAATGATGCTTCACCACTATCAAAATCCTGTAAAATTAAAAAGGGAATTGAGTAATATCTCTTCGCTATTCTTGTATCTTGATTTACAACTATAATTTTCCTTTTATTTGCTTTAATTTAAATCAAATTGCATTGGAAGGAAATTCACAGATTTTGAGCATAGAAGAATTGGCAACAAAAATGAGAGCCTCTATGTTCACTACAAAAAATGTGGTGGCGCAGTCGATAGGAAACTCATCAGATCAGTCATTGAGACTTTGGTTGTTGAAGTCAACCAACAAAGGTATGAAGAATATCTTTCTTCAGGCTCCTCTTGCTCGAAACCTAGGCATCATCGCTGGGTAACAACCAAAAAATAAAAGGTGTCATCGACTATTATGACTGACAAGGCGTCATCACCTATAGAAAAATATGAGGTGTCATCGTCCATAACAAAAGACAAGACGTCATTGTCTATCAACAAACATAAGGCATTATTGCCTCTAATAAAGGATATGACATCATCACCGATCGCCAAGCCAAGCTCATCTTTAATGCTGTCACAAAAAAGAAATCAAGACCACCAGAGAAGATGGAAAGCCCAACAGGCACGCCACAACATTACAAAGGAGATGTTCATTGATAAACTACCATCAGAAACACTCTGCATGGTAGAACCAAGCATGCGCACAATAGATCAAAATGCACCTGTAGCAAAACTGTGCATAGAAATACGTGCAGGTATAGACAACCTACAGCACACACCCTGCGCCAACCCGCAGATGCACATATGGAAGGTAGCTCTCAAGCGCGCAAGTGCCAGCAATTGTTTGAAGCATCCCGTAGGCGCGCACACTCTCAATCACGTGCGGGAGCAGGCATGCTCGCGGGGACTGTGCAGTGTGCGCCCAAGTGCATGCCCATAGGCGTGCATGAAGGGAGCACTATGCGCAATTGTTTGAAACATTTCACTCTGTGCACCCTACCGCATGCCTCTTCAGATACTCATAATGGCGCGTCGCTGAACTTTTCTTCCGGTACTTGTTCTAAACGTAAATCTTCATGATTTTCTTCAGATGATGAATGCATGGAGGATGCACTTCCTCTTCGTATCCCTATATAGGTCATAAAACTGATAATCTCCTTAATGTTGATTTTAAGGCATGCGCTCTACACGCTAGTTTGAAAGCAGTAGTAGAGGCATGCAATCAATGTGCTCCTCATCAACATGTTTCAAAGCACAATTCAGAGACGTGCGGGGCCTGTGCACATGCTCTAGAAAGCCTTTAAAAAATTGAAAACTACTAATAGTGAGATCTTAGTTAATTCTGAAATATTTTAGACTACTCAGTACTATTAATAGAATTTGCGATGCAAAAAGCGTCAAGTTTTAAATATGAATGAGGACAATCCCCAACACCTAAGGGAATATCTAACTTATAAGAGGAGCACCATCCAACCCACTTCTCAATGTCAATGTAAACGGTTTATCTCAATTGTATTATTAATCTATAACTGCACATCAAAGCCATATATTTTTTTATTGGATTACCAAGCCAAAAAGAAGACAGACCTAAAGAAGGATATACTCCAAAATTGATTTGCCCACTGCCTCATCCAATAGGGTTAGCAAGGGCAAACAAATTGCTGATAGTGACTCTTCAGATGCATAATTCACTCTAGGATTAAAAAGAGTGTTTGTTGAGTTAGAGGGTGTGTGTTAGGAAAGGAGTTTCCATACCTTTGGACTACAAATGGTTGGTCGGAGGATCTGATGATGAGGAAGATAGACACTCTGCTTTTGTGTCTTCATCTTCTTCAAATTCAAATAAATAGTCGAAGACTATGGTAAACATGGCCGATATTCCGGGAGAAGTCTCCATGAGGCTTGAGAGACAAGAACAGTGTATCAAGCAGTGAGAGTAGACAGTGGAAGAGATGAAGCAGCTCTTAACCGAGTTATTGGCACAAACCAAGAAAACTTAATCCTCGTCATTCACTTTCAATCAACGGAAAGAAAAACAACTAGTTAATGAAGATGAAAAGGATGAAGACAAACATCAAGAGCCACCTCATCACTCAGAAGAAGATGAGAAGGTGAGGCTCATCATCAACCCTAATGATGAGAAGATGGAAAAGATGGAGAGCCATTTGCAAGCACTTCTCCATCGAAAAGATTTGCAAGAAGTTAGGATAGTGCACCCTTATCCCATAGAATGGGAGACTATGTCATATCCTTTGAACTACAAGGTGTTGAATCTCCAATCGTTCGATGGCAAAGGCTCTCCATAGCAGTACATCTTCTATTTCCTGTCACAAACAGGACACTTAATGGGGCATGACCTAACTCTTGCTAAAATATTTGCAAATACCTTGTAAGGACCCGCATTTACTTAGTTTATGCAGTTGCCCCAGGGAACATTTAAATCATGGGCTGATGTAGAACTTGAGTTCTTAGTCCAATTTTTCGAGGATGAGACCGAAGTGTCTGTGCCATCCATGCTAGCAGCAAAACAAGGAGACGGCAAGATAGTAAAAACTTTCATCGAGCAATTCTGAGAGCTCTCCGTTATATGCCCCATGGCTTGATGCAGGAAACTCTCGTGGAGACTTATTGACTGATATTCTAGTCAAAATGGGCTCGGTCGAATCCAAGTCCTGGAGAGACTGTAACACCCACTTTTTTCAAGTTGGATTTTTAAATTTTACAATTTACTAAAAATAATATTTTATTTTAAAAATATATTTTGATCATATGACACCCACCCCACACCCAAATCAAGTTATCTAATTAAGTAATTGCGATTCAGAAAACAATTAGGATTAACTAAATTAGATTAATTCTTATCCAGAAAAAAATTAAGATAAGAAATTATTTGATTTTCTTTAACTAAT
This sequence comes from Dracaena cambodiana, assembly GCA_036321105.1. Classification (NCBI taxonomy): domain Eukaryota; kingdom Viridiplantae; phylum Streptophyta; class Magnoliopsida; order Asparagales; family Asparagaceae; genus Dracaena; species Dracaena cambodiana. Next base: position 24,733,265 of record JAYEPQ010000005.1, on the reverse strand, counting down.
TAGATTATAATTTGACTAGATATTGAATCTAAATAGAAACCAATCCAAATCCTAATTGAGGTATAAAATATATTAGCCTAATTAATATAGGATTCAACTCTCATCCAATTAATTAAATGTAATTTAAATTTGATTCCTATACCAATTAGGATTTAGATTCAAATTTAGTATCTTTTAGGATTCTTATTTAAAATTTTGTTTTCATATCTTTTAGGATTTCTATTTAAATTTGATTTGCATATCTTTAGGATTGCTATTTAAATTTGGAATTCCATCTTTAATTAGGATAGTGAATCCGATTAAAATTCATATTTGACTTTTCTCTATGAGTAGGAATAGGGCTCTTAATCCTCTATAAATAAATCCCAACAAGTCCTCTTCTTCCAAACAAAAAAAAAGAGAAGTAAGAGAGTTAAATATGGGAGAAAGAAGAGAAATAGAGAAAGAGAAAGGAGAGGATTCAACCAAAGAGAGTTTTTGAGAACCTTAGAGATTTTGTCACTCAGGCCAAAAACTTCATCCGAAATCAAGGCCAAGGTGAGTTTTATAACTCATTATAACATGCTACTGCTTATATTTTATTTTAAAGTAAGTCCAACTCACTCAAAGACATGCTATTAATTATACTTTATTTTCTATGTTTTCTGTTTTATTTTATTAAAGATTTAATTATACGTGGAAACTTAACGAATACCGAACAAGACATGATTGCTATCATATGTAATAGGTGATAGAATATTAATCACTGTACTGTTATATTATTTCTTAATATTACTACTACTGTTACTGAATATTGAATTTTATTAATAATCACAAATCCATATAATGAACTGAATTTACTGAATTAAACAACTAACACTAAAATTGACATACACCGGATTTATGAGGAAAATTGAGGATCCATATGATTTGATGGTTGAACGTAACTGCACCACTGTTTTTCATTTTTGGGAGGATCGGGATAGGCGCCATCAAAACTGTCACTGCTTTTTTTTTTGAGAGGATTGGAATAGGCTCCAATCAACTTACTGTTCTGTTTTTCTGGAAGTACACGGGGATGCATTCAGACCAACCAAGTTCATATTTTTCTAAATTTCTAAATATAGTAATTAAAAGATATTAACTGAAAAGTTAATGATAAACCACCTAATATGTTAAGATTTGAGATTTTTTACTTATTTTAACTGTACCTACTATTTTTATATTGCCGATATATTTTCGTTTCATATGTTTCTATTATATATATTTTTGGATCACTTTACTGATAATCATGGTCATGTATGGCTAGATGCAGATTATTACTTAGAGGTAGACTTGCCGGAGACAAAACGTGATACAATATATTTTTAGAAGTAGGCGAAACTACAAGATTGACAGCCTTTCTAGTTTATTATTTTCTTATTGAATATTATGGAAGGAGGAAAAATTTATTGTTTTAAATAAAAAATATATTGCTTATTTTTATAGTTTGTCCATATTTTCGTTGTAATATGATTGTAATATTTACTGAGGGTTGTCGAGTTATCATTTGACACCGAACGTTTCTAGCTTACTACACTACGAAATGTGGGGCGTTACAAGAAGTATCAGAGCCCAGACTCTTTAAATCTATTGAAGTGATTTGAACAGATTTAGATATCATTACAGTCAACAAACTCGAAATTGTTTTAATTTTGTTAGACCATTTTGGATTAACTACAGCTATATATACATATATATAAATATATATATATATATATATATATATGTTTTTTCTATATAAAATATTTACTTTATTATTATTATTATGAAAATAATGTTATTTTACCCTATAATGTCTTAAATGTTAAATTGAATATAAGTACAAGGTGTAGTGATATCCTTTCTAGTTATATGTTTAGAATTGATCCAATAGTAGTTCCATAACCATAATAAAGATATCTAGGAGTGATTCCTATACCTATTAAGTAAAATATAATCCACTTTTCCATCCTATAGGTCTTAAGAAATTTCGAGGACGATATTTTTACTTTACGAGGGTAGAATGTAACACCCACTTTTTTTCCATGTCGGATTTTTAAATTTTACAATTTATTAAAAATAATAATTTGTTTTAAAAACATATTTTGATCATATGACACCCACCCCGCACCCAAATCAAGTTTTCTAATCAAGTAATTACGATTGAGAAAACAAGTATGATTAACTAAATTAGATTAATTCTTATCTAGAAAAAATTAAGATACAAATTTATTTGATTTTCTTTAACTAATTAGATTCTAAGTTGATTAGATATTGAATCTAAATATTAACCAATCCAAATCCTAGTTGAGGCATAAAATATACTAGTCTAATTAATGTAGGATTCAACTCTCACTCAATTAATTTGATGTAATTTAATTTGGTTCCTATACCTATTAGGATTTGGATTCAAATTTGTTTCCTATATTTTTTAGGATTTCTATTAAAATTTGATTTCCATATCTTCTAGGATTTCTATTTAAATTTGGGTTCACAACTTTTGGGATTCCATCTTTAATTAGGATAGTAAATCCGATTAAAATTCATATTAGACTTACCTATTATGAGGAGGAATAGGACTCTTAATTTCTTATAAATAGGCCTCTCAAGCCCACTTTTCCTAAATAAAAAAAGAGAAGTAAGAGAGCAAAATATGGGAGATAAGAAGAGAAATAGAGAAAGAAAGATAATAGGGTTCAACCAAGGAGAGATTTTGAGAACCTTAGAGATTTCGTCGCCCAGATGAAAAACTTCATCCAAAATCATGGCCAAGGTGAGTTTTATAACTCACTATAATATTATACTGCTTATATTTTATCTTAAAGTGAGTCCAACTCACTCAAAAACATGCTATTAATTATACTTTATTTTCTATCTTCTATGTTTTATTTTATTAAAGATTTAAATATATACGTGAAAACTTAATGAATACCGAATAAGACATAATAAGACATGATTGCTATAATATGTGATAGGTGATAGAATATTAATCACTATAATGTTTCATTATTTCTTAATGTTACTACTACTGTTACTGAATACTGAAATTTATTAATAATCACAAATCCATATAATGAGCTGAATTTACTGAACTGAACAACTAACACTGAAATTGACATGAATTTGACATACACCAGATTTATGGAAAAAATTGAGGATCCATATGATTTGATGGTTGAACGTAACTGCCCCACTGTTTCTATTTTTGGGAGGATCGGGATAGGTTCTGATCAAAACTGCTACTGTTTTTCATATGAGAGGATCGGGATAGGCACCGATCAAAACTGCCACTGTTTTTCTTTGGAGAGGATCGGGATAGGCTCCGATTAACTTACTTTTTCATTTTTTTTGGGGGTATATGGGACTGCGTTCAGACCAGCCAAGTTTATATTTTTCTAAATTTCTAATTACTGTAATTAAAAGACATTAACTAAAAGATTAATGGTAAACTACCTAATATCTTAGATTTGAGATTTCTTACTTATTTTAATTGTACTGATTTATTTGTATTGCCGAGATATTTTCGTTTCATATATTTCTATTATATATTTTTGGATCACTTTGCTGACGATTCTGCTTATGCATGGCCAGATGCAGATTATTATTTAAAGATATTCTCATCGAAGACAGAACATGATACAATATATTTTTAGAAGTAGGCAAAACTACAAGATTGATGGACTTTCTAATTTATATTTTTTTAATTAAAGTTTATTTAAGAATAAAAAAATTTATTGTAACTAAAAAAAATTATTGCTTATTTGTTGCCCATATTTCCGCTGTATTATGACTGTAATGTTTACTGAGACTTGTTGAGTTTTCATTCGATACCGAACGTTTTCAGCTTTCCACACTACGAAAAGTGGGGCATTACAGAGACTTCCTCAAGTAAGGTGAGCAAGTGGAGGATATACTTCAGCGCCTTGAAGAGAGGAGATCCGTAAGAAGAGGCACTGTAAACAAAGCTCCATCCTAGTCTTTCCATTCTAAAGGAAAAGATATAATGGCAGTAAAAATCACACGAAAGCTGAAAGAAGCGCCAACCAAGAATAGCCTCACAAGGCCATCCAAACATCAGCGACAATATTCATTTAAAGATGAACATACTTCTCCTATGTTTAATTTGCTCATCAAGCACAACATGATCAAGTTGCCTGAGAGCAAAAGACCTGAAGAAGTTGGAAAACTAACAATCTAAATTACTGCTGATATCATAGGATCTTAGGTCACTCCACTAAGATTATTTTATTCTTAAAGACAAGATTCAGGCACTGATTGAGGCTGGAGTAATTTAGCTCAAGGCCAAGCAAAAGAAGGTAATAGCTAAGGCAGCTACCTTTCAAATGGGTGGCCCAGATGTTATGCTTGGGTTCACGCCTATTCCAAAAAATGAGCTCAGGGTGGTTAATTTTGACCCTCATAATCAGCAGAAGAAAGGGCTAGCCCCTTTTATAATTGAAAAGCAAGAGGTCCTTTGGGTGCATCCAGACCTTCTCAAAGATGAACAATGGACAACAGTGGTGTCTAAAAAGAAAGCTAAAGCGAAGGAAACACAACACATGTGCAACACTGTCTTAGCAATAATTGAAAAAGACCTAGATGATGTCCCTCTGTTAATTAATTCTAAAATAGAGACAACTACTTTAGCAGTAGAGCATGAAGTCACACCTCTTTTAGGCATCAGATTTGGACGGCAATATCTGAAGGACTATGGGAGTGTAGAAGTTGGCCCCTCTAAGTCAATGGAGGAGGCTAAAGAGAAAACATCTAAGCAGACTTCTGACAAGGGAAAGCAGAAGGAGCTCAAGTACAACCGAGCTATGTAGAATGATGCCCCTAAAGAGCAAAGCTCTTCATTTCAATTTGATGTTCTGGCGCAACTGGTGAAGATTCCAGTAAGAATAACTTTATACGAGTTACTGCACTTGTCTAAGTCCACAAGATATGTTTTAAGGAAAGCTCTAGCAGATTCAGAAGATTTTCTAGCTCAACTTCCATAAGAGGTTGAGGAGGCATGCCCACACTGTAACTTAGTAGCGAGACATGCCCCTTACATTACTTTTACGCCAGAGGATATGCAGTTGAAGAATATCAAGCACAATAGGCCTCTGTACTATACGGGGTATATTGGCTTTACAGAAGTGAGTCAGATTCAGATTGATTCAGGGTCTGGCTTAAGCATTATGCTGCGAAGATTTATACAGTTCCTTGAGATCTCTCCCCACAAATTGACTTCAATCAATACTATCATCTTTGGCTTCAACGCCAATGATAGCCATCCTCTAGGAAAGATCAGGCTGAGATGCCAGATTGGAGATCTCAAGAGTGAAGTAACTTGCTATGTGATTGATGCAGACACTTCGTACAACCTCCTTCTAGGACAACCATGGATTCATGCCACCATGGTTGTTCCGTCCACTCTTCACCAATGCATGAAATATGTGGTTGAAGATGGAGAAGTGTGCACTCCAATTGTTGAGAAGTAACCATTTAAGAGGGTTAAAAATTATTTTATAGACGCTCTCTTATATGCTGAGAGTGCTGAGGTTGATCCACCACTATATGATGAATATGATAGTGGTAATAAAGCTTGACACTGAACCTAAGGTATTTATTACCAAAGAATAGTATGAACCTCTTGTAATAAGCCTTGAGGGCTTAGATATTAATGACACCGCCGATGATGTAGGCAAGTGGAAATTAATGAGAATCTAGAATTTGCTTACTTGTCTAGTATTGCTACTGATCATGTACCCTCAGATGCTAGTATTGATGTAAATAGTCTCTCAAAATTTGAGACTTTAGCAACTATGCAACTGCCAATTAAATCATCAATAATGCTACAATCACAGATGTGGCAGTGTTTAAGGTGCCTGCCTGCTAGGTCAACCAAAAATCTATTCTCTTCGAAAGGGTTCGATCTTGTATGGCTTCATCCGATGATTGTGAAAATGAAAATCAGGAAGCCCCTCAATTCTATCATTACGGACCAAAATTATTTTGAATGATGGAGAAAATAGAATATGATTTCATCAAAGGTCAGGATTAAATTTCGGCAATGGACGTCAAAATTTACTTCGCTCGTTCGTGATTGAAGGAAAAAAGCCGGATTATTATCACAAAACCTGCATGGGGTTGGGATATGTCGTAACACCCAATTCTTTAGATGTAGATGACATGATCTGTTAAAATACAAAAAACTCCGATTGGGACTCAGATATTAGTCTGGGATTACTATCTAAGGAGCTGACGGTGAACATGACATCTGCCAGCCCGACTCCAGATCAAGATGATGAACTAACTCTTTTCGAGGATGAAGGTTAGTTAAGTATCTTGAAAAATGCACTTCGAGCAGTGCGAACCACCTGCCAAAGACAAGGTGGTTCAAGTAAACATGGATGATAAAGTTAATCCTAAGATCATATTCATAATTGAGAGTTTGTCTCTCGATGAAAGGGAAGACCTTATAACTCTCGTCCGAGAATATATCGGTATCTTTGCTTGGATCTATGAAGACATGCAGGCTTAGATCCTCAAGTTACTATGCATCGGCTTAATATTAAGCCAGATGCAAAGCTAATGAAGCAATATCAAAGTTGATTTTGTCCAGAGTTAATGGAATCTATCGAGGATGAAGTTAAGAAGCTTATACAATCCGGCTTCATCCGAGAAGAGCAGATCCTGGTTGGGTAGCAAAAATTATTCCAGTTCACAAGAAAATGGAAAGATCCAAATTTGTATTGATTTTCGAGATCTCAATGAGGCATGTCCTGAAGACAAATTTTCACTTCCAATAACGGATGTCCTGATTGATAATACCTATGGATTTGAAAGGATGTCTTTCATGGACGGATTCTCTTAGTACAATCAAATCAAGATGTACCCTGAAGACGAGAAGCACACTTCTTTCACAATACCATTAGGTGTGTACTGCTATACAATTATGACATTTGGTTTAAAGAACGCAAGTGCTACATATTAATGCACTATGAGCACAATTTTCTTCGAGTATCTCCGTAAAGTGGCAGGGTACTACGTAGAAGACCTGGCCATCAAGAGTCACGACAAAGATGATCATCTCTGAGATCTAAAAATGGTGTTCGACATTATGAGAAAACACCAATTAAAGTTGAATCTGACTATGTCTTTTCATGGTGTCTCTACTGGTAAATTTCTTAGCTTCATTATTACATCCAAGGGTATCCATTTAGACCCAGAAAAGGTAAAAGCAACTCAAGAGATGTAGCCACTAAGGAACCTCAAAGAATTTCGAGGATTACAGAGGAGACTAGCATACATTTGAAGATTTATCGCTAATCTTTCATGGAGATGTCAACCCTTCTTCAAGCTAACAAAGAAGGGGGTATCGTTTTTGTGGGACGAAACTTGTTAATAAGCTTTCGAGGATCTCAAAAAATACCTCACAAAATCTCGGGCGTTGGCAGCTCTTGTGTCAGAAAAATCATTCTTGATATATGTTCGAGCAATTGACAATTCACTTAGTGCTATGTTGGTTCAAACCAATGAGTTAGACCATGAGTAAGCCATTTACTACCTTAGTAGAATTATGATAGGCGCTGAACACAAGTACAATTCGATAGAAAAAGAATGTTTGGCCCCGGTATTCACAGTTCAGAAAATGCGGCATTACTCAGTAGGCCAAACAATTCATGTAATTTCTCGAGTAAATCCCCTGAGAGTGCTTATGACCAAGCCTAGGTCACTCAATTGCAGATTAGCCAATTGGTCGATCCTACTATCGCAATATAATATGCGATTTATACTGCAAAAGGCAATCAAGGGACAAGCTATCATTGATTTCCTAGCAGAACATCCCATCTCAGAATCCTCTAAACATTATGAGAATATTTCAGATGAAATGGCAGAAGTTAACATGATTTTCAAAGAATCAGTTTGGCTGTTATTCTTTGATGGAGCGGCTTGAAAAACATCTACTAGAGTGGGGGTAGTTTTAGTATCCCTGCAGAATCATGTAACTCCCCGAGGGTACTCACTCAGTCCTGTTCTACAATGTGTCTAACGGTATTGCAAATCGCCTGACAGCTGGAAATTCAGCGTTTAGAAGTCTATGGGGACTCTAGACTCATAGTAGACCAAGTAAGAGGAGAATACAAGGTCAAGGAACATCTTCTGCCTTGCTATGAGGCAGCAATTAAAATTGTCAATTCATTCAAGGAGTTTTACAATGACTATGTGCCGCGGCACGAAAATATATATGTTGATATCTTGGCTTCCCTCGTAGCCACATTAGCACTCTCTACTAAATCTAGCAAAAGCATTGAGATTGGAAGTCACGAGCTTTTCTCAAAATAGGCAGAAGCTATCCCTTTGAGGGAAGTGAAAATGAATTATGTGGTCAATTTTATCAAACACCACGTCAACTATCGCTTTGGTGTTCTTAGATAGATCATCAGCAACAACGGTCCTCAATTCACTAGTAAGGCCTACATCAAATTCTATAACAAATTCATAATACAGAATGTGTTCTCATTCTTGTATAACCCGGCCGCTGATGGCCAAGCTGAAGCATTCAATAAAATCATTATGAAACTTTTGCAAAAATTTGTCACCACAAATCAGCGTGACTGGGGTAAGAAATTGGAAGCTTGTTTATGGGCTTATCATACAAGGGTAAGAACACCAACAAGAGCCAAGCAAATGTATGAGGTTGTCCTGCCTCTGGAAATTCAAATTTCTTCCCTTCAAGTGGTATTAGCTACAAGAATGATTACTGATAAGAAACATAGCCAACGACTTCAGAAATTAGAAGCGTTGGATGAAAAATACTTAAGAACTCAACAACAAATAGAGCTCTATCAAGTGCAAATATCCCAAGCCTTCAATAAGAAAGTGAAAGAACAAACTTTCAAAGATGGCAACTTGGTTTGAGCAGTCAAATGACCAATGATCCGGATGCATAAGTCTAAAAGCAAATTCCAACGAAAGTGGGAGGGCCCATTTGAAATCGAAATGGTCTACTCAAATAAAGCATACCAGTTGATCAAGTAACACTGTGATTGGATGTTGATACCAATCAATAGAAAATTCCTGAAGAAATATTATTCTTAATAGAATGAAGTCATCCGACCTCTTCGTCAACACAGCAAATGAAGATATACTAGCTCGCCACTAACGTGCAGCTCCACGCTCCAGCTGAGGTACCAAATGAAAATGAATCATACGTCTCTATAACTAAGAATAGAGGAAAGGTTTGCTATGTAAGCCCAAATGAAATCCTCGCTAACCCCATCATGCATGAGGTAAAAGCATGAACTGTCTAACATCGTCAAGGCAACAGGAAGAGAGCGAGTTTCTTGCAATCCCATCATGCTAGAACTAAAAATATTAATTGCCCAATGCTGCTAAGGCAATGAGAAGAGAATAAGGTTCTCGCTAATCCATCTTGCTGGGGATAAAAATATGAACTGTCCTAAGCTGCTAAGAATAAGGGAAGAGGAATGTTTGGCATGTAAGGCCAAACAAAATTCTCGATAACTCTTCATACTGAGAAAAATAGTATGGCTAGCCAACTCAAAGAGTAGTTGGTAAAGGCAAACTAAAAAATCCCTTGATAGTTGAGGGTTTGCTAAAAATTCCTTGACAAATCTATCACAATAGTATCCTTAACTTCACCAATCAAAGCTGCTAAGGTCAAGGGAAGAGGAAAATTTTGGCATGTAAGCCCAAACTAAATCCTTGCTAACCTCATCATGCTGAGGAAAATAACATGACTAGTCCAACGCAAACGGCGATTGGTAAAGGCTAACCAAATCTATTGATAACTGAGGGTTTGCTAAAAATCCTAATGAGGTTTATCTCCTGTCACATTAAAATTTTAGCTCTAACAGAAAAGGTAGACTCACACTTCATCAAGTCCAACAGTACAACCTCTGATGAACTTATTTTTGACATTGTTAAGTTAAAAATTACCTCTGACGAAATTCCTTTCAAGTTAACAGTTACCTCTGATAGTTAAATTCCAAGACTAAACACATTAATCGTTACATCTTTTTAGTCAGCTTATTCCTATCATGATCAGATTCTTTGAATAGGTCGAACTATGAGATATGTTTAATGATACCTTTGTCCTCGCTCAAATCCCGTTATACTAGATGTCACTAAACGGGTAGATTAAACATGTTAAATCCTACCTCTATTTAATGAGTTCATTACTATCATGTCCTAAACCTCTAAATAGAATGGACCAAAAGATATGTTTAATGATACCTTTGTCCTTTTCTAATCTGTAAGACTCTATATCACTGAACTATTAGGATCCTATTTTCGTAAACTCTTGTCTATCATGTCAAGAGACTTTGAATAGCTTGAGTCAATACTTAATAGAGCACATTAACATCATACCTCTACCTATCATCTACATCTCCTAATCTATAATACTAGATGTCACTAAACAGTTAGGACTTAACTCTTTTGAAAACTCTTTCTATCACGTCCAGTATCTCTGAATAGTTTGAATCACTATCCATAAGATACGTTAACAATTACCTCTGTTCATCAAATTTATCACTTTATTTATCATGCTCTTAGCCTCTGAGTAGACATAAAAAAATGTTTCAGACTATAGACAATAGCCTTTTTTAAAGCAAAACTACAAATTGAAGTCTAGTTTAGCAACACAAGTACAATGGCCAGTATTAAGAAAAATTCACTAGAAACAACTTTTGATACTTTGACGAGGTTCAACAGTGTACCCAAGAAGATCAAGAAAATTCATGGATTAGATTTGACAAGTTATACAAAGGTTCAATAGTATATCTCCAACAACAAACTAGTTAGAAATAACAATTTTGGAAGATGGTTCATAAAGTATGAGCTACCAACAAATCAGCAAGAGATCTTGAAGCTCCCAAAGAGTAATGATGAACACGAGATTGTGTACATCAACAAGAAGAAAAAAGTTGAAGTGGAACCTCATTTCAAGTGCAAATCTTGAGTCAACATTCAGAATGATGAGACTCAAGAACTCAAGATACATCAAAAGCTCTCTACATGATTCAACTGTACATCAGTAAGAGCTAAAGATCAAGAATATGGCAATTTCGAAAGATGGTTCATAGTACACCATGAAAATTGCGCTACACAATGAAGACTGTAGAGGAAAAATTAAAAGAGTCCAAAGTATTTCAAAATTCATTACAAATCAATGACGAAGTTTTGAAAATTTTTGAGAGGGCTCTGTAGGAAAAAATATTCAAAATAGTGCAAGATGCCCATGCCCAAAGGGTGCTCGCCTCCCAGACAAGCGCATCTTATCTCAAAAACGAGTGTATCTTATGCCCACTCACAACCTAGAAGTGCACGTAGGAGCGCTCACCGAGTAGCACACACCGGGTCAACGCGAAGAAAAAATTGAGAAGCACACTATCAGCGCATGCACCCATAGCGCATCATGCTCACTCAAAGTGAACCGCGCGCACCCCAAGCGCATTGCACACACTCAAAGTGATCTGTGCGCACCCCAGAGTGCACCGCGCGCACCACCAGGACACACCGTGCACTCCGAGAGAACTGGCGCGCACCTCAGTGAGCACTGCATGCTACCTGCACTACGCATGCGAAGGGGCGTCTGCATGTGCATCCAGGGGCCCCCACGCGTGCCCCCTTGGTGTCGTCCCCAACATGGCTGTTTTCATGCGTTACATGAGTTTTGCCCATGATTTGCTGAGGGCGGTGAGATTTTGAGGGAACAAATACATTCCCTGAATAAAAGGAGAGAGGCTCAAAAAAAAAAGATGAAAGAAGCAGAGTTCAGAGAACAGAGAAAACAAAGAAGTTCAGATAGCATTCTTCTTCTTCCCAGGAGCTTGGTGCAAAAAAGAGTTTCCCTTTGGATCGTCAATAAAGTACCGAAATGATGTTCCACTGCTGCCAGAATCTAATAAAATTAAAAAGGGAGTTGAGTAATATCTCTTCCCTATTCTTGTAACTCGATTTACAGTTGTAATTCTCCTTTTATTTGATATAATTTATATCAAATTGCAATGGAAGGAAATTCACAGATTTTGAGCGTACACTACCATGTGAAAGAATTTAGTATTATGGTCTTCTTTCTAGATCCATATTATTCTTGATCTTTGCTTCCACATCAATTTCTCCTTACCATAAAGTTCGGAATTTCTTTTCTCAGAAGTTTTAACTCAGTAACTTTTTCTTGCGGTAATGGTCTGCTTTCCTCCAGTCTTTCTAATCTTGCCACCGCCTCAAGGTAACTTTTCTTTTGACTGTCAACCCTCCCAAAAGTTTCCTCTCCAATTATTTTTAGAGTTACTCTGAGTCGCTTAGTTTTCTAAAAATTTGTAACTGCATCTGTCGGGAGCGACCAATTCTCTTTAATCACCTTTTCCTGGTTTTCCACCTCTAGCCACATTGTTTCCAATTTAAAGTGTTTCTGTCTCTGATGAGTGTCATATATTATATATTTATAGCCTCCATATTATCTATTTTTGTATATAAATAATGCTACTCGGGTACTCTTAGTGTGTTTTTCAGGTAAACCTATTCTACAAGAAGATGACATAAACTCAGAGCCGGATTAGGAAACCAAGTACAGAAAAGAGTTAAAAGTGAGCAAAACTACAGGATTATGAAGCTGTAGAGACCCAATCTTCAATACAATCATTCATATCAAAAGAAGAGGACCAAAACTTTATACAGATGCAAAATGGGACCAAGACATCACAACTTTGCCGCTATTTGGCGGCATTTGCTGCATTTGGCGGCTTAATGGGCCCCAATCTGGATGAGATTTTTACAAGCTCTTCAATGTAATTTTTTAGTTACTCACTTATACTCATATTAGGATTTGGTTCTTTGAGACCTATATATTAGTCATATCCTTGTAATCTAGCGTTTTTATGATATAATTTTGTACTAATAATTATAATCAAAATTAGGGTTTTCCTAAGGGTAACGGCCACCATACCAAACTCTAGAGGTATCTTTTGCTGCTCATCATTGTTCTTAAGCAATTTTCTTTTGTTTGATTTTTAGTTTAATTTAATCTTACATTCTAGATTAGATTTTCTTGTTTTCATGAATAAAATTATGATTTTGATAGTTAGAACTATGAATAGCTAAGTTAGTTTAGCTCTAGAATATAAATGAAACTAGGAATCAACCATGTAAATTGCTCTTTATTGTTTTCTTCCTAAAGTAAAAATATAAAAAAGATATGATTTTTTCATAAAAAGATTAAAATACAAGAACTCGGAAATTAATACTTTGATAGGTTATACTTGAGTTAAATTTCTTGATAGCCTATGCTTAATTAGGATTTGGGATTGTTAGTTTTCATATTCTTCATCAAATTATCTAATGATTTAGTTTGTTTTTATGGAAAGTAGTTTCTTTGATGAGTTATACTTGCACATCACTTGATATCTCATACTTAGAATACTTTAAATAAAGATTAAAACTAAAAGATTAATTTTTATGATAGAAAAAAGATAATAGAAGTAATGCATGGTTGTGAAGTAGTGGAATCTATATCCTAAACTAATTAGAATAACTCAAATTCAACTTAGAATATTTTGTTAGTCCGTTAGAATAATAGGATTAGTGAGAATGCAAAAACACCTTAGATCCTCATGGGAATGACCTGTTTGAGCTGCAACCGGCACTGTGCACTTGTAGTAGATTTTTCACATCAAGTTTTTGGTGCCGTTGCTGGGAATCGATAGTGTTTTCTGACTAACGGCAATCGATAGTGTTTTCTTACTTTTTCTAACATTTTATGGGTTAATAGTTCATGTTGAGTGTGTAGAGACCTGAAAGAGAAAGCAAAAAGGACTAGAAAATACTCAGAAGTACACTGCAAAATCTAGAGAGCCAAAAACTCTGATTTTGCTGCTAAATAGCGTCAATTGCTGCCATTTAGTGGCATTTTTAGTTATTCTTTCCCCCGTTTTCTCTCTAATTTTGTATTTTTGATCTCTGGTTCTGTAAAAAAGTACAAAAAAATTAGAAACTGTAAGACATCACATGTTTTTATCATATTTCTTCCATCGTTTCATCTTCACCACACCCCACTTCTTACATTAGTTTAGGAAATTCATGCATCCACTCACGATCCCTAGTTCATGACACATTGGACCCGTAATCAATTTGATCAACTAGTGAGATCAGATTTGTTCATGGGAGACAAGATGGACCAACCGATCCCGATCCTTCAGGATCGATGTTACCTGTTGCACACATCACTACCATCATGCATCAAACTCCCACACGCAGCAGGTAATCACTATGAATTGAAACCGCAATACATCATCATACTTCCTAAATTTACTGGTTCTGATTCTGAGGATGCATATCTTTTATCAGTGAATTTTAGAAAGAGTGCATGATGATTAAACTACAGCACTTGTCAGAGAATGCAATTAAACTCCACTTCATTCCATTCGCTCTAAAAAATAATGCCAAGAAGTGATTGCACAGTATGTCTACTGATTCAATCACTACTTGGGATGAATTCGTCACAGTGTTCCTTAAGAAGTATTTCCCACGCACAAGATTGCAAAAATTCAAAATCAAATTAATCATCTCCGTCAAGTGCTAGGAAAACCCTTCTGGAAATACTTAGAACGGTTCAAAAATTTATTAGCTCAGTACCCCCACTATGCGATAGAAAAGTGACAGTTGTGTCAAATCATATACGAAAGACTCGATTGCACATCCAAAACTCTTCTTGAGTCCATGTGTCATGGAGAGTTTATGAGAAAAAATGAGGATGAAGCTTGGGACTTTCTTGAGGACCTATCATAGAAAACCATATAGTAGGAGAGTCCCGCTCAGAAACCCAACGCATCAACTTTTGCGTATAAGGATAGAATCCATATTGTCGATAGCTCTATAGCTACTGAAACTAAGATTGCAGCCCTTAGAAAGAGAATTGAGGCATTGGAGACTCCTATCGCTCCATCGGTGAGTCAAGTCAATCAAATTCAAGTTTCCACATGTCTTAATTGCGGAACTCTGAATCATGTTATGGAGGAGTATCCATTATTAATGAATCCTATGAGTCCAATACTTGAGCAGGCAACGCCTTATATCAATGACCTATGAAAAGTTTTTACACTCCTATATATAATCCGGGTTGGAGGAACCATCCAAATCTCTCATAAGGTCAGGGGCAATATCAGGGAACCCCCAACCCTAATATGTAGCCTCCAGTCAATGGTCAGCTCCCAAGACCAAATGTGGGTGCTTATCAACACCCAAATACATCAAATCAAGGGAATAACTAGAATAGACCACCAACGCATAATCAATCATATCCACAGCAGGGGTCTAACAATAATTATGATAGATGGCTAATGACACTTGAAAGGAATGTGGAGAACCTTTTCAAGATGACGTCCACTTTAGATACAAATGCAAAATTTAATGAAAATGTCTACTAACTTTATACAACGAACCGACCAATAACTTCTTGCAAGTTCTTAGTTGATCAAGAATATAGAGCAGCTGGTTAGATAGTTAGCCACACAGTTGTTCACCATGAAAGTTGCACACTCTTTATATCGAAGTATTTTCAATAAAATGGTTACAATCGGACAGTTTTCCGTTTACAGAAGATGGGGAAGATAACTTTTCCTCGTTGTTTAAGGCTAGGTTTCTAGGTAGTTATGGAGGACGATCTTGCTCTCCGTTGACACTCCGTACAATCTCTCTTAGTTGGCTAAAAGGAAAAGAAAAAGGGGCTCTCTACTCTTGATCAGAAGGGGTAACTTTTGGGAGAAGACGTCCGTCTTTGTCTGTGTCTGTCTCTCTTGCTCCCCGCCTTTTATAGGGGGCTTGGAGTAACGTCCCGCTATATTTGCTCAAGCGTTAGCTCCCACTACTCGAGAAGTGCTGCCATGTTCGTTGGGTGGTTATTCCCACGATCGAAGTAACGCCGCTGTATTCGTTTGGCAGTTATTCCCACGATCCGAGATGGCAATTCTTCTGTTCGGGTTGGGTGACTTTGTATTAAACCCCCACCTGAAAACTACGGGTAGTATCGTGAATCTCAGCTTTAGATTTGCGAACCTATTCCGTCACCTGGATCGCGGACCTCATTTTCTTAGATTCGCGGACCTCAGTTTCTTAGATTCGCAGGCCTCAGTTTTTTTTATTTGCGGATCCGGTGAGTTGCGAGCTTCCGTCTCTGAATTCGTGGATTTGCCTTGCTTTTTCAGAATTTTTGGCTGACAAAACCCCCTCCAAAGTTTCCAAAACTCTAATGATTCTTCGAGGAGTTTCGGAATACTTTGGATATAATATTCTGTATTAGAACTTCCATTGCGTTTGCTTGAAGTCTGTGACTCTGTATTTGCGTCACTACTGCTTCTTGCTTTTGAAGGGACACGTCTCTGTATTAGGGGCGCGACTCTTCATCTTTGAGTAGAAGACGACTCTGTATTAGGGTCGTGAATTCTTGTTTTGGAAGGAACACGTCTCTGCATTAGGGGCGTGAACCTTCATCTTCTGAATAGAAAACGACTCTGTATTAGGGTCGCAAATTCTCGCTTCCGAAGGAATACGTCTCTATATTAGGGGCACGAGCCTTCATTTTTTTTAGTAGAAAACAACTTTGTATTAGGGGTCGCAAATCATCTTCGGAAGGAGCACGTCTCTGTATTAGGGGCGCGAGCCTTCATTTTTGAGTAAAAAACGACTCTGTATTAGGGTCGCGAACTTTTATTTCGGAAGGAACACGTCTCTGTATTAGGCGTGCGAACCTTCATCTTTGAGTGGAAAACAACTCTGTATTAGGGTCGTAAACACTTGCTTTTTGAGAAGAAAACGGCTCTATATTAGGGTCGTGAACTTTTGCGAGAAGGCTGGTAGGCGGTTGCTTTCCTACGGCGTCAGAATTGAGACGTTTCTCTGAGCTGCATTAAATGAAAAGGTATCCACGCGATTCAAGCCGGATATCACTTCTGTCCAGAGATCTTGGCTGACCAATTACCGGCTATATAACCTTCACTTTACGAGAGAGACTACCCTTATCTCAAAAAACTTGAAATCTGAGTTTTTCGTTAGAGCTCCTCAGACTTCTCGTCTTCAATCTCCCATAGCTTTTGATTCGAAGGATTTTCTCAATCTGCAAAAGATGCCAAAGAAATCTTCTTCCTCTGATGCTGCCGCCAGTGGTCGTCAAGATCCTCGAGCAACCTCCAGTTCAATAGTGGTTCGGCAGGAACCCTTGATTAGAGGTAATAAAGAAAACTTTCGAAAGACAGTCTCTTTCTTATCGTTTTTTCTTTACCTTGAATCTGATTGTCTTTTGTAGTTGACTATGCCTTGAATCCTTGGCCTAAAGACCATTATTTCGGATACTCTGATGGCTATGATGGAAAGTAAGAGTTCAGATTTAGTCATGTCTTCCCACATTGTACAACATCAGACAGTCAAGAGAGAAAAGACAAGATTCTCCACCCTTCTCGTTCAACATTGCAAGAGCTGATGACCAAGGTATCTTTTGAAGGAGACAATCGGTCTCCGTTGCCCAAACCTGTCTTTTTGTTTATGGACCATATTTCAATGCCCGACAGTGGTTTGGAAGATGGCGATTACAAGTGGCTTCGCCAAGTTGAAGGTTGCTACTTGTTTCTCCCCAATATGGAGAAGTCATATCCATTCTTATTCTTTCAGTCCCTTTCTGTGCCCAAGTGAATGGACTGTCACATAAATAGGCCACAAGACGGTATCCTGTTGGGGGGCTTCAACGCTCAAGGTGCTTTTTCTCGTGGTAGTGGAAAACACTTTTGTGGATTGCTTCTGGGACTGCTTAAACATGACCTCCCCAGAGGCGAGGTTCCCATAATCGCGCAGACTTTCCTGCACCGATTTACCAATGCGCAAGAAGAGTTTCCTGTTCAGGATTTTTGTCCCCCTGGATGGGTTCATTGCTCTTCAAAAGGAGAGTGGGCAGTCTTGACTGACTTCTTCTTGAAAACCTTCAGGGATCAGCTTCATTATGCGGGGCTATATCGTGCTATCAAAGCTGTTCAGCACAGTATTTCTGCTAGTAGATTTCATTTTTTTGCTTTACTAGAATTGTACAATCCTGATACTTGTACAGTTTTTAGCCCTCGTGGCGAGTTGGGTTTTGCTCTTTATGAAATGTATGAGATTTTGGGCTTACCCATGGGAGACATCCCGTATGAAGAGTATGTCCCTACCGGGGAAGAACTCCATCTGTTGAAGACCCGGGACCCTTTGATTTATAATACTTACTGGGAATTGCTCTGCCACTACCATATTTGCACCCACACATTTGGCACCCGTAATTTGAAGCCAAAGAAGTGGCTGCAGTAGCTGCTACCCAATTTTTCTAAGGGTAGCCTTACCTTTACTCGCCTTCCTCCAGTTTCTGAAAAGGAAGTTGAGAGAAGAATAGCCAGTTTCGGGACAGATGCTTATGTCACTGAATCTGACGAGAACGTCTTCAAGACTGGAACGTCCTTTGAAAGTTTTCACTATCAGGCCCTCCAGCCTTTGTTTGATCATGCCTTCTTGGCGGGCTTTTTGATGGTATGGCTGAAGAAGTGTGTTATTCCTTTGCAGGAAACTATGCCCATTAGAGCCGTATACCCAGCCGTCCTACTAGCATTTGGTAGGCGGCTCAGTTTGTTGCCTGCGATGGTTTGCAGCATCCAGAGCGGACTGAGAAGATTATCTGACAAATTCTGCCAGGTGAAGAAGGAGCAAAGGAAGAAAGGATATCCGGTCATTAAGACTCCCAATCTGCATGTAGAACTTCCTTATACTCATTTGATGGCTTGGCTGGTTCTGCATTGCCCTACTTTGTGAGTCCTGCAGACTCGCAGATTGACTTAAGTGCTCCCAAAGTGCAGCAGTATGAGAGGTCGCAGTGGAAGGGAGGCTACATGGCCGCGATCCGCAAGACCCTTCATCATTTCTCGACTTTTGAGTTGTTCAGATGTTTCCCATATTTCCCGAATGCTGGGTACGGGAAAGAATTCGTGGACACTGCTGGCGCTGATAAATTTACCACCCTATCCTCGGAATGTTTCTGGTGGTTGAAAAACATCCGCCCAGGATATTTGGTTCTTTGTTTGGGGAACCTTTACTATATCGAACCTTACTACCCAAGTCGCTTTGTCCGACAGTTTGGGTATGATCAACTTTACGTTGGCAATCCCAATAGAGAATTAAGCTTTGTTGGTTTCTTGAGGGGGCTCGAGCTTGGTTTCACTTCGTCACAGGTGGAACTCAGGCTAAATTTGATCTTCCGCTCAAAACTCCGAATTCGAGCATGAGTTTCTGCTTTTGTAAATGGTTTGCGGATGCTAACTCCGCTCCTTAGATTTTCAACGTACACCATACCAGTCTGCGGGAGATCAGATCCTGGTATGCCCAGAAAAAGAAGGCCGGCAGCACAAAAGTGGTAGGGATGGAGGACTTCAAGGGGGACAGCGCGTCTGATGAATCAGAACAAATGGAAGAGAACACTGATGCACTGGTTCAAGCTGCCTCCCTTGATGCTTCTCCTGATCCGACATCGAGGAAGACTTCTCCTCCGTTGCAATCTTCTCCTAAGCAATCTTCGCATAAGCGGAAGAGACTAAGGCGTCTTAGCGACTTGCCTACCATTCTGCGGAGAACTGATTCATAGAGCATCCTGTCTGGGACAGGAACTGCAACACTCACTCTGGTTTCTAAGTTCCTCGTTGAAGAACCTGAGGAGGAGGAAGATGACTCATCTTTAATTCTCCGTTCCCTTAAGAGGCGTCGGAGTCAAGGAACTATTCTCTGCAGTGATCCTACTCCTGTTACTCAAGAGGGTTCTATTCCTCCTATTGGCCAGGCCGACGTTGAAGTTAGTGCTCCTTCGGCTTTACAAGAGAACTCTGTGGTTCGTGTTGCTCAGGACACTGCTGATGAAGTGCAAATCATTGGGGAGATCCGCGCACCAGACTCTCCAAAGGCAGCACCCCCTTCCGAAGATAAAGATGAATGGGGTAATGATGATGACGTCAGTAGTGACAGTTTCCACTCTTCTACTCCTTCAGATCATGGCAAATACGTTTTTTTGATCGAGGAGATTCAAGCCGAAGTATACGGGCCCGAAGTGTTTGGTCATGAGGTGTACGGACTTGGGGAATCCAATGTCCAACCTTCAGGTCTTTATCTTCTTTCTTCAGCAATTATACTATTTTATCAAATGACATCGTAATACCTAACTGTCAATTTTCTTCTTCTCTTTTTTTTTTGCTAGCTCCAGTTTTGACTCCGGACTTGGAGTACATGGGCACAAAGGTGGCTTCACCAGACAATACCATCGCGGGAGCTGGTACTGGTGGAGTGTCCGAAGTTACTACTGCCGCGGTTGATACTTCAGAATCAGCGATTCCCGAGGCTGCTATGCCTACGACCTTGGTCATGACCGCTCCTTCAACTGATATTGTAGTTCAGGAGACTGTGATTGGTAGCTCCGTAGAAATCTCAAGGGGTGTCATTCCTCCTGTTACTAGCTTGGTTGCAGATCAACTTGCTTCTACCTCAATCAATATCACTCCTTCTCATAAAGAGATTGACATGCTTGAGAGTGATTTGCTGAAGGACACAGTGGAGACTTTCCTTCAATTTCTGGATTGCTGTATCGATAAAATACTAAAGGGGGTTCCTTTTGCTTCGATCGCCAATGTTCTCAATATTTATCTAACTGGTATTGTTAGCATTGATGGAGAGGATAGAGTTGCTCCTTTTAGGCTTATGATAACTCAGTTTCAAAGGCATGCTGAATATCTGTCGAAAGCCAGAAGTGCTAATAAATCTGAGACAGTGAAAATCATCTTCCAGAAGTTGAGAGAGGAACAACTTAAGTTCCAGAAGGAGACTTGGGAGAGGGTAAATGTTTGCAAAGCCTCTTTAGAAAAGGGTCAATGAGACCGCGAGTCTCTGGTTCTTCAAGTGGAAGCCGCTGCTTCAATTGTCAAGGGCCAAGATCAAGCCATTGCCAAAGCCCAAGCTTTCCTAACCAAGATCACCAAGGAACGTGATGAGTCAATGAGGAATCTCGTCGATTTGTCGCATCGGAGAGAGAATATATCCAGGGATCTCCAGGCGATGCAAGCTGAATTGGATTTGCTGGAGGCTGCTGCAGCGCAGAATGTTATTGCTAGTAACGAGGAACTGCGTCGCCAAACTACTGTTCAAGCTTATGAGATCCTTCAGTAAGACATTGATGACGCGGAGGAGAAAATAAAGGCCCTTTTGAATCATTAAATTGTAAAACTCTTGTGTATACTGCTTTAGGTTCCTCCCTTTATTTGTAATAGTTCCCTTGTCGTTTATGGAGAACCTCATTTTGACCTTCCGAGGTGTGATTTTGCAATTATTCTTCAAAGATTTGTAACGAACTTGCCATCTTTTGTCTGCAGTTTACGAACCATCGTAAAACTCTGGTATATGTATATCTATTACGCGACTTTCTTAAGTCACGTGAATTTTAGGGGTTTGCGGACTTACACTATCCATATCTGACCCGCGACCTGGGTTCCAGAATTCTGGTCCGCGATGCTTTGTCTGGAAGTTCTTGGAATAGACCGTAGATTTTTTTAGAATTTGTAGAGACTTCCGCGAACCATGGGATGCACCCATTTGGGCGTGGAATTCCAAGCGTTGCATGCCTCTATTAATGACGAGATCTCAAGGTCGTGATATCTAAGCGTCCCATGCAACAGCAATAAATTCTATTGAGATCTGAACTGAAAATCTTGACCGAAAATCTCGGTCTTATCTCTTCTAAACTGGAAATCACAGTTAGCAGCTCGCCTATATAAGGCACATGCTCTCTTCAATGAAGGATCATTCAGCCATGAGAAAATTTCTTCTTGACTCTCTTCTCTTTCTCTCTTTTGTAGTCGATCCACCAGCGTGGCTATGTTTTCTTCTTCTTCAACCGAAGTGATGGATAAGAGTTGGCATGTCGCAAGACCTCCAGACTGCATCAATCCAGCGGGATGTCTCACCGACAAGATCCTTCTGACCGTAGTCATTTTCCTTAATTAAGGTATATCTCTTCTTCTGATTCATACCCTCCTCTTCCTTCTTTTTCTTTTTTTTAAACAAGGATTTGTTTTGGCTGTAGGAGATAACCGTAGCCATTCTCCTTAACAATGGCCCAGACCCAATGAGCTCATAATTGCTTCCAATGCCTCAAGGGGCTTGGAAGGTCTCATATATCTTTCATGAGAGAAAAGATTTCGGGTCTGGGGCATTGTTTTTCCTCTTTCCTAGTATCCCACAAGGTTGGGGTACTAATGACCAGGACTTTGAATTTGTGCAACCCGTCAGCTATATAGCTGGGATTTGCATTCGGTATACCCAGTTTTGAACTAATCAATTCACTGGCATCATCCCTGGGAGAACCAACCCGGAGGTTTCTGATTGTGGTCGGAAAGAAGAAATAAGATTATGCCTCTTAAGCCATCCTTTGAAAAAAAAAAGGAGGTTACAAGAGCAAATTAGAAGTGGAGGCCATAGAGCAAACTTTTTGATCTGAACCATGCCAAAAGAGGCGGTTACAGAAGAAAGTCTGTCATTCCAGAAGAAGGGCCTGCAGAAGCAATCTTTTTTATCTGAACCATGCCGAAGGAGACGGTTACAGAAGCAAGTTTTCCTCTTTTTTCTTTGATTTGTATTTACTCTTATTAGCTGTATAGCACTTAGAGAATTCTCTGTAATTTTGTTTTGATGATGAATAAAGAAGTTCGTTTCTTTCTACGTAACTGAGAGTATCTAAAAGATGATTCTGATGTTGATTACCAGAGGTAACTGTTAACTTGATAATTTCGAAATGAATCACAATTTTCTAAGTACCCAAAACTACTATGAATGAAAGGACTTCTTGTTGATAGACTTGGTTCGCCAAATATATTATTGACTTGGAAAATCTTGGTGGACAGGGGAAATCTGATTCGCTAGAGATAATTTTTAACTTGGCAAATTTTGATAGAAAGAAAAATCTGATTTGCCAGAGGTAATTTTTAACTTGGCAAATTTTGATAGAAAGAAAAATCTGGTTCGCCAGAGGTAATTTTTAACCTGGCAAATTTTGATAGAAAAAAAAATCAGATTCGCCAGAGGTAATTTGTAACTTGGCAAAATCTGGTTCTCGAACTAAAGGCTTTTTAGTCCGGAACCAAGAAATTTCATTGACGAAGTTCTGATTACAGAGAAACCATTTGCTCATGGCTAGCATAGAACTGCCCAGGCCGTATTATAACTGGTGTTCTGTAATTTTGCTAAGGATAATACGTTTTCAAGAACTTGCCGTTGATTGGCATTAGGACCTTGTCACCATTAGGCTTTGTCAACCGATACCCCCCGTTGGAGTAAACTGTATCAATGACGAAAGGTCCCTCCCATTTTGGCTGGAACTTTTCCCTAAACTTCTGGCTTGTTATGATTGGTCTTCTAACTGACAGGACCAGATCACATTTCTTAAAAGTCCTTCGCTTGGCCTTCTTATTAAAGATTTTGGAGATCTGCGCCTAGTATAGCTCAATACTCTGTTGAGCTTCTAAGCGTTTGTCATCCAAGGCTTCTAACTCTTGGAGCCTTTACTGATGCTTTTCTTCTCCTGTCATCCTTGTTGTTAACGCGACTCGTAATGAGGAGATTTGGATCTCCAAAGGCAAGACCGCTTCTGATCCATATAGCAAGGAGAACGGAGTGGCATTGGTGGGAGTTCGGACTGTGGTTCGGTATGCCAACAGACATTCTCCGAGCTTTTTGTCCCAATTCCGTTGATTGGATGACACAAACTTCTTAAGAAGTTTTATAATGGTCTTATTGAAGGCTTCTGCTAGACCATTGGATGCAGGGTAGTATGGCGATGAAGCCACATCCTCTATCCTGTATTTGTTGCATAATCTGGAATACACTTGGCTTACGAACTGAGGTCTGTTGTCGTGAATTATTCTTCTAGGCACCCCGAAGCGATCAAGCACATGGTGCTTGATGAACTTGATAGTATCTGACGATTTTACTTCGGTCAGGGAGATGGCCTCGGTCTACTTTGAAAAGTAATCAGTTATGGCCAAAATGAACCATTGTCCTCTCGTTGATGGCGGAGAAATTAGCCCTATGATGTCCATACCCCATTGCTCAAACGGCCATGATGTAGCCATCGGGTAGAGATATTCTGGAGCTTGATGTATAAAGTCTGCATGCATTTGGCAGGCCCTACACTTCTTGGCGTAGTTAACTGCTTCTATCATCATCTTAGGCCAATAATAATCCATCCTTCGGATTCTATTCCAGAGTTTTGGTCCTGGCTGATGTGCTCCGCAGATGCCAGCATGAGCTTCTTCGAGCACCTTTTGAGCTTCGCAGTTGGAAAGACAGCGAAGCAAAACTCCATCGTCAGATTTTCTGTACAACGTCTGGAGTTCCGCGTTATAGTAAAACCGGATGGCCCTTCTCTGAATGGCTTTGGCTTCTTTTGAACTTTCGGGTAATATTCTATAAAGGACATAGTCTATATAAGGAAAACACCAATCCCTTGGCTCTAGGCTAGATGCGCAAACATCAACTTCGTTTTCTTGTGGCTTTTTCGCTTCTTCTTTGAGCTCATCCTTTGAACAGAATAATCCTTGCTGCTTACCATAATTTGCCTTTTAGCATGCTTGGGCAAGGCCAATGTAGCAGCCAAGGAAGCTAGCGAATCCGCATAACTATTGAGGTGGCACTTTATGTGGCTGATATAGAAACCAATCAAACCGTTAGCGACCTTGATCACCGCATGATAATACGGCAGGAGGTCTTCATGTTTGACTTCATACTTCCCTTTTATTTGATTTACAATGAGTTGAGAGTCCCCATATGCCTCCAAATATTTGACCCTCAGTTGTTTGTCTATTCTTAAGCCGATTAGGAGGGCGTTGTATTCCGCGACGTTGTTGGAGCACGAGCTTGTCAATGAGTAAGCTTGAGGAATGATGTGGTTGTGAGAAGAGACGATAACAACTCCCACCCCGCTGTCGTCTTTCCTTTGGATCCCAATTGGGAGGCACCATCAAAGAAAAGTTGCCATACACTTTTCGAAACCGCATTTGATCCGGAAGACCTTTTCGAACTATCCTTTTCTGGAATTAAATCCCGTTCCTCCAACTCTCCTGGGATTTGTTCATATAACCTAGAGGATGCTGGGACTGGATGTTCGGTCAAGAAGTCGGCCACGGCCTGTCCTTTGATAGACTTATGTGGGACAAAGTGTCATATTGTAATAGCAAAATAACCCAATTGGATAGTCTTGAATTTAATGACCCGGGTTTAGTCATTAATATTCTCAGAGGGTTAACTCTCGATACAACGTGGATAGTTTGTCCAACTAAGTAGTGTCGCATTTTCTGTATTGCAAACACCAACACTAGACATTCTTTTTTCACGGGATTATACCGGTGTTCTGCACCAATCATCATTCTGCTAAGATAGTAAATGGCTTGCTCGTGGCCTGACTCATTCTTCTGTGCTAGCAAAGTGCCCAATGAATGGTCCATAGCCCTTACATATAACTGGAAGGACCTTCCCGAAACTGAGGACACGAGCACTGGTGGCTTCGTAAGATATTGTTTGATATCTTCAAAAGCCTTTTGGCGTGCGTCATCCCAGATGAACGACACTCCTTTCCTCATCAATCTGGTGAAAGGTTGACATTTACCAAATAAATTTGATATAAATCTGCGAATGTACGCCAGCCTGTCTTGTAACCCTCTTAACTCTTTGAGGTTACTGTAGACACTAAAAATAAGTAAATAAAATTTAAAAAAAAAAAAACAAAATATATATATATATATATGGAAACCAGGAGAACTCGAGAATGCAACCCGGGAGAGCTCCCGCGGGTTGCTACCCGCAGGAGACTTCCGCGGGTTGCAACCCGCGGGATCTCCCGCGGGTTGCATCCCGCGGGAGCTCCGGCGGGATGCAACCGCGGGAGCCTCCCAGGGGTTGCAACCCGCGGGAGCTCCCGCGGGTTGCCACCCACGGGAGAGATCCCGCGGGTTGCATCCCGCGGGAGCTCTCGCAGGTTGGCACCGGCGGGAGCGATCCCGCAGGTGCCAACCCGTGGGTTATTTTTCGTATTTTTTTTTGTTTCGTTTCCTTTGCTGATATTCCGTGATCCAATTTTTCAGGAGCGAATCGATCCGGATTTCAAGTCCTCTCAGTCTATAAAATACAAGATTGGACTCGAGAGAAGGGACTTTTTTTGGAGCTGGCAGAGCGATTCTTCATAGAGGGTTGAGAGAGATCAGAAGGAGCGGGTTTTCTTCACAGATCCCCTTCCAAGTTGGATAGTCAACGGAGGCAGCAACAAGACTCCACCGCCACCCGTACCCACTTAAAAAAGGGAATCCACCAATATTCTCATTCTTGTGACTCCTATTTTCTTTTTGTAATCTGAATTCTCATTGTAATTCATCAATTTTTCAATAGAATCAAAGATACAATTTTCGGGCATACAAGAACTGGCGACCACAGTGGGAGCCTCTCTGTTCACTACAGAGAATGTTGTGGCGCAGTCCGACTTGCTACCCATCGGATCTGTTGTCGAAACGCTGATCGTAGAAGTCGATCAGCAAAAATACGAGGAATTTCTCTCTTCCTCCGATTCGGAGCCCAGGCGTCATCGCCGGGCTATGATGAACAAAGGTGAGGCATCATCGCCCACCGAAAAGAAAAAGGCGTCATTGCCTATCAAGAAATATGTGGCGTCATCGCCCGCTGAAACTGACTCTGTCAGGAAATATGTGGCATCATCGCCCGCTAAAACTGACTCTGTCAGAAGATATGTGGCGTCATCGCCTACTCCTAAGTTGAATCAAACTGTCACCCGCTCTCAGAAAAGAAACTTGAGGCGTAAGGCCCAGCGGGCCCGCCTCAACAGTGCCTCTGAAAAATTGCTGTCAGAAAATCCAGATCAGGAAACAACATCAGAGAAGAAAAATTCCAAAAGAGGAAATCGACAGGCAGAAATGCCGGTTGCACCGCACGGGGGCAACCCCGGAGTGGCAACCACGGGTGCAAACCCGCAGTTCCAACTGCGGGTTGCACCCCGCGGGGGCAACCCCACTGTGGCAACCGCGGGTTTGCACTCGCGGTTCCAACCGCGGGTTGCACCCCGCGGGGGCAACCTCGCGGTTGCAACCGCGGGTGCAAACCCGCGGTTCCAACCGCGGGTGCTACCCCGCGATTGCAAATCCGGAGCTTGCAACCGCGGGTGCAAATCCGCGATTCCAATCGCGGGTTGCACACCGCAGGTTACAACCCGCGGGTTGCACTCCGCAGGAAAAATCAGGGGTTGGTTCTGGTGTCTATTCGGGCACATGCGCAGTAGGCACACAGCGCACACCTAATTTTTTGGTTACTCTCTCCGGGGTACCATCCCACTCCTCTGCAGACAAATATAAAGATGTGCTCGTGCGCTCACCAAGTTCCTCTTCGGATGAACATATTCCGAAGAATAAGTCAGATGCGTGCGGGGCCCGTGCAACTGTGCAAGCCAGCACACACTCTAGAAGATTTCATAAAGAAGACTGTGTTGATACTGAAGAAATTCTCAGCCCTGAGATATTACAAACCAACCAATATTATGAGCAAAACTTGCGACACAAGAGGCATCAAAGTGTAAACTTAAATGGGAACATGTCTCAGGACTTGAGAGAGTATCTTATTCAAAAGAGGAGCACATCCCAATCCACTTCTCACTGCCATTGTGAACGGTTGATTTCAGCGTTTTGTCAAACTGCAAATGTAAGTCAGGACCATCCATTTTTTAGCGGATTACGGAGCCAAAAAGAAGACGGATAGTAAAAAAGATGCGCCCTGGGGATGATCTGCCTGCCGTTTCATCCTATATGGTTGGTAAAGGCAAGAAGATTGCCGAAAGCGACTCCTCAGACAAAGAGTTTACTTCAAAATTAAAGGGGGTGTCCATTGAGCCAGAGGGCGTGTTTCGACACACTCGGGCTAGGAGAGGAGTCGCTATACCATTAAACTATAAGAAATTAGCTGCAGGATCTGATGAGGAGGAAGACAAATATTCTGCTGTTGTATCTTCGTCTTACTCTGATTCGAACAGAGGATCAGAGGCTGCAGTAAACATGGCCGATCTTCCAGAAGAGGTTTCTAGAAGGCTGAAAAGACAAGAACAACGTCTCAAACAGCAAGAAGAAACCATGGAAGAGATGAAACAACTCTTTAACTCAGTTTGCTGGCCCAAACGAAGAAGGGCCAGTCCTCGTCATCCGCTAAACGACATGAAAAAGAACAACATGTCCGCATAGAAGAAGATAGCGAAGATGACTACGAAGAAGTACCTTCTCAGTTAGGAGAAAAAGAAAGGGTAAAAGTGGTTATTAATCCTCAGGTGGAGAAAATGGAAAAGATGGAAAACCAGCTACAGGCTCTTCTTCACTGAAAAAAGTTATAGGAAGTGGGGATAGTGCGTCCCTATCCTATAGAATGGGAGACTACACCCTACCCTGCAAACTACAAACCGTTAAACCTGCAATCGTTTGACGGGAAAGGCTCTCCGCAGCAACACATCTTCTACTTCCTGTCACAGACAGGGCATTTAATGGGGCATGATCCAACATTGACCAAGATATTTGCGAGTACCTTACAAGGACCCGCATTTACCTGGTTTATGCAACTACCCCAAGGAACGATTAAATCATGGGCCGATGTAGAACGTGAATTCTTAGACCGATTTTTCGAAGACGATACTGAAGTCTCGGTACCATCCTTGCTAGCAGCAAAGCAGGGAGAGGGTGAGACAGTAAAAGCTTTTGTCGAGCGGTTTCGAGAGCTTTCCATGCGGTGTCCGCATGGCATGACACAGGAGACCCTCGTGGAGACTTGCAGACATAACTTATTGACTGACGTCTTAGTCAAAATGGGTTCGGTTGAATCCAAATCTTGGAGAGACTTACTCAAGCAAGGTGAGCATGCCGAAGACATACTCCAGCGCCTTGAAGAGCAACAGCAATCTACGAGAAGAGTCACCTCCAACAAACCGACATCTCATTTCCCCCGTTCCAGAGGGAAAGATATAATGGCGGTGGAGAATACATCCAAGCCAAAACAAAGGCCGGCTAAAAGCAACACAGGTTCACCCAGGCCACAAAAACAGTATCCATTCAAGGATGAACATACTGTTACCATGTTCAATTTGCTCACTAAGCGCAACATGCTCAAGTTGCCAGAGAGCAAGAGGCCTGAAGAGGTTGGAAAGACCAATGATCCGAATTACTGCTTATACCATCGGATCGTAGGTCACCCAACTAAAAACTGTTTCATTTTGAAAGACAAGATTCAGGCACTAATTGATACTGGAGCAGTTCAGCTCAAAGCTGAACAAAAAAGAGTGACAGCTAACTCGGCTACATTTACAGTGGGTGGTCTAGAAGTACCATTTGGGCTCACACCTATTCCAAAAGGTGAGCTCAGGGTAGTTAATTTAGACCCCCATAATCAGCAGAAGAAAGGGTTAGTCCCTTTCACAACAGAAAAGCAGGAGGTCCTTTGGGTGCATCCAGACATTCTTGAAGATGAACAATGGATAACCGTCAGGACCAGAAAGAAAACTGAAACAAGAGGAAAGAAGCGCATGTGCAATGCCGTCTCAGCAACCATTGAGAAGGATACAGATGACATTCCGCTATTGACAGATTCTGAATCGGAGGTGACAGCTCTGGCGGTGGAGAATGAACCTGCACCACCTTCCGGAACCAGATCTGGAAAACACAACTTGAAGGATCTCTCAAACACAGAAGCTGGCCCCTCTAAGCCAACCAAGGAGACTAATGAAGGAACTACCAAGCAGATTCCCGACAAAGGAAAATAAAAGGAGCTCAGATACAACCGAGCACTACGAAAAGATGTCTCTGAAGAGCAAAATTCCTCTTTTCAGTTTGATGTCATGGCACAGTTGGCGAATATACCTGCAAGAATAACTCTGTATGAGTTATTACGCCTGTCCAAGTCTACAAGAGATGCGCTAAGAGAAGCCCTAGCGGAATCTGAAGCTTTCTTAGCCCATCTCCTGGAGGAGGTTGAGCAGGCATGCCCGCACTGCAACTCAGTGTCAAGGCACGCCCCTTATATCACTTTTACACCAGAGGACATGCAGCTAAAGAATATTAAGCACAACAGGCCTCTGTACTATACCGGGTATATTGGCTCAGTGGAAATCGGTCGAATTCAGATTGATCCGGGTTTTGCCTTGAGCATTGTGCCACAGAGGCTTATGCAGTTTCTTGGGATCCCTCCCTACAAACTGACTCCAACTAATACCGCTATTTTTGGCTTCAATGCCAATGGCAGTTACCCTCTGGGAAAGATCAGGCCAGATGTCAGATCGGAGATCTTAAAAGCGAGGTGACCTGTTACGTGATCGAAGCAGACACTTCTTATAACATTCTCTTAGGACGACCATGGATTCATGCTAATATGATTGTCCCATCCACCCTGCACCAATGCATGAAGTATGTGGATGAAGACGGAGAAGTGCATACTTTGATCGCTGACAAACAACCATTCAAAGGTGTTGAAAACTACTTCGTAGACGCCCTTTTGTATGCTGAAAGTGCTGAGGTCGACCCCCCACTACACGATGAATGTGATAGTGGGAATGAAGCGGATACTGAGTCAGGAGTGTTTATTGCCAATGAAGGCTTTGAACCTCTTGTAATTAATCTTGATGATTTGGATGTAAATGACACCGCCAGTGATGAAGGCGAGTGGGAAATAAATGAGAATCTGAACTTTGCTTATTTGCCTTGTGTTCTTACTGATTCTTTAACATCAGCTACTAGCATGGATGCAGATAGTCTCTCAGAATTTGAGACTTTAGTAACCATGCACATGCCTATTAGATCATCAATGATGGTACAACCAAACATCGAAAACGCAGATGGGGCGGTGTTCGAAGTACCGGCCCATCAACCAGATCAAAAACCTATTCTTTTTGGAAGAATTAAATCACATATAGCCTCATCCAGTGATAGTGAGAGTGAGGCTCAGGAAGCCCCTCAATTCTATCATTATGGACTAAAGTCATTCCGGATGATGGCAAAAATGGGATATAATTTTATCAATAAACCCGGATTAAACTTTGGTAAGGGATGTCGAGATCCGCTTCCCTCATTCGTACCCAAAGGAAAAGAACCGGACTATTATCACAAAACCGGCAGGGGGTTGGGATACGTCACAACACCCGATCCTTCGGATATCGAAGATGTGATTTGCCAGAATGTGGAAGATTCCGATTGGGATTCGGATATCAACCTGGGTATATTATTCAAAGAGATGACGGTAAACATGACATCTATCAGTCCAACCCCAGATGAAAACGATGAACTGACCCTTATAGAAGATGAAGCATTGGTGAAGCATCTTGATGCCCAATGGAACATGCGCTTTGAGCAACGTGAACCTCCTACGGAGGATAAGGTGATCCAAATAAATATGGAAGATGAAACCAATCCTAAACCCATATTTATAAGCGAGAGTTTACCTCCTAATGAAAGAGACAACCTGGTGACTCTCGTTCGAGAATACATAGACGTCTTTGCTTGGAATTATGAAGACATGCCGGGTTTAGATCCTCAAGTTGCTGTGCACCGACTCAATATTAAGCTAGATGCGAAACCAGTAAAACAGCAACAGAGAAGATTCCGTCCAGAACTAATGGAATCAATCGAAGATGAGGTAAAGAAGCTTATACAATCTGGCTTCGTACGAGAAGAACAACATCCTGATTGGGTAGCGAACATCGTTCCAGTTCCCAAAAAGAATGGAAAAATCCGAATCTGCATCGATTTTTGAGATCTCAATGCAGCATGTCCTAAAGATGAATTTCCACTTCCAATAGCGGATGTCATGATTGACAACACCTGCGGATTTGAAAGAATGTCTTTCATGAATGGATTCTCCGGATACAATCAAATCAAAATGTGTCCGGAAGATGAGAAACATACTACATTCAGGACACCGTTAGGCGTGTACTGTTATACGGTCATGCCATTCGGTCTGAAAAATGCAGGTGCAACTTACCAGCGTGCTATGAGCACAATTTTCCGTGAGCATCTCCGTAAAATGGTAGAGTATTATGTGGATGACTTGGCTGTCAAGAGTCATAATAAAGACGATCATCTCCGGGATCTGAAAGCGGTGTTTGATATTATGAGAAAACACCAATTAAAAATGAATCCAACTAAGTCCTTTCTCAGTGTTTCTAGTGGCAAATTCCTTGGTTTCGTTGTTACATCCAAGGGTATTTATTTAGATCCTGAAAAGGTAAAAGCAATTCAAGAGATGCAGCCACCAAGAAACCTTAAAGAACTTCGCGGATTACAAGGGAGACTAGCATATATCCGGAGATTTATCGCCAATCTTTCAGGGCGGTGCCAACCTTTTACCAGGCTAACGAAGAAAGGGGTGTCGTTCGTTTGGGATGAAGCTTGTCAACAAGCCTTTGAAGATCTCAAGAAGTACCTCACAAAGCCTCCGGTATTGGTAGCCCCTATATCGGGAAAACCATTCTTAATATACGTTCGGGCAATGGACCATTCACTTGGTGCCTTGTTAGCCCAAACTAATGACTCCGGCGATGAGCAAGCTGTTTACTATCTTACTAGAACTATGGTAGGTGCCGAACATCGGTATACTCCAGTAGAGAAGGAATGCTTGGCCCTGGTATTCGCAGTTCAGAAAATGCGACATTACTTAGTAGGCCAAACAATCCATGTGATTTCTCGGGTAAATCAGCTGAGAGTGCTCATGACCAAGCCTGGGTCGCTCAATTGCAGGTTAGCCAATTGGTCAATCCTCCTATCGCAATATGACATGCGATTTATACCACAAAAGGCGATTAAGGGACAAGCAATTGCTGACTTCTTAGCAGAGCATCCTGTCCCGCAATCCTCGAAACTTTATGAGGATATTCCAGATGAGATAGCGGAAGCCAATATGGTCTCTAAAGAACCGATTTGGCAGCTGTTCTTTGATGGAGCAGCGAGAAAGAACTCTCCTGGAGTGGGGGTGGTTCTAATATCCCCGCAAAACCATGTGATCCCCCAAGGATATTCATTAACTCAACCATGTTCTAATAATGTGTCCGAGTACAATGCATTATTAACGGGATTGCGAATTGCCCAACAGCTGGGGGTCCGACGTTTAGAGGCCTATGGGGATTCCAAGTTCATAGTAAATCAAGTAAGAGGAGAATACGAGGTTAAACATGAGCATCTCGTACCTTACCACAAGGCAACAATCAAACTTGCCGACTCTTTCGAAGAATTTTATATTGACTATGTGCCAAGGCACGAGAATGCATATGCTGACGCCTTGGCGTCCCTCGCTGCTACATTAGCGCTCCCTGCTAAGTCAACCAAAAGTGTTGAGCTTGGAAACCGGAAGCTCCTTTGCCCTGAGGAAATACTCGAGGCAAATGAGGTCCATGTGTCAGGGATGAACTTCGAACCCAGAGATTGGCGGTTCGTATTCGTCGATTTTGCGCTCTACGTGATGTTACCCGAAGATCCTAAAGAAGCCGCAAAAGTGAAAAAGGAAGCAAAAAAATTCTATTATAATCCTAAGCTTAGTACCTTATATCGGAAAATGCCAGGTGGAGTTTTACTTCGGTGCTTATCACAACAAGAAGCACAAGAAGTACTCAAAGAAGCACATGACGGGACCTGTGGTGCTCATCAGCCGGGACCTAAATTGGGAGACCGGATAAAGAGAATGGGTTACTACTGGCCGACAATGATGTCAGATGCCATGGCATATGCGAAGAAATGCCATGCATGTCAGGTACATGCGAACTACATACACCAGGTTGCAGAGTACCTACATCCAACCATAATTACATGGCCATTCGAGACTTGGGAAATGGATATCATTGGTCCCATTGCTCCGCCATCTTCTCATGGACATCGATTTATACTGGCTATAACCGATTACTTCTCAAAATGGGCAGAAGCTATCCCTTTGCGAGAAGTAAAAACGAATGATGTGGTCAGTTTCATCAAACACCACGTTATTTATCGCTTTGGTATTCCTAGATGGATCATCAGTGACAACGGCCCTCAATTCACTAGCAGAGCCTATACTAAATTCTGTGATAAGTTCAGAATACAGAACATATTTTCGTCTCCATATAATCCGGCCGCAAATGGTCAAGCTGAAGCATTCAACAAGACCATTGTGAAGCTTTTGCAGAAATTTGTCACTTCAAGTCAGCGTGATTGGGACGAAAAATTGGGGGATTGTCTGTGGGCTTATCGCACGACGGTTAGGACACCCACAAAGAGTACACCATTTTCTTTGGTATATGGTTGCGAAGCTATACTACCTCTAGAAATTCAGATTCCTTCTCTTCGGGTGGCATTAGCTACAAGAATGACCACCGAGGAAAAACATGGCCAACGACTTCGGGAATTAGAAGCATTGGATGAGAAACGCTTAAAAGCTCAACAGTAAATCGAGCTTTATCAGGTGCGAATATCTCGGGCCTTCAACAAAAAGATGAAGGAACGAACTTTTAAAGTGGGTGACTTGGTCCTAGCAGTCAGGCGTCCTATGATTCTCACGCATAAAACTAAAGGCAAGTTTCAGCCGAAATGGGAAGGCCCATTTGTAGTGGAGACAGTCTACTCAAATGGAGCATACCGGTTGATTAATCAGCATGGAGATCGAATGATGGCGCCCATTAATGGAAAATTTCTTAAAAAGTATTATTCTTAAAATAAAGAAAAAAAAAATTTACCCAACGCCAACAAGGCTACGGGAAGAGAATAGATTTCTCGCCAACCCTATCATACTGGGGGTAAAAGTATGAATCGCCCAACGCCGCCAAGGCAAAGGGAAGAAGGAACGTTTGGGCTCTAAGCCCAAACAAAACTTTCAATAACTCACCATGCTGAGGGGAATAGCATGGCTAGCCCAACTCAAACGGTAGTTGGTAAAGGCAAATCAAACCCGTTGATAGCTGGGGGTTTGCTAAAAATCCTATGACAAATCTGTCACAATAATATCCTTACCTAAATGTAAGAATATATCGCTGTCCAAAGCTACTAAAGTAAAGGGAAGAAGGAACGTTTGGCCTCTAAGCCCAAACAAAACCTTCGGTAACTCACCATGCTGAGGGGAATAGTATGGCTAGCCCAACTCAAACGGTAGCTGGTAAAGGCTAATCAAATCCGTTGATAGCTGGGGATTTGCTAAAAACCTTACATTAGATCAATTCTTTATTAAGATAAGATTTTACCTTTGTCAAAAAAAAAGAAGAGGACAAAAAATCATACCTCATCGAGTCTAAAGTTACAACGTCTGATGAACATAATCTTTTTTTAGGTCGTTAGGTTAAAAGTTTTCTCTGACGACAATCATTTTTCCTATCAAGTTAACAGTTACCTCTGATAGTCAGAATTTTGAGACCGAACACGTTAACAATTACCTCTATTTGATCGGCTCCTTCGTTCCTATCACGACTAGATCATCTGAATAGGTTGAGCCCTAAGATATGTTTAATAATACCTCTGTCTTTTTCTAACTCGTCATACTAGATGTCACTGAACGGTTAGGATTCTACAAGCACGTTAATATTATACCTCTGTTTGTTATTCTATAAGCACGTCAACATTATACCTCTGCTTGTCATCCTATAAGCACGTTAACATCCTACCTCTGCTTTACATTTTGTCTTTAGGCATGTTAATATTATACATCTGCCTATGTTCGTAAATCCTAATTGGTCGCACTATATGTCGCTGAACATTTAGGATTAAATTTATCTGAAAACTCTCATTATCAAGTCCTGAACCTCTGAATAGTCTGAGTTATTATCCATGAAAGTGTATAAAAAAAAAAGATAAAAGAAAAGATAAAGATAGTAATAATGATAATACAGCAGCACATAGCGAAGTCTTTCTTTCTGTATTATTACAATTAAAAAATAATAATAATAATAATAGTAACAATTACTTTTGAGATAAAGCCTTCAAAGCATCTTCCACTTCCTGTAGCCGTCGGTGGAGACTCTCTCTCGCTGTCTCTAAAGCTCTCCTCTACAAGTCCATTTCATCCATGAGAGGTTGTTGTGCAGCCTGAGTTTGGAGTTCTTCTAACTCCCTGATGCCGACAGCGATGTCATGTTTGGTTTGTTCCTTTTGCCACGGGATCTCAGATGCTCTGCCAGAAATATTCTGAATTTCAAGTTCAAGATTAGTAATTGAGGCTTGAGCCTTGGCTATGATCTCCCGC
Organism: Dracaena cambodiana; assembly: GCA_036321105.1. Lineage (NCBI taxonomy): Eukaryota > Viridiplantae > Streptophyta > Magnoliopsida > Asparagales > Asparagaceae > Dracaena > Dracaena cambodiana. Next base: position 24,696,938 of record JAYEPQ010000005.1, on the reverse strand, counting down.
TCACGGTCTATGGAGTTACGGCGGTGTTCAATATCATTCTCCATCTGGGTCAGGTCCCAAGTCAACTTCTCTGAAGAATCTTGGAGTCCCGCTACGAGTTGGGCCTGGCGTTCTATATTCTGCTGAAATTCGGTGTGAAGAGCCAAGTTTTGGGCTCGTAAGCGAGCCACTTCTTGGTTTGCCATCTCGGCAAGATCGGCCTGGCGCAAACTGTTGAGTAATGACAATTGGACCTCCAACTCGTCCCATCGAGCCCTATAAGGAGCTGCTCGCTGCGGTCCTCCAATCCTTGTGATATGGTCTAGGTGACTCACCATGAGAGGATGAACCTTCTCCAGAGAATCCTCTCTGTTGAGAATCTCCTCAATGCATCCATAAAAAAGTTCAAGAAAGAATTCGACATTGCGACTGATGATTCTTTCACTAAAGCTGGAGGCCGAATTCTGCTTCAAATCTGTTGAGGCTGCAGGTAGAGGATGTATGGATGATGGAGCGACCGTAGGGAGTACTGATGATATATGAGATTCTAACAATGGAGTTGCCGCCGCATCTAATAAATTGGTCGCAACTCGCGCTGGAGTGGTCATCACCTCTGCTGTCTAGGTCGCCAATGTTAGCGGCATGGCTAATGCGCCGCACGTTGGTTCCATGGCATCAGAATGTGATGAAACCATGCATGTAGGCAAAAGAAGGCTTTCTGTGTTCACAGATATTACTAGAGCTTCTGCAGAAGACATGGAAGGTGCGCTAGCATCACCTGCGTCTGGTAAAAATAAAGCGGTCGTGTATTATCGTCAAAAAGATTTGTGCAAAATAAAAAAAAAAGAGTATGCAAATACCTGTTGGAAAGGTTGTATTGGTGGCGGCTATAGAAATAGAACCAGATCTCTCAGGTCTATCTGCCTCTGAGACCTCCAAAGGGAAGTGAGAGGCTTTGTCCATGCTGGGTTGATAGAAGTAGTCACTATCGAACTCTCCATCAGAGCCTAGACCGTCAAGGTCACAAATGTCCCCACTTACACTAGAATAGTCCACAAGATCCAAAGAGTCTGATCTGGCGGTCGGGCAGGCATGGGTCGTTGAACCTTCGCCACCTGAAATACAAGCAAATATGTGTTAATTAAAAAAAAATGGAATGAAGTCCAATCCTTAAAGAAAAACGCTCACCAGAAGAGACAAGTCTTGGTGCTGGGCTAGGCAAAGCGGCTTCACCGGGAGATGACAAAAAGACGTCTAGTGCACTATCGTCCAATGCAGTACCCGTCGGCTCCACAGCTCCTCTATCCCGGATAGTTGGATCACTCCTGCCAAAATTTGCAACTTTAGGGATTGGATTTACGGTAGCAGGTGTCTTAAGAGTGGAGAAAGCGGCAAAACCATACATCCTGGTAGTCTCACTAGAAGAAGTCGGTATGGGTGTGATAGTGGAAAAGACCGGAAAAGTTGTAGTAGACAAGTGTCCTCCTGATGCAAACATCGAAGTGGTAACAGGAAAATCATTCCTAGATGAAACGATTGACGGAACTACAGATGTCGCGGTTGGTAGATCTGAATGACTCGTGGTCGGTGGATCCGGATGAGTCATGGTCGGCAGACCGAAACGACCAACAGTTCGTCCTACAACCGAATTGTCAACCCGAGCCTGAAATTTCTTCTTCTTTTGAGGAACTTTGACTCCTCTGGGATTTGACCGCTTCGACGCGGATCTACCTCCGTGAGGAGAAGCTGGGGTAGAAGTATCATCTTGTCCATCACCATCATTGCTATCAGGACTATGAGAGGCGCCTATGGATTGGGATTCATGCGCCAAGCCCTTTTTCGAGGATCTATGCGATGCCTCAATATGCCTTAAGAAGGAATGATTAATCTGGTAGACGCCAGGGATAATATCTGCAAGATGATACCAATTGCAGAATCCCATTGACGCAAAAAAGGGAGGGCGACTGGCTTGGAAGAGTAAAAGATGCCTTTGTACCTCCGGCCGCAAAATGGTACCATCCTCGCGCACCCTCGAGAAGATTTCCCTCATGACGGAGATAAGAGTTCGGATTGCCAACATATAGCTGATCATATCCGAACTGACGTGCGAAGCGACTGGGTGTATAGGGCTCCATAAAGCAAATTCGACCCTGTCGAATAACCAGATGACTTGGCCGGATGCTAATAAGCCACCAGAAGCAACCCGATGGCAAGGTTGTATAGCCATCATTTCAAGAACTATCTTCAAGTTGGCTACTATAACTTCCTCCGAGAAATTTTGGGAAACAATGGTAAATATGGTAATTTTGGTGTCGCCCAAGGATTTGCCGAATCTTAGCCACGTACCTCCCATTCCATGAGCAATTTTCGAAACGCTGTACATGAGGAGTGGCATGATCAATAAGTCCTAAAGGAGAAGTCATCAATTCTGGACAGTGCAATACGAACCAAGCCATTAGATAAGTGAATGGCAGGTCGATGCATGGATTAGGCGTTTTGAAGATAGTGTTACCACCCTTATCTTCCGCCTGTTGGACTTTGCAAAATTGGGCAATTATGTCCCTCAAGTCACGTTGCAAACTGCAAACCATAGCTGGCAATAACCCCAGAGGCTGGCCAAACGCTAACAGGACTGCAGGGTAAATAACATCAACGGTAACAGTTTCGCGGCACGAAGTAGGCACTACACAGTGCTTCAACCACAACATGAGATATCCGGCAAAAATAGCATTATCTGATATGGAGGAAGCTGCTTGGTAGTGGTAACTTTCGAAAACAGTCTGAGCTTTGAACCCGTCTTCATCAGATTCTGCAGTGTATGTAGTTGCGAAGCAGGTGCCAATCCTCTCATTGACAGTATCCATATCGCAAGCAGCCCGTACTTGGATACTGCGCTCATATCTTTCCAGATTCTGGAATAGATGTTCTGCCCATACCTTATGGCGCACCCCTTGATGTCAGGCCTGGCGCGCCCCCTGATTTCGTGGCCTGGAGATATCAGCACAAATGTTGTAATGACACATCAACTCCCAGTAAGTTGAGTATGCATTAGGAACAGCCTTGAGGCGGAGCAGTTCCTTCGTATTCGGAACATACTCCTCGTAAGGGGTTTCGCCTATGGATAATGCTGAAATCTCATGCATCTCGTGAAGTGCAAATCCCAATTCTCCAACAGGGGTGAAGAAGGTATTGGTCTCCGGATTATATATCTCCATTATGCAGAAAAAGTGAGGAGAACTATGTGGAATTCCAAATTGCACGTTGCGCACCGCACGATAGAGCCCAAACTTCTCTAAACGTGTCTTGAAATTTTCCAGAATGAAATGGGTCATCCGAGACCACCATGATCGCGAAGTGGAGTGAATCCATCCAGGAGTGCGGAAATCATGAGCTGGGAATTGACCATGGGCATCCGAAAATTGATTCATAAAGGTGTCTGCTGGTTTCGGGTGCTCTCCAACAGGTAAGTCTTTGCCGAATCTACTGGGCAACAGACCTATAACATAATTTGCCGGGCCGTCGACAAATGGGCCGTTTCTGTTAAATCTCCCGGTCGCAATGCCATGACTGCTACGGGTAATTGGCCAAGACATCATGCGGGGATATGAAATCCGCTGTAGATAAGATAAAGAATAGCTGCGCTCCAGATCCGGGATAAACATATGGCGACCTCCAACATTGCTCAACCACTTGGTGTTGTCCCATAAATCTTCGTCTCGTTGGTTGACAGCATCCCCAAAAAGAAATTGCGGTTTCTTCAAAATCTGTCTATTGGCGCCTTCAAAAACGGAATCCGTGATTAATTCACGAGCTGTGAGTGGGTTGTAGCTAATAATTTTCTGTTGTCGATCCACACTACTTCGCTCCTCAACCAAAGGGATGTGACCGTCGAATCCAAACTGAGATTGATTATTCGGACCGCCTGAAAATCCAAAGTAATGATTCTTGGATAAAGGATCCGTTGAATACGGAACTGTAAAAGAAAAAAAATTAATTAATGTTAAAAAAAAAATTAACAAGGGAAGGCACCCGCGGAGTGCCACCCGCGGGTGGGCACCCACCGAGTGCCACCCACGGGTGGGCACCCGCCGAGTGCCACCCGCGGGTGGGCACCTGCGGAATGCCACCCGCGGGTGGGCACCCGCGGAGTGCCACCCGCGGGTGGGCACCCGCGGGGTGCCACTCGGGGTGCCACCCGCGGGTGCCACTCGGGGTGCCACCCGCGGGCGGGCACCCGCGGAGTGGCACCCGCGGGGTGCCACCTGCTGGTGAGCACCCGCGGAGTACCATCCCGGGGTGGATATCCGTGCGTGGATACCCCGGTGCCACTCTCGTACCAAATGCGAAGTCATCCCTGTGGTCATCCTTCCGTAGTTATGCATGGTTCTACATAAACGTGTTATATTTACATCATAACGAAATCTCTTTCGCGTGTTATATTTACATCATAACGAAATCTCTTTCGTAATAACCGCAAAAGCGATTTTAAAGTAAACGGATGACCGTTTGTTTACCTGATATCAGGGAAGAGAGATCAACAGTGGCGGTGACGCCTGCGTGTCGATCCTCATCGGCGATAATGCCCACTGATCGATCTTCAGCATTTAAATCATGTGGGTGCGAAGTGCCTGCGGAAGCCATGAGAAAGGAGAAAGTAATCGTACAAAATAAAAGAACGAGAGATTTTTTGATTATGAGAAAAAGAGGTGGAGATCTATGGGTATTTATAGTGAATTAGCAGGAGTTCAAATAGGGAAAGGAATCAAAGTTCTGACCAAAATCAGAGTTTGATTAGAGTCCAAACAGGACTTGGATATTTATTTAAAATCCTTTTCCTATTCTAATGCTAATTCCTACCCAAATTAAGATCCAAAAACAAATAATCCCACTTAAAAAGAAAAAGTCTAAAGTATTTTGAAATTCATTACAAATAAATTAAAGAATTCCAAAAACTTTAGAGGGGGTTATGTAGACACTAAAAATAAGTAAATAAAATTTTTAAAAAAATATATATATATATATATATGGAAACCAGGAGAACCCGAGAATGCAACCCGGGAGAGCTCCCGCGGATTGCTACCCGCAGGAGACTTCCGCGGGTTGCAACCCGCAGGAGGATCCCGCGGGATGCAACCCGCGGGACATCCCGCAAGTTGCTTCTCGCGGGATCTCCCGCGGGTTGCAACCCTCGGGAAATCCCGCGGGTTGCAACCCGCGGGATCTCCCGCGGGAGCCTCCCGCGGGTTGCAACCCGCGAGAGCTCCCGCGGGTTGCCACCCGCGGGTTGCATCCCGCGGGAGCTCTCGCGGGTTGGCACCGACGGGAGCGATCCCGCAGGTGCCAACCCGTAGATTATTTTTCGTATTTTTTTTTGTTTCGTTTCCTTTGCTGATATTCCGTAATCCGATTTTTCAGGAGCGAATCGATCCGGATTTCAAGTCCTCTCCGTCTATAAAATACAGGATTGGACTCGAGAGAAGGGACCTTTTTTGGAGCTGGCAGAGCGATTCTTCACAGAGGGTTGAGAGAGATCAGAAGGAGCGGGTTTTCTTCACAGATCCCCTTCCAAGTTGGATAGTCAACAGAGGCAGCAACAAGACTCCACCGCCACCCGTACCCACTTAAAAAAGGGAATCCACCAATATTCCCGTTCTTGTGACTCCTATTTTCTTTTTGTAATCTGAATTCTCATTGTAATTCATCAATTTTTCAATGGAATCAAAGATACAATTTTCGGGCGTACAGTTACGGGGAGGTGGCATGTCTTGGATAGCTTTGACTTTGTCTGGATCAAGATGTATTCCTTTCGAAGTTACGACAAAGCCGAGGAATTTGCCACTAGAGACCCCCAGGAAAGACTTAGCTGGATTCATCTTGAGCTGGTGCTTCCTCATGAGGTCAAACACTGTCTTCAAATCTTTTAAGTGATCTTTTTTATTTTTGCTTTTAATTGCTAGGTCATCTACGTAGCACTCCACTGTTTTCCGGAGGTGCTCCTGGAAAATTGCATGCATGGTGCGTTGATAGGTAGCACCTGCATTTTTTAGGCTAAAGGGCATGACTGTATATCAGTATACTCCGAACGGTGTCCTGAACGACGTATGCTTCTCATCATCGGGATACATTTTTATTTGATTATATCCCGAGAATCCATCCATGAACGTCATGCACTCATACCCACAAGTATTATCTATCATAATATCAGTGATGGGTAATGGGAATTCGTCTTTGGGGCAAGCCTCATTCATATCCCTAAAGTCTATACATACTCGGATTTTTCCATTTTTCTTAGTCACGGGAACTATATTTGCTACCCAGTCAGGGTGTTCCTCGTGAATAAAGCCTGACGCGATCAACTTTTTGATTTCAGTTTCTATAGCTTCCATGATCTCTGGGCGTAATCTTCGTTGTTGCTGCTTTACTGGCTTAGATTCTGGTCGGATCTTCAATTTGTGAACCGCCACGCTTAGATCCAACCCTGGCATTTCCTCATAACTCCAAGCGAAAATATAGATGTATTCGCAGACGAGGGATATCAATTCCTTCCTTTCTTCCGAGGATAGGTTCTCACTTATAAATATGGTTTTAAGATTCTTTTCGTCTCCCATATTGATTTGGATCAGTTTATCTTCAGTTGGAGGCTCCCGTTGTTCAAACTAAATCTCCCACTCCCTATTAAGATGCTTGTCCCAAGGGTCGTCTCTTTCTGGTGAGATTTCCTTCAAATCTTCGTCTTCGTGGATCACGGAAGCCATGTTCACGGATACCTCGTGGAAGATCACACCTGTGCTGACATCTGAATCCTAGCATGATGATTCTGACGACTGATCGTACTGTCTTTCCTCAGCTTTGTCGCTTGAGGAGGCCTCGGAAGTGGTGACGCATCCCAACCCCCTGCCGATTTTCTGGTAGTAGTCTGGCGTCTTCCCTTCGGGGATAAAAGATTGAAGGATTGTCTTCCTTCCTTTTTCTAAATTCAACCCCCTGCCTTCTGCCAGATTGTATCCCATTTTCTTTATTATTTCACGGGAATTTTCATCGTAATGGAAGAACTCGGGTTTTCCCTGTTGTTCCTCAGAATCTGAACATTTCTCTATGTTCCTATGACTTGCTCTTCCAAATACTATGGCCTTTTGGGTTCCGCTTTGGGGAGGGACCTCAAAAATAGCTTGGTCAGCCCTTTCAACGTCATCACTTAAGTCATATAAGGATGATCGGATAGGTGCTTGGAAGGAAGTTAGAGAATATATCTCATTTACACAGTCGCTAAACGCTTCTGTGCTAGTGCTTGAGGGCTCAGAATCAACACCAGAAGAATAAGTAAATTCCAGATTTTCATCTATCACCCATTCACCTTCAGAGTGAACAGCGTTATTTACATCAAGGCCTTCGAGACTTATCACAATGGGCTCACCATCCCAAATTACATCCTCAGATTTCGAATCTTCGGATCCTGATTCTGTATCAGCCTCTTCGCCACTATCAGAGTCGTCTTGAATGGATCGACCTGCGACGCCGAACGCATCTTGATACAGTAACGCATCAGTAAAGTAGTTTTCAACTCCTTTGAAGGGTTGTTTATCCGCAATGAGTGTCTTCACGTTCGCATCTTCATCGACGTACTTCATGCATTGGTGTAACGTGGAGGGCACGATTAGGTTGCTATGGATCCAGGGTCTCCCCAACAGCAGGTTGTATGACGTGTCCGCATCTATCACGTAACACGTGACTTCCATTTTCAGGTCGCCGATTTGACACTTGAGCTTTATTTTATCCAGGGGTCTACTACCGTTAGCATTGAACCCAATGATAGTAGTGTTGGTTGCGGCCAATCTGTTCATTGGCACTCCAAGATATCGTAGCATTCTTCGCGGCATGATGCTCAAAGCCGAGCCTGGATCAACTTGAATACGATCAATCTCCGTAGACCCTATGTATCCTTTGTAATAAAAAGGGCGATGATGCTTATTACTGACTTGCATATCTTCCGGAGAGAAGGTGACGCAAGGGATGTTTTTACCAGAGATCTGGTGACATGTCGCGCAAAGAGATTCTCCATCTTCGATCATCTCTGGTATCTGCGCCAAGAACACTTTCGAATCTTGCAGAGCCTCTCTTAAAGCTTTCCTAGTAGATTTGGAGAACTTCAGGAGCTCGTACAAGGTTATCCTAGCAGGGATATTGGCCAACTGTATTAGGATGTCGAACTGGAATGACTTTCTCGAGTCTTCCACAAATTCTTTTCCCTTCTTCCTTAGAGATTTGTCAAACTTCAGCTCCTTTTGCTTGACTTTCTCTGGAGGTGGTTGAGAATCTGTTGTTTGGCCATAATTCTTTAAGTAACCTTTTCCCGAACGGGTCCCCGTGGAGGGGGGGTCTGCATCGGCGAACAAGGAATTTTTGATTTCTTTTTCCGAATCGGTCAGAGGAGAAACGATATCATCGTCTTCGGGAATTACAGAAACGACGTTGGAGGTGAAGACCCTCTCTCTTTGCTTCTTTCCAGATGAACTGGAACTCCATTGTTCATCATTTAGGAGATCAGGATGTACCCATAGTATCTCTCCCCTATCAGTTTCAAAGGGGAATAGTCATTCTTTTGTTGTTGGTGTGGGTCAAAATTTACGACTTGCATCGTGCCTTTATGGATGGGCTGCACTCCATCTTGAACTATTGACTCTATCCAGTGGGGCGCTTTACCGAACTTGACGGTCACCATATTCGCAGTCACCTTCTTCTTGTGCTCTTGAAGTTTGATGACATTAGCATCCACTAAGGCTTGAATTTTATTTTTAAGGATGTAGCAGTTTTGGGTGGGGTGGTTAATGATCCTATAGTAGACATAATAGTTGGGATCATTAACTTTCCCAGCTTGCTCTGGACGTTTAGACTCTGGCAACTTCAGCATCTTCTTACTCATGAGGAGGTTGAAAATACTCTTCGTGTGCTCATCCTCAAAGGAGTATTCCTTTTGCAGCATTCGCGTCTGAGGATGAAGTTTCGGGGAAGTCTTCGCAGGTTGTGGCGCGTCAGTAACTATTGTTTCCTTTTCCTTATATCCTCGGGGTCGGGACTTATAGCTGTTATCACCACTTCGCTTCGGTTTCTCCTCGCCTCCCTCTTCTTCAAGCCTTTGCGCAATTTCTTCAGCTTCTTCAGTTTGTAGGGCGAGATCCTTCTAAGTTGAGGACTTCACCGCCCCCATCCTGGCTAGAACCTTAGTCGATAAATTATGTCGACAGGTTTCTACCAGGGTCTTTTCTGGCATCCCATACGGACATCTGAGAGAATCGTTCCGGAACCTTTTGATGAAGTCTCGGGCTGACTCTCCTTTCTTTTGTTTAGCGGCTAGAAGCGCCGGCATTGATACCTCCGTATCATCTTCATACAATCTAGTGAGAAAGGCCTTCTCCATGTTGCCCCAGGAATTGATGGTTCCCGGTTCTAATCTCCGGAACCATTCAAAAGCTAGTTCGGTTAAGGTACTAACAAATACTCTTGTAATAATAGGGTCATTTCCGAATAAATGCCCTGTCTGCGACTTAAAATAGTAGAGGTGTTGGTTTGGCGATCCTCTACTATCAAAAGATTTGAGCTTCAACGGTTTGTAGCTTTCTGGGAACGGTACCGTTTCCCACTCCATGGGATATGACCTTACCATACCCAGTTCTTGTAGGTCACCCTTATGCATGAGGGCGTTCAGTTGGTTCTGGAAGCTCTCCATCCAGACAGTATTTGTGTTTCTCTCCTGGTGCATGGAGCGGTTATCATCATCTTTATGATGCTCTTCTTCTTCTCGATTGTTATGAGGACCGTGACCTTCTTCTTTAGTCTTCTTTCCTGTATTCTTCAGTTTAGCTTTTTCTAACTCTATCAGAACATGTAGCATATCTTTAAGCTCGCTGATGGCGTTCTACTGTTGCTGGATATGCCTATCTTGCTCCTCCATTCTCCGCATGAACTCTTCTGGGATATTGTTCTGCATCATATATGCAGAGGCGGAGTCTTCTCAGAATGAATCAGACGTCTGTGATTCAACCATAATAGACTTGGCTATATCCTCTTCATCAGATGAGATCCCGGCCATCTGTCTTTAATTCATAGGGATCGCCACCCCGACTTTTGAGTCGAGTGTGCCAAAAAACTCCTCGCTCTTCGTTGGATGGGTCTTTCGAACTCGAAGAGAGCTCTGGGTCAAAAGCTTCTTCGGAAACTTTCTTCGCCTTCTTTTTCTTTTTCTTTTCTCCAACGCTTATCATGTTGGAGGTCATCGCGGGATATTCCGGCTCAGAAAACTCGAGTCCGCGTTGTCTCCTTTTTGCCAATTGGGATGACGATGTTGACGGAATCGACAATCGACAAAACACCGAGGATTGGGCATGAGTTGAATAATGACAGTGAGACAGTACTGTATTGATCAGTCATTCACAATGGCATTGAGATACATGGGATTCTTCTCTTCTTCTATTTAGAAGTTTCCTAAGATCTCTTGTACTGGAGTCCCTTGTGATGGGCTCATTTGTAAGAGATAACTTCAGGGACGGTAGAGTTTCAGCCTCGCGGATAGGCATGCACCTTCTGGGAATTTGAGATTCGTGAGCTCCTTCAGATTTTCCCCTTGGGACGCGAATGTATGCTTCGTGTTGATCATAGACAACTTTGACGGGTTCACTCTGCTTCCTGTAGGAAACATGAGTGAATCCCTCTGCATCTTGACCAACCTCGCCCTTAGGCTTCCATATTTGGATCGTAGGTTTCTGCCGAGATGAGTTGGCAGTTTCCTCTTGTTGCGCATTCCTGTGAAGGGCACGAGCTTTACTTCTCCTTAGGTTTCTCCTTATTGTACGAGTGAGAGGAACCTCCTTCTCCGCATGACAGCTTTGCAGAGCGGGTGGTGGTCGCTTCCCCTTGTTGAAGCGGGGACCTTGGTCCACTTTGCTTGAGAGATCAAGAGTCTTTATCGGAACTGGCAGAGAGCTCGTTGTTAAGGAAGGGGATTTCGGATGATCTTGGTCCGTTGATTCTCTCAATTGGGCTATTGCCATCTCCTTGGGAATTGACCCCTTGGAAATTTTATGGTATCCCCTTAGGGAAGTAGGGCTCTTGGAGCCTGAAAAAAGAAATTTTTCATATCTTTGTTGGTCGACGGAAATGGTGAGCGAGTCAACCATACTACCAACTGGGATGTTGTCGGATTGAGCCACCACCAAGTCACCGGAGGTGATGGTACTCTCCAGCGGAGTCGCCAATCTTCTGTTCACCATGAAAGTTGCACGCTCTTTATATCGAAGTATTTTCAATAAAAGGGTTACAATCGGACGGTTTCCCGTTTACAGAAGATTAGGAAGATAACTTTTCCTCTTTGTTTAAGGTTGGGTTTCTAGGTAGCTATGGAGGACGATCCTGCTCTTCGTTGACACTCCGTACAATCTCTCTCAGCTGGCTAAAAGGAAAAGAAAAAGCGGCTCTCTACTCTTGATCACAAGTGGTAAATTTTGAGAGAAGATGTCCGTCTCTATCTGTGTTTGTCTCTCTTGCTCCCCGCCTTTTATAGGGGGCTTGGAGTAACGTCCCGCCATATTTGCTCTACCGTTAGCTCTCACTACTCGAGAAGTGCCGCCATGTTCGTTAGGTGGTTATTCCCACGATCGAAGTAACGCCGCTGTATTCGTTTGGCAGTTATTCCCACGATCTGAGATGGCAATTCTTCTGTTCGGGTCGGTGACTTTGTATTAAACCCCCACCCGAAAGCTATGGGTAGTGTCGCGAATCTCAGCTTTAGATTCGCGAACCTGTTCCATCACCTGGATCGCAGACCTCATTTTCTTAGATTCGCGGATCTCAGTTCTTAGATTCGCGGGCCTCAGTTTCTTAGATTCGCAGATCCGGTGAGTTGCAGGCTTCCGTCTCTGAATTCATGGATTTGCCTTGCTTTTCCAGAATTTTTCGCCGACAACAGTAGAGTGAGCGGGGACTAGATACCTTTCCGAACTAACCAATAATGAACCCCAACTGTAACTCATCTTAGTCTATTTCATCGCAAGTTCACCAATTTATTGCCATTCACATACCCAGATCTGGCAAGCAAGTGGACAATAATGTAGCCATGCTCCCTGATCTCACTCTTACTATTTTGCAGGCTACACCATCTTTTCCATCTCTTTCTTCACATCTATCTCCATCACCTCCATTACCATCAAATGCTCATTTGGAAGAACCTGCTTCTAAGCCGAAAGCACCATATCCCAATCGGTTTAGGAAGCCTTCACCGAAAGTAGAGAAGATTCTTGAAATATTTTAGCAGGTGAAGGTTAATATTCCACTCCTTGATATTATACAATAGTTCCTACTTATACCAAGTTTCTTAAAAATTTGTGTACTAAGAAACGAGTAAGAAACGTTCCTAAGAAAAAAATTTTACGACAAATATATCGCAAATCCTCTCTAGCTCCTTGCTTGTCAAATACAAAGATCCAGGATCCTCCACAATCTCATGCACCATTAAAAACACTACGTTTGATAGGGCATTACTTGATCTAGGGGCAAGTGTTAACACTATTTATCAATAACTGGGGTTAGAAAAATTTTAACCTACCAAGATCACATTACAGCTAGCTAATCGTTCAATCAAGAGACCAGTTGGTATGGTTGAAGATGTTCTCATTAAAGTCGGCAAGTTCATCTTTCCAGTAGACTTTATTGTCTTAGAAACTGAGCCGATTTCCAATCCATAGAATCAAATTCTCATTATCTTTGGTAGACCATTCCTTGTAACTTCAAATGCATTAATTGATGGCAGGAGTGGCCTCACGAAGCTATCATTTAGGAATATGATTGTGGCATTGAACATATTCAATATGAATAAGCACACAATAAGCTCTCTCATTGAGGTAAACATGATCACAGTTTACACTCTTATTCTACCTCTTGTGCTAATGATGAACTCTCATTTGAGTAAATTTTTGAAGATGAGCTCATATTGTTAGATGAATTGGCACATACTGATTCTACATATGATGACACTTGTGTAAGTATGCCATTTATTTATGAGCAAATTTTTGAGGATTTGTTTGCAGAGGAGCTCCTATTATTTCGTGAGTTAGAACGGCCACCACCACACTTCACGGCTAGTTCACTTGATCATATTGCACTCTTCTCACCTCATGATATTCCTACATGTGTGCTTGTTACCAACGATAATTGGCAGGTTTATAATAATGAATTCTTTAACCCAATTAGTAATGGTTATATGTGGACAAAGAAAAAGTAAGGGTGACATAAGAAACATACAGGTAATTTTTTGACTTGTAAGAGAATGATGAGATAAAATAATGCACTCACTTCACGTTTGAAATAAACACACGTTATGAAAGTGGGAAGCGATCGAGAGGTCGTAACTGCTTTTCATACGTTAATAGGGTGAGATCGTAACTTTTCACTACTCTCATTATTTGTATAATATTTGTACAATAGTTTTCATATTTATTTTACCACTCTCGATTCATGTATGAGGGCATACACAAGTTTAGGTGTGGGGAGTGGGTTAGGATATTTTATTCATATTTTTCTAGGTTTTTTAGTTTTTTTTTAGAATTTTTATTTTACTTTTAGATTTTTGAATTTCTTTATTTTACACTTTGGATAGTTTTTAGGTTAAAAAAATTTTTTAAAAAATATAAAAAAAGTAAAAAAAAATCTAAAAAAAAGTAAATAAATACAAAAATATTTTATTTAATAAATCAACCTAATTACTAATAAAAGAATAAATTTAGATTTGAAATTTGATAGGAGAGTAGATTGGATAATACACTTAGAATTTTATGAAAAAATAAAAATCTAAAAAATAAATATCACTAACAGTAATTTTGAGGTAAGTATACATCTATTTTTTATTTCACAATAGTTTATTAGGTTAAGGAGAAAGATGATAACGATTGAGTAGTCTTCTCTCTCTAAACAAGAAAAAAAGGAATAAAAAGAAGAAAAAAAAGAGGGTGAGCCTAGCATTTAAGGTAATAATATTTTAGAAATGAAAAAAAAGAAAATAAGAGTATGATTTGAGTAATCGGATATTTTGCGCCTAAGCAAGCATGAATATTCGCATGAAAGGTGAAATATTCACAAAAAAATTGAAAAGTATTAAAAATACAAATAATAAATCAATCTAATTACAAATAAAAGAATAAATTTAGATTTAAAATTTGAAAGGAGAGTAGATTGGATAATACACTTAGAGTTTTATAAAAAAAATAAAAAACCAAAAAATAAATATATGTAATAGTAATTTTAAGGTAAGTATACATCTAGTTTTTACTTCCCAATAGTTTATTAGGTTAAGGACAAAGATAATAACAATTGAGTAGTTTTCTCTTTCTAAACAAGATAAAAAAGAAAAAAAGAATAAAAAAAGGGATGAGCTTGATATTTAAGGCAATAATCATAAAAAAGAAAAAAAAAAGGTGAGCTTGGTATTTAATAATCCTTTTGAAATGAAAAAAAAAAAAGAATATAAGAGTATGTCCGAGTAATCGGGTACTTTGCGGCTAAGCAAGCTTGAATATTCAAATGAAAGGTAAAATATTCGCAAAAAAAAGAGTATGATCCGAGTAATCAGATACTTTGCGCCTAAGCAAGCATAAATATTCGCATGAAAGGTGAAATATTCGTAAAAAAAAGAGGAAAAAAAGTAAAAATTATTAGAGAGAAGTGATTAATCATGAGTTAGAGTTTGAGTTCAAAACCAAAGTAGACTATCACACGTACACGTAGATATATAGGAGCCAATGAATTATCTATTAGTGAGTATTGAAATATAAGATTTGAATTTTTGATTAAAATAATAGATATATTTTATATGATACTTAACTTAAAAACTGATAATCTAAATGCGTTTTTGAGTTTGTATATTAGTGAGATTAATTGAAGAAAATATCAAAAAAAGATTATTCTTTTTTTTGTATAATTTTTTTTATTTTTCTTGATTTTTTGTTATCCTTATTTTTCTTTTCTTATTTCCTTAATCTAACTTCTTCACAAATTTTGTAGGTATATTCACTGCAAACTCTCATAAGACACAACTCATCCTTTAGGGTAATCTAGAGGTTTAACGACTTGTTGAACATGCTAAGTGCAATCGCGATTCCTGCGAAAGTGAGTTAGTTTTTTTTCTTTTTCTTTATAGATCTAGGTTTTGCTCGAGCACTAGTAAAAGATAGGTGTGGGAGTGTGATGAGTGTCATATATTGCATATTTATAGCCTCCATATTATCTATTTTTGTATATAAATAATGCTACTCGGGTTTAGTGTGTTTTTCAGATAAACCTATTTCTACAAAGAGATGGCATAAACTCAGAACCGGATTAGGAAACCAAGTCCAAAAAATAGTTAAAAGTGAGTAAAACTACATGATCATAAAGTTGTAGAAACCTAAATTTCAATATAGTCATTTATATCAAAAGAAGAGGAGCAGAACTTCATGCTGAAGAAAAACGGGGCCAAGACTTCACAATTTTGCCGCTATTTGGCGGCATTTGCCGCTATTTGGCAGCATTTGCCACCATTTGCTGGCTTAATGGGCCCCAATCTGGATAAGATTTTTACGAGGTTTTTGATGTAATTTTGTAGTTACTTACTTGTACTCAGATTAGGGTTTGATTCTTCGAGAGCTATATGTTGTCCATAACCTTGTAATCTATGATTTTTATGATATAATTTTGTACTCGTAATTATAAATAAAATTAGGATTTTGCCGAAGGGGTGACGACCGCCATACCAAACTTCAGAGGTATCTTTGGCTATTCATCATTGTTCTTAGGCAATTTTCTTTTATTTACTTTTTAGTTTAATTTAATCTTACTTTCTAGATTAGATTTTCTTGCTTTCATGAATAAAATGATGATTTTGATAGTTAGAACTATGAATAGCTAAGTTAGTTTAGCACTAGGATATAGATGAAACTAGGAATCAATCATGTAAATTGCTCTTTATTATTTTCTTCCTAAAGTAAAAATAAAAAAAGATATGATTTTTCCATGAAAAGATTAAAATACAATAACTCAGAAATTAATACTTTGATAGGTTATACTTGAGTTAAATTTCTTGATAGCCTGTGCTTAATTAGTATTTGGGATTGTTAATTTCCATATTTTTATCAAATTATCTAATGATTTAGCTTGTTTTTATGCAAAGTAGTTTTTTTAATGAGTTATGCTTGCACATCACTTGATATCTAATACTTAGAATACTTTAAATAAAAATTAAAACTAAAAGATCAATTTTTATGACAGAAAGAAGATAATAAAAAAATACATTGTTGTGAACTAGTGGAATCTATATTCTAGGTTAATTAGAATAAATCAAATTCAACTTAGAATCCTTTGTTAGTCCGTTAGAATAATAGGATTGGAAAACACTGAAACACCTTAGACTCTCGTGGGAACGACCTATTTGCGTTACAACTGGCACTATGTGCTTGTAGTAGATTTTTCACATTAGTCTCCTTCTCCCTGTATCTTCTATGGTCAGGCACAAAGGTGTGTGATCGAAGGTTGGACAGTTGATTATTATTACTAATACCAGTGGATGGAGGTTCCCCAACTTATGAGACATCAAGATTCTATCGAGCTTAGCCAGATATGGCTACTCTCTCATGTTTGTCAACTGACTAAGAGAACATGAATGATCTCTCATTTAGTGGTAAGTCTAATTGGGCTAATTCCTGAATTAGATTATTAAAGGTTTCTATATCTCTACCATTCCTCTCATCTCCTCGTGGAACCGTACTATATTGAAGTCACCCTCCATAATCCACGGCAAGTCCCATCTTTGTTTGATGCCCCTGAGTTCACGCCATAATAGAGGTCTCAAGGTTCTTTTATTTGGACCATATACTGCCATAACGAGCTGTTCCTTATTATCCCTAATGTTTCGTAATTTTACTGACAAAGAGAATCTTCCCTCCTAGCTCTCAATCTTTTTGAACAAGTTATTTTTTAAACCAATCAGATCAATGGACCAAGTCCTCCGTCCTATTGTCAATGGAAATTCTCCTCCCACCGGTAGTGTTCCAAGCTTTGAGATTGACTTTCAGATGTGCTTCCTAACACTACCCCCACACATTTGTGCCATATATAACAAAAAATAATCTGACATGAAGTTAAATACAAAAAAATGGTTATCAAATGCACTTGCCGATGGTAATGATTGTTTTTCCTTTTGGAGTTAGCTAGAGTGATTGTTTCTTCTTGCTGCATCTCCTTTCCCCCTTGCTGATCTAGAAGTCTCTTTCTTCTTTTGGACCTGTTCCCCCTTCTGCTCTGCTTTTGTTGATTATATTTGCTTCTCCTCCCCCTCATGTCCTATTTCCATGGGCTGCACCAACTCCCTCTCCTCTATATCTAGATCCATGTCCTTGCTATCCATGTCCAAAGCCGATATCCTTGTTGGTTCCACTGACTTTGGTGCCTCTCTATACCAAATTTTCAGTCTTTTGAAACTCTTCTCGACTAACATGGCTTCAATTTTGGCTTCCACTATCTCCCCATAACCCTGACTATTTTTTTCTTTTACTTTGTCTAAGGAAAAAGAATGCTCAAGCATGGCCAAAGGACCCTAGCCTTCTGCATCTAGCCACTGCTCTGTGGAGGGTTTCTTTTTGTTGGGTTCAGATGGGCCTCTAAATTCACTATTTAGTTCATCCAAACTAAGAAGGTTCGGGTCCATGGGTGCTTCCCCTTTCTTCGTGCATATCCTCCCTCTAAGAGGGTCGGTTTGACTTCCAACCCTCGAAGGATGTGTGCTTTGGGATGCACATCTCTCTTGAGCCATGCACCACTATTCTCCCAAGTCCTTTCTCTGAATCTCTGACTCTGTGGTTGACCATCTAGCTTCCTCCATCCTTTCGTCTATCCATTCTTCTTAGACCCCTTTATGACAGACTGCTAGTCCTTCACTATCCAGTTGCTAGTCCATAGAGTGTTCCCTGTTGGGTACTGTAGATGACTGCTAGCGATTGAGTTGGCTGAAAATCCAGTGCTTTCGCCATTCGGCTCTCCTCCGTCTCGCTCTCCACCTTAGCAATAGCCGATGCCACCTTTTCTCTCTTCTCTGAGCTCCGGGTCACTTAGTCGTAGCACTCTGGCTGCTGCTGCTAAGGCCTCATTAACCTTGGCCCTAGCTCTAGCTCTGGCGGCCTTCTCCTCCGCTTCGATCTTTGCCTCTCTTTTTAGCCTTTCCCATCTAATCTTTTCATAGACGTTATAGTAATTAGTGTCGTCGAATGTCGTCCTCGATAGAATGGTGAGGATGAGATTGCACTTGTATGTTCTGATGACTAAATTCATGTTCTTTGGTATTTGGTCTTCTCGTTGGCCACCCAACTTGGTTCTGGCCATAATTTTCTCCGTCTTCTCCATCGTACAGGGGTCGATGTCGAGTAATTTCTTTTGTGATTTTGATGAACGTGTCATGTTCCCAACAGTGTGATTACACTTTAAAAGTGTAATATTTTTAGTTTATTTTAAGCAAGTGTAACCCAATTTTGTTGATTAATATAATAAATTAATGAAAAATTATTTTTATTAAGTAAATTCCTCACTATGATATTTTATAGTGTTTTCTAGTATTTTTATAGGGTTTTATATAAAAGAAAATCAAAGTATATCTCAAGTGTCAGTTCATATCTGAGCAAATATAGGATTGACTGTCGATAGCCAGGGGATAGCTGTCGATAGTCATTGATTGTAAAAGACACCCAAGAGCCGCTATCGATGGGTCTGTCAAAGGGAGCGGCCTCAATTTGATTTTCTGGAGATTTTTGAGAAGAAATAAGAGTTTCTTTGTAAGTAGTATTCCTATTATGGCTTTTGTAAGGCTATAAATAGCCAATGCAATCCAAGTTTTGTAACGAGTAATGAATAAGGAAGAACGATAGATGATTATTTAGAATAGAGTTTTAGATTGAAGATTTAGTTTTTGTACTTATTTATAGAAATCAATAAAAAAATTATTTTTCTCTTTATTCATAGCTATGATGAGTATGAGTGGCTAAATTCTTGAGTTAGATCAGATGAAATAATAAACTCTAGATGATTTACTGGCATGTTTTCTATGCTTATTGGTTTCAATTATTTTATGTAAAATTGATAACTTTGATTCTCTGTTATTTTCTATGCATAAATATATCAAATAAATTATCCTATTGGGGAGTTGCTAACCAACAATTTTAGTTAAAGTAAATTTCTATCTTTAATTTTAGTTTTTAGTTAATAAAGATCCAATCTTTACTTTTATTTTTATTATCATAATTTATTTCTAATATCATACAATTACAAAACGATCCTCGAGAGAACGATCTTGCTTTATTATCCTTGTACTACTTGTTGTTCTATTGCACTTGGGAGTGTATGATTTTGATCACAGTCAAGTTTTGGCACCATTGCTGGGAATTATACTATTGTGTTATACTTTAGTATAGATTATGGCTCCTACCTTATTAATTTTTGCAATTCGAAATTTGTATAACCAATTGGAGAAGAGCTTCAAATGGTAGACTAATTCGATCGTATTCAGATCTACAAACACTTCCAATCCATCACACATTTACAACATGAGCACTAATAATAATAATAACAATGTGAATAGTAGTAATAATAATTATCATAACAAATTTGGAGATAATAATACTAATGATAACCATAGCTATCATGGAAGCAATGTGAGGAATTTACGTAATTGACCTGATAAGACAACCTAAGCTTCATGCATTCTTTGAATATGGGACTCTTTGAAATTAAATCTGGAGTAGTCCAACTTTTACCTAAATTTTATGGGATGGATTTAAAGAGCTTATATTTGCACATTTAATATTTGAAATACTTTGCTCTACCATTAATCTTCAAAACATTACTACGAAACAATTTAAACTTAAACTCTTTCTATTCTCCCTAAAAAATAAAGTAAGGATATGGCTATATTCTTTACATTTTAATTCTGTAGGAAGATGGGATGAGATGCAAAGAGAATTTTTAAAGAAATTATTTCCTTCACATAGAACAAATTATATACGAAAGAAAATTCTCAACTTCCAACAGAAAGAAGATGAACCATTGTTCGAGTACTGGAATAGATTTAAAGTTTTTCTTCTCTCATGCCCACATCATGGTTTTGAGATATTAAGGACTGTAAGTACCTTGTTGAATAATATAATCAAGCAATTTGCTGAAACATTGTGCAATGGTGAATTCCTAAATAACGGTGCTGAAGAAGCATGGGACTATCTTAATTCACTTGCTAAAAATTCACAAGTCTGGAAAAATGATGCTACTTTGGATAGACACCAATTAAAAGATAAACCTCCGAATAGAGGTGTCTTCTTAAATTGCGGAAAACTGAAGATATAACTACATGATTAATTACCATAACCAAGAAATTTGATGATTTGTTTGCAAAGAAAAGTAAAATAGTTAGAGCAATATAAGAAGTTTCAGAAGTTTGTGATATTTGCGAATAGTAAGGACACGTAATTCGTGAATGTCTAATACTTCTTGCTTTAAAGAAGTATTAAATGAACAGCCTAATACCTTAAGCACTACTCCTCAACCAGCAAACAACTCATATTCACAAACATATAACCTGGTTGGAGAAATCATCCAAATTTTCAATAGAAGTAGAATCCTCAATAATAATTTAATAATCAAAACAAACCACCCACTAATCTTCCCAACAATATATCCAACCTACTAATTAACTTTCGATATACTGAAGAGAGATTTTGAAGATAATTATTTGGAGATAAAGTAGAGAATGGATCAGATGATCCTGGAATAACAGTAGTTTGTTGAGTCGCAGCAAATGATTAATAGTCATAATGCGGCGACTTTCAGTAATATCCGCTCACTGATAAACCACTTCAATTCTGCATTGCAAATGAAGGAAGAAGGTAAGCTACCATCTTAACCGGAGGCCAGTACTTCAAATAAAGTTGAATGCATAAATGTTATTACTTCTTCCATTAATAATGGATATCTGAGATAACTGCTGCAATAAATTTAAGAAATGATAAAGTGTTTGATGAGCTGATTTAAAAAAAAATCCACCAAGGAGAAATAGGGCAATGATTTAACACAACAATCTAAAGAAGATAATTCTAAAGAACCCACTTTTACTTATTATAAACCAGTATACGATTTCCTTAAAGATTAAAGTCTAAAAATATTAATACATCTTATGTTGATATTTTGAAAATTTTCAAACAGGTACTGATCAACATATCTCTGTTGGAAGTGATTAAACAGGTAAAATTTTTTAAGGACTTCTACACCAAAAAAAGACGTCACAACGTATAAAAGAAGGCATTTCTCATAGAGCATGTAAGTACATTATTTCATTTTGGGATGCTTCTTAAATATAAAGATCCTAGATGACCTACTATTTCTTATGAGATAGATCAACATAATATACAAAAAGCTTTCTAGATTTGGGGGCTAGTGTAACTCTTTTACCATTTTGGTTTACAAGTACCTAGATTTAGGAGAACTTAAAACTACACCGATCACACTATAATTAGCCGATAGGTCTGAAATGGTTTCCTAAGGGAATTGTGGAAGATGTTCTACTGCAAATCAAAAATTTTTATTTTCCTATGGACTTTATAGTTATCGATAATGCATCAGTAAGGAACTCACATCTTCATCTTTTAGTTATTCTCGGACGTCCATTTTTAGCTATGACTAATATAGTTATTAGTTGCAGGAATGGTATGGTAAAATTTTTATTCAGAAATATGACTCTTGAACTTAATATTTTTAATATTTGTAAGCAACCAAATATAGACAATGATAAATTACAAGACATTGTTAAATTGAACAAATCCATAATGAAGGAGATATTGTATCATTGTGCATATCTGAACCTTTGGAGGTAGAATTAACAGTGAACAAAGATTTCCTTGAATATCTTGAATCCAAACATATCAATGAAGTAATAAAACACTTAACTCAAAGTTTGAATATTATGGGATGCACCCCAATAAAGGAAGTGTATGAAGAGTTACCTGAAATTACGAAAAAAAATTGATCCTATCTGACATCCAAGCACCAATCCTTAAGCTAAACTCATTACCTAAAAATCTCAAGTATGTATTTTTGGGA
Organism: Dracaena cambodiana; assembly: GCA_036321105.1. Lineage (NCBI taxonomy): Eukaryota > Viridiplantae > Streptophyta > Magnoliopsida > Asparagales > Asparagaceae > Dracaena > Dracaena cambodiana. Next base: position 24,674,810 of record JAYEPQ010000005.1, on the reverse strand, counting down.
CCTAGGGAAACTTTTTCTGTAGCCATCTCAATGCATTTTGATGAGAATCAGAAATAGCGACTACTATCGATACTAAAAAAGTATAAAGGAGCTCTTGTATGGAATATGGTGGACATCAAAGGTATGGGCCCCCTTATTTGCACACATCACATTACTTAGAAAAATGGACCCTAGCCTATTAGGCAAATGCAACAGAGGCTTAACCTTGCCATAAAAGACGTGGTTAAAACCGAAGTATTGAAACTACTTGATTTTGCCATCATCTATCGAATTGTTGATAGTATGTGGGTAAGTCAAACTTAAGTTGTTCTAAAATATAGTAGGGTAACAGTAATTAAAAATGAGGATAGAGAGATTATACCCACTTGCACTGCTACGAGTTGGTGTATGTGCATCGATTACCAAAAGTTAAATCAAGTAACAAGCAAACATCATTTTCCATTACCATTTCTTGAACAAGTACTTAAAAGGATTGTTGGGTATTAATTTTATTATTTTCTTGATGGTTATTCTGGTTATTATCAAATCAAAATTGCTTTAAAGGATCAAGAAAAGATAACTTTTACTTGTCCCTTTGGTACTTTTGCTTTTAAAAGAATGTCATTTGGATTATGTAATGCACCCGCAAAATTTTAAACGTTTATGATAAGTATTTTTAGAAATATGGTTGAAAATTATCTAGAGGTATTTATGGATGATTTCTTTGTATTTGGAAGTAATTTTGAATCTTGTTTGACTAATTTAGAATTTGTGCTTGAAAGATGTCAACAGAAAAATCTACTCCTAAATTGGAAAAAAAAAATGTCACTTTATGGTTACTAATGATATTGTGTGTTGGGCCATATAGTTTCATTTAAAAAGATAGAAGCAGATAAAGTTAAGATTGAGTCTATTTCTAAAATACCGATGCCAAAAACCGTGAAAGACATATGTTCTTTTGTAGGATATGCATGTTTCTATGAAGATTTTATAAGGATTTTAGTACTATTAGTAGACTTTTTTCCCACCTTCTTGTGCAAGATGTGTAATTTGAATAGACATAGGCATGCCAAGCAGTTTTTGAAACCCTCAAAAGAGATGCTAATCACTGCGCCAATAATGCAACCTCCAGATTGGTCATTTCAATTCGAGATTATATGCGACACAAGCAATTATGCAATTGGAGCTGTATTAGGACAATGAAGGGATAAAAAGCCTTACATGGCCTACTATGCTAGCAGCACTCTCAATGATGCTCAAACAAATTATACCACAACAGAAAAGGAGTTCCTAACTATAGTTTTTACTCTTGATAAATTTCATTCGTACATTTTAGGCTTACATGTAGTTTTTTTGTAGACCATTCGGCGCTCAAATATCTTTTATCAAAGAAAGATGCGAAGCCACAGCTAATCTGATGGATATTACTATGTCAAGAGTTCGACCTTGAAATTAAAGATAAAAAAGGAGTGTAGAACATAGTTGCAAACCACCTCTCTAGACTAACTTTTGAAAACAATAAGCTACCAATTAGAGACTTATTCCCTGATGAGCAGCTATTTTCAATTATAATAACTCCTTGGTATGTTGACATTATTAGTTTTCTTGTTGCAGGTGAAATGCCAAATCATTGGAGTGCACAAGACAAATGACGATTTCTATATAAGATATGCCATTTCTTTTTCGATAATCCTTACTTGTTTAAATGTTGTTTAGATCAAATCATTAGGCGTTGTGTGCATGACGATGAGATTCAAAGCATAATTTTTTTTGTTATACAGAAGCATGTGTGGACCACTTTTTGTCTCAAAAAATGTAGCCAAAATACTTCAATGTGGTTTTTATTGGCATACTATATTTAGAGATGCATATGAATTTTGTAAAGGATGCGAGTCATGTTAGAAACTAGGAGCATTAACTAGAAAGAGTGACATGCCTCTAACACCCATATTTACAATTGAGATATTTGATTGTTGAGGCATTGACTTCATTGGACCATTAACTATTTCCAATGGATATGCTTATATCCTCGTGTTGGTTGATTATCTCTCTAAATTGGTAGAAGCTTCAGCATGAAGAAATAATGATCAACAAACTATTATTAAATTTTTAAAGAAGCATATATTGTTCAAATTTGGAGTATCTAAAGCCATAGTAAGCTATGGGAGCTCTTATTTCTATAACAAAACCTTTGAAAATTTAATAAAGAAATAACATATCATATACAAAATTTATACACCTTATCACCCACAAAAATAGACAAGTTGAGCTAGCTAATAAGGAAATTAAGTAAATACTAAAGAAAAAGTTAATCTATCTCGCTAAGATTGGTCATTTAAACTGACCAATGCTTTAAGGGTTTACTATACAATATATAAAATACTCTTGGGCATGTCTCCATATAGAATAGTCTATGGAAAAACTTATCATTTGCCTGTAGAAATAGAGTATAAGGCATATTGAGCAATTAAATCAGTAAATCTTGATCTCAATTTAGCTGACCCATTATGCAAGTTACAAATAAATGAGTTGGAAAAGATAAAACGTGATGCATATGATAAATCAAGCATTTCAACATGAGAAAATGAGAATATGGCTTGATCAGCACATCACACACCGTATTTTTCATTCTTATGATAAAATGCTATTATACAATTCACGCTTTCATCTATTTCTGGGAAATTTGCATTCACGATGGACAGGATCGTTCATATTTAAAACTGTAAATCCACATTATGCAATCAATATCGAAAATCCAAAGAATGGTCATATTCAAGATAAATGGGAAACAATTGAAGTACTACTTGGAATTTCCAAAGAACTCAGAGAAATCTCATGATCTAGTGGATTGATGTGATAAATCTACTACAAGCATACAGTGTCAGTTGTAGCGCTTTACAGGTCATTCCCACGAGAATCTAAGATGTGCGTTCTTGCTTCTCATATTATTCTAAAGAGCTAACTATTGATTCTAAATTGATATTTGTAGTTATTCTAATTAGTCTAGGATATAGAATTCACAAGTTCACAACCAAGTATTACTTTTATTATTTTCTTCCTATCATAAAAACTGATCTTTTAGTTATAGTCTTTATTAAAGTGTTCTAAGAATGAGTTATCAAATGGCGAGCAAGCATAACTCATCAAAGATACTAATTTTCAGAAAAGAACTAAATCATTCGATAATTTTATGAAAAAGATGAAAATCAATAAGCCAAACCCCTAATTAAGTATAGGCTATCAAGAAACTTAACTCAAGTATAATCTATCAAAATATTAATCTACGAGTTGTCGTATTTTAATCTTTACATGAAAAAATCATATCTTTATTATTTTATTTTAGAAAGAAAACAATAAAAAATAATTATATGGTTGATTCCTAATTTCATCAACATTCTAGAGCTAAACTTAGATAGCTACTCATGTTACTAACTAAAAAATCCTATTTTTCTTATGAAAGCGATTAAAAATCTAAACTAGAAAGTAATTAAATATATCTAAAAAGCAAATAAAATATTTCTACTCACTAGGAAGCACTGAACAGTAATGGAATTATCTCTGGAGTTCGGTATAGCGGTCATCACCCTTTTGGCAAAACCCTATTTTTTTTTTAATCAAAGTGTATCTAAAAATTATATAAAACACTAATTTAAATTGATATGGCCAATATATAGGCCTCAGAGTACCAAACCTTAATCTGAGTACAACTGAATAGCAAAAAACCTTAATCTGAGTACAACTGAATAGCTAAAAACTTACATCGAAGGCCCTGTAAAAATTTCAGTAGTTTTGGGCCCGACATCACCGGTAAATGGCGGCTTTTGCCACCATTTGGTGGCAAAACAGTAAAAAATTGTCTTTTGAATTCTTCTGCATGAATCTCTAGCCTTGTTCTTCTCTTCTAACTGACTGTATTTGACTTTGATTCTCTGTAGCTTCAAGTTCTTGTAACTTTATTTACTTTTAGCACTTCTTGGACTTGGTTTTTTATTCATCTCAGAGTTTAAGTCATCTCTTTGTAGAAATAGGTCTAATCTGAAAAACATACTAAAAATACCCGAGTAGCATTATTTATATACAAAAATAGATAATATAAGGGTTATAAATATACAATGTATGGAACTCATCATGGATCCTCCAACATCTCATTGATAAGGGCTAAATGAAGACACTATGTATATTATTGTATATATGTATTAACAATTTATTTTATAGCTATTACAACATGAGTACCCGACCAAGTTAATTTCTAAGCTCTCTCTACTTAAATTTTTTACTTATTCTTGATTAATTAAATGGATATATTGATTCATTGAGAACAATGTGTATTTTAAGTTGGAGGGATGACTTATAAAGATAACATAGTTTTGATACCTATGATGATTTTTAACGATTGTATTTTCAAAAATAATTCTAAAAAAAAATAAATAAAAATTTCTTTCATAGATATTAACTTCAGAAACAGAAACTAAATTTTAGTTTAGAATTAATTTTACAACTAGACATTAACAATTAGAATTTAGAAATAATATTAGCTTAAGAACTAATAATAATAAAAAAATAAAAACAAAATTTTTGGCTTGACAAAAGTTCTTAATAGAGAGCCGATGTCGAAGTTACTGTCGAAGTGGCTGTCGACAATGAGCTCTATAAAATTAAAAAAATTATCTATCCGAGAGCGGCTGTCGAAACTGCTATCGAATCAGTTGTCGACAGCCATCAGTGGAGAGGCTTAGTTATAAATAGATTTTTGAGTTCTTTTACTCCACAATCAAAACCCTAGCTTCTTTCTACAACAATCTACTCCCAAGATTCCTCCTTCCGATAGCCAAGGCTATTCCCATGCAATTTTCTTCGAGTTTTCATCAATCTCCAGGCAAGTAATCTCTCTTCTCTTTGATCTCTATTTGATTTGGTCTAAGTTAAAAATAGATATTTATCTCAAAAACCTAGATCTATAATTTATATGAACGAATTTGAGAAAATCAGAGTTAGATTTTTACTTCTTGGTAGATTTGGGATAGTTTAGCAAAGTTATAAGGATTTTTGATGATTTTTATAAAATTATTGATATTATATGCTGAAATCAAGGGTATGAAAAGTAAAAAACTCACCTTTTAATATTACATTTTAGGGTTGCTTGTATAATTATCATATCAAATTCATAGAATAATAGTGGGAAAATATGGAATTATGTGGATGAATTTAATTCTAAAAAAATAAAATACAATAAGAGAAAAGAAATTAATGAAAGAAAATTAATAACTAGAATAATCATGTGATTAATTCATGCAGAAGTTTTTGGAATAATAATAATTATTCTAAGTTGTTTACTTTTGGCTGATTTTTACAGAATGGTACCATTGAAATAAACAATTTTTAAGAGGTCAAGAGTAGAATCCTCTGGCTCATCTTTTCCATAGAGAATAAGACCTAAAGGCAAATAAGAAAATCTTGAAGAAGTATAATTATTTCAAACTTTAACGTGCAGTCGACTACTAAAAAATAAATGAGAATTTGGCCTTCAGAGCACAAATACTAGCCTCAGAGTTGGAAGCATACACAAGAAATGTACATGAACCTACATGCAATGAAATTGCATGTGAGTTTTACTCTAACTTGCAACCAAAAATGAAAGATCAATATGGATACTCCATTGTAAGTGCAGAAAAATACCATTCACAAAGGAAGAAAATCTTAAGGATAATCCTTGTACCCGATGTGCCTGAGGAGCACCTACTTTTGTAGATAACGTGAACGATATACTAAGCGGCTCTCGCCGGTTCAAAGAGCTCTGCAAGAATTTAAGTGATGTTGCATTCAATTATAACTTTTTGAAGGTTAGCTATGTCAGAAAGGAGTACGTCTTGGTGAGTCTTTTTATTAAATATAATATACTACCATTCTCTGCAACAACAGAACTATATTCAAGAGATGTAGTATTGTTAAATATGATTTTTGAAAGACGCGCATTCGATTGCACATCCATCATGTACTTTACTATAGTTCAATGCATGGATCAAGTCCATGAGTGTATCCGGTATTCGAAATTGGAAAAACTTCATTTAATTTTGCCAAAGCATGAGTGCCTGACATGCCCAGCAGAAACAGCAGGTGCAACAAGAATAACAAGATGATGCTGCCCCACATGCTAGTCACGAGAATAAGATCAAGGATGTGTCAAACAAAGGCAAGATCAACGAGACACAGCAGATGCAATGGCCCAACCAACTGAAGTAACACTCCACATGATTAATGAGTCAATCATAAAGGTGACAAGTGCCTTCACTACGCTAATGAGAATTATTGAAGAACAGCAAGCCCGAGCCGAGCATTGTCAACAACGTCCTTATCAGCTTATCACCAGAGTATTCAGACAAGGCTGGTGAGGATGCTCCTGTTTCTGTAGATGAGGACAAAGGGACGAGGTAGGGGACCACAGGGTTCCATCCATATCAAAGACACAAGTAACAAGAAGGTCTTCATCAGAGATGTTATTGACATCGACTGCAAAAAGGAGTAAATTTTTTGAGAACCAACAAAAGTAGATGTATTCTAACCTTAATTTCTTACATTATTTCTTAGTGTATTACTTTCATAGTTATGTTTTTGATGAACTGAGGACATTGCATAATTTAAATTGGGAGTGGAATAGAAACATTGTACTGTACTATATAATAATTAAGTAACATAGTTTTTTAAAAAAATTAATTTCTTTAAAGTAAAAAAGTAAGATTAGAAGTACTTTATATTGCATATCTATAAGGTAGATATCGTAATTTTGATACTTATATGATAATAGTTTTTATGTAATCTTAATTGAGATTTTAAATCCTACAATAAGTCATAGTGAGTTGATAACAAAGAGAAAACTTAAAAAAGAGACCTATCATATATAAAAAAAAGAAAAAAAGAGTGTGCCTGGTACTTAAAGCAATATATTTTGAATATATAAAAAATATATATAGTAAATAAATAAGAGAAAGTAAGTGTTACGTAGTTGGGTTCGTTGCGCCTTGATAAGCATGCGTATTAAAACAAATGATAATTATAAACTTTTATTATAGTCATGAGCTGAGTAACTAGGCATTTGTGTCTCGATAAGCATGAATGTTCACATGAAAGGTGAGTGTTTATGAAAAAAAATATATATACATATATATATATATATATATATATATATATATATATATATATATATATATATATATATATATATATATATATATATATATATATATATATATATATACACACACACACATATGAAAAGGGTTCCTATAAGTTTGAATGGAGTTTGAGAATTAACAAGGCTTATATACATGCTCGCGAGAGTGTATAAAAGAGGATAATTGAAAGTAAAATCATATCTACGATACGATTTAAATGATCATGATGGATATATAGGGGTATTAGATTATAAGTGATTTATTAAGATTGATATTTTCATAAAAATCTGTGTATGTATTTCTAATTAAGTTTGATATGGAAAAGAAGTAAAAAACCAAAAAAAATATATAGTATAGATAGTAATAATAGGATACTAACATTTTTAATTTTTTTTATTTTACACTTATCCTTATTTTTAATTTTTATTTATTTTTTGATCTCAAATATTTTTTGATGCTTGTGGGTAATATCACTAAAAACCTTCACGGGACAATACTCATCTACTAAGATAACCTAGGAGTTTAACGGGTTGTTGCACGTGCTAAGTGCAATCGTGATTCCTACGAAAGTGAGTTAGAATTTACTTATTCATTTAGGTCTATAGTTTATTTTCTTTAGTTTATAAATTTGCTATGAACTGGCTAAACTCAAGTTGAGAGGGAATCACACTTGAAAGGTGTAATATTTTTAGTTTATTTTATGCAAGTGTAATCCAATTTTGTTGATTAATACAATAAATTAATGAAAAACTATTTTTATTAATCAAATTCTTCACTATGATATTTTTCTAGTGTTTTAGGAGGGTTTTATATGTAAGAAAATCTTAGTATTGAAGCGTATTCAAGAATCAATTTAAATTTGTGCAAATACAAGATTGACTATCAACAATTAGGGGATAGCCATCAACAACCATCGATTGTAAAAGACATCTGAGAACTGCTACCTATGGGTCTGTAGAAAGGAGTGACCACAATTTGATTTTTTTTAGAAATTTTTTAGAAGAATTAAGAGTTTTCTTATAAATAGAATTCCTATTAGAGTTTTTATAAGGCTATAAATAGTCAATGTAGCCCAAGTTTTGTAAAGAGTAACAAATAAGGTAGAACAATAGATGATTATTTAGAATAGAGTTTTAAATTCAAAATTTAGTTTTTTCTACTTGTTCATAGAAATCAATAAAGGAATTCTTTTTCTCTTTAATCATAGGTATGATGAGCGTGAGTGGCTAAATTCTTAAGTTGAATCATATAGAATAACAAATTCTAAGTGATGTATAGATTGTTTTCTATACTTATTTGTTTTAATTATTTTATGTGAAATTGATATATTTGATTCTCCGTTATTTTTTAAGGGATTTAGATATAATTTTGAGTTTTTGATGTTTTATCTTTTGATGTTTTATCTTTTGATAATATATGCGTTATTTAGTTTTTGATATACCGTAGACTCTTTACGCATGGTGTATGCTTAGACCTTGAATGTTTATTTTTATTATTCATATTGCATGTTTAGTTAAAATTCAAAAATTCATATAGGATTAATCGAGAGAAATTATTCAAAGTATCAAACTTATAACTTTATATATTTTGTATTTTATTAAATTATTTTCCGATTGTAGGAAGACCACGTTATCTATACAACTGAGATAAAAATCATAACTATATTCAGTAAATTATCCTATAGGAGAGTTACATCCATCTGACAATAATTTTAGTTAAAGTAAATTTTTATTTTTAAATTTATTTTTTAGTTAATAAATATCCAATCTTTATTTTTATTTTTAGTATCGTAATTTATTTCTAGTGTCACACAATTACATAACGATTCTCGAGAGAATAATCTTGGATTACTATTTGCCGATCTTTTACACTTGGGAAGATCGAAGTTACAGTGCAGCGGTAATCCCTTTAGCCCAGTCCATACTTGGAGGGCGAATCTGTATATGTGGAGCCCCTGGCCTCCTCTCCCCTCCATCTATTAACATGGAAGTATGATTCTCCGTTCTTGCATGGCTAGAGGTGACTAACGGGCCGGGCAAGCCGTGCCGTGCTCGGGCCGAGGCCGGCGGTGCCGACGTTACGGCCGCCGTTTTTTTTTTTTTTTTATAGAAAAATAGCCGTTGGGGTGTTTAGGGGGGTTTTTGCAAATTTCTTTTGCAAATAGCACCCCAACGGCTATTTTTATAGCCGTTGGGGGGTTTCTTGCAAAACAAATTGCAGATTTCTCCCCCAACGGTCAAAATAGCCGTTGGGGGGTTTTTGTAATTTTTTTTTGCAAATTAAAACATTTTCTTTCTCTATAAATATCTCAATATCTCTTCTATTACCATTCATCATTCTTATACACTAAATTAATTCTAAAAATCCTCCTAAAATCTTTAATTTTCAAGAAGTCTCAAGCAAAGCAAGTAGCAAGTTTCAATAAAGTGATCAAGAAGTCTCAAGTAAGCAAGTCTCCCAAACAAGATCCAAGCAAGTTTTCTCATTGAAGCAAGGTTTTTTTCGCTATTTCGATTTCCAGCTTCATCTCTCTAACTAGTAACTAGATATTTTACTCTCTCTCTCAACTAGTTCAGCGGTTAACAGGTATTTATAATTTAAACTTTTTTTGAGAATTTTAATTTGTTTTCTTTGGGATTTAATTAAAATGGATCCACACTCGTCTGGCGCTTCTTACTCTCAAGCAACGGGTTCTTTTATTCCATTTTTAACTAAATGTAATGAGATTATATTTAATATAACATTTGTTTTTATCTTATAACTCCTTTTTTTTTTTTTTTTTTTAAAACCCAGGCCTGCTTTGCCGTGCCAGCGGACCGAGCCCGGGCCGACCCCCGGGCATTCGTGCCGTGCCGGCGGCATGGCACGGTGGTGCCGGGAACCGGCCCGGGGCGGGCCAGGCCAGGCCTGGCCCGTTAGACAGGCTTATGCATGGCCATGTCTTCCTAGACAATAAGTAGTTGAGGGCATTCGGATTGGGGAATTCCTCCGGGAATTTGCAGGTCCGCATTGCTGCGGGCTCCAGTACCCGTTGTTGAAGGTCTCGGACATACCCCTTAATGCCTTAAGCACATCTTCAACCTCAGCTTCCCCCTATGGTAAACGATGACCCCTATTGTTTTTGCAAGGTGCTCCTATTCTTTGCGAAGCGGGTCGTGTATGGTATAAACATAACGGACTCGGCAACCCCTCTCTGAGGCGGCATGGACAGAGTGGACAGCGGAGCCTTTCGCTTTGATTTCTTTCCTTATCTCCGTTACTGTGGCCGGTTGGTTATCCTTATCCACTCTGATGAACTGCTTTCCGTTGATGACCTCGTACTTTCCATCAATCTCCCTGCTGCTAGAGATTGCCATGGACCCTCCTCTCTGTCCCTCTTTTCCGGTTTACTTACCGGCCTCCAATGGATTGGTGAGTGAGATTTAGATCTGGGGTTTCATTGGCACTCCGAGTTCTCGATAACCCTCCTGATTACAGCAAAAGTAAATTATTTTCATGCACTTAACAATAAAGTGATCAGTTGCCCCACAACCGAAGCAGTTATCCGATGCTTGCTCCTGTTTTCTTCGTTTTGCCACCTCCATGGCCTTTTATTTGATCAGCGGTCTCTCTTTCTTTTCTGCTGATTTTGAACTGGTGTAAATCCACCATTCTTCATCTGGTATGGCTCCATGTCCTGTTGGCCAAAGTCCCTTTTCCTCCGCTATAGCTTGCTTTAGTTGTGTGTGGTTGAACAACTTCCACTCAGCTCCCACCGTCGATACTCTTCTTAATGATTTGTCTCTACTATGAGGATGAACTACCCGTGCCCCTCACTCTGCGGAAATGAGGACCTGGTCTAGTAGCATGCGAGGGAGTAGACTGCGGTGCCGGAGGGGAGCGGACACCCTGCGCGTATCCCTCCTCTTGGCTGTGCCAGCTATCGCAGTCCCCACTTCCCTGGTTCCTCAACATGCTCATGCTGAATTTTTTCTGAGGCAAGCTCCAACCTCACTCGGTTCTCCTCCGATGCTACCCTCCTTCCTCCCCGCACCTACATTTTTTTTTTTTTTTTTTTCTCTCTCTCTCTCAAGGTGCTGGCATACGACGAAAGTCAGTAAGGGAGGTCACCGGAGAACGTCCGATATCTTAATGTTGAGGAACGTCGGAAATCGCCAGGTCACTGAGCAGTGACTTTTTTATGATATACTTCGATGGCTCAGTGGTGCAACCTTGGCAAGAGCTGCATGTGTTCGTGCTGACTACAGTTCCTCATCAAAAGAAGAAGCATTATGGGAAAATGCTTGTAGATCTCTATGGCCTTCAACATGCAGAGAGATGATTGTCAGAAGTTTAATTTAAATAGGTGGATTTAGGACATTTTATGCTGACGGCTTTACCCTTATTTTACCCTTATTGTGAACAAGGATGTCCCTCCGGTTCAGTCAAGTGACTTGACATTTCCCGAGGAATGGACTGAACATTATTACTTTGTTGACTTCTATGAATCGGAGAATACCTCGTCTTCTGATTTTGTTTCTATTGTGGATGTCAAGTACAAAGAGAAACGAGTTTATTCTAAGGTCATATGGGGAATTCCTGACTCAGGAAGTTATAATGGTTGGTTCTAAAACTGTCCATTTCTAATTGATCTTCTGATGCATCCAAATTGGGATGAGGACTGAAATGGTCATGTCTTCCTCTCTATTTCTGATGGTTTGCCATCAATTTCAGAGCGAGAAAGAAAATATGGTAAGCTGTGGAGGGAGCTGCATTATGGACTTGAGTGTTGGAAATTTAGTGTCGATGAAGTTGGAAATTAGGAGGGTGTAAAAATATTATTTTGTTGAAATAGAATCTTCAACTATCATAAAAAAAAATCACATGCTTATCTTTTATGCAAAAAAAATAAGAGAAATAAAAAAAACATACCGGAATCAGCCATTATAAAATCTCCTTCTTGAATAAAAGCCTGTAGAAATTATTTCTCTCACTTAGCTCCTTTTCTTTGCTTCACCAGACTCAATGGGATAATTTGATCAAATTTAAAAGCGTGGGTGGAGAGAGAACAATTCCTACGTTTAATATATATAACATTTATCCTACTCCCCATAACAGTAAGTAGATAGGAATACAACTTTCTCTATTATCTCTCAACCGTGCATATCTTTTCAAATCCAATAACCAGCTTATTTTGTTAAATCCAAATAATGTCCATATTATCCTTTTTCATATGGGACATATTTTAATATTCTCCCACTTTACCCATATGAATAACACTTATTTGGATTGATAAGGTAAACATAATATACGCATAACATTAGCTTATTTGCACTTTTGTCAGATTACAATAATATCATAATTAAATAACTTACCAACATGAGTCATAGCGGTAAATATCAATAAAGCGACATCTTTCCTTCCATGCACTACAATGCTAGTAAATTATTTTATTATAATCCATAATAGGAAGTAACCATAATGTCCCTATAATGTTTTTGTCAAAGACGATTCCTATCATCAATAATCCATCTTCATAATTACGTAATTGATGGTAGGCAGGAAAAATATCAGAAACACAATTAGTGATATCTCTATAAATGTTATAGAACAAAAATATAAAGATAACATGTTCCTTAAATATCTTTGGTGCTAATCCTTTAGTCAAAATATCTGCAATCATGAGCTCAGTCTTAATATGTTCTATAAACACTGTTTGTTTCTGAACTTCCTCCTTAACGGTTAAATACTTGAGCTCCATGTGCTTAGCACCATTAGAGTATTTGTCGTTCTTGGAGAAAAAACTGCTGCAGAATTATCACAATATATTCTCAGCGGCCTGGCAATGCTGTCGACAATTCTAAGTCCCGAGATAAAATTTCACAACCATAAAGTAAGAACTGTAGCCTCAAAGCATGCCACAAACTTAGCTTCTATAGTAGATGTTGCTATGATAGTCTGTTTGGCGCTTTTCCATGATATTGCTCCTCCAGTTAATAGGAACAAGTAACCAAAAGTTGACTTTCGACTATCAACACAATCAACAAAGTCAGAGTGAGAGTAGCCAACCATCTCTAACTGATCAGATTTTCAATATGTGAGCATATAGTGTCTTGTTCCCTTCAGGTATCTTAAAACCTTCTTTGCCGCTTTCTAATGCTTCATTCCAGAATTACTTTGGTATCTCCCAAGCATTCCAACTACAAAACTAATGTCCGGTTTTGTACAAGTTTGAGCATACATTAAGCTTTCAACAACATATATATAAGGTATATTTTTCATTTCTTTCTTTTCTAATGCATTCTGCTGACAATCCTTTTCACTGAACTTGCCTCCTTTATAAATAGGAGCAGGAGTGGCTGCACATTCAGCCATATGAAATCTTTGAAGAATTTTATCGATATATCCCTTCTGAGACAACCCTAACAATCCACGTGATTTATCACGAAATATTTCTATTCCTATCACGGAAGTTGTCTCACCCATTTCTTTCATTTCAAAGTTCATAGAAAGAAATTTCTTGGTTTCATTCAATAAACCAAGATCATTACTGGCAAACAATATGTCATCAACATATAGAATCAAGAAAATAAATTTGCTCCCACTGACCTTTAAATATATACACCAATCAACGGTATTTTCCTTAAATCTAAAGCATATTATGGTATCATTAAACTTAAGATACCATTGTCTGGAAGCTTGTTTAAGTCTATAAATTGACTTCTTTAATTTGTATACTATATGCTCCTTTTCTTTAATCAAGAAACCTTCGAGTTGATCCATATAAATCTTTTCATCTAAATTTCCATTCAGAAAAGCAGTTTTCACATCCATTTGGTATAACTCCAAATCGAAATGAGCCACCAAGCCATTATGATCCTAAGAGAGTCATTCTTTGATACAGGAGAAAACATCTCCTTATAATCAGCACCTCCCTTTTGAGTGAAACTTTTTGCAACAAGTCTAGATTTATATCATTCAATATTGCCATTATACTCGCGTTTGGTCTTAAAGACCCACTTGCACCCGACAGTCTTAAACCTTCAAGCAAATCAATGACGTCTCAAACTTTATTTTATTCCATTGATTTCAACTCATCATTCATGACGTTGATCCACTTTTCAGAATCACTACTTTCAATGGCTTGTGAAAATGAAACCGGATCTTTACTTGTCCCTAAATCATAATCAGATTCTTGCAAATATATCAAATAATCATTTGAAATTGCTAATCCTCTTTCTCTTTGAGATCTCCTTAATGTTATTCCTTGTGATTGTTCTAAAATTGATTCATTAGTGATATTCTCATTATGTAGTGACTGAACATTAGATTGTTGTTCAATATTATCATATTGTACGATAACTGGAGAAACAACAATTACCGTTGAAGCTATGGGTACTGGGATAGACATCCGAACTTCTTCGATGATCACATTACGTGATACATCACTTTCACTAATTTCATCATTCTCAAAAATCTGGCATTTCCGGTTTCAATAATTCACATACTATGGTTAGGGCAATAAAATCTATACCCTTTGGACTTCTCTAGATAACCATTAAAGTACCGGCTTACAGTTCTAAAATCTAATTTCCTTTCATGTGGATTATAGATCCGAGCCTCAGCTGGACAATCCCAAATATAAAAGTTTCTCAAACTCGGTTTCCTTCCCGTCCACAATTCAAAAGAAGTCTTTTGAACTACCTTACTAGGTTTCTGGTCAAGCAAATAAACAGCTATTTTAAGGGCTACCATCCACAACGAAATGGGTACCGAGGAGTTACTTAACATACTCCTAACCATTTCCATAAGAGTATAATTACGCCTTTCAGCCACACCATTCTGCTGAGACGTAACACGCATTGTATATTGTGCAAAAATACCATGCTCTTCTAGGAATTTAGCAAACGGTCCTAGACATTATCTTATTCCATCATACCTTCCGTAATACTTACCACCTCTATCTGATCGAATAATTTTCACCTTTCTATCTAATTGTCGTTCAACTTCAGCAATATATGCCTTTAAAGTATTTATTACTTGAGACTTTTCATGCAACAAATAGACATAACCGTAACGTGAAAAATCATCGATGAAAGTGATACAATACCTTTCTCCACCAAAAAACGGTGAGTCGAAAGGTCCACAAATATCAGTATGGACAATTTCTAAAAGTTTTCCACTACTTGTGGCGTCTTTCTCTGTATGTTTGGTTTGCTTTCCTTTAATGCAATCTACACATACATCAAAATAAGTAAAATCAAGTGTTCGCAGCAAATTTCGTTGCTTTCCTTCCATTGAATTAACTTAAATTACAACGAAAGTGAATAAGAAAAAGAAAGAACAAACGAGAGGATTTTATATCTCAATCGCTTTCATTTACAATATGATGTCGGATCTGTGTGGCGATGGGATCTGTCAAGCAGCTCCTTTGGACGATCTGACGTCGAACTCTTCTCTTGAAGATGGCAGCCGACTATAGATGATCTCCTCTAGTCTTGATTCGTTCAAGGCTCTATGCGTAACTCGAACTTCACCAAAACCTTTAGATGCCGAAAAGAAGACCTCTAGGGCTTCCCCAAGAGGGTATTTATAACCTTAGGATTATATGAGAGTTTCTATCTAAATAGAATTTGTACTCATCAAGGATTCCAATCAAATATCTTAGTTTTGATTTAAATCTCTTGATTTAGAGTTCTGATCGGACTTAATTTGGGTATTTGGATAAGCCCAAATCATAATCTCAATCAATTTGAGATTCTGGTTATCTGCTCACGCGGAGTTAAACTCATCAAAATGCGGAGCTAAGAGACCAGAACGCGGAGCTATTGATTAGCTCCACGTTTTTCTCAAACGCGAAGCTAAAAATAGCCAAACGCGGAGCTACTGAGTTAGCTCCGCGTTCTATTGTGGAAAACTCTATTTACTTAGAAATTTTGACTGCCAACAGAACCCCCTCCAAAGTTTTCAAAATAGCTTAGAACTTAGCAAATTTTGAAATACTTTGGATCTTTAAATAGAAAACGCGGAGTTAAAATACCAAGTTTATCTTGCATTTTGTTACCACGCGAAGTTAAGTAGCTTAGCTTTTCAGTGAGTAATTGCTCATTAACTGTTCAGTAATTACTTAGTAATTGCTCAGTAATTACTCCAAACCTTGTGTCGAATACCAAGAGGCGGGTTCTCTCTTTTAAATAGAGTCTCTAGATCTTCTACCTCACTTCATTTAAAGAATCCAGAAATCTGGAGCTCCGGCGACCGGGCGACTCATGCGAACGAGTGGTCATTTGATCGGACTTCATTTGATCTTCCATAGATTTTCATCATTAGGATGTCATCTAAGAAGAGTACGGCATCGCGCGCCTCCTCACCATCGGCGGCCGTTGTTTAGCAGTGGCGACAACGGCCGAGGGAGCAGATACAGCGGTGAACCGGTTCATGCCGCACCCATTGGAGGTAGAAATCTCAACTTTGCGGTCTCCTTAGAACAAAGTTTAAGTGTTTTGGCTCGGTTTTAATTGACCAACCATTTTTGAACCAGCGAGATCGCCGTTCTCCGACCGTAAGACTTGGGAAGAAAGGAGAAAACGGAGAAGAACTCTGGTCTTCATCTTACACAAAGCTATGGCGTTATCCTTGCGTTTGAAACATGGGGCTATTTTGACTAGCAGTCGCCTTTCAACGCGAGGCAATTTTGACTAGCAGTCGCATTTCAACGCGAGGCTATTTTGACTAGCAGTCGCATTTCAAGGCGAGGCTATTTTGACTAGCAGTCGCGTTTCAATGCGAGGCTATTTTGACTAGCAGTCGCATTTCAACGCGAGGCTATTTTGACTAGCAGTCGTGATTCAACACTAGGTTATTTCCTCAGTTGTGAACGAAGTTATTTTTTAACTCCGCGTTTTTATACTTAGAAGATTTTTCGAGTTTTCTCTAACTCTTATTTTTCTTTTACAGTGGAGTATTCAGATCAGATCCTTTTTGAAGAGGAGTGCATGTGGCTCTACCAGGCTTCATCAGCAAAAGTAACTCTAAAGAAGCCAGAACCATATGCTTTACAATATAGTTACAGGTTTCAAGCTCTGACTCCAAAAGATAAACTTTTGAAGGAGTTACAAGAACTCTGCGGCAGCTCATTAAGTTTTCTTGAGAACCATTTCTATTAGATGACAATCTCTGTTGCTTTCCAAAGTGATAGAGATGATCATCTAAGGGCTTGTAGCATGTCGAATTTAACTTGTGCATCTTCATTATAATTCTTGTAGCAGTATTATCAGATGATCCACTAAGAACTTTAAACAGATCATAGTTGACAGTTGCAGAGGACATCTTTTGCATGTGAACCAGGGAATTTCAATACTCCATGGAGGAGACTCGTTGTCGAGTTATTGATGAGTCGATGAATAGGTTGAAGCTTTTTGGGAGAGCTATAACTCCCTCTTCTTCTGTAACCTTTTGCTTTATGAGTAAAAACAATTCTTTTTCTCTTTATCTGTTGGCTTCAAGAATTTTACTTGCTCAACAAATAGATGGTTTATAGTTTCGGTAAAACAATCCAAGGCTCATTTGCGTAACTTAGATTTATTAATACCAACCGGGTTAATTATTAACCTCGGTAAAGCCCTTTAAATAGAGCTAAATGATAGTTTGGTGAAGGTGTTTAATTACTTTCACCAGGATGATCGGGTCAGGATCATTTAGACAGAGGCGCTTAATTGCACATGCCTTAGTTTAATGGAGGCAGTTCAAGGCTCTTATGCGTAACTTGAACTAAACATGCCAAGATGATTGTTGTTATAATCATCAGATTTCGACAGAGGCGCTTGATCACGCTTGCCAACTCCAAGCTTCATAGAAACGCGTAGCTAAATACCAAGTTAGCTTTGCGTTTTGCATAGTTGCGCGGAGCTAATAGCTTCACGTTTCTCATCACCACGCGAAGCTAATAGCTTCGCATTTTTGGGGAGCAACTGATCATTAATTACTTCGATCCTCGCGCCGAACACTAAGAGGCAGTTTTCTTCATTTAAATGGAGTCTCTTCTTTCTCTTCCTTACTTCATTCGAAGGATTTTCAAGAGATTAGAGCTCTAGAACTCCGGCGATTCAGGCGACTCAAACAACCAAGCAATTTTTGACCCGATTTCCATCAATTTTCTTCAAGATTTCGCAAGCAATGGCACCCAAAACCCGTGCTTCTCCACGCGCAGTCTCGCCGTCGGCAACTAGCGCAAGCAGCAGCGGCAGCAGCCATGGCAGTGGCAAGCCAGTCCACGCCTCGCCTATCGGATGTAAGAACCTCACTTTTGGAGCTTTTTAGAACATTTTTAGAGTGATTTGGCTCGGTTTTAACCAACTAGTCATCTCTTTTTCCGGCGAGATCGCCGTACTCCGGCCAAATGGCTTGGAGAAGAAGGAAAAGATCTTTGATCTTCCTTCACGCGAAGCTATCGCGTTATCTTTGCGTTTTAAACGCGAAGTTATTTTTGCTAACTATCGCGTTCTTTACGCGAGGTTACAATTTAGCTTCGCGTTTGTTCTCGAGGAGTTATCAACTTAGCTTTGCGTTTATTATTCAAACGCGAAGTTATTTTATCATCCTCGCGTTTTGTCAAAATGCGAGGCTATCTTCTTAATTTCGGCGGAGTTATCCTTAGCTCCGCTTTTTCATACTTAGACAATTTTTCAGTTTTTGTAAGAATCTTTTTCTGATTATTTGATTCTCTTCTTATAGTTGGCTACTCAGTGGATCCAATCTCCCAAGGACATCACTTCGGCTATGGCGGGGGTGCAGACTCAGTCACCCAGTTTCGCTTCACGACTGTTTTTGCTGCGTACAAGCCGGGTTTGAGGGAGCGCAGGGAGAAGCTAATCAGATACAGCCCTGCTACTGCACGAGAGATCGTTACGGATGCTCCCTTTGAAGCCACAAACCGGGAGGCGTTGGAGAAGCCGGCGTTCCTCTTTGGAGATGTTATAGAGCACTCGGATGAGATCCTCTTTGAAGAGTAGGGCAAGTGGCTGTACCAAGCAGGGGATCTGCTCATGTTTCTGCCTGACATGGAGCGTAGCTACCCTCTGGTGTATCTCCAGAGGCTATCTTCCCACCGCGAGTTAGAATTTGAACTAACTCGTGAGTATGATAGTGTTGCGACCGGCAAGTTCGGCGCGAATGGGGCTTTTCAAGATGGTCTCCCTAGATGTATTACGGGGCTCCTCCCAGGCAGAGTCACCAAAGAGCACCTTGTTGGTGAAGTCCCGATTCGTGCTAAGACTTTCCTTAGCGAATTCTTAGCCAAGGGTGGACAATACCCCGCCAAAGAATTTAGAATGCCCAGATGGGTCTACTCCTCGGGCAACATATGGTGGTTTAGACTTGTCAAACACATGCTGGACACCCATGAGCAGACCTTAAAGGAAATTGGCTTATACAAAGCCATTAGAAACGTCCAGTTTGGCTTGCCTCAGAGTTCGTATCACTTGTTCAGCTTGCTGGAGATGTATAACCCCGAAACCGGCACCTTCTTTACACCAGTGGGTGAGCTGGGATTCGCTCTCCACGAGATGTTCGAAGTGTCAGGGTTATCAATGGGCGAAGTCCCTTATGAGGAATATATCCCCACTACCGAAAAATTAAAGATGCTAAAAGCGGGGGATGAGCACATCTACCAGACCTACTGGAAAATGATGTGTCACTATCATATTTGCGCTGACCTGGCTGGAGTAAGGAACCATGGAATTGGCCATAAGAAGTGGACAGACTATCTCTTCATCAATCTGAAAGAGAGTCTTCCCATGGTTCGTAGAGACCCTTCTGTTAGTATCGAAGAAGTGAAGGAGCGTATCTCCAACTTAGAAGCCACAACATATACGATCAAATCAAATCAAGGAGGATTTAGTCCTGACACGGTCTTTTAGAACTTCCATTACCAAGCCCAGTTCCCTATTTCTGAGAAGGGTCTCCTTGCTGGCTTTTTAATGTTGTGGCTGAAGAGGTGTGTCGTCCCTTCGTTGCCTAAGGAAGCTACAGCCAAGAACGTCGTCTATCCAGCCGTTCTATTAACCTATGGATGACCCTTCGGGTTATTACCAGCGATGGTTGCCAACCTCCAAAGCGGTCTCCGGGCCCTCTGCAATAGCTTTATGCCAGCAGAGAAGAACAAAGGTAAAGCAGGAAAGGGAAAGGCGGCCAAAGAGCCTGCTACGGTAAAGACACCGCACCCAAGGGTAGAGATGCCTTATACATATTTAACGGCGTGGCTAGTCATGCACTGCCCGTTTTTGATGAGTGATGCGGATTACAAGCCAACTGACAAGCCGTTCTTCGTAGAGAAGTACGAGCGCTCTGTCTGAAAGAGTAATTATATGTCTCAAATCCACAGGACACTCCGTCACTATCAAAACTACGAGATCTTCCGCTGCTTCCCAGACTTCCCTGGGGGAGAATATAGATCTAAGTTTAAAGATATTTTGGGAGCAGACAAGTTCACCAACTTATCTTCAGGGGTCTTCTAGTGGTTGTTGAATATTCACCCCAGACACTTAGTGTACAGGCAAGACACCATGTGCTACATAGAACCGTATATCCCGAGCAGATTTGCTCGTCAATTTGGATACACATAGCTTTATGTAGGAAATCCAAATAAAGAGTTGGCGTACGAAGGGAATCTATACGCAGGGGCACAGGGCTGGTTCCATTTTCTTGCTGGAGGAACCGGAGCAGAATTTATGCTACCCCGGAAATTGCAGAGCTAAGCATGGTGTTAGCTTCTGCACCTAGTACAGCGTTGCTAATACTGAAGTACCTAACTTCTCCATCAACCGCAGCTGCTGCAAGGAGAAAGAGGCCTTCTATGCTAACCGCAAAGGAGCCAAAAGAGTGAGGGTGAAAGGAATGGACGAATTTCTTGGTGCGGCGGCTGATCCATCAAACTTGGGCAACTCTGATGGTGATGACGATAATGGTAATGATGATGATGGCGATGATGGTGGTGCCCCTCAAGATTTAATTCCCAGCTCCCAGAGTCCAGCCATTAAACACCGCGGATCTGTAAGAGGCGAACTGGCAAAGAAGAAGCAAAAATTAGCCCCGGGGACCCTCTTAGTCTCTCAAGAGGCGGCGGCCAAGTTTGCTTCAGATTTGTTGGCCTCAACTCTGCCTCCGGCGCCGGCAGAGGAGAGTAGACCTGCTGAAGCTCCAAGTGCTACTAAGGTCCCAACTCTCCCAACTGCAGAATCTGTCGAACACTCCGCGACGCAACCTCTGGGTAGCGAAACCGGTGCGCTCGTGGAAATAGCGATGGCTCCCCCTTCAAGTCCGACTATTGGGCTTGTATCTCCTAGTATGGTTTTATATTCTATCTTCTGTCCATTATTCACTTTATCATTATATGTAACACTATTTGTTTGCTTTCTGAAATGCAGGTGGTTAGCCCCACTCGCCGATGCATTCGACTACCAGGGGAGAGACTGAGGAGAAGGTGGATTATTCTGGCACAACTGGCTCGGTGGGAGGTTTGGGTAGCTCTGCAAATGAGTTTGACGCAGACTACTTTACAACAACTCCTCCCTCTGTTCCTTCTTCAGTTCCCCCAATAGATGAACTCAGGAGTGATGATAGGACAGAGGTGGTTGTCGAGGCCGCAGTAAGAGAAGCTACGCCATCCCCAAGTCTGCCGTCTCCAACACCAACGGTCTGCTTCGAAGAAACCTTTCCGGTGGTTGTTGGTGTGCCCTCTACTCCTCAGCCAGCAGTATTAACGCCATCCACCATTATGGCTATTGAGACATTGGTGACTCCTCCAGCCCCAAGTCCTCCGTCAACGGAGATGAAGAAAATTTAAAGTTCTCATTCGAAGCCACTTCTGCCATAGGGGGAGCTTCGGGTGAAACACTCTATCGTCTACTCCTGCTGATGGTGCTACTCGAGTGATCTGTACCAGTGATACTCCTCCCCGGGTTCCTAGTTCTACCAGATCCATATTGGTTTAACTGGCCCCTCATGTCATGAATCTGGTATAGGAACAGGCTTCTTCTTCCTCGACCCCAACGGACGCTAATCCTCCCCCAACGACATCTTCCTTAGCGCTACCTGCTCTAAACACAGACACTGTGGACCCTCTCGAAGAATTCTTCAATCACAGTGTAAATGACTTTATGCGGCTACTAAGGAGGTGCATCGGAATGATCCTGGACGGAAGAGATTTCTTTAATCTTGGACGTCCAATGTTATCCAGCTATCTGGATAATATTGAAAGGATTGGGGGACGTGACCGAGCAGCTCCCTACCGAGCATGCCTGGAAGCTTTGGAAGACCAGGTGAACACACAAAACACGGTTCACCAAGCGGATGTGGAAGCGATCACCGAGAAGCGGTTCACCAAGCTTCGGGCAGAGTTGGTGGCTCGTCAAGAGGAATTGAGGCGCCAAGAGGAAGTCTAGTCTCGGGAGTTGGCAGAACTTCGAGCCAATCAAGAATCAATCCTCAGGGGGTTAGAGATAGTGGACTTCGAGATTGAGGGGAGTCAGGCCACCATCCTTAGAGCCAGAGAGACTATTGCTAAGGCTAAGCCAGTGAGTCTCGGTTAGGGGAATCTGTTAAGAAACGGGAAGAGCTGATTCTTCAGCGAGGATAGCTCGAACAGGAAGGCATAATGAGGAGCCGTACTATTAAAGAATCTCGTCAGCAGTTGGCCCAGCAACTGGCAATAAACGACGATGATTTACGCCGGCAGGCCCAACACTCCGTGGAGGAAACTCGTCGTCGAGTGATTAACGAAACGGCAAATAAATTGAGGCTTCTAGGAGATTCATAACTTTCTTTCTTTCTATTCCTTTATTCTTTTTGTAATAAGAATTTGTAATAGAAGAAAGAACTTTACTGTTTCTTTGTGACTTCATTCTCTTTCGAATAAAGGTAATCTTCTGATTCTTTTACCTATTGGCTACAAAATTTGTTTGCACAACAGATAACTTGTCATCAAAATGACTTAGTTGTTTAGGTAAAACAGTCCAAGGCTCATCTGCGTAACTTAGACTGCTAATATCGAGGTGATCGGATCAGGATCAATAGATTTCGGCAGAGGCGCCTAATTGCGCGTGTCTAAAGTTTGATTGGAGGCAGTTTAAGGCTCTCATGCGTAACTTGAACTGCACATACCAAGATGATCGGATCAGGATCATCAGATTTCGGCAGAGGTACCAATTGTGCATGCCTAGTTTTAAGCAAGAAGTTCAAGTGCTCATCTGCGTAACTTGAACAAGTGGAGGCGGTTCAAGGCTCTCATGCATAATTTGAACTGCACATACCAAGGTGATCGGGTTATGATCATCAGATTTTCGGCAGAGGCGCCTAATTGTGCATGCCTAACTTTAAGCAAGAAGTTCAAGTGCTCATCTGCTTAACTTGAACAAGTGGTGGCGGTTCAAGGCTCTCATGCGTAACCTGAACTGCACATACCAAGGTGATCGGGTTAGGATCATCAGATTTTCGGCAGAGGCACCTAATTGCGCATGCCTAGTTTTAAGCAAGAAGTTCAAGTGCTCATCTGCATAACTTGAACAAGTGGAGGCGGTTCAAAGGCTCTCATGCATAACCTGAACTGCACATACCAAGATGATCGGGTTAGAATCATCAGATTTTCGGCAGAGGTGCCTAATTGCGCATGCCTAGTTTTAGCAAGAAGTTCAAGTGCTTATCTGCGTAACTTGAACAAGTGGAGGCGGTTTAAGGCTCTCATGCGTAACTTAAACTGCACATACCAAGATGATCGGGTTAGGATCATCAGATTTTCGGCAGAGGCACCTAATTGCACATGCCTAGTTTTAAGCAAGAAGTTCAAGTGCTCATCTGCGTAACTTGAAAAAGTGGAGGCAGTTCAAGGCTAACTTGAACTGCACATACCAAGATGATCGGGTTAGGATCATCAGATTTTTGGCAGAGGCGCCTAATTGTGCATGCCTAGTTTTAAGTAAGAAGTTCAAGTGCTCATCTGCGTAACTTGAACAAGTGGATGGTTATACTCCTAGTGATCTGAACCAGATGTGACAGTTACTATGTCATCATTCTGGTTTATTTTAAGCATAGTATTCTTTCAGAAATTTGCCATTGATCAGCATCATCATTCTATTGCTGTTCTGATTCATTAAGTGATAGGCTCCACTAGAGTATACTGTCTCCACAATAAATGGTTCTTCCCATTTGGGTTCAAATTTACCCTTAGTCTTGTGGGTTAGAATCATTGGCTTTTTAATAGCCAGGACCGAGTCTCCTTATTTAAAGGTCCTTGGTTTAATGTTCTTATTGAACGTTTGCGAGATTCAGGCTTGATACAACTCAATTTGTTGTTGAGCCCTGAGACGTTTTTCATCTAACGCCTCTAGTTCTTACAATCTTTGTTGATGGCACTCTTCTGTCGTCATCTTTGTGGCTAAAGCCACTCTCAATGATGGTATCTGGATTTCAAAAGGCAAGACGGCCTCACTTCTGTAAACCAAAGAGAACGGGATAGGTTTTGTTGGGGTGCGAATGGTGGTGCGATAGGCCCACAAATACTCTCCCAGCTTTTCATCCCAGTCCCTTTTGTTGGAAAAGACAAACTTCTGAAGGAGTTTAATGATTGTCTTGTTAAAAGTTTCGGCCAATCCATTTGCCGCGGGGTTATATGGCGTTGAAGCAATATCTTTGATTCTGAACTTATCACAGAATCTTGAGAATTCCTGACTGATGAATTGTGGTCCATTATCATGAATGATCTTTCGGGGGATGCCAAAATGGTAAATGACATGATGCTTGATGAACTTAATCACATCTATCATTTTCACTTCTCTCATGGGCACAGCTTCGGCCCATCTTGAAAAATAATCGGTTATTGCAAGAATAAACCAATATCCTCTGGAAGACGGGGGAGTTATTGGGCCCACAATATCCATTCCCCATGCCTCAAGTGGCTAACTAGCAACGGTATTGTGCAAGTATTCTGGAGGTTGATGAATAAAATTGGTATGTACTTAGCATGCATGGCACCGTTTAGCATATGCTATTGCCTCTGTAATCATCTTCGGCCAGTAATACCCCAGCCTTCTTATGCGGTCTCCGAGTTTTGGACCAGGCTGATGAGCTCCACACACTCCATCATGTGTTTCCTTCAGAACTTAATCTGCTTCTGCTTTTGATATGCAGCGTAGTAGAAGACCATCGTTTGTCTTTCTGTATAAAATTTGAAGTGTACGATCAAAGTAGAATCTCGGGGCCTTCCTCTTTATCGAGGCGGCTTCCTTTGGATCATCTGGTAGTATCGCATATAGGGCGTAATCTATAAATGAAAATCGCCAATCACGGGGTTCCAGTATTAAGCCTGTCTGGCACACCTCTTTGATTTGAAATACCGTATCTGGGTGGAGGAGTTCTCTGCTACCAATAGTGATGATTTTAGCTTCACTCGGCTGGATCACCAATGTTGCAGCTAATGCAGTAAGAGCATCTGCATAGACGTTTGCATAGACGTTCTCATTTCGAGATACATGATATATATAAAATTGTTCAAAATATCCTGCTAGCTCAATGGCTAGCTGATGATAGGGGATGAGGGCTTCATGTCTGACTTCATACTCACCCGTCATTTGGTTGACGACAAGCTTAGAGTCTCCATATGCCTCTAGATAGTTCACCCCTAGTTGCAGAGCCATTTTTAAGCCGATAATGAGCTCGTTGTATTCCGCCACATCATTCGTGCACGGTTCTGTTAATGAGTAACTGTTAGGCAATATATGTTTATGTGGAGATATTAGCACAACCCCCACTCCAGCAGCAGATCGTCTGGCAGCACCATCAAAGAACATTTTCCATGGTTGTTCTTTACTAAGTGTTGACCTCTGACGTCCATTTGGATTTGGACCAAATTGGATGGTCTGTAAGGAAATCGGTGATCGTCTGTCCCTTCATGGCTTTTTGAGGGACGAAGTGTATATCATATGGCGATAGCAATAATGCCCATTTCGGCAATCGGCCGTTTAAGGATCCTGATTTTGTCATCAGAATTTTCGAAGGATTAACCCGAGATATGACATGAATTGTTTGCCCTGAAAGATAGTGTCGCATTTTCTGAACGGCAAACACTAGGGCTAAACATTCTTTTTCGATCGGGGTATACTGACGCTCGGCGCCGATCATTATCCTGCTTAAGTAATAAAGGGCATGTTCGTGGCCATGCTCATTATATTGAGTAAGTAATGTTCCTAAAGCATCATCTATCGCCCTTACATATATAAGGAATGGCTGCCCAGGGACCGGTGCCATAAGAACAGGAGGTTTGGTAAGGTATTCTTTGAGATCGTCAAACGCCTGTTGACATGCCTCATCCCATATGAAAGAAACCCCCTTTTTCATGAGTCTAGAGAACGGCTGGCATCGCCCTGATAGATTGGAGATAAAGCGCCGGATATAGGCTAATTTTCCTTGTAACCCCCTTAATTCCTTAAGATTGCGGGGCAGTGGCATTTCACTAATAGCTTTTACCTTTTCAGAATCGAGGAAAATTCCTTTTGTGATTATTATGAATCCAAGGAATTTTCCGCTGGACACCCCCATAAAAGACTTAGTGGGATTCATCTTCAAATGGTGTTTTCGCATAAGATCGAAGACTGTCCTTAAGTCATGCAGATGATCTTCTTTGTTTCTGCTTTTGACCACCAAGTCATCCATATAACACTCTACCATTTTGCGCAGGTGTTCTTTGAATATGACGCTCATCACTCGTTTGTAGGTGGCACCGGCGTTCTTCAATCCAAAAGGCATCACCGTATAATAGTATACCCCCAGCGGCTTTCTGAAAGCCGTATGCTCTTCATCATCTGGGTGCATTTTAATCTAGTTATAGCCTGAGAAGCCATCCATAAAGGACATCCTCTCATAACCGCAAGTATTATCAATCATCACATCGGTGATGGGGAGTGGGAATTTATTCTTAGGACATGCAGCATTCAGATCTCGAAAATCGATGCATATTCGAATTTTGCCGTTCTTCTTACGAACCGGTACTATGTTAGCCACCCAATCAGGATGTTACTTTTCACGGATGAATCCGGATTTTATAAGCTTGTTGACCTCGGTAACTATTGCCTCCATCAATTCCGGTCGAAAACGCCTTTGCTGTTGTTTAACTGGTTTGGCGTCTTCTTTAATATTTAACCAGTGTGTGGAATTTAGGGGTCAAGCTTGGGCATGTCTTCGTAGCTCCATGCAAACAGGTCTATATATTCTTCGATAAGAGATATAAGTTTCTCCTCTTATAAGAGAGTTAGCGTGTCGCGTACGAAAATGGGCTTCGAATTTTCGTCCGTTCCCATATTGACTTGTACTAACTTATCTTCTGTGGGCGGATCACGCTGTTCAAAGTGGACATCCCAGAGAGTGTCCATATGCTTAGCCCAGGAATCATCTTGAACATTAATTGGTTCGTCGTCGCTTTCTGGTGCAGCTAAAACCATATTGGATGTCAAACATTGAAACCAAGCGCCAGTACTTAGATCCGAGTCCTGATCAATCGGGTTTAAATCCTCATTGGACGAAGATCTTTCCTCATGTCGGCATGGTGAAGAGGGAGGAGTAGATACATAGCCCAACCCCCTGCGAGTCTTTTGATAATAGTCTGGGCTCTTTCCTCTCGGTCTAAATGAGGGTATGAGATTCCGTCGCCCTTTTCCAAAGTTTAATCCCGGTTTATGGGTAAAATTATAACCCATCTTCTCAATCATTTGTCGGGATTTCTATTCATATAAGTGAAATTGAGGTGATGTTTGTTCATCACTTTCACTGCTTTGTCTTTATCGAGGTGACGTAATTACTTTGCCGAACATGATCGGCTTTTGGGACCTCTATCGAGGAGGTATCTCAAAGAAGTAACCTTGTCCCTTAGTTATTTTTGATTGAGAGAGGAAGGATGACCTGAGGGGCAAATAGTATGCCGCCAGAACTTCAAGTTCGGATAGGCCATCCACTTCAGTGGAAGTACAAGAAGGTTCAGATTCAGTAGCTACAGCAAGCTCATAGACTAACTTTATGTTTTCATTGATAACCTACTCATCCTCTATTACATCAGCTACATTATTATCAAAATTCAAATTAAAATCTATGTGAGGATTGATTTCATAATCACCCCCATCGTTCTCTTCGGGAGGCTCGTACTCCGTATCGGCCTCGTTGCCGCTATCATCGGGCTTTTGAAGCTTGTCGCGATTGTCGCACAGGACCTCATGGGCTGGCTTGTAGAGCAAAGCATCTGTGAAGTAGTTTTCCAGCCCTTTAAATGGTTGCCTATCTGCAACTAGCGTCCGGACTTCTCCTTATTCTTCACAGTATTTCATACACTGGTGGAGAGTCGACGGGACTATCATGTAGGCATGAATCCAAGGCCGTCCCAGTAAGATGTTATAAGACGTATCTGCGTCTATAACATAGCATGTGACCTCCGTCCTCAAATCCCCAATTTGACACCGGAGTCGGATTTTTCCAAGGGGATAGCTATCATTGGAATTGAACCCATAGATTGTAGTATTGGTTGGCGTCAGGCGATGAGGAGAAATTTCCAATAGCTGCATCAACCTTCTGGGAATAACGCTTAGCGCAGACCCTGGATCAATCTGGATGCGATCCACTTTTGTTGATCCAACATACCCGGTGAAATATAAAGGCCTGTTGTGCTTAATATTTCTTACCTGCATGTCTTCCGGAGAGAAGATAATTTGTGGGACCTGTCTTCTCACTTGATAACAGCGGGGCAAGAGTCCTGTTCTTCGTTGGCCGGCTCGACAATTTGAGCTAGGAATGACTCAGAGTCTGCCAAGGCTTTTCTCAACGCCTCACGAGTTGATTTCGATAATCGTAACAACTCGTACAGCGTGACTCGAGCTGGAATATTTGCCAGTTGAGCTATTATATCAAACTTGAAGGTAGCGTCTTTGACTCCTTCATCTTTTCCAGGATTTTTCTGGAAGCGAAGGCCTTTCTGTTTTGCAGGTTTCGCGAGTTCCGTATATATATCTTTCGGGTCTACTCTGGTGTAGTCCTTGAGATATGTTTTTCCAGATCGAGTGCCGGAAGGGCCTGCCCCATCCTGATGAGTGGTCATAGCTTCGGGCTCCTCTTCAGAGTCTGTTAATACCCATGCAATTATGTATTCATCTTTTATCTTTGCGGAAATAGCATTGCTGGTCCGCTTTTTCTTTTGACCCCCTGCGAAAGTCTACTGTTCATCCTGTAGTAAATCAGGATGGACCCACATAACTTTCCCCTTTTGGGTTGTTACGGGGACAAGTCCTTCTTGAAATTTATTGTGTGGGTCATGGTTTTTCGTAACTAGCTTTCCCTTTGGAATTGGGGTCACCCCTGCGGGAAACTCATGGGTTCCAACCACTATGGTTGCCATATTGGCAGTGACCTTCTTTTGTTCCTCTTTAAGTGTCTGAACTCCAACTTCTATTAGTGCTTGGATTTTGTTTTTTAGAGGGTAACAATCCCTAGTAGGGTGCCCAATATTCCGGTGGTAGAGACAATAGTTGGGGTCGTTGGTCTTACTAGCATCCTCCGGTTTTCTATTCTCCGGAAGTTTCAACATTTCCTTCCTCAGGAGCAGGTGGAAGAGTGTAGGCGTTTGCTGTGCTTTGAAAGTATAGGTCCTCTCTTGCTGAGGTCTATTTTGTCTTGTCCCCTTCTGATTTTAGGGCTTTGGGCTCGGAGGATTTGTCTTTTGTGGAGCTGCCTCTGATGCCATCACCGCTTTTTCCTTATTTTTATTATTATTATTTTGGGTATACGGCCTATTATTCCCACTGTTTCTATCAAATCCTCGGCTTGCTCTCCTTACTTGAGCAAATCTCTCCACGTCTTAGACTCTACGACCCCCATTTTTAGGAGCACGTTAGTCTTAAAATTATATCGACATGTCTCGACTAGAGTTTCCTGGACCATTCCGTATTTGCAATGCACGGACTTCTCCCGGAACCTTTCTATGAAGTCTTTTACTGTTTCTTGTTTCCCTTGTTTAGTTGCAAGGAGGGAATGAACCGTAATTTCGGTATTATCCTCAAAGAAACGTGAGAGAAATAGTTTCTCAACATCAAACCAGGTATTAATAGTATCTGGGGGCAGCTGCACAAACCAAGTAAAGGCAGGCCTGTGAATACCTTGGTCATTACTGGGTCATTGCCCATCAAATGTCCTACTTGGCATAAGAAATAGTAAATATATTGACTGGGAGACCCTTCCCAGTCGTATGGCTCCAGTTTGAGTGGTTTATATTTCTAAGGGTATGGTACCATATCCCATTCAGGTGGATATGGTCTTGAAACCCCCGATTCTTTCAACTCTTTTTTGTGCATTAGCGCTTCGAGTTGACTTTGCAATTTCTCAATTTTCTCTTCATGTGGATCATGAAAAGAATATTTGTCCTCATCCTCATGTGTTGAGTGGGCTTTTTCTTCTTTATCTTCCTCGTTCAGTTTGTTGAATAAGGTTTCTTTTTCTTTCTTAGCGTTATCCTTAACAATCTTCTGAGTATTTTCGACCACTTTCGAGAGCATCATTCTAAGATCTTCAATTGTCTTTTGTCGCTCCCGAATCATCTTTTCCTGGGCTTCAAATCTTTGATCAATGTTATCTGATTTATGTGTAATGTGTGATGCTGACCTCTGTAGCCAAGATGATGCAGAGGAATGAGGTGAAGCTATAACCGAATTATCGCTGTCGTCATCATAAGAACCTTTTGCAAGTTTCTTATAGTTTCGAGGCGGGACAGCTCCTGACTTAAGTCAAGTATTGTGATGAGGTTCTTCATCACTTGATTCCGAATCATTATACACCTCTACAACCTTCTTCCCCTTTCCGACCATATTGGAGGTTACAATTCTTCATTCTTTTCGGGGAGTAGTTTTTGTTTTCTTAGCAGGGTTTTTGTCCGACTCGGTTAATCGATCGAACACCGATACCCTATTCTTATTGCAGCAACAATTATCTACTATAGCAGATACCGCCATCATAAGTTGTTGGCAACGACAAGAAGATTCGGATTGAACTTGTTCTAAACTTCTCTTCTTGGTAAGTACTCCCTAAGGTCAGTGACTTTAGTCATGGAGTTGTGGGGTCCACTCATCTGCTGAGAGGGTCTACGGCCCCACTGAAGCTTCTTGAGATTACTGGAGTCCAGTTCTAATCCATTAGTGTGACGATCAGCTCTGATTTGATATTCAGGTTGATCTACGCGGAGCTAAAAGCTCCAGGGCTGAAAATTAGCCTCGCATTTTGTGTTGCGGGCATAAAAAATAGCTCCGCGTTTTGCTACGCTAGCCTCGCATTTTACGCTGGCTTGACGTTTCTTCAGAAGTTTTTCTTCTGGAATCTTAGCCCTTCGTGGAAGAAAATTCCTGCACGCTGGCTTACTCTTGTGATTAACACAAGTCACAACTTCGCGTCTAGTGCGATTTTTACGATTAACGACAATCTGCCAATCATCTTTGCGATTTACGCGGAGGTGAGGCATCTTGCATTTTTTGCAAGTACTACTGGCTTCGCGTTTCTCGCTAAGCTCAGTATTAGCCTCGCGTGGAGAATTACACGCTGGCTGTAAGAAATTTTTATTCTCGCATTTCTCGCGAGTGTAAGAAATCTTGCATTTATCACAAGTGCTACTGGCTTCGCGTTTCTCGCTAAGCCCAGTATTAGTCTCGCATAGAGATTCACATGCTAGCTTTGATGAAACTTTATCCTCTTGTTTATCGCGAGTGTCAAAAGTCTTGCGTTTCTCGCAAGTTGTACTGGCTTCACGTTTCTCGCTAAGCTCAGTAATAGCCTCGCGTGGAGTATCACACGCTGGCTTTAAGGAGATTTTATACTCGCATTTATCACGAGTGTCAGAAATTTTGCGACTAGCACAAATCTTACTGGCTTCACGTTTCTCGCTAAGCTCAGTAGTAGCCTCGCGCGAAGTATCACACGCTGGTTTTTCCTTGCGATCAACGCAAGTTGCAGCTTCGCGTTTAATGCTATAATGACCGGTCTCGCGATTAGCACGAACCATTTTGTGAGGGACCATAGCCTCACGTTCTATGGCGTTAGCCTCGCGTCCAAGGCGGGATTTGAGGGCTTTTCGCCTTGCTCTCTGATTTCTATTTTGGAGTTGGATTCTGGTCAATCCAGTTCTCAGGCCTTCTTCGGCAGTAGGAAATTCATTCTCTGCTAGGATTTTCTGTCCAAACACTGGCTCTATGGCCGCAGTCTTCAAGAATCCCCGTTCATCGGTGGATACCTTTTTACCCATTGCTCGGGTATTGGAGCGCACGCGACGATAGTGCCGTGTCTCGTTCAGGTTACCTGATTCAGAGGAGAGGTACTCCTCGTACTTCTGTTGGTCGATTTCAACGACCAGCATGTCTACGTCGGATCCGATCATACCGACGTCCGATTGCACCACAATCTCTTCTTCAGTGAAAGAGATGCCTCCCACTATGGTCGCCAGTTTGTTCGCAGCAGAATTTCGTTGCTTTCCTTCCATTGAATTAACTTAAATTACAATGAAAGTGAACAAGAAAAAGAAAGAACAAACAAGAGGATTTTATATCTCAATCGCTCTCTTTTACAATATGATGTGGGATCTGTGTGGCGATGGGATCTGTCAAGCAGCTCCTTTGGACGATCTGACGTCGAACTCTTCTCTTGAAGATGGCAGCTGACTATAGATGAGCTCCTCTGGTCTTGATTCGTTCAAGGCTCTATGCGTAACTCGAACTTCACCAAAACCTTTAGATGCCGAAAAGAAGACCTCTAGGGCTTTCCCAAGAGGGTATTTATAACCTTAGGATCATATGAGAGTTTCTATCTAAATAGAATTTGTACTCATCAAGGATTCCAATCAAATATCTTAATTTTGATTTAAATCTCTTGATTTAGAGTTCTGTTCGGACTTAATTTGGGTATTTGGATAAGCCCAAATCATAATCTCAATCAATTTAAAATTCTGGTTATCTGCTCATGCGGAGTTAAACTCATCAAAATGCAGAGCTAAGAGACCAGAACGCGGAGCTATTGATTAGCTCTGCATTTTTCTCAAACGCGAAGCTAAAAATAGCCAAACGTGGAGCTACTGAGTTAGCTCCGCATTCTGTTGTGGAAAACTCTATTTACTTAGAAATTTTCACCGCCAACATCAAGATTTGAAAGAATCCCATCTTTTACCAACCTCTGCATTCTTTCTCTGGATATATGACCCAGTTTTTTATACCACAATAATGAAGAATTTTCATTAACTCTGCTACGTTTAGTTCCAACATCATGATGCAAGGTGAGGAGTGTTTCAGCAAAATTTTTGTTAAGATTAAATCTATATAACCCTTCAGATAAAACACCAGAACCAATAAATGAGTCATTTCTCAACAAACGAAAACCCTTATGTTCAAAATATAAAGCATAACCATCATAATCAAGTCTTAACATGGAAATTAAATTTCTAGAAAGAGTAGGAACATAAAAAGTATCAAATAGGTCCAAACAGTGGCCTAACTCTAAAAGCAAATGTAAAGTTCCAATACCAACAACTGGTACTTGAGTTCCATTTTTCAAAACTACAAAATGCTTATTTTCCTTTATGTTCTGGATCGAAAGGTATCCCTGCATCAAATTTGAAACATGAACAGTAGAACCATAGTCAATCCACCATGTATTAGAAGAAACTTGTGTTATATTTGATTCGAAACATACATAAGCCAATAGCTTACATTTCTTCTCGAACTAAGCTCTTCGTTTCGGGCAATTTTTTTGTAAATTCCCATATCGATGACAGAAATAGTATTTCGGTCCATTATGTTTCTTCTTACGAGCACCATTGTCATGAGAGAATCCTGCAACCTTTAATGAATCTTTCTTGGAACTCCTTTTTGGTTTCTTTCCTTTACTTCCAACTCCATAACTCATAACATTAATTGAATGTTGTCCTTATTGCTTAAGCCTTGTCTCTTCTTGAATTAACATACTCGCCAATTCATTCACATTCCACTTTTCCTTAATAGTGTTATAGTGAATTTGAAATGGCCCATACTGAGTAGGCAAAGAATTCAGAATGAACTGAATAAGGAAACTTTTATCAACATTCATACCTGGAGATTTGAGTCTGGTAGCTAGATTGGTCATTTAAAGAACATGCTCATTCATTCCACGGCTACCATCAAATTTCATGGTGGTAAGTTCAGTCATTAATCTCCCTCCAAGAGACTTGTCTGCTGAACAAAATCGATCTTCCACAGCCTTAAAATATTCCTTTGCATTTTCAATTAGAGGAAGCATTGACTTAATATTATTCGCAATACACATTAGCATAAATATGATGCTTAATCTGTTTGATCTTTCCCATGACTTAAACAAAGCTCGCTGCTCTGAACTGCTTGTATCAGTAATAGCAGCTAGTTTGTCAATTCGCTGTGCTAAGTTAAGATCCAGAGCACCAAGGTGAAACTGGATCTGTTTCTTCCAGTCAGAAAAATTAGATCTACTAAAGATTGGAACAGAAGAAGCTAGTGAATGAAGCGAAACAGGAACTGATACTGCAATAAAATCATCACAACATTAATGCTTTGAAAAAATCATTTTCATTAGTAATACTGCGTTCAATCTTTGGATTAACTAATGCAATATACTAATAACTTAATGATTACTTGAAAGTTGGTGCACTTTTAGGTCAAACCATAATAATCAAATAATCATTCCATAATAATTTTATAAATTCATAATTCAATTCAATATTTATAAATTTTCTCAGCAATATCACTTTGGTGATAACATGCTAACCATAATACAAATATTGGTTGATAAATAACAAAGTAAAAATCGATCTACAATTTAAAACAGATAAATAATATCCCAGAATAATAAAAATAAGATTGGAATAGCTCAGCTTGCTAGAGCATATTGTCCTTAACCATAAGGTCGGAAGATTGAGCCCTCCTTCTAGCGGATTTTTTTTTTTAATTTCACAATTAAAAAAAAAATTAGAGAGTAGTGAGGTTAGAGAGGCTCAAACTCTCGACCTCAAAATAACTCAATATCTATGAGACCTACGCGCTAGCCAACTGCGCCACCAACTTCAATTGATTAAATTTGCTGGTCCGTTTGAATTTAATTCCAAAATATTCAATTTTGTTAGAATTGAGATTTGGCCGATAAGGGCTTCGGATTTTTTTTTTTTAAATTGACAATTAAGAAGTAATTTCGATTATCAGACAGGGACTCCGGCTATGACATGATTTCATCAAGATTTCATTAAATCCGGAAAATATCATAGGAAATTGATCTCTATATTAAAAAGAAAATCATGATAGTTCACCCATGCTCTGATACCACATGTAAAAATATTATTTTGTTGAAATAGGATCTTTAACTATCATGAAAAAAATCACATGCTTATCTTTTATGCAAAAAAATAAGAGATTTAATAAAAAAAAAACATACCGAAATCAGCCATTATGAAATCTAATTATTTCTCTCACTTAGCCCCTTTTCTTTGCTTCACTAGACTCAATGGGATAATCTGATCAAATTAAAAAGCGTGGGTAGAGAGAGGACAATTCCTACGTTTAATATATATAACACTTATCCTACTCCCCATAACAGTAGGTAAATAGGAATACAACTTCCTCTATTATCTCTTAACCGTGCATATCTTTTCAAATCAAATAGCCACATTATCTTGTTAAATCTAAATAATGTTCATATTAATCTTTTTCATGTGGGACATATTTTAACAGAGGGTGGCTTAGTACCAACTCTGAAATTGATGGAGTTGAGCATACAGTTGGGATATGGGAGGAGCTCATGTGAATGGATGGAAATCTCCTTGTGCTCAAGGAAGCAATGAGATGTCAGAGGAGTAAAAATTACAGCAAGGTTTTGGGGTCTTGCCACATGCATCTGAAAGCACAGAGCGAACTTAGGGAGGGGGGAAAAATGAGGAATGAGATCTGGTTTGATAGCCTATGTACCATAACTGGCATTGCTGCCTTTGCTACTCTCTGCCTGTGATTCTTATTGTGGTCTCCTATTGTAAGTCCCAGCTTCACTGATGCATTTGGTTGTTACTCTCAAGTGTATGTATAATTATTTAACGATGTAGCAACACTACTATACCATTTATATTAATAGAGTTATGATTCTTGGTACCTCATGCTGTTCCTATTGGCAGATTGTTACAGCTGTAACTATTATATTCAAAAATTACAATCTTGGTGTATGAGTTTCCATATTGGCGCTCTCATTCGTCTCAATCTAAGATGTTGCAGTAAGCAGATGTCGACTTTTACTGTCTGTGTGATTTAATTCATCTCTCACGAACCCAAGTATCTGCATGAGTAATTTAAGTCCCATACTTTCTGCAGAAAATGCATACATGACTCTTACTTGTGCACTTGTTATAGCATGTAGCTTAGTCCATGGCACTTATTTTTCAGTGAGTCTTCCACTCAAGTCATATTGTCACCAAACAACAAGAAAATAATATTGTTAAAACCAGCGTACAGTGTCTGGACTTCAATTCTCTCGCTTTCAACGTCATCTGGCATGCGTCTGCAATGGATGGATACGGAAGGAAGCCACAAAAGAGAGCAGCCAAAGAACAAATCAATATAAGATGGCGCAATTTGTTTGACCAGTGTCTAGTCTCGCAATTGCCAAAATAACCAAGTGTAAACAGGATGCGCATGACACAACTAATGAAGCTTCAACAAATTTATAAATAAAATGCGTTCAGTGTTTGAATGCTCTTCATAGATGCCCAACGACGTACTCCTCACTTTGCCAGCACCTAAAATGACAACAATTAGAACATTCCATCGTGTTGAATGCTTATACTTTGAATGCACCAGGGAATGGAATCTGCACCAACTTCACGGCACTCACCAAGTCCTTCTCCAACTCTCAATAATGGAGGAAGTGGGAGATTGAACACAAGCACTCGCTGAAGCCTCTATATATAGCTATGCCATCTTCATGCTTTAATCACTTCACAGCAAACAACTACAGCTACTGTTAAATAACCATGGCTTCTCTCGCAACGAAGAAATGTTTTTTGTCTGCTTTGCTGATCTTGGGTGTTTGGGCTTCTCTATCTGCAGCTTCTCTCAATCACAGCGAGTTGTCAATGGAGGAGAGGCATGAGAAGTGGATGGCTCAGTTTGGTCGAGTGTACAAGGATGCAGCGGAGAAGGCATACCGCTTTGAGATATTCAAAGCCAATGTCGAGTACATTGAATCGGTAAACTCTGCAGGAAATCGCAAGTACAAGCTAGGGGCTAATCAGTTTGCTGATCTCACCAGCGAAGAGTTCAAGGCCACCTACAACAGGTTTAAGCCTGCTTCCAAGCTAAATGCAGTGAAGGTGGAGGGAACTCGTTTCAAGTATCAAAATTTTACTGTCGCTCCGGCAAGCATGGATTGGAGGACTAAGGGTGCCGTCACGCCTATCAAGAACCAAGGCCAATGCGGTAAGCAAAATGTCAAAATTTACGCACAATTTCCATTGCAAATATGCATATATCTGAAGAATATGGATTTGAACTATTAAAAACATATTAATTTACAGGATGCTGCTGGGCATTCTCTGCCGTAGCTTCAATGGAAGGAATCCACAAGCTGACCACTGGCAAGCTCATCTCCCTCTCTGAACAAGAGCTTGTGGACTGTGACACCAGCAGTGAGGACCAAGGATGCAGCGGTGGCCTCATGGATGACGCCTTTAAGTTCATCATCCAGAACAAAGGTCTCACAACCGAAGCCAACTACCCATACAAGGCCGCTGATGGAACTTGCAATGCGAAGAAGGCTGACAATCATGTTGCCAGCATCACGGGCTACGAGGATGTTCCTGCTAACGACGAGGCATCCCTCCTCAAGGCTGTCGCAAACCAGCCCGTTTCTGTTGCCATCGATGCGGGGGATAATGACTTCCAGTTGTACTCCAGCGGGGTGTTCACAGGGGAATGTGGTACTGATTTGGATCATGGTGTGGCAGCTGTTGGTTATGGGACGGCAAGCGATGGGACCAAGTATTGGCTGGTGAAGAACTCGTGGGGTACGTCGTGGGGCGAGAGCGGGTATATAAGGATGGAAAGGGATGTGGATGCCAAGGAAGGACTCTGCGGCATCGCCATGCAGCCTTCCTACCCCACTGCTTGAAACTTATGTTTATTACTGCCTGAGAAGTGAGTTCAAGTATTTGGATCATTATATTGTTGGCTGATATATATGCTTGTGGTGACTTCGGAAAGAGGGAGGATATGTTGCTCATGTACTTTCTCCTGTATGACTTTGCCTCCCTAAGTTTTAGATATGTGGCGAAAAAAATAATACAAATTATGCGTTTTAAATTTGCAAAAAAAGAAAAACTTTCCTCATCTAATAATTTCCAATGTCACTTTCTTCGAGCCAACTGTACGATAACTGGCAAGTCCAATTCAATTTCATCGTAACAAGGGCTCATCTTATTCTTGCTGGATATTTCCAAATAGCCATCCATATACCAACCAACTTGAATACTAACATTAATTCAGTCTCTTTGTTATTATCAGTAACAAAGTTAATGGTCTCAAATCTACCGCAATTTTCAAATATGCCCAACAAAGAGAACCAAGGGATACAATCATATAACCCTCTCCTCTGTTGAGTCCAACTCAAACTCCACAAATTTTTGTGTGACTAATTAACTAACAGATGCCATCTCACAAGGTCTGTTTCTGTTGTCTTCATTCGATTATGGAAGTATTTTTGTCATTTTATACTAGACCAATCTGTTTCTACTTTTTGATTCGCCATTACTAGTTGAAATTTCCAACACTATACTCCTCTTCTTCTTCACCTCCAAAAAGCTTGTCCAGTTAATTTAGAAAGGTAGCTTTTTGCAGCAAGTTCCATGTAAATATCCTCGATTCATTCATTCATTCATTTCTTGTTCTTTGCTAAAGTATTTGCATCATAATATCTGCTGGCTTTTGACTTGACCTTTCATGCTAAAAAGTAGGAAAAGGGAACAATATTCATTGTTGTACTGATAGTTTAATATATCCAATCATGTTAGGTTTGTTTCTTAGAATCGTTAATCAAACTCTTTCAACTTAGTTTCTTAGTTAACTCATTAGATTTAAGATAAACCTCATAATAAAGATGGACTTATTAAATTGGGAAAACCAAAGATATAGCTGCACGATTAATTATGATCACAAAGAAGTTTGAAAATTTGCTTACTAAGAAAATAGTAAAATGTTAAGATAATAGAAGAAATCTTGGAATTTTGTGACAATTATGAATTACAAGGACATGTGACTCGTAATTGCCCAACTCTTCCTGCTTTCAAGCAAGTACTTAATGGACAAATTAACGCCTTTAACATTGTTTCTCAACTAGAAAATAACTCTTATTCACAAACTAATAGCCCTAGTTGAAGGAACTATCCAAAACTTCAATGAAAGCAGAATCCTTAACAGTAGTTTAACTAACAAAACAAGTCACTCACTAATCTGATACCACAACAATACGTCCAACTTGCCAATCAACCTTCGATATACCAACCACTACTGATGCATAATCTTGAGGACAATATTATGCAAATACAACAGAGAATGGATCAAATGATCCAAGGGCAACAACAACTCATTCAGCCGCAACTAACGATCAATAATTAGAATATAACAGCAATTAGTGAAATATGATATCAGATAAGCCAACTTAGTTCCTCTCTGCAAACTCAAGAAAAGGTAAGCTGCCATCTCAACCAGAAGTCAGTACTTCAGTTAAAGTCAAAGATACAAATGGTATTATTTCTTCAATTGATGACAATATACTAGATATATTTGTTGCAATTAGTTTGCAAAGTAGAAAAGTACTTGATGAGCTCATTTCAAAAAGAGACATAGAAGAGAAATATGGTGGTGATTCAACACAATAATATAAAGATTACAATCCCAAAGAATTCACTTCCACGACTTACAAGCCACATGTACCGTTTTCCTTACGTTTGAAAACTAAATACATTAATGCATCTTATGTTGGTATTTTAGAAATTTTCAAATAGGTATAGATCAATATCCCTTTGCTGGAAGCAATTAAGTAAGTTCTCTCATGTGCAAAATTTTTGAAGGATTTGTATACAATTAAAAGACGTCACAATGTAAATAAGAAGGCAATTCTCACATAGTAGATAAGTGCATTACTCCACTCTAAAATGCCTCTTAAATATAAGGATCCTAGATGCCTAACTGTTTCGTTTGTGATAGGTCAACATAATATTGAGAAAGTTCTATTGGATTTGGGAGCTAGTGTAATTCTCTTACTATATTCGGTTTACAAGCAACTGGATCTAGGTGAACTTAAACCTACACCCGTCATACTATAATTGGTTAATAAGTTAGAAATATATCCTAAGGTGTTGTTGAAGATGTTTTAGTAGAAATTAATGTGTTGTACTGCTGCTCTGTGCTATTGTTTGCACACCCCTGCAATATTTCAATCATAACTTTTGTTATAGAAGTCCAAATGGGTTCATTCTATTTGGAAATATATTAGAATTAAATTCCCACAAATTCCCCCTACTTTGTACTTTGTAACCTTACCTATAGCCTGGTCAAAATTTGGATAGAAGTCGAAGTTGACACAGTAAGCACTAAGTTATCCATAATACACCTTCTCGGTATTTTAGCCATAACTTTCTCTATATAACTCCAATCAATCTCATTTTAGTCTCATTGAAAAATGAATACAATTTTTTTCAATTTTCAAATTATATGACCCTAATTTCGTCTATAACCTCACTAAAATTGCCCTCAAAATGGACCTTGTGCCCATAACATAGCTCCGCCAAACACTTAACTCTGCTAACCACTTAGCTCTAGCAAATACTTAACTTTGCCAATCACTTAGTTCCACCAGACATTTAGCTCTACCAGACATTTAGCTCTACCAGATACTTAACTCTGCTGGACACTTAGCCTCTCCAAACATTTAGCTCTGCCAAACACTTTAACTTCGCCAAACACTGCTTAATTTCATCAGCACTAGGGGGTGCTGCTAGCTTAGGATATAGTATAGTCTCAGTAAAATACTCATAACTTTTGATCTTCACCTTCAATTGAGCTAATCTTAGATTTATTGGAAAGAGAAACAAATGATCTACAAATTCTATAACAAATTACCTTTCTAGTTTTCACCATATCCTAATCAAATCTTTGCTTGAATTTGGAGTTACTGCACAGTAACAAGGTTCTTATGTCATGTACTATAATTCCAAGATATCTTTTGATCCCGAAAACCGATTAAGTCCATCTAAGACTTGTTTGAAATAGAACTCAGTTCTTGACAATTTCCATTTGTTCTATCTCTTCTAATTCTAATCATATAAAAAGAGAAAAATTATTTAAAATCTCAGCAGCTACAATTCGACTAAACAATAATGAAGTTGTTAAAACCCCGTGTAGTTCTCCGTTCCCCCTTATGAGCTCCGTCCAACCACGACACTTATCTATAAACTCTATCTCCATTATATTGGCATGATTTTCATATTATTTTGTTTATTTGATTCAACTTGTATGATATGGTATCGTGATACTGATCTTATTTGATACCATCTATAACTTGACGTGACTTGATATCTAAATAAATAGATTGACACAACAATGGAGTATGGGAAACTAAATGATGGAATAAACCACGTATTATGGGAATAAGCTTGCACAACCACATTGGCCTTATGTTGTCAATGTTTATAATATGCAATTAAATTGTGAGCTAGCACTTAGCGGTGTGATTGGTTCAAGTAAACCAACATCTTGGCTATGAACTCAGGTATGAATGAGATAATACTACCGCTTAGTGTTTGCTATAAAATTCAAATTTTTATTGCAAACTCAAAGAGAGATTACAATATGAACGGTTTTCCATTTACAGAAAATGAGGAAAGTAATTCCTCTTTGTTTAAAGCTAGGATTCGCTTATAGTCGTGGAGGACGATCCTACTCTCTGTTGATGATCCAAGCACAAACTCTTTAGTTGGCAGTTTTTGCGAAACTCTTGAATGAGAAGAATTCTGGTTCTTAGTATAAATACTCAAAGGAGATAATCCAACCCCATTGTCAATCCAAATCTTGGCTATTTATAGAGATTTTGATGCTTTTGAATTGGTGTAACTATCCAATTAATAGTCTCTTTAATTGAGGATTAATTTCCTGATTTTAATCCATTGGATTCGTAACTGCAATTTTTAATCCATTAGATTTTGTAACTGAAATGCAGATCTCAGTTTTTAGATTCAAATTTTACCTTTTCGTAGCTCATGTGTGATGCAAAGATTCGTATTTGATTCCCAATAAGGATAGTTTTTATCCTTCAAGACTTTAGAGTGAAAATGTGATCCAATGGGGTTCGCATTTTACCTATATTGAGCTCTAATCACGAGCTTAAAATGCGTATCTCTCCGTAATTGATGATCCATGTTTTAGCTCCTAGTAACATGTCTTACTTGATTAGACATGTATTTAGATATAAGTGAGGATAGTTTTTATCCGTTAAGGCTCTAGAATGAAAATGCGACCCAACAGAGTTCACATTTTAGCTATACTAAACTCAAAATATGGACTCTTGTCAGAGTTCATAAGATAGCGTTTGTTAGCTTAGAACGTAAATCTCTCTATAATTGATAATCCATGTTTGAGCTCTAAGCAATATATCTTAATTAAATCCGCGTTTATATTAAAATGGTGTTAGTTTTAGTTTCATAAGCCTTTAGGGTCACAATGGGACCTTGTGTTTGAAATGTGGGTTAGATCTCCATTTGAGTTAAAACGCGACCCTACGGGTTTACACGAATCTCTCTAAATGAGGATCCGTACTTTGCTTTTTAGCAATTATTCATGCTTGTTTAGATTCGTGATAAAAAGGAATAACTTTATATTTTTAAGGTTTTGAGAACAAAATGTGACCCTGAGAAGCTCTCAAATTTTATTTAGGTCAAGACATGAGCTTTTGTCAACCTTAGCTTAGAATGCGGATTTCTCGGAATGAGGATCCGCATTTTGATTCCTTAACCATTTTCAAGCCTTTTGAGGCTCATGTTTATCTTGATTTAGAGAAATCTTTTACTTTTGAGATTATGGAAGAAAAGCGCAACCCTAAGAGGTCCATATTTAAGTTCTAAAAGGGGTTCCCTTTGTTAATTTCCTTATTTATTCAAAAACATGGATCAACCCTCTTTTCTTTTCATAAAATTCTCGCTAATAAAACCCCTCCAAAGTTTTCAAAATTTCACCACTTTGAAGGTATTTTGAAACAATTTGGATTCAAAATGCGAGCAACTTGGATTTTAAATTTTGAACGCGATCCTGCATTTAATTTGCGAGTTCGCATTTGAACACAACCCTGCATTTTATCCGCAGGTTTGCATTTGAAATAGTATGAGCACGTCTCTTTGTTTGATTTGCTAATTTGGTGTAAATGTGACTGCATTTGAAATTTCAAAATGCAGATCAAATCTGCATTTTTAGCGATTCAGATGAACCGTCGTCATTGTTTTGCCACCTTTTCGATGCAGAAATTGAAGCACTGCTACACTTATAATGATATGAAATCTCTTTGAGATTTGGGCTGAAAATCTTAAATGTTAATTCTTCTATATGAGACCAGATGTCTTTTCAAGAGTTATACTTACTTTAACTTTGAATTTTTTAGAGCTTTCAAGCTTTCTAATTCATCTAGCTCTCGAGCTCTTCTTCAAAGTTTTCAAGACTTCTAAATTTCTCAGTTTTTGAGCTTTTCAACCTCTCACAAAAAAATATCGAAGAAAATCATCTTCTTCAACTCAAGCCACTGGCGACTCTAGTAGAGCACCAAGTATTGTCGGCTTCTTCATGATGCCATCTAGAGAGGAACTCCAATTTTAGGTGGGTTAAACAAGCTAAACTCGTTTGGAATAGGCAAGTCATCGCCATGGACTTTTTATCTTAATTTAATTAATCAATTTGACTTAAACGAAATCATAATCTCCTATAGATTTTAGATGTCACAAAATGTAGTTTGCTGCATATAAGCTTTGAAATGTGGATCTCCACTATGTGATCCACGTTTAG
The DNA here is from genome assembly GCA_036321105.1 of Dracaena cambodiana. NCBI lineage: Eukaryota > Viridiplantae > Streptophyta > Magnoliopsida > Asparagales > Asparagaceae > Dracaena > Dracaena cambodiana. The sequence goes on along the minus strand of JAYEPQ010000005.1, from coordinate 24,630,544 downwards.
CACTTAGTGAAAAGATCAATTTGTAATCTTTGATTTTAGCTTGACATGCGGATCTCCACTTGTGATCTGCATTTGACATATAGTCAACAAATTGCATTGCGATCTTTAATCTTAGTTCAAAAACGTAGATCTCCACTTGTGACCCGCATTTAACACTTAGTCAATAGATCGCATTTTGATTTTTAATTTTAGTTCAAGACATAGATCTCTTCTTGTGATCCATGTTTAACACTTAGTCAACAAATTGTATTGCGCTCTTTAATTTTAGTTCAAAACGCAGATCTCCACTTGTGATCCATGTTTGACACTTAGTGTCTAGATCAACCCTTGATCTAATACTTTAGATTGCAGCGCAAATCTCCATATGTGATCCACGTTTAACACTTAATCAATAGATTTCTTTGTGATCTTAGATTTTAACTTGAAACACGGGTCTCCGCTATATAATCCACATTTATGTTCTCTTTTTTCTAAAAAAATTACTGAATTGTTCACTTTTTTTTTTTTTAAGTGAACTAATCCTTGAATCCCAACTCCAAGCTTCATTATGTGGGTGACTATAATGGCAAAATTCAATTCAGACTTAGGGAAGAATTGCCGTTGTGTCGTCGGGGTACTAGTACGGAACGTCTTGAGAAGATACTCAGCCCGAGTCCTAATACAATGAGGGAATTCATGACGGACGCAGTTTTTGAGGGGAAAGATAAGAAGAAGATGAAGAATCCCAACTTTCTCTTTGGAGACAAAAGAGAATTGCCTGACGACTACCTTTTTAATAGTAATTATAAATGGTTGAGGCAGATCCGAGGACAGTATATGTTTCTGCCAAACTTGAAATGCTCATATCCTCTTTTGTATCTTCAGGCAACTTCTATTCCTTGGAAGATGGATTGGCACTTGACGAAACCTCAAGATAGGGTACTTCTTGGGGATTTTGGAACAACCTCGGCATTCTCTACTAATATTGGCAAGCATGTGACTGGTTTATTGGCCAGCTCATTGAAGAAGGAATACCCTTTTGGAGAAACACCCAGAATTTCAAGTACCTTCGTAAATTGTTTTGTCGCCGTTCATGGCAACTTTCCTTATCATGAATTTCAACCATTAGGATGGGTCCACTCTTCAACAAAGGGATGATGGTCTATTCTAACTATTTTTATATTGAAGAGACATGAGAACCAGTTGATGGAGATGGGGCTTTATCGGACTGTTATGGCTATACAACATGGATTACCGTTTAGTCGCTTCTACTTTTTTAGCATCCTAGAACTTCCCAATCCAGAGACAGAAATATTTTTTACTCCTGTTGGTGAGATGGACCTAGCTCTCCATGAATTATATAAAATTTCTGGATTGCCCAAGAGTGAGGTCCCTTATAAGATGTCCCGGCGGGGAAGAATTGCATCCGTTAGAGCTCAGCATGTTGTGATTTATGGCACTTACTAGAGTTAATGTGTTATTTTCATATTTATGGGAAGATGACTAAGCTGAAAAATCAAGACATCAAGTAGAGGGCATGGGTGGAATACGTGTTTCCTAATTTGTACACAGATGGTGAAGACCTCTTTATTCTTTCAGTTTATACTGATGCTCAAGTGGAAAAGAGAATAGCTCATTTTGGGACTCAAGTATACATCAACAAATTAGATGAAGATATATTTAAACCTGGTACTTCATTCGAGAGCATCCATCACCAAACTAAGCATCATTTGTCTGACATGGCCCTATTTGCAGAGTTCCTAATGTTATGGTTGAAATATTGTGTAGTTCCTTCTGCTCTGCAAGAAACTTTTTCTGCTATTGTTGTCTACCCAGTAGTTCTTATGTCATATGGCCATTCATTAGGCCTTCTACCAGCTATGGCCTGCGTATTCTAAGTGGTCTCATGGCTCTAATGACCAGATTTCTTAAGGTGGAGCAGTTTTAGGATAAGGAAGACAATGACAAATATAAAACTCCCAATCCAGGAGTTGAACTGTGGTATACATACCTTATGATTTGGCTCGTTTTACATTGCCCATCTTTGATGATGCCTATCCATCATTCTATTGATTTGTCTGCCCCTAAAGTCTAGCATTATGAAAAGTCACAATGTCAAGGACATTATATGGAAATGATTCAGAAACATCTTTAATATCATGGGAACTATTACTTGTATAGATATTTTTCTTATTTTCCAAATGCAGATTATGGCGAAGAATTTGCAGATCTGTTGGGCTCTGATCAGTTTACTTCTCTAAATTGTGGAAGCTTTTATTGGTTGATAAATATCAGGCCAGGGTATCTTGTATTCCCCCAAGACAATTCTTGTCATTTGGAGCCATATTACCCAAACCATTTTGCTAGACAATTCAGATATGATCAATTATATGTGAGGAATCCAAATCCCAATATAAAGACTGTGGGCAATTTATTTGAAGGAGCACAAGCATGATATCAGTTCGTTGGTGGGAGTACATTGGATCACTTCAGTCTAACTCAAAAGTATATGAATCTTTATACTTCTTTTGGTTTCTAAGGCTGGTATTTTTTTGCAAATTTAAAGCCTCAGAATTATAATGTGAACAACACATGTCTTAAGAACATCAAATCTTGATTGCCCAGAAGAGGCAAGCACAATCTAGCAAAATACTAGGCTTGAATGAACTTCAAGTTATAGAATTAGAACATGATGATAATCCCGATACTGAAGTTGGAGCTCCTAAGACAGAAACAACTGATGCTCTCGCTCAAGAACTAGCTCCTAGTATTAATATTTCTTCACCAAGGAGGAGGACGTCAAAGCGCACTAGGACTTCGTCAGTTGTGGGTGAGAAGGGTAAAAAGAAAAATCATAAGGGATCTTTTTCTGAAGGAATCCCTGAGATTACTACCACCTAAGATGAGTGAATAAGTGTCGCTGAAGATGATGATTCTGAAGAGCAAATCTCTTAGTTATATCCTCGCATTGTCAGGCCTAGGAGTATCGGTGTTGTCATAAGAATTGAGTTTTCTATTGGAGATCAAACTACTGGGGCAACCCCTGCAACTGCTACAATTAAAGTTGGGCCCAGTTCAAACACTATTCAGGGAATTGCTGAAGAAACTCAAGTGGCAACTAATGTTTCTGTAGAAGCTTCTTCTCATGTTGATATTGCTCATGCAAATGTTGCAATAGAGGCTGAGACCACAACCAAGAAAGTAGCTCAAACAACTGATGACGATGAAGTGCAAATTGTTAGAGAAACTCAGAATTTGAGTTCTTTATCAGCCATGATGCCAACTACCATGGTTCCTCCTACTAGTCCTACTACTGGACTTCTTTAAAATCATAAGCCTTTTTTTTCTTTTCTTTAACTTCATTGTTTTTATCAAATTTATGACTTTGCTTTGATGAAATTGTAGAGGGGGGTATGGTCTCTTTTCCTGATTCATCTTAGAAACTTGATTATTCAGGTGGAGATGATGATGATGATGATTATGACAATGATTTCCATTCCTCAATGGCACCAGCTGATTATAGCAAACACACCTATCTGACGGCAGAAGAAAGACCCGAAGTGTATGGTCCTGGGGAACCGAGTACCCAACCCTCGAGTTCTTCACCAAGTAAGGCACAATATCAATTGCTTTTTTATTTCAATTTTCTTTTTTGTTTTCTGACTTCTTTTCTATTTTGATGTAGGATTGCAATCTCTTACTCCGGCTTCTGAACTTGTGTCTGCAACTTCTTTAGCACTAGTATCGCTTTCAGTAACGACAGTCAAAGTTCCTCCTGCTGAAGTTGCTTCTTCTTCAGCATAGGATGCATTTAAGATCTCTACACTTCTGTCCAGTCTGCTCTCCCACTTGCCTCCATCACTGAAACTGTTGTAGTATCTAGTTTTGTTGTTCCTCCATCAATGCCAACAGCTTCATCAATTTCATTGGAAAGGAATGCAGAAGTTGATCCGTTTGCTGAAGAGCTTCTTCAATATGCTATTAAGGACTTCCTATCTTTCCTAGAGTATTATGTAACTTCCATCTTAAAAGGGAGATCCTTTGCTTCTACTGCTATCTTGTTAAATAATTATGTTGTTGGTATAGAAAGCATTGGTGGGAAATAGAAAGCAGCTCCTTACAAGACCATAATGGCTCAATTCTAAAATTACACTGAGGCTTTATCAAAGACTCGCGGTACAGATAAGTATGAAATGGTTAAAGTACTTTTAGGATATTATTGGAAGAGTAACTCAAACTTGGGGAAGAGGCTCAGAAGAGGAAGGATGCTCAGCAAACCCGTATCCATGAGATCCGGTCTACTAGCAATTCTTTATGTGCAAAGATAGAGAGCGCCATTGCCTCAGCCAAGTGTCAAGATCAAGCCATTTCCCGTACTCAAGAAACCATTGCTAAGGCTTAGGCTTATCTCGGGATGACTCTCAAGGCACACGAATCAACTATAAAGACTATTGTAGAGCTGTCGAGACAGCAGGATGACCTTAATAAGGCTCTTCTGGCTAACCAAGCAAAATTAGAAGCCCTTGAATCTGATCAGTACAATAATATTGTTATCAGCAAGGAAGATTTGCGCAGACAAGCCACAGTCCAAGCGTATGAAGTTATTCAATTGGAGATAGGAGAAATCGTGGAGAAAATTAAATCTCTTCTGTCTCAGTGATTTGTATCTCTTTTATATATATGAACTTGATCATTTTATCGAAACTGTTTATTGTAGTGCTGAATTGATAATCCAATTTTATGATGTATTTTAAAAAACCAAAAATTTTGTTTCCATTCATTCAGAGTTGACTGTTAACTTGATGAATGCATTTGATAATGAGGATCAGAGATATCTATTAACTTGATACATCATTCACTCATTTGTATATTGTTTAAAGATAATTATTAACTTGATCATATAGAGTTTGAATTCAAACATCCAAGTATATCTACAACAAATGAATAGTTTACTTGCACATGATAGAAGTAATTGTTAATTTTCCTAGACATAGTATAGTTTTAGCTATTCAATAACTTATAATATAACAGCTTTTGAATTGCTAGATGTGATTTTTAACTTAGTAAATTTTGGAGGAGTGAATTTTGATTTTGTTAAAGATATTTTTCACTTGATAAATTTGGAGAAAATGAATTTTGATTTTGTCAGAGATAATTTTTAACTTGACAAATTTTGGAGGAAATAAATTCAGAGGTAATTTTTAACTTGATAAATTTTAGTGTAAATGAATTTTGAATTTTATCAGAGGTAATTTTTAAATTGACAAATTTTGTTGGAAATGAATTTTGATTTTGTTAGAGATAATTTTTAAATTGACAAATTTTGGAGGAAAAGAATTTTGATTTTGTCAGGGGTAATTTTTAACATGACAAATTTTGGAGGAAATAAATTTTGTGAGAGTGAAATTTTCTTTTTATTAGCTCCGCTGGGGAAATTGATGTTTATAAGATAACAGGCGATAATCATATTGACTGGAGTATCAATCAATGTCGGACCGATTATATATGTGGAGTTTGCTTTGTCGCAGAATCTCCAGAAAGGAACCTCTTTTATAAGGTTTCAGTAGAGCCGGCCAGAAATATTCATCATAAATAGACTTCTTCATTGTAGATGAACTCCAAATGATTGGTGGATGAATTGGTCCAATTTTGGAGATAATAGTGCCAATAATTAGACACATCTATTTTTCAAATTAGGAGTAACATAAAAATTGTTGTATTTCTTCTTTATGTTTTTTCCTTGTGATTTGTCCAAAATCTTTTTATTCAAAGTATTGGTATTGCAAACTTTGAAGCATGAATATATAGTTCATCAAGGTCTTCTTACACTTCGGCATTGAGGCAGACTGATGATCAAGTCATAGTGTTGAATTCTTTTGTTGAAGAAAGAATTCAAATATGTATATCAAACGTCGTTGCAACAACTGATGGGGAGCACCTCAGTATACGATGATTTGATAATCTTATTATCATCTTTTCGAGGTATTGTTAGAGATATACCGGGTGATTAGATATTTCTTGATACACATCAGCATTAAGACTGATCATTAGTGTCGAAGATAAAGAAATAGTGTTGAATTCTTTTGTTGAGGGAAGAATTTAAGTCTGTATATCAAATGATTTGATAATCTTATTATTATCTTTGCGGGGTATCGGTAGGAGATACACCGTGTGATTCGCTGTTTCTTGATATACTTCGGCGTCAAGGCAGATCATTAGTGCCAATGATCAAGAAATAGTGTTGAATTCTTTTGTTGAGAGAAGAATTCAAGTATGTATCTCAAATGATTTGATAATTTTATTATCACATTCCGAGGTACCAGTCAGAGATACAAGAGTGATTTGTAGATAACTCAAGAAAATGCTATTTTTTGCCGCATTCCTCGGAAAGAGTATACAAGAAGTTTCTCTCAGATTCGGTCGAAGACACAATAGAAGATTGTTGAAGAGGATATGTATCCCAAATTGCTCAATATTTAGCTTGATTGCTTCATACTATTACATAATTTGCTTTCTATTGAATCTCCTTCTTAGCGATTCGAGATTCTTCTTATACTCATTGGAGCCTCTTTTCTCTCTTTCGGCAACTATCAGAGATTAGATAAGTGGCTCGGCCATGATTACTTTGAGTTAAATGGATTTTCCCAATGAAGGGGTTAGCGGATTTTCCAATATTAATGCTAGTATGTTCTATGCCGAAAAGGGAATCTGGATATGTGGCGACAAAGAGAAGACCAAGAGATTCAAGTAGATGTGCTTCAAGGCGAACTACAAGAAGAGAAGAATGATGGCAATTGATTAAGATCATAAGCATTGTTGTGCTTTTTGGCTTCTATTATTATTACTATCATATGATACTTCTATGATGGACTTCTTGAATATTACATTAAGAGTAATATTTCTTCAGAAATTTTCTATTGATCAGCATCATAATCTTGTCGCCATTCGGTTTCATCAACCAATATGCACCATTCGAATAGATTGTGTCGATGATAAAAGAACTTTTTCATTTTGGCTGGAACTTTCTTTCAGGTTTCTGAGTGGTTATGATTAGTCTTCTTACTAAAAGAACCAAATCACCTTTTCTGAAAGCTCTTCTTGAGTTTTTCATTAAAAGTTTTGGAAATTTAAGCTTGGCAAAGTTCAATGCTCTGTTGTGCTTTAAGAAGCTTTTCATTGAGAGCTTCTAACTCTAGGAGTCTTTTCCGATGTTTCTCTTCTTGTGTCATTTTAGTTGCTAATGCAATTCGTAGTGACGGAATTTGGGCATCCAAAGGAAGTACTGCTTCAGATCCATACACCAAGGAGAAAGGTGTGGCATTTGTTGGTGTTCTGACAGTCGTTAGGTAATGCCCAGAGGCATTCCCTAAGCATTTTACCCAAATCACATTGGTTGGATGAAACGAATTTCTTAAGAAGCTTCACAATGATCATGTTGAAGGTTTCTACTAAGCCATTGCCTATAGGATAGTATAAAAATGAAGCTACACTTTTAACTAATATTTGTTATAAAATCTGGAGAATGACTGACTCATGAATTGAGATCCATCGTGAACAATTCTCCTAGGTACCCCAAATCGATATATAACATGATGTTTGATGAATTGATCGCATCCGATGTTTTCATTTCGGTTAGGTGAATGGCTTCGATCCATTTTAAGTCTGTTATAACCAATATGAACCTATGACCCCTTATTGGCAATGGCAAAATCGTCCCAATAATGTCCATGCCCCACATTTCAAAGGGCTATGATGTAGCCGTTGGATGGATATATTCCAGTGGCTGACATATGAGGTCGGCATGTATTTGATAGGCTCTGCATTTTCTGACATAAATAACTGCATCTATCATCATTTTAGGCCAGTAATATCTCATTTTTCAGAGTCTGTCTCAAACCTTTGGTCCTGGTTGATGTGCTCCATAGACACTGCTATGAGCTTCTTATAGTGTTTCTTGAACTTCTCTCTTAGAAAGGTAGTGAAGCAAGATTCCATCATAAGACTTTTTGTATAATGTTTGAATTTCGACATTATAATAGAATCGAACAGTCATTCTTCGGATCATTTCCGCTTCTTTAAGATCTGCTGGCAATATTCCATAAAGAAAATAGTCAATGTAAGAAAATTGCGAATCTCTTAGTTCGAAATCTGATTCAACATGTATTTCATGTGCTTCTTGTTTATTGCCTGAATTTAACTCCACTTCGAGTTCATACTTTGGACAGAATAATTCTTTACTACCCACTGTTATGCATTTGTTAGAATTTTTAGGCAACGCTACGGTGGCAGTCAAAAATGCTAATGAATCTGCATAGCTGTTCTTATGGCATGTCACATAACTGATATAGAAACTGCTAAAACTGGCAGCTATTTTCGTAACTACTTTCGATTTAGTTTGATTTGGTTTGATTTAGATTTGACAGGATTTTAGATTCTATTGGAATTTTGTTTATTGAATTTGATCAGATTTTGGATTTAATTAGGATTTTGTTTATTAGAGTTTTTCTATAAATAAGCTTTGTATGAAGTTTTTTGTAGACAATGGAAAATTAAATAAAGAATTGATTTTTGAGAAACTGTGTAGATTCGCTATGTTCCAAAAAAATCTCTCCTCGTGGATTTGTTGAGAGTGGGCGTGGATTCACCTAGGTGGATTTCCAAACCCTATTGTTCTTTCTCTAATCAATCTAAAAATCCTAAATTTCCAAATCTCTAACCCTAATATGCTTTCGTCCTACGTCAAATTTGGCATCATAGCTAAAGATTTTGCATATTCAAGTATTAGAACTGTTTTCGAGCCGTTTCAACTCCGATTCGAGCCATTTTCAAACTGCTGTGATTCTTGGGTATTTTCTAAACTTTTTGAACTAAAATTGTGAGTTGATTATATATAGAGTTTATGTTCTACAGTCATTACATCAACACAAATACTAATAAATTACAAGTTGAGCTTAATATATATACTACTATGCCCATTTTTTACGATTTTGATGATCGACAAAATTATCAAGATTGGGAGAATCATCTCCAAGATTTTTTTCTAGATTTTAATCTAACTTCAGTACAGAAATATCATTACGCCCAACAAAAGCTAGGTGGAGAAGATTACATTTAGAGTAAAGAGTATAAATTATGTTTGGATTGGGATATCTTGCAACGTCAAGTGCGTAATCGATATTCTCAACACCGCTTTCCAAATTTATTATCATCATCTCATCAGTTTCTATCGTCTGAGTCTAAAACAATGACTGATGATAAAAAAAATCAATATATGATTGATGAACTAGAAAAATTTAAATGAATACTTGTCAGTATTAACAAAGGACTCTAACAACCATGTCTTCTAAAGCACCGTGAGCAAAAAGATGAAAAAAAAATCAAATGGCTAATAATGATAGAATCCCTAACAAGGTCAAAACAAATATTTCTATTTTTTATGGTGAATGTATTTTGCAGTCTACACCGGATATAGAAGTTCATGATGAGCCACTGTTAATGCCAAATGGAACTTCCTTTCCATCCATAGAAGTTAAAAACTCAAAAGTTCAGATTTCTGATGATTCTTAGTGAAACCAACTACGAAATTTCAGCCACATAAGGACGTACCTGATGATCATATTCGTGAGTAGAAACGAATAGAAGTACCTCCTACTCTGCTATATGACATGCCCATGAAACCCACAGTCTCTTTGGAAATTATTATGGTAAAGTTTCGTAAGAAACTTCATCGACAATTCGTATTTACGGATAATATTTGCATATTAGTTGCAGATGTACAAGGAGTAGAGGAACTTTCAGTCCAAAGTAAGACTTTAGATAGAAAAGAAGTTGTTAATGATGAGGTAAAATCTTCTGTTCTTCTTGAGAGATTCATTACCGGAATTGTGAGAAAATTACCGATTCAATATATAGATTCATATGAAGCTTCAAAGAGGATTTCTTTTACTATTCCCGGTCAGGATATTTTGTGAGATCCTTATATAAACTCGACTTTCAATGAGGTCCATTCTATTACTTCCATTACAAGTAGCTCTTAAGATCTACAGTCATCGGAAACTGATTCACACAAGAAGTCAATTCCATCTCCACCACCTTAGTTCAAATGTGATGCACAAGTTATAATTTCTCGACCACCGCTATGGCCCAATTGAAATGGTCTGTAGAAGGACACAGATCAGTTCAATCCAGACATGTGTAACATTCCTTATCAAAACATTCATCGAGGATGAATGTTTTGAAGCCGAAGAGAGTTGATAGAGATCAAATTTTTAATTTGAGATAATTTTGAGATCTAATAGGATTCGGTTTAGTTTGATTTGGTTTGATTTAGATTTGATAGGATTTTAGATTTCAGTAGAATTTTGTTTATTGGATTTGATAGGATTTAGATTCTATTATGATTTTATTTGTTGGAGTTTTCCTATAATAAGCTCTGTATGAAGTTTTTTGTAGACAATTGAAAATTTAATAAAGAATTAATTTTTGAGAAACTGTATGGATTTGCTGTGTTCCAAAAAAAATTTCTCCTCGTGATTCGTTGAGAGTGAGCATGAATTCGCCTGGGTGGATTTTCAAACCCCTTTGTCCTTCCCCAAATCTGTCTAAAAATCCTAAATTCCTAAATTTCTAACCCTGATCCACTTCCATCCTACATCACTTTATTTTTGACTTTATATTTTCCCTTAACTTGGTTAATGATAAGTTGAAAATTTTCGTATGCCTCTAAATATTTCATCCCCAGCTGCTTGGCTATTTTTAAGCTAATCGTCAATGTGTTGTATTCGATGACATTGTTAGAGTACGATTTCGTTAACGAATAAGCTCAAGGGATAATATGGTTTCGAGGGGAAACAAAGACAACCCCAACTCTTGCTACCATCTTTCCGTTGTATCACGTTCTAAATGCACCATCAAATAAAAGTTGCCAAACTTCTTCTGTAGTTGCATTTACTTTAGCAGCTTCATGTGGAGTGCCATCTTCTGGAATTGCACTTTCTTCAACTATTTCATTGGAGATATCTCTGTACAATTTTGAAGATGCTGGAATTGAGTACTCAGCTAAAAGTCAGTATAGCATGTCCCTTAATTGACTTCTACGGGATAAAGTGCATATCATATTGCGATAGCAAGATAACCCAATTAGATAGTCTTAAATTTAATGATCATGGTTTGGTCATTAATATTCTTAATGGATTAACTCTCGATATAATTTGAATGGCTTGTCCCACCAGATAGTGTCACATTTCTTGTATCATGAACACCAAGGCTAAACATTCCTTTTCCACTGAGTTATATCAATGTTCAGCTCCGACATCATTATACTTAAATAGTAGATGGCTTTTTCATGTCTCAGTTCATTCTTTTGGGCTAACAAGGCTCTTAAAGAATGGTCCATGGCTTTCACATATAACAGGAAGGAATTCCTAAAATTGGAGCTACAAGAACTAGTGCTTCATAAGATATTCTTTGACTTCTTCAAAAACCTACTGACAAGTATCATCCCAGACGAACGATACTTCTTTTTTTATCAGTCGTGTAAATGGTTTACATCTCCCAGACAAATTTGATATGAACCTGCTATATATGCCAACTTTCCCTGTAGTCCTCTCAATTCCTTAAAATTCCTTCGTTGTTGCATATCTTGAATTGCTTTAATCTTATCTAATTCGAGATGAATTCCCTTGGATGTAACCATGAATCCAAGAAACTTTCTACTGGAAACTCCTAGAAATGATTTATTTTAAGCTTGTGCTTTAGCATGAGATTGAACACCATTCTTAAATCTTGACGATGATTATATTTGCTCTTGCTTTTGATAGCTAAATCATCCACATAGCACTTCACGGTCTTTTGGAGATGCTCTTGGAATATGGTGTTCATAGCGCGTTGATATGTAGCACCAGCATTTCTTAGGCTAAAAAGCATAACTATGTAAAAATACACCCCAGGTAGTGTTCGAAAAGACGTATTCTTCTCGTCGCTAGGATACATTTTAATTTGATTGTATCCTAAAAATCTATCTATGAACAACATCCTTTTGAAGCCATAAGTATTGCCAATCATGACATTGATGAGTGCCACATATTGCATATTTATAGCCTTCATATTACTTATTTTTGTATATAAATAATACTACTCGAGTATTTTTAGTGTGTTTTTCAGGAAATTTATTTGTACAAGAAAATGGCATGAAATCAGAGTCGGATTAGGAAATTAAGTCCAGAAAAGAGTTTAAAGAGAGCAAAACTATAAGATTAAAATACTTTCAAGAGTCAAAAGTCAAATACAGTCAAGAAAACCAAGAGTAAGAGACATGATACTCATGCAGCAGAAATTTCAAGCCAATATATCAAAAAGATGCAGCCAATTAGCGGTAATTACTGCCAAACAGTGGCCCAAAATGGGCCCCACAATCTGACTTTTCTTCGATGGTTTCGTTGTAATTTTGTAGTTTTTTAGTTCTGTTAGAATTAGGGTTTGATTTTCGAAACCTATATATTAGTTGTATTTTTGTATTCTAAGAGAATCCGGTAAGTTTTGCACTCATTTTTTATTAATAAAATTAGGGTTTTGCTGAAGGATAACGGCCACAATACCGTGCTTCAGAGGTAAGCCATTGCTTTTAATTCTTTATTCGCTTTTTAGATAGAGTTAATTGCTTTCTAGTATAGATTTATTCGCTTTCTAGATTAGATTTTATTGTGTTCATGAATAAAAATAGGATTTTGCTTAGTAGAATTATGAGTAGCTAATTTTCTTTAGCTCTAAAATATAGATGAAGTTAGTTTAATAGATCTAATATGAATTTATCTCTTCTTCTTTCTAAAAAAAAATAAAGTTATGATTTTTTGATAAATAAATAAAAGATAGAGTTCTCAAATCATAATTCTTTGATAGATTATGCTTAATTAATATTTTGATAATCTATACTTAGATGAATTTTAGAATTCTTATTATTTGTTTCTTTTTAGAATTATCAATAAAGATTTTATTATAAATAAATTGAATTGAGTAAACTTGTAAATATAAATTTTTTGATAGGTTATACCTAAGTTCGGTCTTTTGATAGACTATGTTTAGATTAGGGTTTGAAGTTTATTTATTTTCTTTTATTTATAAGATTTTCTACTTGATATGATTTGTTTTTAAGAAAGGTGTTATTTTTTATGGTCTATACTTGCACATCACTTGATAGGTCATACTTATGGGCACTTGATTAAAATCAAATTAAAAAGATCACTTTTTTAATATGTTACTTAACCGTGCATAATTAAAAAGATAGAAAAAAAGAGATAATTTATTGTTAGGCTATTATTCTAATGGATTCGAAATCTTAGGCTAATCTCTAGAATTTAAAACTCATCCTTCCAACTTAGAATTCTTTGTTAATCCACTAAAACTAAAGAAATACTAAGAATCGCAAAACACCTGAGATTTCTGTGGGACAACCTATATAACGCTACAACCGATACTGTGCACTTGCAGCTTATCACATCAAGTTTTTGGTGCCATTGCCGGGAGATCGACGGTGTTTTTCTTACTTTTCTAATGTTTTACGGGTTAACAGTATGTGTTTAGTGTGTAGGGACTAGAAAGTGTAGATACAGAAAATCAAAAGGGATCAGAGGAGCCTAATAACTGCGTGGCAGAAACCAGAGAGTCAAACACTCTGGTTTGGCCGCTATTTGGCAGCATAAACCACCAATTGGCGGCCTTTCAGGTGATTTTGTCCCCAAACGTTTCTCTATGTTTATGTTTTGGGTCCCTGGTTCTGTAAATAAATACACAAAAAATTCAATTTCTTTTTATTTTTTTGTTTTTTGTTTCTTTTCCATCTCTCTCCCTCTCCACCTTTTTCAAAAATATTTAAAAAAAATATTTGAAAATCAAACTGGGTGTCATCATTGTCGTAATCTACATCATAGTTATTATCAGTGTTCATGGATAGGAATTTCGCTAGGACAAGGTCATAATCAAATTCACAATACATGTAATGAACCTTCGAGCGCTTCTTATATACAAAATTACAATTATGAATAGATGAATAATTCTAATTTTGCATATAATTAAGAGCTATACCAAGAGAGTCCTCCATCTGATCCTTTCTTTATGGGCTATTCATCCTCATATTATACATTCAATCATGAACAAGATATTCAATTTAACATGCTAGATGAAAGAATAAAAAGATTAGAGTAAGGTATGCATGTCATGTGAATTTACATACATCCCCTTCATATCTGTCATCAAATATATATATATAGATCTATCATATCCACCATCAAATTTCACTCATGATCTCAATATGTAATCATTTGAGAAAAATAAGGAAAATTACGATCATGAGTCTGAGGAACGAAGACGTAGAATAGAGGAAGATATAGAAGCTTTACTAAAATCATCCTCTCAAAAATCATCCTCTCAAATTGAATCTTGTATGGAAGATTTTCTGAATGCGATTTCTCAAACTAAACTTTTTAGAGATCAACCATCTAATAGTTTGAACATATCTTACTCCAACGAGCAACCATTTCAGTCATCTTTTGAAGTAGATACGATTCAAAATGAGTTAAATAATTTTGTGTATGATGAGTCTATAATTCAATATTGTGATCAACCTATTTTAGACCATTGTGACAATAATTATGATGGAACTAGTGATAAAAAAATTATTTTTCTTAATGATTTACCTCATGGTGAGTTTGCTAGTGACACATTATCATTTGATTCATTTGATGAAAATTGTGAAAAAGAATTTTTATCCCTTCATAATAACTTGACTAATGATAAGTCCACTAGTATATCATTTTCTTTTGAAAATTTTGATGACATGATTGAAGAAAATTTGCATGACAAGCCCATAATAATTGAAGAATGGAAGGAACATCAAAAAGAAGAGGTCATGGTTCCTAATGATTTGGAAGGACGATCAAAAATCGAGCTCATGATTCTGCTACATCAAAGTGAGTATGTTATTTCACATGTTGATAAAACCAAAATACTTACTACCATGAAAAATACTCGTGGGTCGAATATGGACGGTAAAGGTACACTTTCTAAGCTCAAAACTTTACTATTAAATAAAAGAAAGAAGGGTGGAAATAAATTAAGAAAAATCAAAAATAAGATGGAGAGATTAAATGCAAAACCGACAAAAAGGCTAAGTTCATCCATATTAAAATGTAAAAAGACACACTATGAGAGTGGAAAGCGATCAAGAGGTCGTAACCGTTTAAATTTTCTAATAAGTATATTATATTTGTATAATAGTTTTCTTATTTATTTTACCACCCTTGATTTGTGTATGACGGCATATACGAGTTTAGGTGTGGGGGAGTGGGTTAGGATATTTTTTTGTATTTTTCTAAGATTATAGTTTTTTTTAGAGTTATTATTTTATTTTTGGGTTTCTTTATTTTACACTTTGGGTAGTTTTTAGGGTAACTAACTAAAAAAATAAAAAAACTGAAAAAAAACTGAAAAAAATAAATAAAAAATAACAACAAATTTATGTATTTTTATCAATAGATCAACCTAATTACAGATAAAGGAATAAATTTAGATTTGAAGTTGGATAGGAGAGTAGATTGGATGATATACTTTGAATTTTATGAAAAAGATCAAAATTCGAAAAATAAATACTGCTAACTGTAGTTTTGAGAAAAGTATACATCTATTTTTCACTTCACAATAGTTTATTAGGTTAAGGACAAAGATGATAACGATTGAATAAGTTTTCTCTCTCTAAACAAAAAAAATGAGAATAAAATAATGGGGTACGCCTAGTATTAAGGCAATAGGCTCGAGAGTGATAAAATAATGGGGTGCACCTGGTATTAAGGCAATAGTCTCAAGAGTAAAAAAAGAGTATGATCCAAGTAATCGGGTATTTTGTGCCTAAGTAAGCATGAATATTCGCATGAAAAGTGGATATTCTATAAAAAAAAGAAAAAGTAAAAGAAAAGAGTATGAACCGAGTAATCGAGTACGTTGCGCCTAAGCAAGTGTGAATATTCGCATGAAGGATGAAATATTCTTAAAAAAAGAAAAAAAGGAAAAAAAATATTATGAGAGAGGAGATGAATCATGAGTTAGAGTTGGAGTCCAAACCCGAAGTAGACTATCACACATGTACGTAGATGTATAGGAGCCAATGGATTATCTGTTAGTGGGTATTGAAAGATAGGATTTAAATTTTTGATTAAAATGATAAGTGTATTTATATGATACTTTATTTGAAAATTGATAATCTAAATGCGTTCTTGAGTTTGTATATTAGTGAGATAAATTGATGAAAATATTATTAAAAAAATTCTTTCTTTGTATATATTTTTTATTTTTTTATTTTTGGTTATCCTTATTTTTTTCTTTATTTCTTAATCTATTTTCTTCATGAATTTTGTGGGTATATTCACTGCAAATCCTCACGAGACAACACTCGTCCACTAGAATAACTTAGGGGTTAAAAGACTTGTTGCACATGCTAAGTGCAATTACGATTCCTGCGAAAGTGACTTAGGATTTTTTTTTCTTAGATTTAGGTTTTGCTCGAGGACTAGCAAAAGATAGGTGTGGGGGTGTGATGAGTGCCATATATTGCATATTTATAGCTTTCATATTACCTATTTTTGTATATAAATAATGCTATTCGGATATTTTTAGTTTGTTTTTCAGGAATTTTATTTGTACAAGGAGATGGCATGAAATCAGAGCTGGATTAGGAAATCAAGTCCAGAAAAGAGTTTAAAGAGAGCAAGACTATAAGATTAAAATACTTTGAGAGTCAAAAGTCAAATACAGTCAAGAAAACCAAGAGTACGAGATATGAGACTCATGCGGAAAAAATTTCAAGCCAATATCACAAAAATGTGCAGCCAATTAACGGTAACTAGCACCAAATAGCGGCTAAAAATGGGCCCCACAATCTGAGTTTTCTTTGGCGGTTTCACTATAATTTTTTAATTTTTCAGTTATGTTAGAATTAGGATTTGATTTTTAAAACCTATATATTGGCCGTATCCTTATATTCTAATAGAATCCAGTAAGTTTTGTACTCATTTTTCATTAACAAAATTAGGATTTTGCTGAAGGGGTGACGGCTACAATACCGTGCTTCAGATATAAGTCATTTCTTTTAATACTTTATTCGCTTTTTAGATAGAGTTAATTGCTTTCTAGTATAGATTTATTCGTTTTCTAGATTAGATTTTATTGTGTCATTAATAAAAATAGGATTTTGCTTACTAGAATTATGAGTAACTAATTTTCTTTAGCCCTAGAATATAGATGAAGTTAGTTTAATAGATCTAATATGGATTTATCTCATCTTCTTTCTAAAAAGAAATAAAGTTATAATTTTTCTATAAATAAATAAAAGATAGAGTTCTCAAATCATAATTATTTGATAAATTATGCTTAATTAATATTTTGATAATCTTTGCTTAGATGAAGTTTGGAATTCTTATTCTTTGTTTTTTTTAGAATTATCAATAAAGATTTTATTATAAATAAATTGAATTGAGTAAACTTGTAAATCTAAATTCTTTGATAGGTTATACTTGAGTTCGATCTTTTGATAGCCTATGCTTAGATTAGGGTTTGAAGTTTATTTATTTTCGTTTGTTTATAAGATTTTCTATTCGATATTATTTGTTTTTAAAAAAATGTGTTATCTTTGATGGTCTATACTTGCACATCACTTGATAGGTCATACTTAGGGGCACTTGATTAAAATCAAATTAAAAAAATTACCTTTTTAATATGTTACTTAACCATGCATAATTAAAAAGATAGGAAGAAAGAGATAATTTATTGTTAGGCTATTATTCTAATGGATTCGAAATCCTAGGCTAATCTCTAGAATTTAAAACTCATCCTTCCAACTTGGAATTCTTTGTTAATCTACTAGAATTAAAGAAATAGTAAGAATTGCAAATTACCTAAGATCTCTGTGGAACGACCTGTACAGCGCTACAACCGATACTGTGCGTTTGCAGTTTATCACATCAGACATCTATGAAGGGTAATGGAAATTCATCTTTCGGGCAAGTTTCATTCAGGTCTCTGAAATCGATATAGACTTTGATTTTTTTCACTCTTCTTAGTTACAGGGACTATATTTGCCACCTAATCAGGGTGTTGCTTTTCACGAATAAAACCTGATTCAATTAGCTTTTTGATTTCAACTTCAATGGCCTCCATTATTTTGGGAAGGAACATTCGTAATTGTTGTTTAACAGGTTCGCGTCTGGTCGAATATTCAACTTGTGCATCGCCATCTTTGGATCTAGTCCTGACATGTCTTCATAATTCTAGTCGAGACATCAATGTATTCCCTGATAAGAGTAATTAACTCATATTTTTCTTTGGAAGTAAATTTTCATTTATAAATATAGGTTTAGGATTGGTTTCATCACCCATATTTATTTGTATCACTTTATCTTTTGTTGGAGGTCACGTAATTCAAATTGTACTTCCCATTTCATATTTAGATATTTTGCCCAATAATCATGTTTGATTAGTGGTAATTCTGCATCTTCTTCTTTCTGGTCTGCAAAGACCATGTTGATTGAAACTTCTTAAAAAATTGCTCTAACACTTATATCTGAATTCCAGTATAATAATTCAGATGAATGACTATGTTGGATTTTTTTAGAATTTATTTCTGAAAGGATTTCAAGAGTTGTGATATATCCCAACCCGCTGCTAGTTTTTTCATAATAATATAGCACTTTTTCTTTTGGAACAAAAGAT
Organism: Dracaena cambodiana; assembly: GCA_036321105.1. Taxonomy (NCBI): domain Eukaryota; kingdom Viridiplantae; phylum Streptophyta; class Magnoliopsida; order Asparagales; family Asparagaceae; genus Dracaena; species Dracaena cambodiana. The sequence goes on along the minus strand of JAYEPQ010000005.1, from coordinate 24,611,812 downwards.
TAAAGCATGGTTCTTCTCTCTTTTTCAAACTTTAACCTCCTGTCTTTGGCTAAGTTATATTCCATCTTTTTCATGATTTTATGGATATTCTTATTATAATGGAAGAACTCGGGATTTTCCTATTCTTCTTCAGAGTCTACATATTTTTCGTTATTGTTGTTATTTGCTTTTCTCAATAAGATAGATTTTTGGCCTTTATATTTGGGAGGAATTTTAAAGATCACTTCACTCGCATCTCCATCATCATCACTTTGTATATTAAAGGATGAACGAACGGGTGCTTTGAATGATGCTGAGGAATATAATTTACCTAGTTGATCACTTACCGTGTCAATTCTAGTACTTGAAAATTCAGAATCAACACCAAAAAAATAAGCAAACTCTATGTTTTCATTGATAACCCACTGGCCATCAAGATTGGCAGTTTCATTTGCATCAAGGCCTTTAAGGCTTATTATATTCCAGTCTTCATTATCTTCTGATCTCGAATATTTGGATCTTGATTCAGAGTCAACCTCATTGCCGCTATCTGACTCTTCTGGGGCGGGTTTTTCAACTACTTCAAAGGTATCTTGATACAGCAGTGCATCTATAAAATAATTTTCAATCTCTTTGTAGGATTGTTTTTTTATAATCAAGCTCTTCACATTCCCTTCTTTGTCTAAATATTTCATATACTGATTAAGTGTAGATGGAACAATGGGATTGAGGTGAATCTGCGGCCTTCCAAGCAGCAAGTTGTTAAATGTGACAGCATCTATTCATAGCATGTGACTTCCATCTTTACATATCTAATCTGGCACTTCAACTTTACCTTACCTAAGGGTTTACAACCATTTGCATTGAATCTAAAATGGTTGTGTTTGTTGATGCCAACCTATTTGTGGGGACCGCAAGATGCCGCAATATCCTTCTTGGCATTATGCTTAAATCCATGATCGACTTGAATTCGGTCAATCTCCATTGACCCTATATAGCCTTTTTAGTACAGAAGCCGGTGGTGCTTATTATTTTTTGCTTGCACATCCTCTAGGGAGAAGGTTATGCAAGGCATATTTTTAGAAGTTTGATGATATGTTGCACAAACTTCTTCTTCCGTCACTTTTGGCATCTGAGCCAGAAACACTTCAAAATCTTGTAGAGCTTCCCTTGAGGCTTCTTTGGCTTGCTTGGACAGTCTTAGGAACTCATACAAAGTGATTCTTGTAGGGATATTGGTCAATTGTACCAACACATCAAACCGAAAAGGCTTTTTGGAGCCTTCTGTTACTTCTTTTTCTTTGCTTATAAAAGCTTTGTCAAACTTAAATTCTTTTTGTTTGCTCTTCTATGAGAGTTGAGGTTCAACACTTGATCATAATATTTCAAGTAGTTTCTTTCTAAATGAGATCCAGTAGGTTATTGTTTTTGGTCCGCATTGACTGTCGTTGATTCTTTCACTTCCTCCTCTAAATCTGTAAGAAGACAAACTGTTGCTTCATCTTCAGAAATTACAGTGATAATATTGCAGGTGTGTGCCTTCCCTTTAGACTTCTTTTTATATGAACTTGAGGTCCAATGTTCATTCTTGAGAAGATCTGGATGTACCCATATTATCTTCCCTTTCGATATTTCGAAGGGAGATAATCCTTTTTCTTTTTTCTTTTTTCGATGAGGATCATAGTTTACAATACTCATAGTATCTTTGGAAATTGGCTTTGCCTCATCTTGAATGGTAGATTCTATCTAATTTGGAGCTTTTCCAAATTTGAAAGTGACCATATTTGCTATCACTTTCTTTTGCTCTATTAGCAGCTTGATGACATTTGCATCCACAAAGAGCTTGTATTTTGTCTTTTAAGATGTAACCATTCTTAGTAGGATGGTTAATGATTCTGTGGTATAAGTAGTAATTAGAATCAACCTTTCCTACTTCTTCAAAGCTCTTTGCCTCTGGCAATTTCAACTTATTCCTCTTCTTGAGCAAATTGAAGATAGTGATAATATGCTCATTTTTGAAGGAATATTGCTTCTGTGGGACCCTTGATGAAGGAGGATTTTTTGTAGAAGGAGGTTAGGTTGGATCTAGAGCATCCACTCCCATTGTCTCTTTCCCTTTAGGTCATGACGACTGAAGTGTTCCAGAATTATTTCTTCTTGGCTTTCCTCCTTCTTTGGTCTCAAGCCGTTGTGTGATTTTCTCAGCTTCTTTAGTTTGTGTTGATAGTTCTTTCCAGGTAGTGGATTTCACCGCCCGTATTTTAGCAAGAACTTTGGTGAAAAGATTATGTCTGCTGGTTTCCACTAAGGACTTCATGGCATCCCATGCAGACATCTCAAAGAGACATTGCAAAATCTTTTAATGAAATTCCAAGCCGACTCCCCCTTCTTTTGTTTTGTAGCGAGGACTGCAGGCACTAAGATCTCCATGTTATCTTCATAAAATCTGGCTAAGAAAGTATTTTTCATATCATTCCATGAGTTGATGGTTCTAGGATACAATATACGGAAGTATTCAATTACTAGACCCATGAGGGTGATAACAAAAACCCGTGTGATGATAGGATCATTCCCAACCAAATATCTTGTTTATGACTTGAAATAGTAAAGATGCTGATTTGGCAATCCTTTACCATTAACAGAATTGAGTTTTAATAGATTGTAATTATCTGGGAATGGCATGTTTTCCCATTCCATTAGATATGGCCTTAGGACCCCTAACTCTTGCAAATCATTCTTGTGGACAAGAGCGTTGAGCTGATTCTAGAAGCTCTCATAATGCCAACATGTGGGTTGCCTTCTTGTTCTGAATTCTCAAATTGATGATGTGAGTGTTCAAAACTGTTGTCTTCTTCTTCATGCTCTTCACCATCGGTGCTCCCAAGAAGTGTGGGAGGTTCATTTTCTTTTATTTTCCCTTTATCCTTCCTCGGAATGCGGGAACTTCTGGAAGAATATTCTCCTTTCTTCTTACTGTGTTCTTTGCCCAGGAATTGAAGTATCTCTCTAATCTCACTTATAGATTCTTGTTGCTTATGGATGATCTTTTCATGCTCATCCATTCTCTTTATGAATTCCTTAGAATTTCCCTGTGCTATGTATGCAAAGGCAGTATCCTCTAGGAACGAGTCAGAAGTTTAAGACTCTACCACAGGTGAGTTTGTCTCTTCTTCTTCTTCATCAGAAAAGATCCCAGCCATTTTTCGGTAATCTAAAGGTATTGTAACCCTTTTTTGAAGTCTGGTGTTTCAAAAAATACCTTGAGGTTCTTCAAACACTCCTTTCAAATGGGAGGAGTGTTTAGAATTTGATGAATATGACCAATGAATTCTTTTTGTTCTCTTTTTCTTTCCCAGATTGATCATATTGGATGACATCCAGCGTATTCTAGTTCTAAAAATTCTTGTTTTATATTGCATCGTCTTTGGTTTGGAGATTGGGCCAAAGACAGTGTAAGTCTATTGAAAATAAATGGTCTCCCTAGAGTTATACAGCGGCAATGAGATAATACCGCATTGATCAATTGTTTGCAATGACAGTGGAAAATTTGGGATTTTCTCTTTTGTGGTTGAGAAATTCCCTAAGATCCCCTGTATTGGAACATGCGGGATTGCTGGTAGAAGTAACATCCCTTCTAAATAATATTTTTGGGATAAGAGTATCTACCCCCTTGAAGATTGCTGGAATAAACATCACTTTAGCCCTTGCGGCTCGAGAATGAGTTTCTGATGGAGCTAAATTGACTGGTACTGGAAGTCCATGAATCTTAGAGCCAATTTTTCTTTAGGAACTTGGGCCTGAAGGCTGTGATTTTCATTTGAGATGCGGATTTGAGATCCGCATCTGGCTTCAAGAAAGCAGGTGTGAGATCCGCGTTTAACTTAAAAAATGTGACCCTGAGCTCCACGTGTTGTCTCTAAAATGTAGGTATGCTGGGCCGCATTTAGCTTCAAAAATATGACCTTGAGATCTACGTTTGATCTGTATAATGTGGATATAAGATCTAAGTTTGGAGTCAAAGATGAACTTGGCGGGCGAACGACGTTTTTTGTAAGAAATGAGAATAAAATTGTTCGCATCTTGGTTCAACTTTTTATTGGGAACCATCACTTTACTCTTCAGCCTCCATACGTTAATCGAAGTTTCGCATGGTTGTTCAACAATAGTTAGTTTTTCATTCATAGCACTACGAGAAGTGTGAGCCTTACTTTTCCTTAGGTTTCTCTTCATGGTGTGAGTGAGAGGGACCTTTTCTTCAAGATTATCTCGTTGAATGTCAGAGAATGGTCATTTTTTTATTGTTGTTGGGATTTCGATCCATCTCTTTGAGATCAGTATGGGTCTTAGGTGAAGCCGACCATAAAACTTGTGCTAAAGGAAAGAAAATTTCTCTTTTGAGACTAGAGTGGTCAGAGAGTCCTTAGGTAAATTGCCTTGGACTGTAGTCATTTGAGCCTCATTGGAGGCTAAGGTTGTTGAGATCTTACAGCATTTCAGCAAAAACCTTGGGCTCGTAGAACCAAAAGAGAGAAACTCTTCGTATTTCTCCTGGTCAAACTTGATGATGAGTGATTCAACCATAGTGCCAATGGGGACCTTGCCAGATTGGACTACATCCATGTCATCAGAGATGATCGGGCTCCCAGTGGAGTTGTCAATCTTCTATTTGCCATAAACTTCAATTTTTTATTGAAAACTCAAAGAGTGATTACAATAGGAACGGTTTTTCATTTACAAAAGATGAGGAAAGTGATTCCTCTTTGTTTAAAGTTAGGGTTCTCTTGTAGTCATGGAGGACGATCTTATCCTCCGTTGACGATCCGAGTACGAACTCTTGAGTTGGCAGCTTTTGCAAAGCTTTTGAACGAGAAGAACTCTAGTTCTTAGTACAAATGCTTAAAGTGGAGATAATCTAATCCCATTCTCTTCCCCAAATCTTGGCTATTTATAGAGGTTTTGGGGCTTTTGAATTAGTTTAACTGTCTAATTAATAACCGCTTTCTTTAAGGATTAGTTTCTTACTTCTAATCCATTAGATTCATAACTGCAATTTTTAATCCATTAGAATTTATAATTGAAACACGAATCTCAGCCTTTAAATCCGTGTTTTAGCTTTTCATAGCTCATGTGTCATACTCAGATTCGCATTTGAGTCCAAATAAGGATGGTTTTTATCTTTCAAAACTTTAGAATAAAAATGTGACCCAATAAGGTTCACATTTTAGCTATATTGAGCTCTAATCATGAGCTCAAAATGCAAATCTCTCTGTAATTGATGATCTGTATTTTGGCTCCTAGTAACATGTCTTACTTGATTAGACCCGCATTTGGGTATAAGTGAGGATAGTTTTTATCCGTTGAGACTCCGGAGTGAAAACACGACCCAACAAAGTTTGCGTTTTAGTTATACTTAGCTCAAAATAAGGACTCTTGTCAGAGTTCATATGATGGCTTTTACTAGCTTAGAACACGAATCTCTCTATGATTGATGATTCACGTTTGATCTCTCAGCAATATATCTTGCTTAATTAAACCTTCGTTTATATTAAAATGGTGTTAGTTTTAGTTTCATAAGCCTTTAGAGTTACAATGTGACCTAGCATTTGAAATGCGGATTAGATCGGCATTTGAGTTAAAATGCGACCCTAAGTTTCGCACAGATCTCTCTAGATGAGGATCTACACTTGCCTTTTAGTAATTATTCTTTCTTGTTTAGATCCGTATTTGAGGATAAAAAAGAATAACCTTATATTTCTAAGGTTTTGAGAACAAAATGCGACCCTAAGGAGCTCTCAAATTTTATTTAACTTAAGACATGAGCTTTTGTCAATTTTAGCTTAGAACATGGAGGCTTTTGAGGTTTGCATTTAATTTGATTTAGAGAAATATTTTATTTCTTGAGATTATGGAAGCAAAACGTGACCCTAAGATGTCCACATTTAAGTTCTAAAAGAGGTTTCCTTTGTTAATTTACTCATTTACTCAAAAATACGAATCAACCCTCATTTCTTTTCATAAAACTTTTGCCAACACTGAGCAGTGTGGTTGGTTCAAGGGAGGCCAAAGTCATGGCCATGATCCCGGATATGTACGGAACAATAATTGCACTTAGAGATGCAGCTAGTTCAAGAGAGACCAGCGTCTTGGCTATAGTACTAAATATGCACAGTACACTCCTAAAATATGCAAAATCCATCTGTCAGTCAATTCCAAAACTAATGGCACTAATAACAAGTCACTGTCTCGTCCCAGGCTTACTAATATAACTATATGATAGGTATTCTTGATTCACATACATACTATTCTCTCCTTTACTTTTAATCAAAAAACTTTTACTGTCATATTTCAACATTGCTATAATTCACCACGTGCATGATTCTATTTCTTGTTGGGTCTGACCCCTAGGTTTTCCATAAATTCCCAGGTGTCGCAAGCCATGCAACGGAGGATGAAGCTAAATCTCCAGTTAATGACACTTACTTCCAGGAACTTGCAGACTACTAAAGCCTCACAGAGGCTTACTTTAGATGTAATTAACTTGTTGTCTCTCTGCCTTTTCTAGACACTAAACATGTAATCTTTCATAAAGTGGGTAGCCTTTTGTCAGGTTGGGTGTGTATAACTAAATCCAACTAAACTACTCATTATTGTTAAATATCTAAGTTTGTATTTTCTTGCAAGATTGTATTATGAATAATGTTATGTTATGAATGGATTGTAGCAAGATTTGATCCTTGTACTGTATATTCTGATAAATCAATTCCTTACAAAAGGCCTTGTGTACCGTTTTTTTTTTGGTACCTGTCGGTAATGCTTTATCCAGAAATAGGATACACTGCCAAAACTTTTAAGATGTAGTTTGGAGCATTACAGAAGGCCACCATGGCTAATCACGCAGCACTCTTGATGGGTTGAATGCAGGTAGAGGGTGAGTGGGGTGGAGCCAGGTGAGGGTTAATGCGAACGGATTCGTGCATTCCTAAGCATAGAAAATCGTCAAGTAATACTCGGGAGTCAATCCAATATCTTTTAATTGAGGATATTGATCCTACTGCTAGACACTTAAACTAAAAGTTATTATTAAGTAAAAGGAGGAAATTGGTTAGTTTGAGTAAAACCAGTAGTTGATTGGTTTAATGACAACATAGATACAAATCGGCTCAGATGAGTTAATGCCTCCATCTGGTCTTATGCAACTAGAATATAGATCTCTAAAAACATGAAATATTATAAAATAATCTTATTATTAGTTAAATCCCTCAATTAACAGCTATATTTGAAACTTGGGAATAATTTAAGCATCATCTATGGATAACGAAAATAATTATTTGAAGTCTAAGCATATACCATGTCTAAAGAGTCAATGGCATATTAACAACTAAGAAATAACTATATTATCAAGAAATAAAATATCAAAGTCCCAAGATCATATACCAACAATCAAGATATGTAGAGAAACGAATAACAATATTATATAGAACAATTAAACACAGAAAGCAATAGTAAAAACCATGCCAAATCAAGATCGAGTGTTTATCTTCTCATCCACGACCAAAAATGAATTTGTTATCCATGCACGTCATAGTTATGAAATAAAGAGAGAGAAAATCTTTTATTTTTAAGCTAATGAAAAACACAAGAACAAAAATCTTAAAATCTCTCAAAAAACAAAAGATAATAACCCAAAAAAATTCTCTATATGTATTTTGCAAATACAAAGGGTATCTTGAACCCCAGACGTCTTAGTTACCAAACTCTAGTTTTTTTTGTTGCATGGAAACTCCATTTTCTTCAAAAATCTGGCGTGTCATTGTATTATTATAGCATTGTCAACAGCAGTTTCGACAACCGCTTCGATAGCGGTTCTTTGGCTTCTCCACTCTATCTCAGTCTTTTGATGGCTATCGATAGCATATAAATGGCTGTTGATAGCCATTTGTCTATGCATATTTCCGCTAAGGTTGTGCTGGCTTCTCTTCTCTATCTCAGTCTTTTGATGGCTGTTGACAGCACATAGATAGTTTTTTGATAGTTATCTGCCTGTGCATATTTCCACTAAGGTTGTGCACGCTTTTGACTTTGCTTCCATGCTTTCAAATCCTACAAAAGGATGTCAAAGCACTAGTTTAACTTGAATAAACAGTTAAGTGGAGAATTAGACTCATATGCATAAAATATTATTAAATTTACATACTTGAGCTCAAGATTGGATTACAAGCATATGAAACATATAGAAATAATATGTTTTTCACTCGTAATTAGGGGTGACCAAGGTTGGGGGTGTTGTTGAATGGCTGGTCGATGCTTAGAGGGGAAAAGGCGTAGTTGTGATGGATTAGAGAATGATCGCTTTATCATGAACATTAGGGAGAGGACGAGTCATGAAAAAATGAGAAAAGTAAAAGATGAGGAAAACTTTAGTTAGGAGTCAGGTTTTTCTATTGGAAAAAACATTAGGAATTTAGTAACAATTATATCCATAACAAAAACACTTCTATCATAACTATTTAAACCCTTGTCACCAATAAAAGTCTAGATCATGTTTAGTGACAATTAAAAATTATCATCACTGAAAAGTACTATTTAGTGGTATGTTTTATCAATTGTTATTTAAAACTATGATTTTGTGATGACTATTTCTCTCCGTCACATGATTTTGTGATGACTATTTCTCTCCGTCACAATAAACTTATGTTTGTTAATGTTGTTTACATGTTGCTACAAAACATTCTTCTACAACTTTTACATCCATCACTAAATACCCTGTCCATCACAAAAGTTATTTCTTTCTATTCCCCAGATGTAAATTTACAATAGTTCAGAAAGAGAAAAGATAAAAGAAACTATTACAAGAGAGAGAAACGTTGATATGTGCCTCCCTTTATTTAAATTGGGGTCTTTCTTTGTGGCTATGAGACTCAATCCTACATCTAATTGTAGATCTGACACCTCAATCGTAGATGGGAGAAGAAAAGGAGGTTGCAGCTTTTTTGGTGAACTCATAAGAGTCTACTTGCTCTATGAAGCAAGTCTTGAACTAATGAAAGGCTGAAAAATCCATATTTCTCTCTTCTTCACCTATTTATAAGCTAAAAGAGAGTTTAACCACTTTTCTTTTAAGATAAAATTGGAAATCCCCTTTCCATTCTTGTGGGCTCTAGTGTGTATCCTAATAATAGATAGGGTATCATCGATAGGCACTCTCAATACCGGAATGCACAAGGCCATTATATCAAATAATCACAGATTAGAGATATGGAAGCATGCATTCAAGGTATATACCAAATGTCTAAAACTACTTCCCACAGCATTACAGATATGAATGTAGTAATATCCAAAAATAGGTATACGAGAATGATAAGCAATATGTACATATGAATATTGCTCATATAGAGTCAAGTGTAATATTAGATCGGAGAAACATAAATATCGAATATATATAAAAATATCTAGATATCATGGACAAAATTAAGAAGGATGATACATATTTACAAACAAGCAAAAATGATATATACCTAAAAGAAATGAAGATCCTACAAGCAGTGGTCTACTAACGCTCGGCATGCTCCTAAAAGTAAGGATCCTCAAGAGGCGAGTCCTCCTCCTCGGGCATCGTAGTCACGGCTGCTGGATTCGTGGTGTGATAATCTTAGGGGGCTAGAATCCAAACAAGAATACAAATCTAACCTCGTGTAGTACCATAGAAGCCTTATAAAAATGTGTGTGTGGCATATTAGTAAGAAACAATATAAAAGATGTATACATAGGAATCCTGAAGTACATGGTATACATAATATAACATGATCAAGTAATGGGTGCATATTCTATCATATTAGGCTGGAACTGAATGGTGGAATTATTCAAATGTTTTAAAAGTGTACCATACATATCTAGTACCACAAATCCAAATACCGATCTCCACACTAACCGATGATGTGTCACTAGGCAGCCTAGGTATCCCTTACATACCCAGAATCATGGTTTCAAATCTCAGTCTCTATACGAACCAAATGATGTGATGCTAACACACAAGAAATGATGGTGTCAGTACACACTTCGCGAACGAACCTTAACATGACAAGAAACTCACATAATATGCGTTTCATTCACCACCATTATTTTCTCAATACCTACAATATAATATATGCTAAATATCAAGGTATCAATGTGTTATATGTAGTAGGATTTCATGTATCAATAGCCATGTGTGGATATGAAATGATACACACGACAATACTAGCAAATATTAGAGTTAAAGAATATGTTCATATGTGTAAGGCATCATTCTCGAGCAAAAAAACGATGTATAGTATATTATGCACATGGCTTGGGTAAGCACGTATACGTACGCAGAATTATATAGGATTGATTGGTACTTTAGACATGTTTGAATGAGTACACGTGGTACTAGGTAAGAACATGAGTAATTAAATGTGTGCATATATACCATATTATAAATCAAGCAATATATGTACGAACATAACATATATGCCTAAATATAGATTGATAACAGATTGGGCCTGGTTCTGTCCCGCATCCTATAGCAGCTTTGAGGATATGTTTGGTATAATTTGAGTTTTAATTGGAAAAGTTAGGACATAGTCATATGTATCGGAATTATCTTTTCAACAAAGGTTAATTGAACAAAAACTGAGTTCTAGTTAAGTAGTTACAGTGTTTTTTCTAACCTTATGTTGCTGCAATTTGATGGACCTGGTATCTCATATTTGAACTTCATATCTTATTTGACTAGGATAAAAATGTAATTAGAGCTTAAGTTCTGAAACAAAATTTAAGATAATTCAATTATCTTTCTAAAGACTCTTAAATAAGCTCAATTGGAGTTCTAAAGTAAGAAATATGGTCATTTTGTCATAAACCTAATGCTGCTGAATTATGGACCTAGTACAGCATAAGTGTTGAAACTTCCAGCTAATTTTTAACCAAGAAAATGATTGCATTATGATTTGGCTTCTAATGAAGTATTATAGTTTAGTAGTTATCTTGCTAAGACACTGAAATAAGATCAATCAGAATTAATATGGGAAAGTTATAGTTCTTTTAAGAAGGAATGCTATGTATGTCTAAACAGTGATACGATATATGCACCCAATAACATGCACGATATGACACATACAATGAACTCAAGGTAAATGCAAGTTTGAGCATTTATTATCTCGTAAAGCTAATAATAAATCTAGTATCATAGATAAGGAGATTGTATGGACACATGCATGTGATCATGCTCAATTTTTGCTTAAAACACATGCGCACCTAGAAATATCGGTATAAACTCTATACTGCAATAGTTCAAGCAATTGAAACATTATATTTAAGTAAATTTCCATTTCTCTTTATTCAACATGAAATTTGTATAACCTAAGGACTTCATACATCAAGAAATTACAAATTAAATGATTGGATAATATATTCTTGCCCTCTTATTGTGCCCGAATTGGAAAAGAACTAATATTAATGTGATTACCCTTTAAAAATTGCCAAATTTTCCAAGAATCAAAATAAAAAATTAAGCACATGTGCTTGAGAGGATGACCTCATGTTGTTACTTAAATTAGAACTCATATGAAGAGGGTAAACCCAGGAACAAAATTCTTATAACCATATGGTAATTTGCAACCCTTTTTTAGCCTTATTATTTGGCGAATTATTTGAGAAAATTAGAGAAAGAATTTGGATTAGAACTCTAAAGAAAAAGTGAAGAGAGGAACAAGAGAAACAAATCTATTTTTTGTAGAATTTTCTATATTTATTTAGGGGTTAAATAGTTGCTAAAAGTGGCATAATTCAATGTTAAAAACTCTTGAATTTCATCATAATCACAAAACTATCATTGGGTCAAATTCTATTAAAAAATAGTCAAGAAAGTCTTCTGGGTTGCTGCGAATAAAATTGAGATAGGAAAAATGGATAAATTAGAATTTAAATTTAAATCAATTATTTAATTTGGTATTTGTTCAAAAATCGACCAAGAAAAATTCTAGTAAATTATGAAAAAATTCAAAAATATAAAATAAGATATCGCTGCTCTGCAGAATTTAAAATTGATGGTTACAATAAAAAAAAATATAACCAAATTTATTCAGTATCTATCTGTATCAGTATCCGAGCTCTTAAACTGATACGGATGATACGAAATAAACCAATACAAGGATTTAATAATTAGGGTCATTACATCCTTTTAGTGATAGGACTGGAGATCCCCTTTTCTTTTAAGATAAAATTGGAAACCTTTAAAAGTGTATAATTGGATATGATTTGATTATCTAATTTGTTGTAAAAATCTGTTTTAATTTAACTGGAATTCTGGTGATGCGAGGCTTCTAGTTAGCCTCGCGTATTGATTCGATTCAAGACGACTAGTTAGCCTCACATGTAACGTTGGCGCGAGGCGCGCGAGGCTAATTACTAGCCTCGTATATGAAGTATTTTAATTTTTCCACTCTCTAGAATCCCTCCAAAATTTTTGAAATCTCATCATCAATGTGCAATGGGTTTCGAGATATTTTAGACGCTTTTACTAGTCCATTGTCAAATTTTAATGAGTCGGACCCTTTTGCAACTGTATAGCCAATAACCTTCATAGTAAACTGGTTCAAGTTAACTCTGGGGCATGAGGCTATTCATTAGCCTATTATTTTGAATTGGACGCCACGCTAAATTATAGCTTCATGTTTGAATTTGATGCGAGGTTGCCACTTAGCTCAACATTTTTCACGGGGTCCCCACATTTTGCTTGGGATTCATGTCTGGAATTCTGACTGTCCATTGGTGGGAGTGCGCTCTATTTGAGGATGAATTCTTTCATCTTCTACTTCATGCCTGAGGTCTTTCTCTGTTCTTCAAGACTCTTCAAAAGAATTGTCTAAATTTCTTTGAATACTCTCGAGTTTAACTCATTCTCTTGTTTCCTTTAGAACTTAACGCTCAGTGGCGTCTAAATGGTCAACTTCTAGCCAAGGAAATGGTTCCTCTGGCTCCAGGTTGTCGGTAGCCACCAACGACACCATTAACACACCGATTGGAGGTAAGATTCCTTTCGAACACGCTATTTTCTTTAGTGAATTGATGGAGTTTCCTCCATTAAGGGTTATTTTCTTTAGTTAATTGATGGAGTTTCCTCCATTAAGAGTATATTTTTTTGCATGAAAGTAAAATTATATTCACTATTTTAAATATTTGTTTGGCCAAAAAGTAAATATGAAGTTACTTCTTAAATAGTGATGTGACACTTATGTGGCATCATACTTTTAAAATTTTTCTTTCTCATACGTTTGACATGAAAGAGTTCTAAGAAGTAGAAAATCAAAACAAGAAATTAATATTTTATTTGTATGTTATGGTTACCATTCAAAAAGTTTATTTTTATACATAAAAACTATTAAAATAATATAATTATTATTTTATTTAATCGATTAAATAATATTAGTTTCACTTCGTAATACACTTTTCTCTTTCAAAAATTAGCAAATAAACATATGAAGAGCTCTCTTCTTCTAATTCAATTTGGAAAGTTACTTATTAATTTCTCAATTCACTTCTTATTCTTCCATGATCCAAACACACCCTAACTCAGTGCATCTGGACAACAACTATTGCCGTAATTTTTACACTCCAATAGAGTCAAAGTGTTTGAACTTCTCGCCACACGAGGCTACAAGTTAGCCTTACAACAAGTCTTTTCATCCAAGCCTTTTATTGTGTTTAGTGTCTATTACGCAAGGGTACTAATTGGCCTCACGTCAAATATTTTATTATAAAGCTATGAGTTAGCTTCGCCTTACATCAGTGATGCTATACTCTTTTTCAGATTTCTTAGTCTGCATCTTAACACTCGCCTTTGAGTTGTTTTCACTCCTCCTTCATTACGTCGCAATGAATTACCATAGAATCTTATTGTCCAAGTGTAAGTATTTCGGATTTAAAGGGGGTGCCAATGACAAAGTACAATTCCGCTTGAAGAATCCAATGCCGGTGTTCACTCCCGGTAGTAGTATTGAATGGATAGAGAGATTAAACCAATGCAGCTCCTCCACCTTAAGAGAAATAACAATCGGTGCACCTTTCGAAGGACTATGCCAAGAATTGAAAAGCTGGTTTTCTTATTTGTGACTCCTTAATAGTTTAAGACGAAGTCTTATACGAGGACGAGTATAAATGGCTTCGAGAGGTAGGCAATGCTCACATGTTCTTTCGGGATATGGAAATGAGTTACCTGCTATCATATCTTTAAAAATTATCCATACCCCATCAGATGGATTGAAACGTCACCAGAGGCCAAGATGATGTCAGCAATGGGGGTTTCAATAGCCAAGGACCTTATCAAGACAGTCTAGGTCTATTGCCAAGGAGAGTAAACAAAAACTATCCACCTTACTAAATGCCCTGCTGAGCTAACACCTTACTAAATTGGTTTATGGCAGTTAAAAGGCGGTACACTCCACAAAACTTCAGGACTCTCAGATGGATCCATTCTACCGGAAAAATATGGTGAAGCAGAATGGTGGGCTACATGCTGGACACAATCGAGGCTACTTCTAAGGATTTTTTATTATATCGAGCAATTCGGAATGTCCAATTTGATATTCCTCACATTTCTTATCACTTGTTCAGCATGCTGGAGTTGTAAAATCCAGACTCCGGAACCTTTTTCACCTTAGTTGGCGAGCCTGAGTTTTGTCACGCCTCGATCCGATTTACAGTATACATATACATATAACATGTACTGACAATATATTTGGTTTGAATATGGTAAAACTCAATTATAATATCACAGTCACAGAGAATAATACCATTGATAAATAAACTGCATTCACTATATCACGAAGTTTAATGCAAAACAAGAAAATAAGAAGATGATACAAAATATTCTAAGATAACTTCTACTAGGGAACAATAAGTTTGAAAATGAAAATGAAAACTATTGTTCTTCTGCCACTTTAGTAAAATACTCCAAATCTTCAGTAATAAGATCAACATGATCCATCTAAGTCTCTAGACATGCATATTCAGGCATCAAATACTGACCAAATTATATACGCAGAAAAAATATATAATATAACGATTATGTCCAAACATGATTTTTTAAATAACACTTGTCTTAGAAAATATTAAATTAATATATAATAATGATATCAACTAATGGTTAAGCCTAATATCTTCTAGTGCAGTCAATATTGTAGCAACAGTGTCTTTATATAGGATGTTATGTATTGGAAAAACTAACTGATAAGATATCGTTGTTTCGATTGTATCCTATATATGCCTAGAAAATTATCATATGAATTGTCCGATACTGAATTGAAATTGCCATCAGGCAAACATAAATAATCAGGCATGATCTAATAAATCACTATGCACCCATGGTGTGCGAAATATTCAATTGTACAACTTAATAAGTTTATATTTGAAATGGAGTATATTTTCATCCTTCAATTTCTCTCCCAACTCAGTGTTATTTGAGTACAATCATGTCAAGTCCAATTATAGTTCTCATATGTTGTATGTAGATCATATCACGTGCAATATTCCAATTCGATTTTGTTAGTTTGTTCACAACATAGTTCCAAGATGTTCGATTTATTGACAACAAGGTTCAAAGATGTTTGATTTATAGTTTATTAAATAAATCGTGTTTGGCTAGATTAAAGATTTATTGGTTTAAGACATCATAGGGATATCAGTCAGGTAAATATATGAATATTGTGAGATTTTCTGTACAATGCACGTTCCTTAATTAAATAACCAGTATACAAGATAACTTGCATAGACAACAACCCAAAATGATACTAAAAATAGTATTTTTTCTATGATTATAGATTTTACATGATTTATCAAATATTGTATATATCAATTATTCTAAGATTTAATTATACTATGTGATTTAAAATATTTAATAATATGACAGGATTTTGATAATAGGAACACTCATAAGTAGTTGATAAATAACAAATCAATTTATACAAAAATAAAACAATAATTATATAAAATAACAAGATTAGCAAGTCCAAAAATAAACTCATCTTGATTTATGAAGCTCTTATCTACCAATTAGCAATCATAGCAATCACGCAAAGCAATTTACATATAAAACACTAGTATAGTTGTTAAAAATTGCTTAACATGAATTTAGTTGATTTTAAGGATTTTCTGATATTCATAAACCACTTAGAATTCATTTTAAGGTTAAATAGTATTAGCGAGTCTGAAATCAATAAAGGGTATGAATCCATCTTATTGGGTTTATAAAATGGTGGATGTTATTTTGAAGTTTATTAGGGTTGTTGGATAATGAGTGAGCTAATTCTATGGTCCAATAAAATAAATCTAATAGGAATTAAATAAAATAGTTTAACCAAACTCAATTAATAGATGTAAGAGAAAGAAGATGATGGAGGCTCCCTTGGCAAAGCTCCAGCACGGGGGTGATGGCTCCAGCAAGGGGTGGTGCAATGGCAGTGGTCCGATGAGATGCTCCAAAAAGGTAAGAGAAAGAAAAAAAATTTAGAGAACGTGTAGGATTGAATTGAGAAGAGAGGTTGGGTTTATATAGTATTGAATCTACAACTTATAGAATATGAAGGGTTTGAGAAGTTATAGTATATGAAGAGTTTGAGAAAACTAAAGAGGATAGTGAAGATTTATTTGTAAGAATTAAGATTTATTTGTAAGAATTAAAATGAAGGGTTAAATTGAAGGTTTTATATAGTTAATTCATGGAAAACATGAAAGGTTGGGGGTTATAGAAATGAATGAGTTGGGAGAAGAAGATGAAAGTGTTGGACAATGAAAAGTCAGATTTATTAATATATTTATTGACTTATTTATTTATTTATGGCTAATAAAAATTAAGGATTATTACATTCTATCCTCCTTAGAAAAATAATTTCGTCCATGAAATTAAATAAGGGATAGACCAATACCGGATGTCTTGGTCAAAAAGGTACTGATACCGCTCACGAATGATGTCTTTCCTTCCCATATTGCTTTTCGAGGTGGTCGATGATTTCACGAAACTAGAATGAGAGGGATAATTTTTTCTTCAAAATTTTCTCTTTTTGGTCAATGATAGCTATTGGTTCTTATAGGAGAGCTCTGGTTTGAGTTCCAACTCTGAATGATCTATTAGATGACTATCATCCTAAATGTAGTATTTGAATAGAGATATGTGAAACACATCGTGAACACCTTTCAAAGATGGGGAAAGTGCTAAATGTTATGAGACTTTTCCATCTCTCTACACAATGTCGAAAGGGCTAAAAAAAGCATGGGCTGAGCTTCCCTAGAGAACCAAATCAGATAATGCCTCTAGATTGTGATATCTTCAAGAATACTGATCTCCAACTTGAAATTCTAAAAATTTTCGATGAGTATCGGCCCATTACTTCTGTATGTTTTGAGCAACCATTAAGTGCTTACGAATCATATTTACTTTATCCACTGTTTGAATAATCATATCTAGTCCTAAAATTTTTCTCTCTCCAATATCATCCCAATAGACTAGCAACCAATATTTCTTTCCATATAATACTTCGAACAGCGCCATCTTGATACTTGCTTGATAGTTGTTATTATTAGAAAATTCAATAAGATAAAGGTGATCTTCCTAAAACCTACCAAAATCTAGCTCATTTAAGGTCCAGTCCTTACTAATTGTCCATCAGTCTTGGGATGATAAGCACTGCTGAAGTTAAGTTTAGATCCCAAATTTTCTTGCAACCTCTTCCAAAAGTGAGATCTAAATTTAATATCTCTATCTGACACAATACTAATTGGAATGCTATGAAGTAGTATAATTTCATGCATGTATTTCTCCTCCAATGCTTATGTAGATTGTCTGACACAAAATGGGATAAAATGAGCCTTTATAAGACGATCCACGATTACCCATACGGCATTATTACTCTTAGGACTTCGTGGCAAGGCCGTAACAAAATCCATAGTAGCTTTTTCCTATTTTTTTTTGGGTATTGGAAAAGGTGTCAAAATTCCCAGTGATCTATAATGGTCTGCCTTCACTTGTTGGCACATCAAATACTTGAAAACAAATCAGACAATTACTCTCTTCATTCCATGACACCAAAAGTGTTGTTCTAAGCCTTGATACATCTTCATGCCTCCTAGATATACTAAATTTGTTTAACTGTGAGCTTCTGAAAAAACTTCTTCCCGAACATCTCCCTTTTTCTCACAAAGTCCATTCTTAAATCGAAGTGATCCATTAGCATAAATGTTTAAGTCTAATTTCCATCTAGATTTAACTTCACTCAACATCCTTCTAGCCTTATTTGATTTTCTCAATTAATTTTGATTGGAATTGCAAAGTCATCAATTGCACTTCTTATCCTGGCAAGATGACTTCAAAGTCTAGCCGTCTCATCTCTTCAAGCAACTCTTTCTATTGGATAAAGAACATCGTCATCGACTTTCTGCTCAAAGCATCAGAACTACATTAATCTTATCAGGATGGTATTGTAAGTTAACATCATAGTCTGCTATTAGTTCTAACCATCTTCTTCACCTCATGTTGAGCTCCTACTGAGTGAAGAAGTACGTAAGGCTCTTATTATTAGTATAGATATCCATATAATCTCCAAGTAAGTAGTGCTTCCAAATCTTTAAGGCATAAATCACCGTTACTAACTCCAAATCATGCATTGGGTAGTTCTTCTCATGAGGCTTCAAATGAAGAGATGTGTCAGCAATCACTCTCCCATGTTACATTAGTACATATCCCAATCCTCTTCCACATACATCACTGAATATAACTATTTTACTTGTTCCCTCTGAAATTGCCAAAATGGGTGCAGAAGTAAGTTGATTCTTCAACTCTTCATAAGCTACATTGCATTCACTTGACCATACAAACTTCTAGTCCTTCATCAACTTGGTCAAGAATCCTGCGATCTTCGAGAAATCTTGGACAGACTTTCGATAGTAATTAGCCAATCCAAGAAAGCTCCTTACTTCAGATTCATTCTTCATGATAGGCTAGTCTTTCATTGTTTCAATCTTTCATGGATCAACCGAGATTCCTTCTCCAGGGATGATATGTACCAAAAAAGATATACTTTTCAACCAAAACTCATACTTACTAAGTTTGACGTAGAGTCTTTCTTTTCGAGGAGTCTCCCGCATAATCCTCAAGTGTTCGGTATGCTCTTTCTCGTTTAGTATGTACCAAAAAAGATATACTTTTCAACCAAAACTCATACTTACTAAGTTTGACGTAGAGTCTTTCTTTTCGAGGAGTCTCCCACATAATCCTCAAGTGTTCGGTATGCTCTTTCTCATTCCTAGAACATACCAAATTATCATTGATGAACATGACCATGAATTTTTCAAGTTATGGAGCAAACACTTAGTTCATCATATTCACAAATATAACTAATGACTTCATCACTCCAAAAGATATTACTAGAAATTCATAATGGCCATATCAAGTTTGGAAAATAGTCTTCTCTATATCTTCCTTCTTGACCCTCACTTGATAATCCCCTGACTTGAGATCCAACTTGGAGAAAACTTTAGCTCTCTTGAGTTAATCGAACAAACATCAATTCTAGCCAAAGGATATTTGTTCTTGATAAGGACTTTATTTAATTATTGGTAGTCTATACAAAGTCTCTTACTCCCATCTTTCTTTCCCGTGACTAAAATTAGTGCTCCCCACGGTGAAGTACTGGGTCTGATGAATCCTTGCAAGCTCCTTCAGTTAACGTTTCACTTTTGCCAATTTTGCTAATCCCATTTGATATCATGCTTTAGATATAAGCATCATACAGGGAATAAGATTAATAGAAACTCAACTGCTCTCTTAAGAGGTAATCTGGTAAATTTATTTGTCAATACATCAAGATAAATAGACACTACTAGAATGTCTTCATCTCTTTTGTCCATTATAGAGAATATTTCACTTGTCAATCAAGATCTAGATTCTACTGACTCCATGTCTTACTACCTGTAAGAAATTCGAATGTTGAGTGATTGGGAACTTGCAATATGATACTCTTCTTTTAACAATCAATTATGGTATGAAAACTAATGACATCAAAACCACCAGATTCGGTTATAAGAAAATTGGGATAGAACTCCTTTCTACACACTAATACAGGACATTGTTTACACACTCTACTAGATATTATAGTCCCATTGTCCGTATTAATGTTCCAACTAGATCTCAAAGTATCACTATGGTTCATACTAATCTCGCCACAAGAATGTCATGAAGGGATACGAATGGAAATAAAATGAAACAATGCGAAACTCCAGAATTAAATAGTGTAAAAACTGGTGTACCATGTACTATAATTGTACATGTCACCTTATCACTAGAGTTTTCAGCAAGTTCTACAGTGAGATTGAAAGCTTGGCCCTGAATATAGTTCACTTCCTTATTCTTCAAAGCTTGTTGTAATATCTTCTTGTGAGAAGTGAGAGATGTTCTGCCTGGATTGAGTCTTAGATTCCCTTGTTGTGGGGTAATAGTAGGTTGTAGATACCCAAAAAAAAAAAATGAAAATTGCTAAGTGGGCACACCGCAGGTTGCTAAGTGGGCACACCCGCGGGAGCCCCCGCGGGTGCCCCCTCGGGTTGCCACCCGCGGGAGGATTCCCGCGGGTGCCAACCCACGGGGGCGATCCCGCGGGAGCGATCCCGCATGTTCCGTTGTTTTCCGTTATTTTATTTCCTATTTTGATACTGATATCCCGTGATCCACTTTTTCAGGAGGAATCGAGCCGGATTTCAAGTCTCTTCGGTCTATAAAATACAGAAATTTAACCGGAGAGGGGACTTTTGGATTGGGGGGAGATCATTTCGGGAAGAGTCCAATTTTCAAGAGTCCAAATATCCAGAGAGAAGTTCCTCAATTCAGAGAGATCGGATCATCAACGGAGTACAGAAACAAAGCTCCACCACTGCCAGACCCACAAAAATAAAGGAAAATCGAAATCAATCGATCCCCATTCTTGTAATCTCGATTTTCTATTTTGTAATTTTTCTTTTATTGCTGTAATTCAAAATTAAATTGGCATATAAAGGAAGATTCAATTTTTCGGGCGTACAAGAACTGGCGACCACAGTGGGAGCCTCTCTGTTCACTACAGAGAATGTTGTGGTGCAGTCCGACTTGCTACCCATCGGATCTGTTGTGGAAACGCTGATTGTAGAAGTCGATCAGCAAAAATACGAGGAATTTCTCTCTTCCTCCGATTCGGAGCCCAGCCGTCATCGTCGGGCTATGATGAACAAAGGTGAGGCGTCATCGCCCACCGAAAAGGCGTCATTGCCTATCAAGAAATATGTGGCGTCATCGCCCGCTGAAACTGACTCTGTCAGGAAATATGTGGCGTCATCGCCCGCTAAGACTGACTCTGTCAGAAAATATGTGGCGTCATCGCCTACTCCTAAATTGAATCAAACTCTCACCCGCTCTCAGAAAAGAATCCTGAGGCGTAAGGCCCAGCGGGCCCGTCTCAACAGTACCTCTCAAAAATTGCTATCAGAAAATCCAGATCAGGAAACAACATCAGAGAAGAAAAATTCCAAAAGTGGAAATCGACAGGCAGAAATGCCGGTTGCACTGCACGGGGGCAACCCCGGAGTGGCAACCGCGGGTGCAAACCCGCGGTTCCAACCGCGGGTTGCACCCCGAGGGGGCAACCCCGCGGTGGCAACCGCGGGTGCAAACTTGCGGTTCCAACCGCGGGTTGCACCCTGCGGGGGCAACCCCGCGGTGGCAACCGCGGGTGCAAACCCGCAGTTCCAACCGCGGGTTGCACCCCGCGGGGGCAACCCCGCGGTTGCAACCGCGGGTGCAAACCCACGGTTCCAACCGCGGGTTGCACCCCGCGGGTGCAACCCCGCGGTTGCAACCGCAGGTGCAAACCCGCGATTCCAACCGCGGGTTGCACACCGCAGGTTACAACCCACGGGTTGCACTCCGCGCACTCCGCAGGAAAAATCAGGGGTTGGTTCTGGTGTCTATTCGGGCACATGCGCAGTAGGCACACAGCGCACACCTAACTTTTTGGTTACTCTCTCAGGGGTACCATCCCACTCCTCTGCAGACAAATATAAAGATGTGCTCGTGCGCTCACCAAGTTCCTCTTCGGATGAACATATTCTGAAGAATAAGTCAGATGCGTGCGGGGCCCGCGCAGCTGTGCAAGCCAGCACACACTCTAGAAGATTTCATAAAGAAGACTGTGTTGATACTGAAGAAATTCTCAGCCCGGAGATATTACAAACCAACCAATATTATAAGCAAAACTTGCGACGCAAGAGGCGTCAAAGTGTAAACTTAAATGGGAACATGTCTCAGGACTTGAGAGAGTATCTTACTCAAAAGAGGAGCACATCCCAATCCACTTCTCACTGCCATTGTGAACGGTTGATCTCAGTCGTTTTGTCAAACTGCAAATGTAAGTCAGGACCATCTGTTTTTGAGCGGATTACGGAGCCAAAGAGAAGAAGGATAGTAAAAAAGATGCGCCATGGGGATGATCTGCCTGCCGTTTCATCCTATATGGTTGGTAAAGGCAAGAAGATTGCCGAAAGCGACTTAGATAAAGAGTTTACTTCAAAATTAAAGGGGGTGTCCATTGAGCCAGAGGGCGTGTTTCGACACACTCGGGCTAGGAGAGGAGTCGCCATACCACTAAATTATAAGAAATTGGCTGGAGGATCTGATGAAGAGGAAGACAGATATTCTGCTGTTATATCTTCGTCTTACTCTGATTCGAACAAAGGATCAGAGGCTGCAGTAAACATGGCCGATCTTCCAGAGGAGGTTTCTAGAAGGCTGGAAAGACAAGAATAACGTCTCAAACAGCAAAAAGAAATCATGGAAGAGATGAAACAACTCTTAACTCAGTTGCTGGCCCAAACGAAGAAGGGCCAGTCCTCGTCATCCGCTAAACGGCATGAAGAAGAACAACATGTCCGCATAGAGGCAGATAGCGAAGATGACTACGAAGAAGTACCTTCTCAGTTAGGAGAAAAAGAAAGGGTAAAAGTGGTTATTAATCCTCAGGTGGAGAAAATGGAGAAGATAGAAAACCAGCTACAGGCTCTTCTTCACCGAAAAAAGTTACAGGAAGTGGGGATAGTGCGTCCCTACCCTATAGAATGGGAGACTACACCCTACCCTGCAAACTACAAACCATTAAACCTGCAATCGTTTGACGGGAAAGGCTCTCCGCAGCAACACATCTTCTACTTCCTGTCACAGACAGGGCATTTAATGGGGCATGATCCAACATTGACCAAGATATTTGCAAGTACCTTACAAGGACCCACATTTACCTGGTTTATGCAACTACCCCAAGGAACGATTAAATCATGGGCCGATGTAGAACGTGAGTTCTTAGCCCGATTTTTCGAAGACGATACTAAAGTCTCGGTACCATCCTTGCTAGCAGCAAAGCAGGGAGAGGGTGAGACAG
Organism: Dracaena cambodiana; assembly: GCA_036321105.1. Taxonomy (NCBI): domain Eukaryota; kingdom Viridiplantae; phylum Streptophyta; class Magnoliopsida; order Asparagales; family Asparagaceae; genus Dracaena; species Dracaena cambodiana. Next base: position 24,588,368 of record JAYEPQ010000005.1, on the reverse strand, counting down.
TAAAAGTTTTTGTCGAGCGGTTTCGAGAGCTTTCCATGCGGTGTCGGCATGGCATGACACAGGAGACCCTCGTGGAGACTTGCAGACATAACTTATTGACTGACGTCTTAGTCAAAATGGGTTCGGTTGAATCCAAATCTTGGAGAGACTTACTCAAGCAAGGTGAACAGGCCGAAGACATACTCCGGCACCTTGAAGAGCAACAGCAATCTACGAGAAGAGTCGCCTCCAACAAACCAACATCTCATTTCCCCCGTTCCAGAGGGAAAGATATAATGGCGGTGGAGAATACATCCAAGCCAAAACAAAGGCCGGCTAAAAGCAACACAGCAGGTTCACCCAGGCCACAAAAACAGTATTCATTCAAGGATGAACATACTGTTACCATGTTCAATTTGCTCACTAAGCGCAACATGCTCAAGTTGCCAGAGAGCAAGAGGCCTGAAGAGGTTGGAAAGACCAATGATCCGAATTACTGCTTATACCATCGGATCGTAGGTCACCCAACTAAAAATAGTTTCATTTTGAAAGACAAGATTCAGGCACTAATTGATGCTGGAGCAGTTCAGCTCAAAGCTGAACAAAAAAGGGTGACAGCTAACTCGGCTACATTTACAGTGGGTGGTCTAGAAGTACCATCTGGGCTCACACCTATTCCAAAAGGTGAGCTCAGGGTGGTTAATTTAGACCCCCATAATCAGCAGAAGAAAGGGTTAGTCCCTTTCACAACAGAAAAGCAGCAGGTCCTTTGGGTGCATCCAGACATTCTTGAAGATGAACAATGGATAACCGTCAGGACCAGAAAAAAAACTGAAACAAGAGGAAAGAAGCGCATGTGCAATGCCGTCTCAGCAACCATTGAGAAAGATGCAGATGACATTCCGCTGTTGACAGATTCTGAATCGGAGGCGACAGCTCTGGCGGTGGAGAATGAGCCTGCACCACCTTCCGGAACCAGATCTGGAAAACACTACTTGAAGGATCTCTCAAACACAGAAGCTGGCCCCTCTAAGCCAACCAAGGAGACTAATGAAGGAACTACCAAGCAAATTCCCGACAAGGGAAAACAAAAGGAGCTCAGATACAACCGAGCACTACGAAAAGATGTCTCTGAAGAGCAAAGTTCCTCTTTTCAGTTTGATGTCATGGCACAGTTGGCGAATATACCTGCAAGAATAACTCTGCATGAGTTATTACGCCTGTCCAAGTCTACAAGAGATGCGCTAAGAGAAGCCCTAGCGGAATCTGAAGCTTTCTTAGCCCATCTCCCGGAGGAGGTTGAGGAGGCATGCCCGCACTGCAACTCAGTGTCGAGGCACGCCCCTTATATCACTTTTACACCAGAGGACATGCAGCTGAAGAATATTAAGCACAACAGGCCTCTGTACTATACCGGGTATATTGGCTCAGCGGAAATCGGTCGAATTCAGATTGATCCGGGTTCTGCCTTGAGCATTGTGCCACGGAGGCTTATGCAGTTTCTTGGGATCCCTCCCTACAAACTGACTCCAACTAATACCGCCATTTTTGGCTTCAATGCCAATGGCAGTCACCCTCTGGGAAAGATCAGGCTCAGATGTCAGATCGGAGATCTTAAAAGCGAGGTGACCTTTTACGTGATCGAAGCAAACACTTCTTATAACATTCTCTTAGGACGACCATAGATTCATGCTAATATGATCGTCCCATCCACCCTGCACCAATGCATGAAGTACGTGGATGAAGACGGAGAAGTGCATACTTTGATTGCTGACAAACAGCCATTCAAGGGTGTTGAAAACTACTTCGTAGACGCCCTTCTGTATGCTGAAAGTGCTGATGTCGACCCCCCACTACATGATGAATGTGATAGTGGGAATGAAGCGGATACTGAGTCAGGAGTGTTTATTGCCAATGAAGGCTTTGAACCTCTTGTAATTAATCTTGATGATTTAGATGTAAATGACACCGCCAGTGATGAAGGCGAGTGGGAAATAAATGAGAATCTGAACTTTGCTTATTTGCCTGGTGTTCTTACTGATTCTTTAACTTCAGCTACTAGCACGGATGCAGATAGTCTCTCAGAATTTGAGACTTTAGCAACCATGCACATGCCTATTAGATCATCAATGATGGTACAACCAAACATCGAAAATGCAGATGGGGCGGTGTTCGAAGTACCGGCCCATCGACCAGATCAAAAACCTATTCTTTTTGGAAGAATTAAATCACATATAGCCTCATCCAGTGATAGTGAGAGTGAGGTTCAGGAAGCCCCTCAATTCTATCATTATGGACTAAAGTCATTCCGGATGATGGCAAAAATGGGATATGATTTTATCAATAAACCCGGATTAAACTTTGGTAAGGGACGTCGGGATCCGCTTCCCTCATTCGTATCCAAAGGAAAAGAACCGGACTATTATCACAAAACTGGCAGGGGGTTGGGATACGTCACAACACCCGATCCTTCGGATATCGAAGATATGATTTGCCAGAATGTGGAAGATTCCGATTGGGATTCGGATATCAACTTGGGTATATTATTCAGAGAGATGACGGTAAACATGACATCTATCAGTCCAACCCCAGATGAAAACGATGAACTGACCCTTATAGAAGATGAAGTATTAGTAAAGCATCTTGATGCCCAATGGAACATGCGCTTTGAGCAACGTGAACCTCCTACGGAGGATAAGGTGGTCCAAATAAATATGGGAGATGAAATCAATCCTAAACTCATATTTATAAGAGAGAGTTTACCTCCTAATGAAAGAGACGACCTGGTGACTCTCGTTCGAGAATACATAGATGTCTTTGCTTGGAATTATGAAGACATGCCGGGTTTAGATCCTCAAGTTGCTGTGCATCGACTCAATATTAAGCCAGATGCGAAACCAGTAAAACAGCAACAGAGAAGATTCCGTCCAGAACTGATGGAATCAATCGAAGATGAGGTAAACAAGCTTATACAACCTGGCTTCGTACGAGAAGAACAACATCCTGATTGGGTAGCGAACATCGTTCCAGTTCCAAAAAAGAATGGAAAAATCCGAATCTGCATCGATTTTCGAGATCTCAATGCAGCATGTCCTAAAGATGAATTTCCACTTCCAATAGCGGATGTCATGATTGACAACACCTGCGGATTTGAAAGAATGTCTTTCAAGGATGGATTTTCCGGATACAATCAAATCAAAATGTGTCCGGAAGACGAGAAACATACTGCATTCAGGACACCGTTAGGCGTGTACTGTTATACGGTCATGCCATTCGGTCTGAAGAATGCAGGTGCAACTTACCAGCGTGCTATGAGCACAATTTTCCGCGAGCATCTCCGTAAAACGGTAGAGTGTTATGTGGATGACTTGGCTGTCAAGAGTCGTAATAAAGACGATCATCTCCGGGATCTGAAAGCGGTGTTTGATATTATGAGAAAACACCAATTAAAAATGAATCCAACTAAGTCCTTTCTCGGCGTTTCTAGTGGCAAATTCCTTGGTTTCGTTGTTACATCCAAGGGTATTTATTTAGACCCTGAAAAGGTAAAAGCAATTCAAGAGATGCAGCCACCAAGAAACTTTAAAGAACTTCGTGGATTATAAGGGAGACTAGCATATATCCGGAGATTTATCGCCAATCTTTCAGGGAGGTGCCAACATTTTACCAGGCTAACGAAGAAAGGGGTATCGTTCGTTTGGGATGAAGCTTGTCAACAAGCCTTTGAAGATCTCAAGAAGTACCTCACAAAGCCTCCGGTATTGGTAGCCCCTATATCAGGAAAACCATTCTTAATATACGTTCGGGCAATGGACCATTCACTTAGCACCTTGTTAGCCCAAACTAATGACTCCGGCCATGAGCAAGCTGTTTACTATCTTAGTAGAACTATGGTAGGTGCCGAACATCGGTATACTCCAGTAGAGAAGGAATGTTTGGCCCTGGTATTTGCAGTTCAGAAAATGCGACATTACTTAGTATGTCAAACAATCCATTTGATTTCTCGGGTAAATCCTCTGAGAGTGCTCATGACCAAGCCTGGGTCACTCAATTGCAGATTAGCCAATTGGTCAATTCTCCTATCGCAATATGACATGCGATTTATACCACAAAAAGTGATTAAGGGACAAGCAATTGCTGACTTCTTAGCAGAGCATCCTATCCCGCAATCCTCGAAACTTTATGAGGATATTCCAGATGAGATAGTGGAAGCCAATATGGTCTCTAAAGAACCGATTTGGCAGCTGTTCTTTGATGGAGCAGCGAGAAAGAACTCTGCTGGAGTGGGGGTGGTTCTAATATCCCCGCAAAACCATGTGATCCCCCGAGGATATTCATTAACTCAACCATGTTCTAATAATGTGTCCGAGTACAATGCATTATTAACGGGATTGCGAATTGCCCAACAGCTGGGGGTCCGACGTTTAGAGGCCTATGGGGATTCCAAGCTCATAGTAAATCAAGTAAGAGGAGAATACGAGGTTAAACACGAGCATCTCGTACCCTACCACAAGGCAACAATCAAACTTGCCGACTCTTTCGAAGAATTTTTTATTGACTATGTGCCACGGCACGAGAATGTATATGCTGACGCCTTGGCGTCCCTCGCTGCTACATTAGCGCTCCCTGCTAAGTCAACCAAAAGTGTTAAGGTTGGAAGCCGGGAGCTCCTTTGCCCTGAGGAAATACTCGAGGCAAATGAGGTCCATGTGTCAGGGATGAACTTCGAACCCAGAGATTGGCGGTTCGTATTCGTCGATTTTGCGCTCTACGGGATGTTACCCGAAGATCCTAAAGAAGCCGCAAAAGTAAAAAAGGAAGCAAAAAAATTCTATTATAATCCTGAGCTTAGTATCTTATATCGGAAAATGACAGGTAGAGTTTTACTTCGGTGCTTATCACAACAAGAAGTACTCAAAGAAGCACATGACGGGACCTGTGGTGCTCATCAGCCGGGACCTAAATTGGGAGACCGGATAAAGAGAATGGGTTACTACTGGCCGGCAATGATGTCAGATGCCATGGCATATGCGAAGAAATGCCATGCATGTCAGGTACATGCGAACTACATACACCAGGCCGCAGAGTACCTACATCCAACCACAATTACATGGCCATTCGAGACTTGGGGAATGGATATCATTGGTCCCATTGCTCCTCCATCTTCTCATGGACATCGGTTTATACTGGCTATAACCGATTACTTCTCAAAATGGGCAGAAGCTATCCCTTTACGAGAAGTAAAAACGAACGATGTGGTCAGTTTCATCAAACACCACGTTATTTATCGCTTTGGTGTTCCTAGACGGATCATCAGTGACAACGGCTCTCAATTCACTAGCAGAGCCTATACTAAATTCTGTGATAAGTTCAGAATACAGAACATATTTTCGTCACCATATAATCCGGCCGCAAATGGTCAAGCTGAAGCATTCAACGAGACCATTGTGAAGCTTTTGCAGAAATTTGTCACTTCAAGTCAGCGTGATTGGGACGAAAAATTGGGGGCTTGTCTGTGGGCTTATCGCACGACGGTTAGGACACCCACAAAGAGTACACCATTTTCTTTGGTATATGGTTGCGAAGCTATACTACCTCTAGAAATTCAGATTCCTTCTCTTCGGGTGGCATTAGCTACAAGAATGACCGCCGAGGAAAAACATGGCCAACGACTTCGGGAATTAGAAGCATTGGATGAGAAACGCTTAAAAGCTCAACAGCAAATCGAGCTTTATCAGGCGCGAATATCTCGGGCCTTCAACAAAAAGGTGAAGGAACGAACTTTTAAAGTGGGTGACTTGGTCCTAGCAGTCAGGCGTCCTATGATTCTCACGCATAAAACTAAAGGCAAGTTTCAGCCGAAATGGGAAGGCCCATTTGTAGTGGAGACAGTCTACTCAAATGGAGCATACCGGTGGATTAATCAGCATGGAGATCGAATGATGGCGCCCATTAATGGAAAATTTCTCAAAAAATATTATTCTTAAAATAAAAGAAAAAAAATTTTACCCAACGCCGACAAGGCTACAGGAAGAGAATAGATTTCTCGCCAACCCTACCATACTGGGGGTAAAAAGTATGAATTACCCAACGCCGACAAGGCTACGGGGAGAGAATAAATTTCTCGCCAACCCCACCATGCTGGGGGTAAAAAGCATGAACCGCCCAATGCCGATAAGGCTACGGGAAGAGAATAGATTTCTTGCCAATCCATTCATACTGGGGGTAAAAGTATGAATTGCCCAACGCCGTTAAGGCAAAGGGAAGAGGAAAAGTTTGGTATTTAAACCCAAACGAAACCCTCGACAACTCACTATGCTGAAGATAATAGCATGGCTAGCCCAACGCAAATGGTAGTTGGTAAAGGCAAAATCAAACCCGTTGATAGCTGAGGGTTTGCTAAAAATCCCACGACAAATCTGTCACAACAATATTCTTATCCGAATATAAGAATACATCACTGCCCTAAGCTGCTAAGGCAAAGGGAAGAGGAAAAATTTGGCATTTAAGCCCAAACAAAATCCTCGACAACTCACCATGCTGAGGGAAAGAGCATGGCTAGCCCAACTCAAACGGTAGTTGGTAAAGGCTAATCAAACCTGTTGATAGCTGGGGGTTTGCTAAAAATCCTAATTAGATAAATCTCCTGTCACGTTAAGATTTCACCTCTGACAGCAAAACTTTTCTTGTCATTTTTCTCTAGCAGAACAAGTGACACTCCAAAATATTTGTCAAGTTAAAATCATACCTCTGACATTAAAATTCGAAATCAAACGAGATAAAATCCGATTAAAATCCCCTGTCACGTTAAGATTTCACCTCTGACAGAAAAGAAAATTCACACTTCGTCAAGTCCAACATTACAACCTCTAATGAACGTGTTTTGATGTCGTTAAGTTAAAAAAAAAAATCACCTCTGACGAAAATCATCTCCCTAAAAGGTTAACATTTACCTCTGATAGTCCGATTCCAAATCTAAATACGTTAACCGTCACCTCTGTTTAGTCAGCTTGTCCCTATCACGACCAGATCCTCTTAATAGGTTGAGTTTCAAGACACGTTTAATATCAACTCTGTCTTTCCCTTATCCGTCATACTAGATGTCACTGAACGGTTAGGATTAAAATGAGCACGTTAACATAATACATCTACTTGTTATTGAATAAATGAATATGTTAACGGTTATCTCTATCGACCAAATCTTTAAAAAAAAAATAAAATAAAATAAAAATAAAAAATAAAAAAAAAGGTCTATAACCAAAATTAAAGAATCCAAAGTATTTCGAAATTCAGTACGGTTCAATACAGAAAAAATGAAAATTACTAAGTGGGCACACCGCGGGTTGCTAAGTGGGCACACCCCCGTGTTGCAGCCCGCGGGAACCCCCGCGGGTGCCCCCTCGGGTTGCCACCCGCGGGAGGATTCCCGCGGGTGCCAACCCGCGGGGGCGATCCCGCGGGTTGCCACCCGCGGGAGCGATCCCGCATGTTCCGTTGTTTTATTTCCTATTTTGATACTGATATCCCGTGATCCGCTTTTTCAGGAGGAATCGAGCCGGATTTCAAGTCTCTTCGGTCTATAAAATACAGAAATTTAACCGAAGAGGGGACTTTTGGATTTGGGGGGAGATCCTTTCGGGAAGAGTCCAATTTTCCAGAGTCCAAATATCCAGAGAGGAGTTCCTCAATTCAGAGAGATCGGATCGTCAAAGGAGTACAGAAACAAAGCTCCACCGCTGCCAGACCCACAAAAATAAAGGGGAATCGAAATCAATCGATCCCCATTCTTGTAATCTCGATTTTCTATTTTGTAATTTTTCTTTTATTGCTGTAATTCAAAATTAAATTGGCATATAAAGGAAGATTCAATTTTTCGGGCGTACATAGGTTGCGACAGTTCTCCTTTAATCCTCTTTCTCAGACAATTTGTGAGGGTATGTTAAATCGATTCATAGGCTAAACACAATCTATTAGTAGCTCTGCATTCCTTTCTAAGATGACTGGGTTTCCGACAATAGTTGCAAATGACCTTCTGAGGATGAAAGACAAAAGGGTGGTTCACAGTAGAACGTTCTTTGGAAATAGATCCTCCAGATACTTGATTGAAAGGCCTTTTCGAAAATGCCTAAACTCACTTCTTATTCAGGACTTGCTCTATGCCCCTCGCAACATCAATCACATTAGCATAAGTCTTAATTTTGGAAGACACCAAATACTTCTAGATGCCCAACCTTAGAGTTTGCTTGAATTAATGAGCTTGATCTTCTTCATAACAACCATGTGTTGAGCATATTAACTCAAACAAACAATTCAGCTACATACTCATCTACAGACTTTCCTCTTTGTTTCGGTTGATGAACTGTTGTTCCATCTCCATTTGAGCCAGCTTTGGAAAGAAGCTCAAGTAGAAACTCCTTGTGAAATCTTCCCACATAGCTATTGTTCTATCTGTCTCCATCAGCTTGCCACCTGGTTCTGCCTATATCCGTCAGTTAGATCTTTACAACATTGATCTTATCCTCCTTAGGAATCCGTGCAGCTCTAAGAAGAGCCTCCATCTTGGCCAAGCACTATTTCGCTTCAAGTGGTCAACCATTTTAGAGAAAGTTGCAAGATCAAGACGATGAAAATTAGAAATATTCCCAACTTGATGTGGTCGAGGTATGTCGATTTGTTCCAATGCTATCATCATTCCAATATGCATCATCTGGGTTTCTTGTTATTGTATCTCCATCATACCACAAAGTACTCCCAACATCTCTTCAGCATTAAATGAGCTAGCGTTCGAGTTCGATCTAGATCTATTGTGTTGAGCCATCGTACTAAAAAAGATAAAGAAAAATGGAATCAAAAGATATAGTAATGAAGTTGTCAATATCTACATTTATTCATATGGATGCGATCTCAAAGTTTAGGATCAATTCTAAGCTAGCTCAACCTCATGGGTGAACTCGTTATTGAACCTGACTCTAATATTACTAAAATACCTCTTGATAAGTGTCATAAATTGTATATTTATAACCTCCATATTATCTATTTTGTATTTAAATAATACTACTTGGGTATTTTTAGTTTGTTTTCAGGTAAACATATTCCTACAAGGAGATGGTATAAACTCAGAGCCGAATTAGAAAACCAAGTTCAGAAAAGAGTTAAAAGTGAGCAAACCTATAAGACCATGATACTGTAAAGAGTCAAAAATCAATAAAGTCCAACCAAACAAAGGAAAATAACAAAATATTCATACAGAAGAAAGTTGAAGTCCAGAAGAGCAACTTGTACCGCTATTTAGCGCATTAGCCGCTAATTGGCGGCTAAGTGGGGCCCACTTGTCATGAGATTTTTACGGGGGTTTCGATGTAATTTTTTAATTTCTCAATTATACTAAATTTAGGATTTTATTCTTCGAAACTTGTATATTTTTCGTATCCTTGTAATCTAGGATGTATGATATAATTTTGTACTCAAATTTTATTGAATAAAATTAGGGTTTGCTGAAGGAGTGACGGCCGCCATACCAGCTCTAGAGTTACCCTTTTCTGTTCATCATTGTTTCTTAGATAATCTTCTTCTAATTGCTTTCTAGATAGATTTATCTTGCTTTCAAGTGTAAAATTTTAATCACTTTCTAGGAAAAATATGATCTTTTTAATTAGAACTATGAGTAGCTAATTTAGTTTAGCTCTAGGATGTAGTTTAAACTAGAAATCCACCATGTAGTTGCTTTCTAATATTTTCTTCCTAAATAAAATAATAAAGATAAGATTTTTAGATAAAAAATTAAAATATAACAACTAGTAGATTAATATTTTAATAGGTTATACTTGAATTAGATTTTTTTGATAGCCTATACTTAATTAGGATTTGGGATTGTTACTTTTCATTTTTATCATAGAGTTATCTAATAATTTAGTTTATTTTTTTGAAAAGTTGTATCTTTGATACATTATGCTTGCACACCACTTGATAACACATGCTTAGAACACTTTAAGTAAATATTAAAACTAAAAAATCAATTTTTATGATAGGAAAAAGATAATAGAAGTAATACATGGCTGGAAACTAGTGGATTCTATATCCTAGGCTAATTAGTATAACTCAAATCTAACTTACAAACCGTAATTAACCCGCTAGGTCTAAAGAATTATTGAGAATGTAAAAATACCTTAGATCCCCGTGGGAACGAACTGTTAGCACTACAACCGACACTATGCGCTTGTAGTAACTATTTCACATCAAGTTTTTAGTGTTGTTGCTAGGGATCGACAGTATTTTTCTTGCTTTTTCTAATGTTTTATAGGTTAACAGTGTGTATTGAGTGTGCAAGGATCTGGAAGTTCAGATACAGGAAACAAAAAGGGACAAGAAAAGTTTTGTAAGTACATTGTAAAAACCAAGGAGCTAAACTCCCTGGTTTTGCCGCTAAATAAGTAAAAAAAGTAAGCCTGACATTAAAGCAAAAAAGGGAGTGAGCCTGACATTAAAGCAATAGTCTCATAAATAAAAAAGAAAAAAGAAAAAAAAAAAAAAGGGGGTGAGTCTGGTATTAAGGCAATAGTCTCATAAATGAAAAAAAAGAAAATAAAAAGGGGGTAAGTCTGGTATTTAAGGAAATAGCCTTAAAGAGAAAAAAAGAGTATGATCCGAGTAATCGGGTACTTTGCGCCTAAGGAAGCGTGAATATTCGCATTAAAGGTGAAATATTCTTAAAAAAAACTTTTTATGAGAGAGGAGATAAATCATGAGTTAGAGTTGGAATTCAATGCCAAAGTAGACTATCACACATGCACATAAATGTATAGGAGCCAATGAATTATTTATTAGTCGGTATTGGAAAGATAGGATTTGAATTTTTGATTAAAATAATAAGTGTATTTGATATGATGCTTGACTTGAAAATTGATAATCTAAATGCGTTCTTGAGTTTGTATATTAGTGAGATTAATTGAAGAAAATATCATTAAAAAAATTTCTTTCTTTTGTATAAAATTTTTATTTTCTTAATTTTTGATTATCCTTATTTTTCTTTTCTTTATTCCTTAATCTAACTTGTTCATGAATTTTGTGGGTATATTCACTGCAAACCCTCACGAGACACAACTCGTCCACTAGGGTAACCTAGGGGTTTACGGCTTGTTGCACATGCTAAGTGCAATCGCGATTCCTGCGAAAGTGAGTTAGGATTTTTTTTTTTCTTTTTAGATTTAGTTTTGCTCGAGAACTAGCAAAAAATAGGTGTGGGGGTGTGATGAGTTCCATATATTGCATATTTATAACCTCCATATTATTTATTTTTGTATTTAAATAATGCTACTCAGGTATTTTTAGTGTGTTTTCAGATAAACCTATTCCGACAAGGAGATGGTATAAACTCAGAGCCGGATTAGAAAATAAAGTCCAGAAAAATGTTAAAAGTGAGCAAAACTACAAGACCATGATACTTCAAAAAGTCAAAGATCAATATAGTCAATCCAACCAAAGGAAAAGAACAAAAGACTTATGCAGAAGAAAGTTGAAGCCCAGAAGAGTAACTTTTGCTGCTATTTGGAGGCTAAGTGGGACTGACTTGTCATGAGATTTTTACAGGGGTTTCGATGTAATTTTGTAATTTCTCACTTGTACTCAAATTAGGGTTTGATTCTCCAAACTCTATATATTGTCCGTATCTTTGTAATCTTGGGTGGATGATGTAATTTTGTACTCGAATTTTATTGAATAAAATTAGGGTTTGGTGATGGATGACGGCCACCATACCGACTCCAGAGGTACCCTTTTTTATTCATCATTGTTTCTTAGATAATTTTCTTCTAATTGCTTTCTAGATAGATTTATCTTACTTTCTAGTGTAAAACTTTAATCACTTTCTAGGAAAAATATCATCTTTTTAATTAGAATTATGAGTAGCTAATTTAGTTTAGCTCTAGGATGTAGATGAAACTAGGAATCCACCATGTAGTTACTCTCTAATATTTTCTTCCTAAATAAAATAATAAAGATAAGATTTTTCAATGAAAAGATTAAAATATAACAACTCGTAGATTAATACTTTGATAGGTTATACTTGAATTAAATTTTTTGATAGCCTATACTTAGTTAGGATTTGGGGTTGTTACTTTTCATCTTTATCATAGAGTTATCTAATTATTTAATTTATTTTTATGAAAAGTTGTATCTTTGACGCATTATACTTGCACACCACTTGATAATACATGCTTAGAACACTTTAAGTAAAGATTAAAATTAAAAGATCAATTTTTATGATATGAAGAAGATAATAGAAGTAATACATGGCTGGAAACTAGTTGATTATATGTCCTAGGCTAATTAGTATAACTCAAATCCAACTTAGAAACAGCAGTTTATCCGCTAGGACTAAAGAATTAGTGAGAATGCAAAAACACCTTAGATCTCTATGGGACGATCTATTAGCACTACAACCGACACTGTGCACTTACAGTAGATATTTCATATCACCTATCATGCCCTATTTCTAATATACGGTATATGAGTACGTACAACATATACCGACAACATATTCGGTTTAAATATGCTAAAATCTCCAGTATAATATCAATAAATTTACCACAATAATACTCAATAATTTAGAAAAAAAATTATTTTTTATTGATTGGAACAAAATTCGGGTACAGTTAAAACAATAATATAGTACAATAAAGTTAAATAAGAGAAAGTAGAGAATCTCTGATATGCTATTGGCTTCATTCTGTTCTTCCAAGTACACGAGATACTACATCAGTTTTGATGTGTCTATCGGTAAGTCTGAACATGCACATCTAGTCATTATATTGCGACCAAAATAAATTATGCAGAAAGAATATGTAATATAATGATTATGTCTAAACACGATAGTGACACATGTCTTAAAAAATATTAAATTAATATGTAACAATAATATCAACCGATAGAGGTATGTCTTCTAATGTATTCAGTATTATAGTGAGAGTGTCTTTATTTATGATATCACGTATTGAAAAAGATAACTAATAGGATATCATTATTTCGATTGTATTCTCTACAAGCTTAGAAAATGGTCACATTGATTATCTGGTACTGAATTGGACATGTTGTTAGGAAAATAAGAATAATCAGGTATGACATAGCAAATCACCACCCTGATGTGCGAAATATTAAGTTGTATAACTTAACGAGTTTACAGCTGAAACAGAGTACATTTTCATTATTGAGTTTCTTCCCAAACCCAGCATTATATAGTTATATCAGATCCAATTCTAGTTCTCATAGTTTGTATATTTTATATCATGTGCAATATTTCAATTTAATTTTATTAGTTTGTTAACAACATGGTTCAAAGAGTCCACTCGATTTGTAATTTATTAAATAAATTACAATTGAGTAAATCAAAAATTTATTTATTTGAGATATCATAAAGATATTAGTCAGGTAGGCATAGTTGTATGAGACCATGTCATCTATATAATTGAGATAAAGTAAATATTAACTCATCCAGTGATTCAATACATGGGGTGTTAATCCATCTAACGAATATAACTCTCTAGTTTAATTTACAATAATCAATATTTAGTTAATTAATTTCAGCCAATTTATAATTTTTCTTACCCTGTATTTTTCTGTGTTAGAACTTAATCACAAAGTATTATATCTTCGAGAGAATGATTTTGGACTTACTACCGAGTACTACTTGTTAATCTCTTACACTCAGGAGTGCATGATTCAAGTTGAGTCATTAACTTGTCAAAGGAGTCTTAAGAGAGGTATAGTGTTAAATTCTCAAGGGGCAGAGGTATGATTAACCTATTATAAGATCTGAATTATTCAAAGGTGTAATCTTAACATAACAGAAGGGGATCAATCAAATAATTGGTTGTCAGAGGTGTAATGTTAACATAACGATCATTGCCATAGGCAAAGGTGTAATATTAACATGCCAGTTAAAGGTTACCCAAGGTGTAATGTAACATGGCAAAAAGGAGTTTAACAAAGGTATAATTTTAACTTGTCAAGAGAGGTTTTGATAAAGGCATAATGTTAAATTGTCAAAATAGAAGAGATTTTTATTAAAAGTTGGTTTGATTAAAAGATTTGGAATGATTTGACTCCCGCTGTCAGAGATAAGAATTTACTATGACAGGTTCATTTGGAGAATTATTTCTTACTGTCAGAGATAAAAGTTTAATGTGACAGATTTAATTGAAGAATCATTTCTTACTGTCAAACATAAGAGCTTAACATGACATGTTTATTATTGGAGTTTTAGCAAACCCCAGCTATCAACGAATTTAATTGGTCGTTACCAGTTGCTATTTGCATTGGGCTAGCCATGCTATTCTTCTCAGCATGGTGGATTGTCGAAGATTTTATTTAGGCTTAAATGTCACAAGTTTACACTCAATTTTGTCTTTATGGCTTTAGGAGTTTGTTTCCAAATATATATCCTTATTATTGAACAAAAAAATCTTACTGTCAGAAATAAGAATTTAACATAACAAGTATATTATGTGACTTTTAGGAAACCTCCAACTATTAATGGATTTAGTTTACGTTTACCAATAGGCAATTGCATTGGGCTAGCCATATTATTTCTCTCAGGATGACAGGTTTACGAGGATTTTTTTTTGTATTAAATACCGAAAATTTCCTCTCCCCTTTGCCTTTACGGCTTCGGGTCTTTGTTTCACAATTATATACCCTTATGATTGGACATGGTATAATTGGAAAATCTTACAATTAGAGATAATATTAACATGGTAGGTTTATTATAGGATTTTTAGTAAACTCCTAACTATCTACGAATTTGGTTTGCTTTTACCAATTATCGTTTATGTTGGGCTAACCCTGTTATTTCCCTTAGTATGGTGGATTGTCGAGAATTTTTTTTGGGCTTAAATGTCAAACTGTTTCCTCTCCCCTTTGGGCATCAAGATGTTTTGCCCATGAATCATCCCGGATGAGAACTTGTTCATTGTTTTCTTCTTCGAAATTACTCATTGAAGCTATATTTGTTGCGAGATTCTTAAAATAGCCCATGTGCTGAGATATTCCCACTCAAACTTATCAATGTTATGGTGTGATCATGTCGAACTCTGCATCTAAAGGGATAAGAGTTTGTCATATCCCAACCTCCTACAAGTCTTATTTTAATAATCTAGGGCATTTTTTTGCGCAAGAGGTTTTGTCGCTCTTGGCCAAAATTCAATCCCTATTTTTAGATGAGATCATAGCCTTTTTTCTCCATCATTCAATGTGAGCTTTGTCCATCGTAAAAGAATTGAGGTGTGCCCTTTGATCCCTGCTTCCACTATTATGATCTTGGTCGCATTGTGATTCGACCTCCAAAAGATTATGGGTTTTTGGTCCACTTGATGAGCGGGCTCCTCAAGTAGAAAACTCCATATTAGGTAGGTTGAGACATGTTAGTATGATCGAATTGGTACATTGAGTGTTGTTAGAGCCTCTATATCTACTAAACTATCTACCTATGTAATAGTGGTGAGAGCACAAAATCAATTGCAGCACCGAACACATAAGAAAAATCTAGGTTTTCATTAATTATCCACTCGCCTATCTCATCGGTCGTGCGAATAATATCTAAGTTTTCGAGGTTTATTACAAGTGATTTTATTTCAAATCTATAATCTTCATCTCTTGCCAGCTCGGGCTTTACATAGCCTCATTGCCACTGTCGTAGGAGACTACTAGCGGCTTCTTGGTTGCCTCTAAAGCATCTTCATATTGAAGAGTATACATAAAATAATTCTCAACCTCCTTAACAGGCTGTCTTTCCACAATCAGGATGCGGACCTCTCCTTACTCATTGCATTATTTCATGCATTGTTAGAGAGTGGATGAGACAATCATGTTGGTATGGATTTAAGAGCCTCCAAGAGAAGATTGTAAATAGTATCTGCATCGATGATATAGCATGTTACTTCAGCTCTTAGGTCTCCAAATTGACAACTGAACCTAATCTTTCTATGTGGGGGGCTATCATTTAATTCATTGGCATTGAAGCAAAAATATTGGTGTTGGTAGGAGACAACTGATATGTTGGAATCCCTAAAAAAATTATATGCCTTCATGGTATACTCAAAGTGGAGTCCAGATCCACCGAGATATGACTCACTTCACTTGAACCAATATACCATGTATAGTATTATGGTCTACTATGGTCTGTTATGCTTTGTACTCTCGATTCACATATCCTCGGGGTAGAATGTGATGTGCGGGATTTGCCTCATCACTTGGTGATAGTGAAGACATGAACCTTTGTTGCTCATGGTTGGCTGAGCTACTTGTGCTAGGAAGGCTTCTAAGCCGACCAGGACTTCTCTGAGAGCTTTTCTAGTAGTCTTTGATAGACATAACAGTTCATACAAAGTAACTCTGCTTGGATGTTGGCTAACTGGGCCAGAACATTAAAGTGAAAGGGCACGTTAGAAGACTCACAATCCTTTCTAATAGTTTTATAAAACAAAGCTCTTATGCTGGGTGGGTTGTTCGTCAGATACTTCAGTAGATTTGAACTTAGACCATTGTTGTAGTCTTTAATGTAGCTTTTGTTGGATCTTGTACTAGGCGGTAATGCTCCATCTAGTAGAGTAGCTAATGCTGCCTTTTCTGTCTCCAAATTATTTATCATAGCCATGTCAACCAGGCTCTTTTTTGTTGTTACAGAGACAACATTATAAGTTTGTCATTTTCCTTTTAAGTAGGGCTTCTTTTTTGTGTTCGTAGAAGTCCATTTTTCATCTTGAAGGAGATCGAGATATGCCCACATAATCTCCCTCTTGTCAGTGGAAAATGGAGAAATACTTTTTGTTGTTAGCTATACTGGTCATAATTGATCATGTTCAACTCTCCTTTAGGGATAGGAACCACCCTATTCATTGCTAGGATATCTCAATCGCCAACCTTAATTATCACCATGTTAGCTGACACCTTTTTTATTCAGGTTCTAACTGAATCACCTTTGCATCTACAAGGGCTTGAATTTTCTCCTTGAGGACTTAAAAATCCTTTGTAGGGGTAGTCAGTCTGAAAATTAAGAAGAAGAAATGGCTAGAGATCAAGCTTAAAGCTTAAAAAGATAAAATTTTTATGTGATCCACCATATAAGTGAAACTTTTAGTTAAAGTTCCACATGGTTCTGTCATAATGTTAATCTTAGTCTTCTTTAGTCCTCTCGACTATGTGATAAATTTGTAGTTTCAAGAACCCCAATCATTTCTCTCTTTTGCAATCCAGGCAAAATTCGGGACTTCTCTTTCACCTTTCAATTGACTTGACCATGGGAGGATGCTTATAACTCAAGTTCTATCTTCCGTAAACTAGCCATAATGAGTGAGGCCTTTTTTCAAAGTCAAAAAAGCTTCTACCTTTCCTTAGCTAATAACAAAGGCAGTTAATTAAAGTCAAAAATTCATCCAACTTAAAAAATGGACCAAGGATGATGTAAACTATTACTTCACATTGCTAAGCTACAAGTATCTAAAGTGATATACAAACTGATCTTGCGGGCTGACCCTAAATGGATCCAGTATCTTGCTTGGTTAGAAAGTAACTAGATTTAATAATTTACTGACAATGCATGGTTAATTAGGCCTAACTCTCTTAAGGCAACTCACAGAATCAAAACTTACATTCCTCGACTATGACATATTATCCAGTCTAAAACCAGGCTAGATGTAATTGGAAATTTTTTATTTTTTTATTCAATCTCTTGAGGTAAGAAAAATAAGTTCTTATCCTCTTTTTAGGCTAATAAATGGCGGTCACTCCGGCTTAATCACAAATTTGGTTTTAAGTTCTTAAAAGAATAAAAATACCCCTCCTTGGGATCCTTGCATTATTTCTTCCTAAGATGGTTTGTTGGGTCTTATCTAGTTCTTACTCGAGGGAAAAATAAGTAAGATCCCATGTTGTTCATCTCTCTAAAATATAATGGAAATTTCTTGAACATACTAATGTATGTTCTACTAATGTGCAGGAAATACAAGCACGACAGAAAAGAACATATATTTATATAATACAATATTAGGACTATCCTCTCTCAAGGGTCCTTTAGAACTAAAGTGGATGGCTAGTCCATAAAACCTAGCTACCAAAACACGAGCCATACCACGGACCTTTCCCTCCAAATTAGCCAATCGGAGCAGCAGTGCCATGTTCTGGATAAGCAAAACTCCATCAGAATCTGAATTTATAATGCAGAATATTAAAAGATGACTATAGAAAAGACAGTACCTACTTGCCTAAGTAAATAAGTTTAGACTGGTTAATTGTTGGTCTCGGTGCTGGCCGGGGCGTACAAGCTCATAACCTGCAAGATAGTCTCATGATTTAAGCCCTTAGAGACACATGTACTTGACGACCTGCTGCTATCTATGGCTTCAGCTTAGTGACACGGACTGGCACTAGCTCAGAGTCCCTCCTCAAGAGCATAGCCTGAAAATTATCAAAATATAAGTGGATATGGTAACCAAAAGGGCGCTACTAAAACTATAAAGTCATACCTTTAATGTCGCGTCATGCCTCGCTCCAGATAACTCTATGACCTGCCCTCCTTATACCATCTGGACTAAGGGTTAACTGACGAGCTTGCCACCTCTATCTAGTTGAACTACTGGATCTGGCTCTCCAACTCCTGTATCTGTAAGAGGCGCTCTTCAGCAGCCCAATTAGCTGAATAGTCCAGCTAGTCATCTTGTTCAATGCTGTCGTCAAGGCATTTACCTGAGTCATTATCGATGAGTCTAGTTAGGAGGCTATAAATAGAATTAACCGTCAAAATGTGGGACTCTTTGATAATAAATGGTGGATTAAATGAAAGTTGCATAACGATATATGATAAGGCAAGATGCCACCACTGACTGTCAGTGGTGCTAGTCTGCTCCTCTTTAGTGTCGAAGATATCTAGGGTCAGCTCATATAGTGGTTTGTGATACCATAACCAATAAGCGTTATGATCTATTTGGTTCGCAACAGTAATTTCTCAATCTACGATATACCAGAATTTTGACTCATTACCAGCTGGATCACACTAATGCTAATCTCTACGTATGCCAGTGAGGAGCAAGAAACAATGTCTTGATGGCGAGTCATCTGAACTCTCTAATATGGATCCTTGTCTTGTCTCACAGCCTGATTGAATACATGTGGTTCAACGTGATCAAGTCGATGAAGCCATAAGTCAATGTGGAAGAACAACCACCTATTCAAGAGGAAGTTGAGGTCATCGAAGTCAGATAATAGCGAAGTCCAGTTGGGTCCAAATGGATCAAACTTTGCATGCCATCCTCGCAAAAATGGGTCCTCAGACAAACGTTTCGGAAAGTCAAAATAGACAACATTCTTTTTATTCTCTTGCACAGTTGAATTTCCCTTCTTTTGTACTCTCTAGCATTTAAGGAATTGATTTCTCAATAATCCTACATAGGAAAAAGCAAAGAAAGCTTGAAGATCATTTACATATGATCGCCAAGAGCACTAAGCATGCCATATGGATATTAGCAGACACCCTCCTCGTTGAGATTCTCGAAATGACCACTGATCGTCACATCGATGCCAGACACTTGGTGCGAAGCTCCACCCACTGCAAGGCCGACAAGAACCTCCGAGAACCCTAAGTCATGTCATGTACAGCTTGAAGCAACCTGTGAATCCATTGAGGTGGGTCCAACCCGATGAGATGCCGATGAGTCGGCCGGGAAGATGCAACAACATAACAATGCCCCAAGAAATATGCCTATGTCGTCAAATTGCTCCAAGGTCTGCAAGAGAAACAGGCACGACTTATGGGACAACGTGGCAAACAAACAACTTCCAATGAAGTACGTAAAGAAATGACAGGCTTGTCCCATCATTGCATTTCTCAATCACTTTAACTGGCATATGGGCTCGTGCAAATCGAACCACAACAAACAGAGTAGCTTTCCTACGGTCATTCCAGTGGAGCTCCTCCTTAAATACACGCATATGTATACATATCAGAGTAATCAGTAAAGGCCACACCTATAGTTAGGTGTCCATGGATGGGTAGATCAGCTAGCCAGGCCACATTCTCGAGACAAACAACATCTCACCTTGGCATGTGACCAGCGTGCATGTCTCAATCGAGGCGCTGAGCAGACCGAATGGTGAAATTGACAGGATCTTGCCAACACCAAAGGTATTGATGACAGTCTGAACAAATAGACGGAGGCGTTTTTACCAGACATCACTATGCTCTATCTACTATCTGTTTGGATCATGAGATACGACATCAAAGGCCAAGTTAAAACAAGGATAATAACTCAATTATTTTAAATTCAATTAATTTTAAGGAGTTGGAAATCACTAGCTTAGCTCATCTGATGGGAAAAAAAAGCGAACAGGATGATCAACATCCTCATGTGCAGCACCTTCATTAGCAGAGGCCTCAAACTGGCCCTCGATTGGGTACAGGGGCAACCGATATCTCAGGAACATGATCAGAAACAACACAGGATGGCTCGACATCGTCATCTGGAGTGTCCAAACCCATCGAACAGGTAATAATCCGGGTAGACCTATCAGCTGGCTAGGAATTCATAGAAGAATCTGTCATTTCTAGCTCCAAAATCAAGCCTGTATAGCATCTCGACGCACGTGTGCGCACGAGGGGCAAACATGGTTGGCTCGACGTACGTCCCGTCGTGCACCATATGTTCGGCCTCGGTGTTTGTGCTCCTAACTGTTGAATTTGTGTCTAGCATCCGTTGAGTATCCAGATGTGATCAAGGATCACAAAAAGTTCCAATTGGATTTGGATTAGAAGACCAAAGTTATAATTAGATTAGAACACCAATTAAATGGTGATAGTGTTATTCTAATGGGATTATGATAGAAACACTATATATATCTCTTGTATGTGATACACGAGAGATGAACAATTGGCTGAGAGATATACTTCTGTTATTATGAGAGATGTGAGAGATAGAGAGATACTTGCATATTTTCTTGTAACCTATTTTTCTCATGAACGTAGGTCGAATTTAATAGTCCGAATTACGTTAATTATTATGTTCTTTTTGTAATTGTGTTATTTCCTTCGTCTCTGAGATCTCAATAGGGGATTCGATCCCCTACACTAACATCCTCCAATTCAACAGTTTCAAAAGCTGGTACACTCCCAACATCAAAGAGATCATCTACCGTCAAATCTGGCTCAATCGGAGCTATGGATCTTCATTGCGGCCGTCAAATCTGGCTCAATCGGAGCTACGGATCTTCATTGCGGCATTTCACAAGACACATGGCGAGCTTTTCATTTTCGACTTGAACGAATCCCCTCTTGTTTCGATTCGCCTCCTAGGAGGATGCACAGACTCCAGGGGACTCCATCATCGTCCTCAAATTAACCCCTCGAACAGCCTCACTATCATTCAAATTCTCCATCAAATTCAAGCCTCCGACGCTAACCTTCAAAGTCAAGAGGCAAACTAAGAAAGCGAAAGGAAAGAGGAGGAGAAGGACGATGAACAAGGAGCCCTTGCTCCTCACTTCGGCTTGGGACTGGCTGGCGGGTGCGCCAGGAGACAGCGGCAGGTGGTGCCACGTGGGATGGCGCATGTGGGCATGGGGGTAAAAAAAAAAAAAAAAAAAAAAAACCAGCAGCAGTATGAGTCCCTTGTGGGGGCGTTCTTTATGCTCATGAAGGGCTGCGGCCAGGGCTCGCTGCAGGGAAAGCCGGTGCCAGCTTTGTCACCGGCGGTGCAGGGGGCTAACCGGAGGGATGGGGGTGGAGGGGAACCTGGCTGTTGTGCTGTTGGATTCCCCTCTCATCAGTAGGAATGTAACAGAGACGTGTTCACCGGTCAAAATTTATCATGTTGTATACAAAATTTTGAATTAGATTTATTTTAATTTTCTAATTTAAAATTTTATCTAAAACGAATCAAAATTTGATCCGTGGATGCATCTATTACCATCCAGTCTCGTGTGGCTCTCAGCTCAATTGGAGAGAAGAAAAAATAAAAGACAAAAAACAACAAAAAGCCAAAAAAAAACAATTTACAACTTAGATTGTGTTTAGTTTGAAAGAAAATGGAAGGAAGAAAATAAAAGAAAAAAAACAAAAAAATGAAAAAATAGCTTTTTTTTTTCTTAATATTTGGTTAATATGAAAAAAAAAAATTCCTTTTATAAATTTTTCGCTCAAATCAAATAATAAAAAATAATTTCTTTCCTATTTTCTCTGTTCTTTTTCTTCATTTTCGCTCAAACCAAACAGAGGGGAACTTCTAACGGGGCACAACTTTTTTCCTAGTGAGCCCAGATTTCCTAGTGAACCCAGTATCAATTCAGAAAAGGGGAGAATTTCTTAGTGAGCACATTTTTATTTCCAAAATGCCCTTCAGCTATATTTTCATCTCTCTTCTCCTCACTTCCACCTCCACTCCCTCTAAACCCAAAATCCTCTCCTCTCTTCTCCTTCCAAACCCGCCGCCGCTGCCCCACCGTCCGCCGCCATTGCCCCACACCCT
The DNA here is from genome assembly GCA_036321105.1 of Dracaena cambodiana. NCBI lineage: Eukaryota > Viridiplantae > Streptophyta > Magnoliopsida > Asparagales > Asparagaceae > Dracaena > Dracaena cambodiana. Next base: position 24,565,887 of record JAYEPQ010000005.1, on the reverse strand, counting down.
CCGGTGCCACACACCCCCACCCTCTGCCCCGACCCTCCACTGCCTTAGCCCTAGCCCAACACCCCCCCCCCCTCCCCCACCCTCCGCTTCGCTGCCACCCTCCGCTGCCACACCCCCCCACCCTCCGCTGCCACCCTCCGCTGCCACACCCCCCACCCGCCCCCACCCCCCCCCCCCCCACCCTCCGCCCCCACCCTCTGCTCCACACGAGGCTGCCACCGCCCCCACCACCACCACCCTCCGCTGCCACACCCCCCCACCCTCCGCTCCGCTGCCACGCCCCCCCAACCCTCCGCTGCCTCATTTCCTCTCTCTTGATCTCAGATTTCTGAGCTCCACTGTAAGTCTCCTTTAATTTAATTTTAATTTTGTTTTATTTAGTTTATTCTTATTTGCTCTGTGACTGCCCTGAAAACTGAAAACTTCTTGTTTGGTTTGATAATAATTTAGAATCAGAAAAATCTAAACAAGTACATTTTTTTTGTTAATTTTGATTTTTTATATTTAGATTATAATTATGAAGAAAATATAATATTGTAATCGTAGTTGTAAAATATGCGAAAATTTAGTTATTTTCTAATTATAGATGTTAATATTAAAATTTATTAATTAATTTTGAAGTTTAATGGTATTGTCCTAATGGTTGATTAAGTAACAAAGAACGGTTTCAGTATCTTTAAATTTTAATATTACACTATCTTGTAGCTAAAAAATAAATAGATAAAATATGATATTTGTAACAAATTATACTTTGATACTACTTACTTACCCATAGAAAATTTACTGTTTTGATAAAAAATATCTGTGAATGAAATATCTTTGTATTGCATAGATGGATCCAGCAGAATCTTCTCGCGTTCGACCAACTGCCTCGTTAAGGAGGAAGAAAGCAGCATCTCGACCACAAATCCAACGCCCGATACGAGAGAAAGAAATCGAAGTGGTCGTAGATACTGAATTAAATATAGAAACTCTGAATTTGATTAGATATAACAGTGCAAGACTAGAACAAGGGAATACTGATGCAGGAGGCTCTCAAGATGATCTTCATGAGTCAAATTACCGAGGTCCAGTTGATTTTTCAGTACTGAAGAGTTTCAAGACGCACGTTGCTTTCTTCGTTCTAAAAGATGAGGTAATTATTTCCCGTTAAAAATCATAAAACAATCTATTGTGTGTGTACATATATTAAGACTATAGTCTATCTACAGGAACGAGATCCACTTCGATGTATTAGTCACTGGAGAAAAATAAGTGCATGGTCATTGTTGACACCTGAGCCAAACACCCGATTCATGGAATTAGTACGTGGGTCTTCATTGTATCCATTGGTCAAATGCTCCTACCAGTACATTAGCGCTGTTGAGGTTAGCGCATTTGTCGAGAGATGGCATCCTGAAACAAACACATTTCATATGCCATTTGGTGAGATGACGATCACGTTAGAAGATATTTCCTGCTTGCTTGACTTACCTGTAGTTGGAAAATCCGTCTGCCAACAAGTATCAGCAGTTTCACGTGAAGCTGCTGATACAATTACTCATTCCTTGGACGTCAGTTATTCTGAAGCATGGAATGAGCTTAATACGAAAGGCAGTGCATCGGTTCGACTGGATTGGTTAAGAGAAAAATTTTGCGGGGTTGTGGATACAGACACTGAACATAGGATTCGGTGTGCTGCAAGGGCTTATTTACTGTATCTTCTTGGTTGCACGATTTTCGCGGACAAGAGCTGTACGAGAGTTTCAATTGATTACTTACCATTGTTGCATGATCTCGAAGATGTCCATACGTTCGCATGGGGTGCTGGTGCTCTTGCATGGTTATATAGGCAGCTTGGGCTTGCTTCCCGAGCTAACGTTGCTCAGATTGTCGGGTATCTGACACTACTACAGGCTTGGATTTTCGCTCATTTTCCAAGTTTTATGCTGGTCTCGAACCTATCTTTTGTTAACGGTGAACCACTTGCTTATCGCTGGTTAAGCAGACGGGATCACAATATCTCCCAATCACATATGCAGTCTATTCGGTCAAATCTAGATAAACTCACAGGCAACCAGGTAACATTTCCCCTTTTTAATGTGCTTATTTAGTTTGCAAGTTCTATATTGGTAACTAATGTACTTCTTTGTATCCAACGTACATGCAGGTTGATTGGGATCCATATCGGAATTATAGAGAGAAATATCCATTCAGAGAAATTACATATTTTATGGATACGTTGAAGATTTTCAGCATGATTGAGCCGTACCATCCGGTGCGTGTACTAAGACAGTTTGGTCGTCAACAGTACGTTCCACCTCCACCATTCTCAGCGTTACGTGAAGCACGGGGTATAACAGCCAATAGCGATGTGGTTAAGTACACTCACATTGAGGAGATGTGGAGAAATTGGCATGATCACGTATTGTATCTGGAGCACCGTGGGTCTATTGCTGACTACCCATTAGATTGCACGTCAAATTATATTTCTTGGTTCTCTAATATATCACAGTGCTTTCTTGGAGTACCACCAGATGAACCCCAACCAGAGGAAGGAAGTCAGTCAACCCGGCCAAATATCGTTGATGAGGTACTAACAACCATATCTTCTTTATTCTTTGTCCCATATAGTACCCAGTTTATCTGATGCTTATTTTTTTCGCTTCATTACTATTACAGAGATATACACGCATAGAAGCAATAATCGATCCATTACTTGCGCAAGGGGATAAGGCATTCAAGAAGCGATCTGGGTTGTTATTTACTGCACTTGCGAAGATCAAAGCCGTGCTAACTGGTTGCACTCAGCCAGAAGAACCACCTGAAGAGCAAGCAGAGGAACCAAGTCAAGGTCAATCCACTCCTAATGCACCCAATACGGTAAATTTGACTCGAACCAGAAGCAGACGTCAACCCCAGAGGAAGACAAGGAGACAGTGATCAATGTGTCAGATGTATAATGATATGGATGATGAAAGGAACTTCACGTCGCCGGTGTAAACTTATTTTGCAAACATTTTGATGAATTTGTTGAATTTATGGTTTTTATTTGTAATGAACCCTATTGGTCACTTTTTGGCCGTTTAATATAAACACTACGTTTGTATTTGATCATATTTCTTTAATTTGTATAAAATATTATTTGTTTTATACGTAGGGAACCCTATTTATAATCTTCACTATTTCATTGTATCAGTAATTGTATCGTTGTTTCATTGTATGGGTGTATCCAAGTATCATTATATCAGTATATCGGTGTATCATGAGTATCATTGTATTTGTGTATCAGCAGCATTATTGTATTTGTGTATCATTGTATCATTGTTTGTCGGTGTATCATTGTATCGCAATAAACGGTGTATCAGAGTATCAATGGGTTGGTGTATCAGTGTGTCAGTGGCCAAATCAAGCTCCTGTACGGACTGTCAGTCCGAACAGATCGGATTCGTTCGGACTGACAGTCCGAACAGTTACAAGCTGTTCGGACTGACAGTCCGAACGAACTTGATTTGTTCAGACTGACAGTCCGAACAAATGAAAACTGTTCGGACTGTCAGTCCGAACAGACTTGAGTTGTTCGGACTGACAGTCCGAACGGAGTTAGTTCGTTCGGACTGTCAGTCCGAACGACGGCCTCTTGTTCGGACTGACAGTCCGGACAGGAGCACTACCTGGTCTGATACCCTGCTATTGCCTCACCCATTCTATTTATGTAATAAATTGACAAATCAATAGTTTACCTAATATAACGTTAGTTTAATGACATATAAATACAAATAATTATACAATCTTGAACAAAATATAGTGAATGAAGCAAAATTGATACAGTAATTCACTCACACACTGATACGGGGATACATCTCACACTGATAGTTTTTTGATCAAACTGATATAGTTCCGGATAAGACCGACACAACCGATGATACAAGAAATATACAAAATATTGGTCACAACTTTTATACAACAAAATTTCACCAAAATTAAACTCGTCTGTGAAGAGAAAAATTACATTACAACTCAATAACATCTTGTGTAGCAACCGAAAATGGTACAATCCCCTTGAACTGTTCAATCCGGTGTACGTACGGTACCTCCCATCCTTGTGCAATGGGATCACAATGTCGGTGCCAATTCAATGCAATTTGAGGGATGGGATGAAGTTCTTTTAATGATACCTAATAGTAAAGAAGATATAAACATATATAAGCATATGTCGAGTTAAATCAAAGTAATATTTAAGTCGATAAATTGTGCTTACAGGAACAAAGTGACAGTCTGCAACGAATGCTATGGTAACTTCTTTGCGGTGGATATTTGCGGCAGGAGGAGGAGATCGTAGTGGCAAAAAGTAAGGCATTGCGCGTTGGATATAAAGAAAACCACTATATTGTAACGTGAAGCAACAATATGTCCCATGTCCGGCATCGACATCCAATAGTCGGCCTTTGGAAATTCCCGAAAATAATTCAGTGCTTTCCGGAGCTCAACAATCCGATCAATACTCCCAAACAATGGAATGTAGGAGACGTAATTAGTGTCAAGTTCAACCAACAAATCTCTTCTGATTTGCTTCCACTGATCTTCCTCCATACCAAGGCTGTGTGCGATAACCCTAAAACCACAATTTCCGTCGGCCTTGATATCGCCAACATCAAGTATATATGGCAACATTAAACCAGGCAATGAGTTTTCATACTTAAAATCGGGCATGGGTACATGTGTTAACTGTTGTTCTTGTACGGATAGTCCGGTTATACTAGGAGCAGGATCCGTGTCTGCTAAGAATTGAAGCGGTTCTGCAAGAGTGAGAGCTAGATGAAGTTGTTCCGCATGGTCTGCAGGCAATGCAGGGGGGCTCCTTCTTAGCAACAATTTTCGAGTCCTGTTAGGAGAAAAAACTTAAAATTAAAATAATTGAACGTGAAATTTAGAAAAAACTAGATATATGTAAAAGCGAACCTTGGTCACCGGCCTTCTTGGAATTAACTTATATGTTTTACGGGCGCTGCGGAGAATATCAGCCTTCATTTTTGGGGAAGCACTATCAGAGGCGGAGGCAATTAGCACACGGATCCCTTCGTGTCGAAATATCAAGTTTCCTTTTGCGTCCAACTAGATGTCCGATCAGCTTTGGCACAGGATCCGCCAATGAAGAACTAACTGGATTAGATATTTCACTTAATTTCCTCAATCTTCGAGTCCGTTCTTCATTATCACACTGAATAAAGTTTTGAATAAAAACCTCCATATCTTTCTGATACCCGACACTTTCAACAACTAATGGTTTACTCGCGGCCATATCAAGCTTCCGCCAATGTTGGTCAATGCAATCCAAGGGAATTGGTCGGTTGTCTCTTTTGTATATTACAATCTCATGAGCACATGGCAAGTTGTGAGTTTGTCGAATGATGCAACCACATTCAGCAGGGTTAACGCCCACAAACTCAGTTCTCTTTACTTCGGCCAAGATCAAATTCAATGCATGGATTGATACTGTTCCCCGTAATTCCTTAAATTCTGCCAGCATAAAACATCGTTTCACGATAGTCAAACTTTTTTGAAAAGATGCCTTAATCTCTGTATGTTGAAGTTCAAGTAATGTATGTATATTACTCCAACACTTTTCAAAATCGCCTTGAGTAGTTCGCAATTGTCTCTTCAATTTTGCGTGGGCACTTTCTGCTCGGTTGCTAGTCACGTTGTCCCGATGTTGACACATATTTGTCCAATAAGCCACGAACTTCTCCTTGTGTGGATTTAACCATGTTTTAAGAATGTAGTCAACAGCTTCAGATTTTGCTTGGAACTCGTTTGTTAGATTGCTTAGATTTGCATTGTACTTCTCTAGAGTATCAGATAGTATTATCAGCTTCCACATTAAAAAAAATTTCTCCCACTCACTCTGTTTTTCTAGCAATCTCTTGCAGTTAGTCAAGACATTCTTATTTATATGCCATCTATAAAGAAGATGTCGGGTAGCCGGGAATATCAGCTTAACTGCATTAACAAGCGATAGATCTCTATCTGTAACAATGACACTTGGATATACATCGTTCAGAAACAGTCAACGCAACTTGTCAAGTGCCCAAGAATAATTACTTTCCCTTTCTTTTTCAAGAAAGGCAAAAGCAATACAAAATGACATATTCGTTGATGTTACTCTAATCATCTCTAGTAAAGGATATTTGTACCTGTTCGTTTTATAGGTACAATCCATGATAATAACACCTTGAAATGCTCGGAGAAGATCGACGCCAACAGGATGAACCCAGAAAAGATCCGTAACTGATTCTGTTTGATCATTGCTTCGATGCCATTCGATATACTTTAATTCAGAAATTTTGAGTAACAACTGTTGCATCTGCGTTCGACCGCCTTGTTCATTGACTCTGAACTTGTGTCGTGCATTATATATTGTTTTCATTGTCGAAACATTCTTTGGATCCTTTTGCTTCAATGCTGTCAGTATATCTTTCGGTTTTACGTGACACTTCGACATTTCGATCACAACATTTGTCTCGCTTTCAGACAATCTTCCCGCATACTAGTGACTTTCTAAGTAATCTGCTGCAGGATGATTATGCACACCGGACAAAACCGTTAGGTTATATTCGGGGCCCCCTATTGATATCTGTTGACCCTTTAATCGAAAGGGACATCCACATTTTTTACTGCCCCTGTGCCCCTCATCATTCTTTAATTTCTTGAATCTTGGTTGTCCACCCCGTTCACATCCAAACCATATTCTCCCCTTATTAAATTGACCTCCAGTATCCGATTTTGAAACCATGATGACAAATCCTGATTTCTTTCAAATATCGCGTACCCAATGGCAAAGTTTATCTCGATTTGTAAAAATCTATAGTCATAGTAGAGGATACATTTTTTAGTGGAAATATTCTAATTTCAATATGAAGAAATCTTCAACATAATATCATACCTGATTTGTTGTGAAGTCCAAACCATAATCGACAACTAATTCATTATCGAATCGCAAACTCTGCGTCGAAATATTACCCTGTGTTCCAATAATTTAACAATATTAATAATTAATAATTGATAATACTCTTGAGGGAAAAAAACCATCATGAAAACTACTCTGTTCGGACTTTCAGTCCGGACAAAAGGAATCAGTCCGGACAAATTCTTTTTGTCCGGACAAAGTTATTTTGGGCGGACTGTCAGTCCGCACCGCGACGTCAACCCTCGGGTTCTCGCACCGTCTCGACCAGAAAACTGAATCCTAAAACCCTAATTTTATTCTACTCAATAGATATCAAAATCCAAGGTTATATTTACAAAAATTTTATACAAAGAAGATGGAATCTAACCTGTAGAGTGTTTTGATCGTCGAATTAAACCAACGATATCGTTATATTCTCAATTGACGTCTCGTTCGACATAACTCAAAAATTTCGCTTTTGTTTACAGTTCTAATGAAAATACACAAAACAAAGAAAATAATCACCTTCAAACTTCCTAATTAACCTTCAAACTTCCTAATTAACAAAATGATAAGAAGAGATTGAGAAATGAAATGGGTTTTAGCCTTAAAAAAAAAAAAATATTACCTGTTGCGCGCGAGAGGGACGGAGGAAGCGGGAGAAGGAAGAAGGGTAAGGTGGGGATTTTTTTATGAGGGCATAGTTGTTATATATTGGGAGTTTTAACTGGGCTCACTAGGAAAAAACTTGTGCCCATTTAGAAGTTCCCCAAACAGAGCCACGGGTCTTGGTCGGGTTTGGGGTGCATATCCGCAAGCTGACAAACCCACTAGCCCTTGTTTTATTTAACTGTTGAAAACTGACATCGAAGTGCTGAAAATCTTCCAAAAATCACCGAAAAATCATAGGATGCTCAGGAGATGATTTTCTAACTGTTCTAATAATGTTCAAATGATTTTATATATTGAATTCTTATTTAACCTTTCGTGTGTTTGCAATGATTGTTGCACCAAAAATTCATCGATAAAGCCAAAAAACTATGGGACTATTTCCATTAGCATGTCTGGATAAATTACAGACTGCACGCTCTATATTTGCAAGAGCCCATAGTGAGAGCGTTCTCGAACTACTCTCAGCACTAATCAACTCGAGCTTGCGCTTCAATATCTTCCTGAAAGCAAATCAGTCTCTATATACTAGATCTATGGAACTCCTCCAATAATTAAAATCACATCCGAAAATAAAGCGAGAACTGTATGATAGCCTGGCAGGCAAGAAGTGATTCAGAAGATAAGGGCTACCATGGAAACCTCTCCCCAAGTTTGTAGAGTCAAGACCAGGGATGAGATAAAATAAGACAGGTTGTGCCAACAATCGTCGAGCCACCATTACATGCTCCATCATAAGCGCAATATGAACTTGACTCGATAAACAGCCGCTGAAAAGAAAGAAAATAGCTCTAGCATAGATGAACAAAATGCCAAATTGACACTTCAGAATATTATGAGCAGTATTGCTCGTCAGACTACGTCTGATGAGACTCCACACTCACAGTCTCCACAAACGATAAAGATTAAGATGCTCATTTTGAGTTATATTATGAATTACAATCTCGTCAATAGAGATGCAGCGAAGGAGTTGGGAAAATAGCAGGGTTTATGAATAGATGGCACGATGCAATCCACATAATGCTTACTCTTCAACTTCAAATAGGCTTCAATTTCATAAAAAATATGGTCAACTCACCTGATCGAAAAAGAAAGTATGCATGATCGGATTCCAACACTCAGTCACTGCATTGAATAAGCCCCACTGAGCGGGCGACGACCATGAGGATAATATTAGTCCCTAGATTATTAGAAAATTGAGTTGATACATCCAAACCTTATCAAAGAACTGAGGAAAGTCTGTAAACTAAAAAAAAATGATTTTAACCGGTATATGATCCTATCATTAGAGCACAAATTGTTAGCATAAAGAAAGTGATAAATGATAATTCTGACAAAATACTTACATGTCTGTTACACACCAAAGTTGCAATGATGTCACCTTAACTCAAGTTAACAGTAAGTTCCTTGATCCACTCTTCCTGCCTCTTTGATACTACAAACAAAGAACTAGAACAAAAAGCAGAAGAACTTGAGGCAAAAGCAGTAACAACTTGAAGAATTAAGCAGAATCTTCGATTTCCTGTTCTTGATCGAGAAAAAATATCCTGCAGAAGAATGTAATGAGTAAAGAGGCTAAATTGTCTATTTATAGAGCTCAAAAGTCAGTAAAAAGACTTTAAACAGATTTAAATTTGGATCTCAAAAGTCAGTAAAAAGACTTTAAACATATTTAAATTTGGATCATGAGTCGTATTCCTATCTAGATAGGGTCCATAGTCCTTATGGAACTCTGGGCCCTTGGATGGTCATCCATCCCCGAAAATAAAAAAAGAAAAATGCAAAAAATAATAGAAAACTCAGAGAAATACAGAATATGAAAATTTGAAATGAGACTCCCACAACTTTATTACCCAAAAATACAGAGTCCGACGACGATGGTGATAGTTCCAAAAGTCACATCATGATAGGGAAAGAAGAAAGCCATATCACAGTTATCTTGGTAATCGTACTACTTTAAAACTTTCGTTTCTTCAAAACCTTGATTATCATAATCCTTAGTTGTGCTGCTCCACGTCTATCAAGAATATGATTGTTGACAATCAGTTTTCAAAATTACATTTTATCTGCAAAAAATTACATCATAATTTTCAAAATCAAGCCTGCACTCGAAATTATATCATTATACAAAACGTCTTCGAATGTAGCAGGTGTTTCCATAAGATAGTTGCCTATACAGGCATCTCTAAATTTCAATATGGAAAGTGTGTGGATAATCCAAACTGTTGGTTATGATCTCTATCTTTTAAATGGTGGTTAAAAAATCATACATTTTCGACAAATTTTGATCATATTTTGAATAGTTATAAAATGAATAGTTTTTCAATAATATAACAAATAAGACATCTTGATTGACGATAAGAAAGTGTCCAAATCACATAGTTTTTTATGCGTTACCTATTCTGAGCATGCGGTTCGGGTCATTCACATACATTTACTTGTTGAGATTTAGGGAGTGTCTACATAAACAACTCCCTACATAGACATTTTAGGAAAATAATGTATCTAATGTGACGTCATAGAAGAGTTGCCTATAAAATCATCATAGATCTCAACATAGATAGTACCTGTGGAAGATCAAAATTATTAATTGTGATTTCCATGGTAAAAAATGATGGTATACAAAAAATCATGTATTTTAAATACATTTTTACCGTGTATTGGATATGTGCAAAAATGAATAGTTTTTTAACAATAGAACAAATAAAGCCTCATGATCAATGATAAAGAAATGTCTAAATCACATAATTTTTTATATGCCATCTATTTAGAGCAAGTATATTATAATCAATGATTTGGATCGTTCACATACACTCTTTATATTGAGATTTAGGCATTTCCACAGACAACTCCCCTATGGCATCGCCTTATATATATATATATATATATATATATATATATATATATATATATATATATATATAGAGAGAGAGAGAGAGAGAGAGAGAGAGAGAATGGTGCATCTAAGGTGACGCCATAGGGTAGTTGCCTGTAGAAGCACTCTAAATCTCAATATAGAGAGTATGTGTACTATCTAAACTATTGATTATAATTTTCATACTCTAAATAGAAGGTATATAAAAAATCATGCAATTTAGACATTTTTTATCATTGATCAAGAGGCTTTATTTAATATACGGTCAAAATGCAAATAAAATGCATGATTTTTTATACCATCATTTTTTATCATTAGGATCACAAATAATAATTTTGATCTCCATAAACACTATCTATTAACACTATCTATGTTGAGATTTAGGACGATTACATAGGAAACTCCCTACCTGAGATACACTTTTTCAATACATTATATATATATATGGAATTACGGTATATAAGCCACCAGCTCATGTATTTTATGTGAGTCAGCAGTAAAAAAATAATGATTCAATTATTTTTTTCTCAATTTTGTTTTAGAATCATGATCTCTACATCATTAGCTTTCTTAGAATCAAATTATATGGATTTTGAAGTTTATTTTCCCCTTCGTCAAGCGGACACAAAATGTTGTATTAACTAATAAACCGTTAATTTTGTATCTACTTGATAGAATACAAAATTAAAACTAAAACCCAAGAAAATGGTATAAGTGAACCCTTAGGGGTCCAGACCATAATCCAAGAGAAATATTTTTTTAAAAAAATATTATAAATAGAGAAAATAAACTGCAGCTCAAGTAACTTACGTGAGGCGGCAGTTCATTTCCATTGTTCCATATATATATATATATATATATATATATATATATATATATATATATATATATATATATATATATATATATATATATATACACACACACACACATGTATATACACACACGTGTGTGTGTGTATGTAAATATATATATATATATATATATATATATATATATATATATATATATATATATATACACACACACACACACCCACACACACATTATGTATGTATAGATATACATACATATATGTTTATATATACACACACATATATATATATACACGCGCGCGCGCGCACACACACATATATGTATGTATATCTATACGTATAGATGTAGATATACATATATATACATGTATGTATGTATGTATGAATATATGTGTGTGCGCGCGCACGCGCGAGCGCATGAGGGATTACCTATATGAGTCAGTAGCTCAAGTAAATTATGTGAGTCAGCAGTAACAAAAGTAGTAACTTTATTTTTATTTTTTGCAATTTCTTTCTTAGATCCTCATCTCTATCTCCTTAGTTAGGAGAAAATTTCATGGGTTTTGAATTTCATTTATTCTTTCATCAAGTGGAAACAAAATACTGTATTCACTGAAGACCATTAATTTTGTGTGTAATTGATGAAATAGCAAATTAAAAGTAAAACCCAAAAAATTGGGTATGATGAACCCTAGGAGGTCAAAAACATAATCCAAAAGAATTTTTTTTAAAAAAACTTTATTAGCGATAGTGAAAGTGGACCGCAGTTCAGATATTTTACGTGAGGTAGCAACTCATTTTTATCTCTCTCACTCTCTCTCTCTCTCTCTGTGTGTGTGTATATATATATATGCATGCATACATACATATATATGTACATACATGCATGCATGCATGCACATGCATGTATAAATTACTGTATATGAGTTGCTAACTCAGGTAAGTTACATGAGTCAGTAATGAAAAAGTATTTGATATCATTATTTTTTAAAATTTTTTAGGATTTTGATCTCTATCTTCTTAGAACGAAGAGAAAACCGAATAAAACATGGATGGTGATGATACGAAAAGATATGGATTCTAGAGGCTTAAATGAGGAGATATTACTTGATAGAAATGAATGGAGAAGGACTATCAAAGTGATCGATCCGACGTGATTCTTTTTTGGTTCATGTAGCCTACTCCAAATACTTGGAATGAAAGACTTAGTTGTAGTAGTAGTAATCTCTATCTTCTTAGCTTTTTTAGGATCAAAATATATGGGTTTTGAAGTTTATTTACCATTCAACTGGATAAAAAATATTGTATTTATTGAAAGCCATTATTTTTTTACACGATAGCTCGAGTAACTTACTTGAGGTGGCTCATTTCCATTATTCTCATATATTTATGGGTACTATATATGAACCGGCAGCGTAGGTGAGTTACTTGAGTCAACAATAAGAAAGAAACAATCCTATTATTTTTTTTAAGAAAATTTTGGACCATAATCTCTACCTCTTTAATTTCTTTGAAATCAAATTTTATGGGTTTGAAATTTATTTGCCCTTTAATTAAGTGGATACAAAATGTATTCACCAAATACCATTAATTTTCTATTTTCTTAATAAAAACCTAATCAAAACTAGAGCCCAAGAAATTGGGTATATGTAAACTCTAGGGGATCGAGATCATAATCAAAAAGAAAATTTTCAAAGAAAAAAAAAGATTATCTATATGCATAAAACGTGCCAACAAAAAACCTAATCTAACTCTTACTATTTTAAATAAAATAAAAAACTATTTCTAGTCAAATAAAATATAAGATCAATATTTAATCAAACTTGATAATTCATTATCCCCATCAAAATACCTAATCACTTAGGTTTGATTACACCACATAGCATTGACTTTGGCTTTACAAGCAATGTTAAGCCAAGGATTTAAACGTCCTCGAGTTTACCATAAATAGATTCAAGCCTCGTGTAACTTCGTTTTTTTACATCTTTGGGCCCGAGCTCCATAGCTCATTGAAAAAACGAAAGTAACCTTGGGAAAATTATCAGCCATTCACACAGACTCATCATATTGACACCATAGAAACACTAAAAGAGTGACTGCTGCAGTAACTTTGCAAATGTTACTGCTCAGATTTTGTGACATTGGATGGAGGAGCCAATTTTCCGAACTCGGTGGATTTTTTTACTCAACAATATGGAGTTATTGACCATGACATTACAAAATTTCCATATGTATTGATAAAAATTGACTACTTCCTGTGTAGATAAATACTGATATATAGCTTATTAAAGCAATGCATAGCCAACTAGTCGGCACCCCCCCCCCCCCCCCCCCGGCACCTTCTCGAACCTCATGTCCATTATCTAGTTGTTGTCGAGACCAACTGTGTTCATAGGATGGCATTCCACCGAGCTACCCCAATATATGGCCCCAATAGATTGCTGCTTATCCTTTTGGTTATCCTGAACTTATGGTTTACAACTTTATATATTCCTCGATTATCCATTTATTGTGAACCCCCCCGGAAAATGTAAAGAAAGCTAGACAAAATTAGCTGAAGTTTACCATCATCCATTTGTTCATGAAGCAGTTCATATATGACTCTTCACACTTCACCGTTGCATACTTGCGCGCATAGTAGATTAAGGAAAACAAGGACATCAAAAGAGGAGTATATCAGTACCCTCCTCATCGTGAAAGTGTGCTTTCTTTCCTAAATCCTAGTATAGTATTAAATGGCTGGTACTACCATTTCCAATCGATGAAAATTGCAGCTTGCCAGATTTAAAGTGTGCCTCTCAGCATATATGAAAGTGTGCTTTCTTTCCTAAATCCTAGTATAGTATTAAATGGCTGGTACTACCATTTCCAATCGATGAAAATTGCAGCTTGCCAGATTTAAAGTGTGCCTCTCAGCATATACTAAACTCTAGTCCCTTGAATTTTAGCTGCCGACAAATAGCTTTGCGTGTCCCTTACCACTTTAAGGGAATTACATGATAAAAATACAAACGCAAGCCTAACGCTTTTCCATGTTTCATTCCATCTAGATTAAAAAGTTCAACTTTCCATCGCCATCTTGTTATTCAGGTATGTTATCCACCCTGTTCCTCTGCTTGAACCAGTTAGGAACCTTAAAACCAGAACATAATATAATATAACTTGCACAGTTATGTCTTCCAGCACAATCTTATGTCAGAACATGGTATAAACTATAAACTTTATTCCCCTCAAAAGACAAGAAAGCAATGTATTTATAGTGTAATTTAGTTCATTCAGCGTCTTGCTATAAAAACAAAAGCCCTGAATAGATATAAGAAGCTATAGCCTTTTTCCCCCTTGTAATACAATTCTCTACAGGATAGAGATGAGCAAATGACTCAATTAACATTCAGCACTGGCAGTATCTACCCAAGGAGAGACATACTGTGCCATATATGTCTCGTAAGTAAAACGTGATGGTTTAGACATGATGGCTAAGAATCAACATAGGATTTGTCGTATTAACACATACTGACTCTGACTTTGAAACCCATAAGAGGTCAAGGCTCGAGTTTTTGCAGTATCCATGAAAATTTACAGCATACTTCAAAAAAAGAAGAGATATTTAGAATAATCTATATAATTAACAATGCAAGACACAATGTAAGCTCAAGTCGTCAAGCATATATTCTTCACAACAAACACTACACAAGATTTTCACTGAACAAAAGGACCAAATAACATACATGGCACAGGATACAAAGATGGAAGATTGAAATATTTGATTACCAGATAACATAGATCCTTTAAACTAGCTAAGGATCAGTTTGAGAGGTAGTAGACTGTAAATTAAAGCACATGCACTTATCTTTCATGGCTTCAGCCTCGCTCCCATATTCCTTGAACCGGTACTCCTCCTGCTTGAAAGTTGAGGGCACCTTGCCTTCACTATAGCAGCGATTGCATAAGCTGAAATGACGCTTCGTCTCCTTGAATCTAGAACCAACGATGGGATACCTACATATCGAGCATGAGTGACTACCGTGGCGCATTCGATCACCAGATTCAAGCTTCACCAAAGTGTTCAAGATCCCAAAACCCCAATCAAGATCATTGAACATCTCAAGGAACTCGGAATAAGAAACCAATGACTGATCTGATTCACCACGCACTTCCAACATATCACTAACACCATGCGAAGGGATGTAAACTGCTCTCAAAAACTTAATATATGTAACAGCGTCACTCCTCCTAATTTGTGCCCCATTTTCATTGTTGGGCCGCCAAAGGAGCGCATCAAAGACAACCCTCTTTCTTCTATCAGTAGGTCCCGAGCAAATTGGAGCAAGGACGGCAAAGAACATGCCTAAATCCACACGGCCAGAACCAGACGCATCCAACACAGAAAGTATCCTCTCGTTGATGGCCTTGATGGCTCCAAGAAATGTCTCGGCCTTGAGGAAGCTAAGAATTTTCCGAAGCATCACTTCCAAGGCAGCCTTTCGAATAGATTTCTCAGGAATCCCACTTCCGGAATAAGATACAGGAACATCAGTTGCATTCATCTCCTTCTCCAGAAGATCCACATCACAGCGGCTAAGCCTGGTGAGTCTCTGAAATGCCCGAATCTCAAGTGCATGGGCCAAATCCTGCCTTAAAGTCGTCTTGCTGCCAACCCTCTTAAACTTTGAAGACTCCACGACAAGAAACCCAGCCTCTCCATCACCATTGCCCTTGTTCTTATTCTTCTTCTTCTTCTGAAGCACCTTAAGGTGTTCAATAGCATCGTAGACTTCTACCCTTTTTGTCATCTTAAACGCCTCCTTAAGAGATTTCTTGGCCTCCTCAGACTCCCCAGCTCCCAAAAGAGAAACCGCCTTATTCAACTGTGCCTTCCAGTGATTAGGACGCAGACTCAAAACCCTAGTGTACATCTCCGAAGCCCTCGCAAACCGACCCACATCCATAAACAAACCCCCCAAATTATACAAAGCATCAACATTCCCCGGTTTCAAATCAATGGCCTTCTGAAACTCCTGAATTGCACGTTCATCCTCCCCCATCGCGTGCAATGCCGAACCCAAGTCACAATGCGCATCCGCATAGTCCGGCCTCAAGAACACTGCCTCCTCCAAAGCCTTCTCCGCTGCTCGATACTCTCCTACCCCAAGCAGTGCACTCCCGAGCAGCTTCAATGCCCGGAAATGAGTGGGACAAAGGATTGCAGCCTCCCTATAATGCTCGCAAGCGCTGAGAACCATCCCTTCTCCTTCCAATGCAATCCCTAGATTCACATGAATATGTGGCAGCAACTGAGTCCACTGATTCCCACTAGCCTCAGCACCTTCCAATGCCAGCAAAAACTCCTCTTTTGACTCCGAATGCTTCCCCAGAGCATAAAGTGCATTCCCCGCTCGAAAATGTGGCCGCACATCCGTCGGCTGGAGCTCACACGCTCTGCGGAGGCACTTGAGCGCTTCAGCAAACAGTTGGCGATCATAAAGAGCTTTCCCAATGGCCATATGACCATCAAACGCCTCCTCCCTCGATCGGGCGGAGTCAGCACGTGTTCTTAACCCAGCGACCTCCTTGACGAACACTGCGTAGTCCGGCGACGACTCGTCCCAAGTAATCTGCCGTTCTGCGGGTCCCATCTCGCGAGACCAGCCGGCCTCCGAGAACGAATCCGAGTTGTTATTGTTGCTGCTGTTCTTCTCGGCCGACTTGTAGAGGCGCTTGATCAAGATCTCGAGGTCGTCGAGCAGCCGCCAGGTGGCATCGAAGACGATGCCGTGTGCGGCGATGGGGATCTGGGCGGAGCTAGAAGAAGCAGCAAGGGTAGAATCGGTAATTTTAGGGGTAGGTTGCTGTTGCTGTTGCTGCTGTTGTTGAGGAGGAGGAGGAGAAGGGAGAGAGAGGGCAGCGAAATCACGGTCAACGTCACCGGCGCCGTCGTCATAGGTCCGTATGAGGCCGTCAAGGGAGAGACCGACGCCGTTAGGGAGGATGAAATTGGAGTAAGTGCGAAAAACCTCGTCGAGGATGGCGGAGATCTGGTCGTCGCTGAACTTGACGCGGGGGTTGACGGCGACGACTAACGCCGCCATCTCGTCACGGTTGAGGCCACCGTCGCCATTAGCGTCGAACCGCTCGAAGATTCGCCGGACCTTCTCGGCCCGTGCCATTTTTTTTTTTTTTTTCTTTTTTTTCTTTTTTTCCCGAGAGAGAGAAGCCCTCTCTTTTTTTTCCCCAATTTTGTTTGTTTGGATTATAGAGTAGGAGATGGGAGAGAAACCACCGGCTTTGATTTAAGCCAGTGCTCCGTCTCTCTCCTCTCCCTCTCACCCCTCCTAAATCTATCTTTGCTCGGACCTTTGTTTATTAATTTCTCAGTTTTAATGATTGCTTGGTTTTTTTTTACTTTTTTTTTTCTTTTTTTCTTTTTATTTTCCATCGAGGGAATCTTTATTGGAATTTTGGATAAGGAACTGGAGGGAGTTTCTAGATGGGCACAGCATATTTCCTAGTGAGCCCACTTAAAAGTTAATTTTATTTACCACTTTGCCATCAATATTTTTGATCAAAATTGTCTCTCTTTCACCTCCTCCATCTTCCTGCTGCTCCTCCATCTTCCTGCTGCGCTGCTTGGAGCAATTGAAACAGAAACCAAAGTGAAGAAAAGTTTGGAGCAAATTGAAGCAGAAACCAAAGTTTTGAACAATTCGGGCCTTGTATACTTGCTAAGAAGTTGAGGCTCCAAGACAAAGTAAAGAAAAAGGGAGAAATTTGGGCCCTTCAGATAGCTAGCAGAATCACTCTGTCCGGACTAACCAGCCCAGACAGAGAAGAGTGATCCGGGCTAGCCCGCCCGGATCAGTTTTCTCTATCCGGGCTGGTTAGCCCGGACAGAGAAAACTGATCCGGGCTAACCAGTCCGGACAGAGTGTATTTTGAAGGAGGAGTTGGGTTAGAGCTCAGGGTTATTGGGAGAGAGAGTGGAAAGGAGATGGGTTTATTGAAGAAGGAGAAGGAGGGAGAGATGGATTTGGAGAAAGAGGAGTTAATTTTGAAGAGAAGAGTTGGGTTTGGGAAATCTGTTGGAGTGAAAGAGATGGAGAAGATGAGGACAAAAATGGTATTTAGGTGTGCTCACTAGAAAAAAAAACAAGGAATTTTCATTTGGGGGTGTGCACACTAGGAAAAGTGGGCTCACTAGGATAAAACCTGTGCCCATCTAGAAATTCCCGGAACTGGACCATTCACTAGGAAGGAAGAAAATGGTACCACCACTGTGCTTTTCTCAATTAGTGCTCACAAGGGAAAATAATAATAATAATAATAATAACCAATATTAATAGGAAACAAATGGAGGAAATGCAGGCTACGTAGCCATTTTATTAAAATGAACTAACTGAAATTAATGCGAAGATTGTGATTTCCTTTATTATAGAAAAATATATATATATAGGAATGGAAAAGGAATACCTTCTTTTTCTTTCAAGTTTTTTATTAGTAAACAATAATGAGAAGAAAGGAAATTGCTTTGAGTAGTAAATTAGACAGGTTCTAGTGCAATTATAAAGCTCATCTTGCCTTGCTAATTGCATTTCTATATATAAATAAAAAAAAAAGGTTTGCTTTATTCTCTTTAATCTTTTAAGTAGATTATCCTTACTCCAAATTTATATACTATAAGATTGAAATCAATTTTTTTAATATTATTTTATTTTAATTTATGATTTTTTTTTATTGTTGTTCTAAAAAAAAATGAGCTAACTAAATTCAAATATACAATGCCAATTAAAAGGAATAGTTTACGAAAATGTTCAGCACCGTGAAAATTCATTTGAAGATGATCAAGTCCAAGCATGAATTTTAATATCACAAGTTTATCAGATAATATCTTGAACATTACTATTTGAATCTAACTAAAACTCTAACTCAAGTAATTAAAACTTTCTTCTTAGCACGTACAAGGAAGCCTCATAATAATTTTATAAATATATTCTCCCTCCATAGGAAAGGGACCATAAGATATTCCATCGAGAGCTCATAATCAAAGAGAAAAAGAGATCATTCTTCGAGAAATCTTGTATTTCTTCTATTAATATAAAGATCTTATTGATCCGTTCATGTTTATCTGAAGATGTAAACTCAGAAACCTTCCGAATCGAACCTCATTACATCCGTAAGTAATTTTTCTAATCTCTTGTTTATTTTCTAACCGTTCTGTTGCATATTGTGAGATCCTTCATATTCACTTTGATCCAAGTCTTACTCGTGTCTAAACTCTTGTTTTGGTTCTTTATTTGATTTGACCATTAAGTCGACAATTTTTAGAATCAGAAATTGGTGACATCTATGAAAACGTAACTAAACCATGACTAAAATACATTCAAGGCTTATGCAAACCAACTCCAAACACCTTCTGAGGGGAACGAGTCCAATAGTAATGGAGCAAACAACCAGGCATATCTTAACACTCCTGTAACTCATGTTGAACCGTAGGAGCTTACTCGACAACTTACTAGATGGGACAAACAATCATGACACTCCTCCATAAACATGACTCAGAGTAAACAACCAACTTATTTTTCTTGACATCTCCTTTTCTTACCAATAGGGCAAACAACTAGGTGGATCTTAACATCTCCTTTTGTTTCATCAACTTGTTTCAGTCAGTCATGCAAAATGTGCTTGGTTTCTTTCTGTTTTAACCTATCTTCTTCAATGGTGCATTAAACAATAGAGTCGGCTAATATTGGTGCCCTTTTTGCTTGTTGTCGTGAGTATTTGATATTGAGTTCATTTAGTCCAATTTTCCAATTTGTATGCTTCCAGATCTTTCGGTGTTGAGGAAGATAGATCGACTCAATATATTGGAGAACATAATTATTTGTGAGAAAGGAAGTATGGGCAAGGCTTTCTGGTGGTAGGATTAATACATAAATAACCTCTTCTACTTTGGAGTAGTTATAACATCTTAGAGCATTTAAAAATTCGACTTTCATAGTAGATTGGTTTTCAAGGTGGAGTCTTAGTAAAGAAGAAAGGAATTTATAATTTCACTAGTTACTACAAGGTAAAGATATAGATCCTCAACAAGCAATGGGCGAGTTAGGATGAGTTAGGGAAGTGGTAAGTGGGATATCCTTTAATTCTTCAAATGCCTTTTACGCCTCTGGAGGCCACTTGATCTTTGGACATTTTTTTATCTTTAGTGTCACAGATTCTCTAGACTTGTCACAGAGAATCTTGAAGAAGGAAAGAGGCTTCTCTATTGATTTGGTTAGTAAATAGCTCCAGGCGTCGAGTTTTCTATTCTGAGACTGTAGGTCATGAATGGTTTTTAGTTCCCTCATGTTAATGATCGAGGAAATTTTCTTGATGCTTGCTTTAATCATTCTTGATGTGATCATGAACTCAAGAAATAGCATACATGGGTAGGTTCAACTATATGTAGTACTCCCATAAAATGGGAAACTTCTCTTGAAAGTCAGAGATATCTTATTTGAGGCTTGAATATCTTATTAACATACCTCTAGCATTTTGCCCTGCATTTTCAATCCAAATGGCATTACTTTATAGTAGTACATAAATTTGTCTATAATGACCAAGATCTTTGCTTCATTTTTTCAGCCATTAGGATTTGATTTTAGCTTGAGAAAGCATCCATGAAGTTGAGTAGTTACCTTGAGATAGAATATACGAGTTGGCAGATTTATGACAGAGTGAAGCAGCCTTTCGAGCATGGTTTGTTCGTGTGTGTGTGTGTGTGTGTGTGTGTATATATATATATATATATGAGGAAATTGGAAATTTACCAGCGGTGAAGGGAGTTCCTTCACCGCACTTTAGATGGTCCAATAAAATTATTACACGTGACGCTACTCAAACGATAATTAAGAAAGTTTTTTTATTTGATACTTTAAGTGGCGCCACGTGTAATAATTTTATTGGACCGCCTAAGCAGCGGTGAAGGAACTCCCTTCACGTCGGTAAATTTCCCATTCTCTCTCTCTCTCTCTATATATATATATATGTATATATGTATATATATGAGAAAACGGGAGGAGGGCTGTCAGCTCAGATTTCTCCTGAGCTAACGCCACATGGCGATCTCCCATTTGCCGAGAACAAATTATTTAAAATCTGAGCTATTTATTTCTGAGGAGCAGGAAATAAACATTGGCGCAAAAACGGCAAAGAGGAGGGGTGTTTTGCAAAAGACCATTCCCAATTAGATTCGAGGCGATCTTCCGAAATCTCTCCCGATCTGGACAGTCTCTCACCCTCTCCCTCTCTCTCCCCCTCTCTCTCGATTCGTCGCTCTCTCTCTCTCTCTCTCGATCTCCCTCCCTCA
Organism: Dracaena cambodiana; assembly: GCA_036321105.1. Lineage (NCBI taxonomy): Eukaryota > Viridiplantae > Streptophyta > Magnoliopsida > Asparagales > Asparagaceae > Dracaena > Dracaena cambodiana. The sequence continues at coordinate 24,544,258 of JAYEPQ010000005.1, read as the reverse complement.
ACCTCTCGACCTCTCTCGACCTCAATAACATAATCATTGGACAATTGATATCATGGCAGTTTACTTTTGTCTCTTCATGTCCATGGCTTACCCATGACCACACCACAGTATAAGAACATCAATATCAGCGAAAAACTTACCATAAAAGGCATACAGTGACAAATGAAGAAAATTGTCCAATGACGTTTTTTATTTATTTTGTTTCCCCCCCCCCCCCCCCCCCCCCCCCCCCCCCAACCCACCACCAACAGAAGTCCAACTAATGCAGTTTCTATGAGATGAGTATACTAGTCAATGAATTCTATAAGGTACGCTAAATTCACAACAAAACATGAATGCTATAGAATGGCAAAGGAGTTTGTCACTTAAAATTTAGTCTTGGACTTCGCCCTAACTTCTCATTGATCCTTGTTGTCCTGACTTGGTTCTGGTTTATGCACTTCAGAAAGATCAAATGGGATGGTCTCTGTGGATCCAACGGGAGCATTACTATCTGCTTGAGGGTCACAGTTGCTGCTCTCGCTCGGATTCGGTTGTGATTGTGAGCCAACAGCTGCATGGTTCACCAAGTTGGCTGGTTCTTGAATAGGACCAGTGCCTTGGCAGAAAGCAGAGCCCAGCAAAGTAGCAGTGATTGCAACTGAATCTGAGCCAACTGCAGGGGAGCCTTGCGAACACAGAACCAGTGGTTATGTAGGTGACAAATGAAAGCAGTCTCTAGCTTAGGGTCGAGTTTAGATGCCTCAGCAACAAGAGAGTTGAATGGAATTACATGCAGATCCCACACACCAAGAGCCTTCTCTAAAACATGAAATGTTGCACAGATATATGTACATCAGTCAACAGCCTTCACAGACGGATCAGTCTATAGAGCACTAGGATTGACAAGCATGCAACATCTCTGAAAGAAAGATACAAAAATAGTAAATAGTTCAGCATATTACGGAAAATACTCTAGTAACAGCCAGTACACAGTTGTCAAAAATTTGTACTAATAAAAGGGCAATACAGGTGCATAGATTTCAATCAACATAGAAAATATATCTTATTTTCTAATATCTTAAGGTTGTCTAGATAACCTCATCGGAATAAATAAAATTGATTTTTCTGAAGTCCAAGAAGAAGTTTGACTACCAGTAAGTATATTCAAGATCTTATATGAAATTCCAAAGATGAAAAATTGACCTCATCTCCCCAATGTCAGTAAACAAGTAATCAACAAGGAAATGCACAATGCAAGAAAAGACTTCGAGTCTCAACAAGTAATTAGACAACCAACCAACTGAAAGAAATCATATAAGCATACAAACATTATCATTGGGGAAAAAAAAAAGGAAAATTCTGATTCTTATTATAGTATATTGCCCAGCTCAGCTTAATTTCCAATACAAAAACTTTTGGCCAATAGAAAAAACACGAGATTAAATTACATATTGATTTTTTTTTTTTTGTACAATTAGCAAAAATGCTACAAAGACAGTAACAAATTACGCTCATATTGTTTTAGAGGCCTATAAAGCACCACCACCAACCTACGCTGGCACAACTTCGCCCTCCAGTGGGGCTCCTCCATCGTCCTCCGTCGCAGTCCCTTCCTTAGGGGCTGCCATTCCCTTCCCTTAGCCTTCCTCCTGAAACCCTTGAATGAATCTGTCATAGTTCATTGGCTCGCTGGACTTGAATGGCCGCTGGCCTAGTACCTGAACCAAGTCGTCCTGATGGAGTACCTCCTTCTCAAGCAGCAACTCGGCAATCTTGGCCACATGGTTCTTGTGCTCCGTGATCAACTCCAACGTTTTATCGTATCCCTTACCTCACCATGATGGCTCTGGTTTGAGATGACAAATTGAGATGATTCAGTTATTTGAGCAAAAATTCCAAGTCAAGATACAGGTTTATTTGCCGGTTTAAAACATAAACTAAGAAACCTACCAAAACATCCAGAAAGGGTACAGGTTATCAATAATATTCACAATAATATAACCTGGGGAACTACAACAGCATCTGATATCGCTGAGAAGCCCAGTATAAATGTCTGGAGTACAAGGAACTTTAACTTCTTTGACATAAATGTTTGTTCGGAAAACAATCCGATCAAACATACTAATCATTTTCCGAGCATTGTGTCAGTAACAGTTTTATGAGTAGTGAACATCATCTTAACTGGAACTCAATCAAAATTCCATGAGAAGATAACCTTTTTCCAGAATAGAGAGGGAAAATATCTATTAAGACTGATTTATGAAACGCAAAATCAACTAGACAGCAGAACATAGGACTACCATAAATTTGAGGTAGATTGCACAAAGATGAAGAGACAAAAGTAAACTGCCTATAACATAAAAATATTTAGCAATATTCTTTAACAGTATACAGTTAGTTCTAACTCAAACCTGATTCCTCTTTTATTCACTGCTTGAAGTTATACGAGTCTGATTCTTCAGTTGTCCCAAAATGTATAGGCTGCATAATAAAGCATTCAACTATACAAGTCATATTACTCAATTCATTGGTGGATGAAATAACACAAAGTCAATAGCCCCCTAAAAAACAAAAATGTTTATGAATACACTTTATTTTATTCATAAATGAGAGCGTCTGTTTATTCACTAAATATTAACAATACAAAAACCTTCAAAACTAAATACTTTATTTTACTCCCAAAAGACTCTTATAAAATTATCCATCTCCTGTTTCTTGGCATCTGCAACAAAATTTTTAACAAAGTTATGAGAAATAATAAATTTACTAGTAAAGAGATGCATACTATATCAATCAGTAAATGAACATATCGTGTAATATTTAGAAACTTGAAGAACTATGAATGAGAAATAACAGTATAAAAAACCACTATTTGCCTCCATCTGCAATTATAAACAAATAATTCAAAAGAGGAAACTTAGTAAAAAATAAGAACTAGTATGGATTTAAGAAAAAGTGCAAAATTAGATGCACCATGCTATATTATTTGGCCATTACCTATTGGATTAGTGCAACTAGTTCTATAGTGACCAAATTGATGACATCTGCTACATGTCCTTTTCTTTATTTCTTTTGCATCTTGCATTTTCTCAGCTCCAAACTTTAATCTACTGAGTTTCTTTAGACGATCCTTAGTTTTTGCAGGTCCAGAAGGATCACGGATTGTGATCTGAGGAATTTTCTCAATAGTATCTAAATGTGTTGTGTTAGATCCAAACTGGTTTGTAGTTTCAACCCGCTCCGCATCTTTAACTTTCACTTCTTTTTCTGCCTTCTCCATTAAGTTAGATAAGAAACTCTCTAGATTCTCTAGGAGAGTAGGTGAGTAAACTGCCATCTCCAACACACTGTTAAATTTTGCTCTAAGAGCCCAAGAACGCAAGATACACATCTGCTCCTCGTTGTTATGTATGCTTCTTCCTATTAATACATTAGCAGTACTAATATTTCGATGCCTTGTAGCCGTTGTCCATCTGTGTAGAATATAATATTTCGGAATTTTTATTATCTGGTTCAGTATCATAATGTGAAGTATATGTCGACATAATATGCCCTCACTCTCAAACATTGCACATGTACATGTGACTTTCAATTCTTCATTCTGATCATAAGTAACATTCTCCCATTTACTCATATCATCTGAGTGAGAACCAACACTATAATGAACAACTGAAGCTTCTTTTTCAATATTATCATGAAATAGAGATCCACATTTTTTAAGCTCGTCTTGAAATCTATTAAAAATAGCCCTCGTATATAATTCTCCTACTTGAATCTCAATTGGATAATGTAAATGCATAATAGGCTTTGTCTCTATTGAAACAAAGTCTTCATTCAGTTCTTCTGCACGACCAATCTTTTCTCAGAACCAATGTTATTTTTGTTTTGCTTCCCTAGGATGAAGATAGAGTCAACATTAAGTTTGTGGGAAATGACACTATTGCCGTTTCCCTTCATATCTTTGGGCATCCAAGTGAAGATGTCAAAATTGCATCTTATGAAGTGTATCAGTTTAAAGGGGCAGGATCTCAGAGTGAGGATCTGATTTGGACCATCTATTCCAATACCCAAACTCCAATTAGGTAGTTTATTCCATGGGGGGTGGGTCAGGGGTCTTTATTCTTGTCTTGAGTATGAGCATTTCAACTTGCTTCAAAGTCATCGAGTTTAAACCCCTTATCGAAATCTTTTGATGCTTTATTTGGAGGATTTTGGCTTCTATAACACCCACTTTATCTTGTGATTTTTTTGATTTTCTGATTAATTTGAAATGATATTTTGTGTTTCAAAAAATAAATTTTAAAATAAAAAAAGTAAAATAAAAGAGAATAAGCCAAATTATTTAGCTAATTAAATATGGTAGAATAGGATTTTGAACCATTGAACTTATAGCACTTAGCTTGCACGTAAAGCTAATCCATTAACTATGACTAATAAAACAAATTGGCGATCACTTTACTAATGAGGGTGCTTATGCATGACCAAAAATAAATCCCTACCTAAAGGTGGATCTGCCAGAAATCGAGTAGGACTTAATACAGTTTAAGGAGCAGACGAGATCACAATATTGATGGATCATTTATTTTACTATCTTCCTGTTAGTGCATTATCTTCTTAAGAGAAAGATGTAATAAGTACATATGACACATTTTTTTTTGTTTTATTGAGGTACTTCCATTGTTTTAGAGATAATATTGTTGAGCCGGATAACAACTAAATCAAAGAAAATAATCTAAATTTTAAAGTTATAGTGTTAGGAATTATCTTTCCAACGAATCTTAAATGAGCTCAACCTGAGTTATAATAATGGAGATATAGTTGTTTTTTTAAGTCTATACTGTTGGATCATTATTTAACATTGGCCCATATATATGAAATAATCATGTATTGTAAACTGTCTAATATGGTTGGACCCAATTAAAAGTGATCTAATTAAGTTGGGTTTTAATGTATCTAATAGGGTGTGGGTCTTTTATGTGTAAAAACCTAATGAGTAATTTCTGATTTTATGATGGGCTAAATTAGAAATACCAATAGACAGATTTGTCAATAAAAAGACGGTTATGGTCCCCAGATCACACGTGACTTTGATTCTTTTCTGTATCTCATCGACAGAGAGAAACCAAAGAGAAAAGTTAAAAAGGTTCTCTTAGAAAAACGTGTAGATCTGGAAGGCCAATCGCACGGCTCTACAACGTAATGTTTTAATATGGATTCAGGTACGCTTCCGCATATTTTATTTATGATTTCTCGGTGATTTGACATAAAGATTTATTGTGCAATTTTGTATGGTTTCTAACATATACTACTGGTACACTTCGTCCAAGATTCTACATTTTGAAAACTTACTCTCAAAGCCCAATCTACTTCGAGTATGTCTTGTATAATTATTTATTTGATGCTTAAATTAGTTTTGACTACTATAGTCAACCAATTTTTAGCATCAATATTCATATTTTGCAAGGTACATCCAAGATAGACACGAGGAGTAAATCGATATATACAATGAACCCCTGTTCTTTAGTATCAAATTGTTCTAGGTGGTGATCACGATCTTCAAGTTCTACAATAACTTAAAGTTGCACAAATTCTAAGATTAGTCAAGAAAAATTTTCCATATACCTAAAAATTGAAAAGAGAATCGACCTAGTTAACAATAAACTTTAAAAATATGCATGCAGTATAATAAAACTAACTCGAATAACCCCAAAACTATCTTAATTATTATTACTGTATTGGAGACTTAGCATATTATTATAAATATATTTATGATGCTTCGTTATTTTCAGATTCCTAACAGAGAACGTTATCTATTGCATTTTAAAGTAGTAATTCAGTACGATGAAAAGAAGCTTCTTTTCTTGTGAGACACAAACTATTGTGAATGTGATAGAGGCTTCATCCATGGTCAAGTGAGAGACGACTTGACAAGGTAGTGAAGGTAATAGATCCCAAACAAACTATAATTATACTGGAGAAGGACACGTTAAGGTATAATGTGATTCTACCAACCAATATAATTGATTTACATGCACAGGTGAATGAAGGAAGAGAGAATCCACTTTGTGGAGATTGTTAGATAAAATTCAAAAGCCTAATCCTTGTGGATCCGCTTCATATATATAAATTGTTAGATAAATACTCAAAAGCGTAACCTTTGAATATCTAATTGAGATGATCTTTAATGGGCCACCAAGTTTTCAACGAAGACTCTGCAAAAGAGTAGTCATAGAGTAAATAAAGTCTCCAGGAAGTTCTATTAAAATATTAAAGCAAATAACTTCTATACAACTCCAATCTGCCTCTATATTCACATGCCAAATCAATTAAGGGGTATTTACTGGCTTGTCCCTCAAATCTTTTTATATTATGATTTAGTCCCCCAAATCTTCGTATTTAGGATTTAGTCTCCCAAATCTCCTAAGTTACTACAATTTAATCCCCTCCTTAATTTTTGACCTGATATTACCATTTTAACTCTCCTTATTCATTTTTTCTCTTCCTCCTCTCTTTCTCCTCTCTTCTCCTTTTCTTCATTATTCCTCTTCTCTTCTCCTTTCTCTTCCTTCTCTCTTCCTCCTCTTTTCTTTATTGAAAGAAGAGACGAGAAAGAGAGAAGGAGAAGAGAGGAGGAATAATGAAGAAAAGGAGAAGAGAGGAGGAGAAGAAAGGAGGAAGAGAAATAATGAATAAGGAAGGATAAAATGGTAATATCATGTCAAAAATTAAGGAGGTGACTAAATTGTAGTAACTTAGGAAATTTAGGGGACTAAATCCTAAATATGAAGATTTGGGGACTAAATCATAATATATAAAGATTTGAGGGACAAACCATTAAATACCCCATCAATTAATTGAACCATTCACTCATCTATAGACTTTCAGGATCAATCAACTTAATAATCGAGTGATCTATCAATTCCATAGACCCAATTTTCCACATAATGCTAAAGTTGACCAAATAATCTACTCCTACCACTTCTATTTTCCTATTCACTAAACAATTGATTGACTAATCGACTGAGATTTTAACTAGTCCACCTTGACAAGAATACTCAGGAGAAAAATCCAACACGGCTATTCTGAAGACAGTAAGAAAAAAAAAAAATAACTACACTTTTTATGTTAAATAGATACTATATTGAGAGGCCTAAAAAAAATACATAACACATTATATATAATGTTATGTAAATACTAATTTTCGAAGTTTTTTATGTAAAGACTTCGAAAGTATAGAATGTGAAAATGATCCATATTTCTTAACACTTTTTAGCATCATGCTGATATAAAATGCTTCTCCAATGCTTCAAGATATTTGGCTATGCTTATATTGAGCTCGTATTCTATTAAATATTTGGCATCGATAGTTACTAAGAATACAAGTATGCCTCAGTTTTACAATCACAATTTTTGTTAAGGGATATACCAAAAAGCAAAAATATTAAATAAGTTCACCAAGAAAGAGTATAAAAGTTCATTACCCTTTATGCCACGCTTGGGATCACATTCAAGCTGCTCCATGTTCATATTTTTAGAGGTAGGTTACCGTGTATTCAGAGTAGCCTTATAGGAGGACAAACTCCTCTAAAAAATCATTTAGATTCACCAAAATTCCTCCTTGCAACAAAATGAGTTACCTTCTTCTTCTTCTTAATTGGATGTAAACTGTAGACAAGTTTTTTTTTCTTTCATCTAATATATAGAGATAGAATATCAACAAGGAAAATTGCAAATGAGGCCGTAGTTGTTCTGAGTACGCTACTTTCTAATAAAGCCCATATTAAAATTTAAAAATAAGTAATTTTACTAAATATGCTCTTTAATTTTCCTAATTTGCTCTTTTCTTTTCTCTTCTTTCTCATCAAATCTTTTTCAAATTTTCGTGTGCATTTTCAAATTCCAATGAGAATTGTATTTAAATTAGGATTTGGGATTATATTTTGGAAAAAAATTGATACTATTTTTGGAGATTGATAGTTAAGTTTGAGGCAGAGAAAAAGAGAGAGGTTTATCGTATTATAGTCAATTATAAGTTAGATTAGAGAATCCAAATATTTAAAAAAAAAAAAAAAAAAAAAAAAGAAAAAACTTGTAGCTAAAAATAAACTGATGAAGTAAGGAAAAAAAAAAAAAAAAAAGTGGGCTCATTTAGAATTTTCCGGTCACAGGCTCACAAGTCCGAAGACTCGCGAAATCGTCGGTGACGTTCGACTTCTAGAGAACTATCGAAGGTCCCGGAGTTGCCAATTCAAAAGTACAGCTGGCGAGTTTATATTGGCTACTAGGTTCTGGCCACGTCATTCGGCGAGAAATTTTAATACGACTTTCTCAAACAACCCCATTCATCATACGAGTTTGGAAACGCCCACCATGGCTTACGTCGAGAGAGGTATTAATTTCATATCAATTCCTCTAATCTTCTGTCAATTGGTTCTCTGAAATTCAATTACAATCCTGATTTGATGTAAATTACTCTGATAATTGTAATTTCTCTTTGGGAATTCGATTGGCTTGTCAAATTTAGGGCTTTTTCTTTCTGATCGTTTCTTGTTTATAATTTTTGCTTGATCTGTTCAATTTCTTGATAGATGCGCTGGAGTCGATTGCTAGAATCTTGTAGTTAGGCTTTGTTTTTAGTTAGTACTAGATTTTTTTTTTTCTTTTTATTTCCGTCTTCGGAATGGAAATTGAGGAGAGGGATCAAAACTTGAAGGTGACTCATATGAAAAACAAATATTTCATCGTTTGTTAATTGACCTTATGATTGCTATATTACATCAATTTGTTTGCCTCTCTTGATGAAAGGAATAGGTTGGTTTGTTTGAACATCTCTCGAAATTAAGCACATTTAGATTTTGAGAGTCTGGCCTAAAACAGGAGCAGGAAATCTTCATATGTGCAAGTGCTATTTTACCTTTTTTTTTTTTTTTTGTTGGAGGAACAATGAAATTGGGATCTCGTAGAAATCACTTTCTGTTCTGCCAAACCATTATATGGAAGCATTGTGTTACTGTGATTCAGCTCTATGGTAGCTGAAAACGTTATTAAACCAAGCTTGTCTTACTTCTTGCATTTTGTATGCAAAAAGGTTTTCACGCTATTTTCTTGATCTATTCACATGATTCTTGCTTGGAAACCAAGTGTCGGTCGTAGTCTTTGCTTCGGGGCTGATTGGTTTGCCTATTTGGAATATGAAATTATGCCAACATGGACTTCGTAGTTTTTTTATTTTTTTTTCATTGTTTTGCTTTCCCTTGATTGTTTCATGGAAAAGAGCTAAAAATTTGAATTAGGGAAGGATCCTCTTGATTTCCATTGATTGTTTCATGTATTTAAGTCATGGAAAAGGATTTATAAAAAAAGAGAGTATGGTTACCCAAAAGGTATCGAGTAAACTTACTTCTTGAGTATGACAAATGTAAGTTGGGTTAAAAAGGGAGGTAAATACACCTATTTTTTAAGATAGATAAAACTGAAACTTACTCTACAATGCACATATGAATCACTATATGATTCAATATAATATTAAAAAAATAATATATGTGAATACATTTCTATATTTGAATATCATTGATAATTTAATGCATAAAAAAATTTAAATATTAAATAAATTTAAGAAAATAAAATATCGATAGATGCTCTAAGTATTCCACAATAAAGAAATGAGAGAGCTTAAGTTTCTGTAAATCAAAATAAAAAATCAAACGCTTCAGAAAGGTAAAAAACAAATAATAGATAGCGATAGAAAGATTAGTGGACTAACTTTATGGTTGGTCGACCAATAATGGTATTGTATGAGAAAATATGCTCTAGATGGTCAACGAACCACAAGGTTAGTCGACTAATAATAAAAAACTACTGGAACTGAGTCTGCGTTGGTCGATAAACCGTATGGTTAGTCGACCAGTAAAATGAATATAGACAAAGATATGTATGGGATTGGTTGATCAATTATAATGCTAGTCGACCAATCACACACAAGGTACACATTTAGCTGTGTATCAGTAGTATCCATGATATTTTATAATGAGATAATTTGCAATAATACAATTATTCCTTACATAGCCACAAAAAATATAACCCTTAAATTGATAGCAACGAAAGATTAGCAAAGAATGAATATAATACTTCAACTATGGACATGTTATAATTAAGAAAGATTAAATTTAAAATATAAATCAATGCTACAAGGCATATGGTACCTTATGATGATCTTTGCTACAAGAAATTACATTTTTTTTAATCTCCAAGAGAAGATATAGACAAATAGTCCGATTGGAATACCAAATCAAATGCATCACCGGAAACACAAAATATACTTCAGAATCGGAAAAAAAACTTAATTTAGAAATTCTATAGCTCCATCTCTGAGGATTGACCTAATTGTTGTTTTATATGGTGTCAACATGACTTCCTTGTTATCAAAAATGTTGTTGGTCATGATTGTGCATCCACACTTTATACCTTTTACATTTCTTGATGGTCAATAACCTTGAATAAGCCATTGAAATGTGGATTGGGACCATCATCTTTTAACTGCCTTAAATTCCCGTGAGGTCAAAACTTACCTGATCTTAGATTTTGATGTCAGCATGGACTTCTTTGATACCAATAACACTGTTGGTCATGATTATGCATCCACACCTAGTACTTTTTCCATTTTCCAACCATTACCAACCTTAAACAAGCCATTTGAAGGTGGTTTGGAACCAATTCTTTTTTCGTTATGTAAACATCCCCAGTAGCATCCTTAATTATGTTCCTCTTTCTCTCTACATTTTGGTGCACGAGCACATCAGTTTCCTCGGTAAATAAGAATGCGTAAATAGTTCTAAAAGGTTTAGATGAAAAGCTCATTAAGTGACCTGGTGGGTTAGATGAAAAGTTCATTAGGCTGGGTCAACCTAAAATCAACCTGACCCATTGATTTTGGTTGGTGCTAACTCTTAGCATATTGTTATCCCTTTTTTCTCTTAACTCGTGATATGTGGGTCATTCTTGATTTGACATTTAGATTACTTGACTTGGTATTGTTACATCCAATGTTGAAAATAACGCGTTATAAAACCCGTTATATTGCGATACGTAACTTAATAGAACTCTAGCACTGCATAACAACTGAAAATAACTCAATGCACTGTAAGAGTACGTTTTCTATGTTATTTTGGATTATATTACGTAACGTTACATTAAATTACGTTATGTTACGTTATTTATAATTATCTTTTTAGTAATTTTTATATTGTTATTGATTATTATTTTGATTATTAGCTAATTACTGTAATTTTACTACTTAATTAGTTGTTGGCTTGCTTGATTACTTGTTGAATTGCTAACTTGTTAATTTGTAATTGTTTTCTTGTTCGTTCGTAATTCCTCTATGATTGCTGAAATATCTTACTTGATGATTATATTAAATTTTTAATTGAACTAAAATCAACAATTACAAATAAGATAAATTGAATATTACAAAATATAAATTACAACAATGATAATAACTGAAATTGAAATGAAAAGTTGGAATATTGTTTTCTTGTCTAAATGATAACTGGAATTATGGTTGCAGACTTAATATAATTTATGAAGATAAATGTGAAAATTATTGTAAAATTTAATATAAAATTAGAATAGATTATGATTATAAAATGATTTTATATTCTTTTTTAAGGTATTTTAAATTTATATTTCAATTTATAGAAATTATTTTATATAGTTTATATTTATTTTTATTAAATAAGTAGGAAATTGTATAACCTACATTATGCATTACGTTATATGCGACATAATGTAACAGAGACAAAATATTACAATACCTTTATTGCTATTTTAAACATTGGTTACGTCCACATGCATGAATACATACATGCATAATATGTTTGTATTTGTGTGTGCGTGTGTATCTGGTAAATTGGGTCTACTTGATAGTTAACTTGGCCCAATCATAATGGAGTGGTTTAGGTTGGTTCTAGAGTTTTGAGTTGCGCTAGTTTTTTGGTTCCTTTCTTAACCTGAATATACTGCTATGATTTGGGTTAATATATTGGGTAATGTACCGTTAATCTCGTATTATAAATTGAATTGTTGAATGCGCTTTAGTTCTTTACTAATCCCAAGAAACATGGATTGAGACGTGAGATAATTTGGATGGCATAACGGTTTTGTTTTTTTCTAAATGGGGCACTGGAATGCAAAATAATTACAACAAAATTATGCATGCGTACACACCGAAAAACACAATATCTTCATATCGGGATAAAATATGCGCATCTATAAAGAGAGAATGTGTGTAAATGTATGCACAAGTAAGAATGCAAATGCATGCACACATATTTTTGCTGAAGGGACGACATAATGTGACACCCCCAAGAAAGAGCCTCCCAGGAGGTCATCCGCCTAATACTATTTTTACCCTAGCACGCTAAATAGGGATTTTACCACAATTTTCCCTAACAAAACTAGTTACGACTACTTTTTGAGTTCCTTGAAATGGTTGGAGAGGAGATATTCTCTTAATTCCTATCTGTATTGGGATAGTTCACTCAGTTTTGAGTGTTACATACTGTCCCTATTTAGGAGCTTGCATTTTCTTTAGTTTAACAACACACTAGCCCTTACTAACCGATGTTTGATTATAGACCCTTAGATCCTAGAGGTGGCACCTACAATTTGTAAAATGACTTCCACATTCTGGTGTGGTGTATACTTTGTTTCATGTCGCACTTTTGTTCAATATAGCATTTAGTTCTACACAGTTTTGGGCGTTGTTCGGCTCTGTTATCATATTTTTTTGCCCCTATTAACAGTTTTTCAGTAGTACTCTTCAATAAGAACAACTTTTAACCTAGAGTTCCAGCCTTTAGTTCTTCCTCGAGGAGGCTAACTATAGTTATTTTTTAAGCTCCTTGGAATTATTATATACATTGTTCTAAATATCGGTCACGACTATCATTTTGGAGAGTCTACCGATAGGATACAAAGTCCAATATTGGCTCATATCTCTGATCTATCGTCTGATAGTCCGCTATCTGATATAAAAATTGTCCATCCGATATGATTCTGATATTCGATATTTAGAAACTTGATTATATATGATAAATCATAAATGTTCTTAACTTGTATCTAATGTGGATTATTCACTTAGTTTAGTGTTACATAATGTTTTTGTATACATAAATGTGTATGGCCCATGTTTTTTTTCTTATTTTTTACATCGAGTTAGCTCTCACGTTTAAGTAAATAGATCAACTTTTAGCAGTGAGGGGACAGTGTGACCGACCCCACCTAGCCTTTAACTGCGTAGCTGGTCTGGGTGTTTTTTCAAAAAAAAATTATGTTAGTGACCCCCACATAAAAATTCTGAAAAATATAGAAAATCATAAAATGCACATGCTCGAGAATGCTAATTGAGCGCAGCCCTGGCTGCCTTTTGGAGTACTGTTTGAGAGCAAGATTTCACATATTAGTTGACACTGATATGCATGCCAATATCACATCTGATATTGAGGCACTCGATTTGATATATGCCCTACAATATATGTATTGCGAAATCACTACTCAAGTCTAAAAAGTCAGCTAATAACATCCAGTAGTCTTAAGATAAAATTGGGATAAAACTTCATACAAAAGGGGCCAACTTCGCGACACCATATTGCTTTTTAATAATGTAATGCAACCCTAAGTGCATGGGAGGATTTAATTTTCTATTGAATGGATTGTTACTGGCTAATTTTTTTTTTTAGGTTAGGTTGGATTTGTTATTTTGTTGGCTTGGAAGAATACCAGCCTGGCTCTAGTCCTATATGCATGCTAAATAACTAAATTAGGATTTCTAGTAATGAATAACAACAACCATTCTGAGTTTCCAAAGGTCCGAACTTGTGCTTTCTTGTTTTGGCCTTTTGCCAGCATTTTATCATCTCCATCTGTACAGTTTGGAACTTGTCTACTCCAGTTTGAACTTTGCAGACCTCTAACTAAAGTAGTTAGCGTGCATGTTGTCATTCGACCAAGTTCAAGTATTTATCTCTGCTGTGGTCATTTAATCAGTAATATCTCCAATCGCATCTGATAAAATATGAAGTTCCATTAGGCAGATACTTCTTTGACGAGGATAATCAGGATATTATTATGAATTGTATTCAAAATGCAAGCTTTTGGTTCTCCAATGTTCCATCAAAGCGATCTTCACCACACTACCTTAGATGATGGCTAGATTTGCTGGCAACTGATAAGACGATATGGCTTTTAAATTATTCTCCAATATCTAGATTGGTTTATACATGTAAATGTGTGCCTTGTGTAAATGGCTAGGACCAATGGCAGTTTCCCCAAGTAATTTTCTCTGTTCTAGTAGTTATATTTTTCAAAAAGCTTAAGGGTACTGGTGCTGTGCTGAATCTGAAAATTTCTGTCAATGCTGCGTCATTGTCATCATTGTGGCTCGAGTTTATTTACCGTTTAACCAGCAGGTGATGAAGGATATAGACACTGAAAAGTTTTCTGTTTGTTGTAACAATCTGATTTATTCTTGATGCACCTGTTGCAGGGGTTGTAAAATCAAAACGGTCATTATGGAGGCTTAGTACTATAACTGATTTCTTCAAGTCTGTCTGGAACTTTATTGCAGTCTTCTTTCTTACCATGTTCTCGGTATGCTCTCAATTTTCTTTTCCTATGGTTTGTGGTGAAATGATTATCATACACCAGAATTTCCAAATTTTATCAAAGAAAGCCCGCGTGATTCAAATATTTGTTTATCTGCCTATACAGATGGACAGAACAGATGAGTACAAGAAAAACTTAGGCTCTGGGAAGAAATGGGATGGTGGACCTGGTGGTGGAGGTCCTGGTAGGGGTCCCTATGGTGGAGGAGGTGGTCCTCGTGGGCCACGAACCCTTGCTGACCTCCGGTCAAATGACCATAGTAGGATTAATCATCTAATCTTCATTCCCACAGTTAATTTTTTCTTGTTTTCTTGGTCCACTTGTGACGTGACATTAATTCTTCGATTTCAGGTTCACTTCCTGCATGCGGGTCCTGCTGTGGTGGCTAACGCGACAATTTGTTGCCATGCAAATTTTCTGTGGTTTGTCTCTTTAGGATGCATGTACGCACCTTGTTGTGATCATGTTGGAATTCTGTTGAATATAAAGTATATCAAAACTTAATGGACAATCTTGTAATAGTTCATCCTTTGAACCTTTCTATATGTTTGTTTGTGTTGCAAATGCTGGAGGTACCACATGTTCGTATTTGGACGAAATGATGTTGAGGACACAGGTGCCAGATTGATTTATTGCATCTGCAATTACGCTTGCAGTTGTGTCGGGCTTGTGCACAGCTGCATCTGTTGCGTTGATCTGCTTCTTAGTTTGTAATTGAATCTAAAAGTTCAAAAGTTTTAAGATCTGCATTGCCTTGGACGCCTATTAGTGAGTGTGTGACGTTGGTTTCTCTCCAAGTGCAACAGACCTGCAAGACTCACAAAAGGGAAAGCTACTGCTCAAGGGCTGATAGGGGGGGTTAGGTATTGGACATGGATTTGGGTGAAGATGTGGATAATTGGCATTGTCGGTTATCTGCCGGCACAAATTCCTTCAAATTTATTGTTTGTTTCATACAAAAGTGGTTTTTCTTGTAAAGCCGAATTCCTTGATATGGGAAGGAAAATTGATCCTATCCGGAGGGCTGAGCATAAAACCGGAAAAACCGAACCGAATTGCGAAACCGAACCGATCGGCTCGGTTTATTCGGTTTTCGGTTCGGTTCGGTTTAAAAACCGAAATTAATTACGGATTTCGGGTTAGATTTCGGTGGCTTTAGGTCCAACTGAAACCGACCGAAAAAACTGAACTTTTGGAATTGTAGCTTATTTTTTTCTTTGATTTATTTTCAATGTGTTTTTCTTTTAAATTTTTAATGAAAAACATGTAATTGTTATTTTAATAGATAGAAAAAGAAAAAATAGAAAGAAAATTATTATTTTTCTATAAAATATATGCGTTTATCACATAATTAGTTTCAAAGCCTAAAAACCGAAAACTGAAAACCGAACCGAACCGAAAATTCGGTTCGGTTTTCGGTTTTCACTTTTTTTCGGTCGGTTCGGTTTCGGTTTTATAAGTTCGGTTCGGTTTTCGATTGGATTTTTTTTCAAAAAACCGAAGCGAACCGAGCGATACTCACCCCTACCTATCTGACTTCAGTTAAAAAAAAAATGAAGGAAAAAAAAAAAAAAAATCAGGGCGAAGTCACTGGATAGACAAATGCTAATTTCTCTTTTTGCAGTAGTGTTTCCCATCAACTCTTCTCTCATGCCCTTGTTATCATCAGCAATCCCATTGCCACCATTCCCTCCCAAAAACAGTCTCCCCAAAAATTCCCTAGTCTTCTCGATAACCCAACCGTCCAAAAATAACAAATTTATTCGATTTTGACTAAGACCATTATCCAGATCTTAAGTTGATATGATCAATACTTAATATACTATCTTAAGTAGTTGGTTGGTTATGAATGTTACATACATTTAATCAACTCGATATTTATTGTTTAGGTTATTAAAATTATATTATTCTTGTTAAGTACTTATTACTAGAATTGTTAAATAACATAGTGTAGTTAGATTCATAAATGATCGATGAATACTATTAGGTAGAATCACATAGAAATTATATTTGTGGAAAATATTGTTTGTAATATCTTAGTGTGTTGATAATTAGGTAAGAGTTTAAAGACAAATACCAAAAGTAGAATTGACTTTTAATTAAGAAATATGATTGTATGGAAAACTTCCCTCTACATTCCTCTTACCTATAATGTGGACCTTCATTACATGATATTTTTTTAATTTTGAAATAAATTACATTTTAGATTTTTTTAAAAAAAAATAAATTTAATTACATTGATTTAATTAGTGGAGATCATGAATCGACCCACTAATATCTTAGAACCCAATCCAAATCCAAACCCTTTATAAAATATTTTTTATTATTTAAACTGGTTTAATAACTTATCCAATTAATTAATTAATTAATTTAACTAGAATTAGAATCAATTAACTAATTAGACTTTCTTTTCACTTAAAAACCAAATCCGATAGGATTCCCTTAAATAAAAAAACACTCAACATCCCATAATCTTTATAAATAGACCATAATATTTTGGTCTGCCCTTCCCGTTGCCAACGAGAAAAAAGAAATGAAAAAGAGGGCAAAAAAAGAAAGAGGAGAGAAAAGATAAAGAGGATTTCAGCCATAGGCAAAAGTTCAGTTTTTTTCGACACTATTCGACGCCATGTTCTTAGATCCTTCATCATTCAAGGCCAGTAAAAATCTTTTGACTCACTCTATTAATGCTAGATAATGTACTTTTTTGTTTTAATTTACTGTGTTTTTAATGTGATTTTACTATTTAATCCTACATAATAGTTTTAAAAGAGACGATCTTACATTTAGCACATGAATTCTCACTAGAATAGCCAAATCTTTTGAACCTCAAGTAAAATTAAGTTGATTATTCTTTTGTTTAATAGATAATTGAAAACTTTACAACTCTTATTTATATTGTTTTCTAAAATTTTAATAATAAACTCGTCAAAAATTGGTTTAATGTCGCTGGTTGTACAAATGCTAGGGTGTTGTCATATAAGTGACAAGCATATTATTTCATATATAATTCATACATTTATAATCTAATTTTACACTCAAAGTATGTGATATTAGTGATATATTATGTGTATGAGTTAAATTCTCCACCTAAGTATTTGTTCTAGCTAAACTAGTGTTTTGATATATTTTTTATAGATTTTGGAGTTAAGACGCGAAGACAAGAAGCGTGCATGGCACTTGGAAAAATGTAAGATAAATAGTTATCGGCAACAATCTAAGCATTATCGACAGCCCTCTGGAAAAAAAAAGATTGCACAGTGTCAGAATACCTATTGAAATGACTGTTGAAACTGCTGTTGACAGTGTGGAAATCTTGAGAATGCCAGAATGTCATTGTTGAAGCGGCTGTCGAAATTGTTGTTGGCAGGACAATTACCAATATAGAAATATGTCCCAGATCTAAGAGAAAAAGAGTTTTCTCCTATCTAAAAAAAACTAGAGTTGGTAACTTAGCCTTAGGTGGGCTATAAATACTCCCTTGTAACATATGTAGAGAGATATAAAGTTAGATTATAGATAATAAAAGATTTTCATCTTTTTATTTGATAACTATAATTAATATGAGTAACTAATTAATTTTTGGTATTGGATAAAATGACAATCTTATGTCTTGGATCTGACGTGGTTTATAAACTTGTTTTTTGAATTTTATTTGTTATATAATTTTGTTATTAGTTTGTCTATATATCTTTTGTGGTGATATATCAACTTAAATATTTGATAGTTTATTTCTTGATGGTATAATTATTGCTTGATTTTTGATATGTCATAACGATTTAGGCATGCATACATAGATTTTCAATAGTTACTTATGCCATTCATAGATCATATTTCGATCTAACCTCAAGTTTCATATATAATTTAATCGGGAATAAACTTGTAACAAGATTATCATACAAATTTCCATGCTTTAAAAGAATTATTTGTTCTATTCAATTGAGATAAAATAAACAGTAAAGCATCTAGTAACAAGATCTTGGGGGAGTTGCCTCATCTGAGTCGATACTTCTCCTTACTATTTTCAAACCATTCAATTATTTTTTTTACTTATACAAAAACTTCCACCTTTTCTTTAACCACAACTTAGCATTCTAAGTTTTGTGACTTTTGATATAAAATCCTTTAGTGTATGATCTTGGGTTGACTCTCAAGTAGTACTTGTCAATCTCCTGTGCTTGAAAGTATACTAATCAAAGCCCGAGAATCTATACTATTGTGTTATACACTCTGTTATAGATTATAATTAAGTACTACTTACTTGTATGGTTTGATTTTGTATGACCGGTTGGTAGAGAATGTCCAACGGTAGACTTATTCGGTAATGCTCGGATCTACTCCACCTTCTAGTAAATCCACCCCCTGTCAATATGAGCACCAATAATAACAATCACAACATAGCAAATAATGTCAATAATAATGGATTTGGGGCACATAACGCATATAACGACTATAGCCAGTATGGAGGAAATCGGAGATCTTTATGAGATTACTTGCAAATAGATAGGACGACCTCCTGCATAATATTCCCTCTCAATATAGGGCATTTTGAGATCAAATCGGGAGTTGTATAGCTATTGCCAAGGTTTTATCGGATGGACAAGGAGAGTCCCTACATGCACGATTGTAGTTCAAAGACAAATGTGTCGTCATCAATTTGCAAAATATCAATAGAGTAATTGAAGTTGAAGCTCTTTTCGCTCCCTCCAAAGGACAAAACGAAGACATAGTTACGTTCCCTGAGACCGAACTCAATTGGGCGATGGAATAAGAATCATGAGATGCATGAAGAGTTCGTCAAGAAGTTTTTCTCCTCACATCAAACAATTTACCTTCGAAAGCACATCATTTTCTTTATCCAGAAAGATAATGAAACATTTTTTGATTGCTAGGATCACTTCAAAGAATTAATACTATTGTGCCCAAATCATGAATTTGAGATATGGAGATCGGTTAACATCTTTTATCAAGGCCTTAATACTATAACTAAGCAATTTATTGAGATGATATTCAATGGAGAGTTTCCGAGTAAGGATGGAATGAAGCATGTGAGTACCTTATTCTCTTACTGAGAACTCTCAAACTTGAGAAACTGTTGATGTGTCAGAGGAAAATCAACTCACAGTTGCACCTCTAACTAGTGGTGGACTCATCAAGTTTGGTGAGACAAAAGATATAACAACAAGGGTGATAACCTTTATTAAGAAAGTTGGTAATTTACTTACCAACTCTCAAAGCTCAACGAAAGCTAGTGTCTTTAACATTGTTCCTTAACTTGCAAACAATCCTATTCATCAACATATTATCCAGGTTGGAAAATCATTCAAACCTCCAGTGGAAGCAAGCACCTCAATAGCAATATGCCCAACCCATAAAACCAGCTGTGATGCAAGTGCTTCAACAATATGCTCTACTAATGGCAATAATACCAACTCCAGTGTACCAACCACTACCCATGCGAAATTTCAAGGAAAGCTTAGTACAGATACGACAACACATAAATCAAACGATATAGGCTCAGTATCAGTTTATTCAATCACAATAAATAATCAATAGTCAAAAAGCGGTTGCCTTCAGCAATATCAGGATATAAATAGGCAACCTAAACTCTGCAGTGCATAACCATGAGAAAGGTGAGCTTCCATCACAATCTGAGGTAAGTAATTTAGGTAAAATTGAAGGTATCATTGTTATTTGCTCTACTTGTTATAGTAATACACCTTAACTACTACAGTAGGTCTTAGAAGTGATAAGGTGTTAGATGAAGCGGTCTCAATAACTTTTGTAATACAAACGAAACTAAGTAATGATTATACAACTAAAATACTGATATAATAGTGATACCGCTTCATCTACTTATAAACCTATTCTACCATATCCACAATGCTTAAAGAACAAGAAAATAAAAACCTCATATGCTAAAATTCTTGATGTCATTAAACAAGTACTGAGAAATATACCACTGCTAGAGGCAATAAAGCAAGTACTTACATATGCGAAATTTCTGAAGGATATGTGTATAGTAAAAAGATGCCACAATATTCAGATAAGGCATTCCTTCTAGAGCAGGTAAGTGCATTGTTCCGTTCAAAGATGCCACTCAAATACAAAGACCCTAGATACTTGATTATTTCTTTTGGAATTGGCCGCTGTAATATCGACAAAGCTCTCCTAGACTTAGGCACCATCATAAATCTCCTTCCATACATTGTTTACAAATTGCTAGTTTGTATTTCACATTTGTTAAGTATTCAAATGTAATCAGGGATTATGAAGAGTCTCAATTGGACTTGGGTCAGAAGACTAGCATTCTAATTAGTTTGGACTACTAATAAGATGATTAGAGTATTATTCTAACAGGAGTAGAATAGTATCACTATATATATATCTTGTATGTGATATGAGAGATGTGAGCAATTGATTGAAGAGAAACTACTTCTATTATTATAAGAGATGCGAGAGCTAGAGAGATAATTGGATGTTTTTTCTTGTAACATTTTTTCTTATTATGAATCTCACTTGTTGTTTCTGTAGATATAGCTTGAACTTGGTCAGTCGAGCTACGTAGTTCTTATATTCTTCTTATATTGAATATTATCTTATTTCAATGATCTCAATGGTGTGATCTCATTGTAATTTGAGATCGGATTGGGAGTTTTGATCCCCACAAATGGTATCAAAGCCTTGGTGATAATTCCAGAGTCAAGTTCATGAGATAGAGGACGATTTGGTGTCAAGTCGGTAAGGAAAGTTGGTGGAGACATCAAGAGAAATGGCATAAAAAAGAAGAATAAAGAAAAAATTGTAAATAGGGCCGATAGCAGGTGGTCGGCTACGCGACAAGCCCACGCAGCCAGCGGCGAGACTAGCACGTACACTAGGCGCATGCAAGCTGCACATGCACAGTTCACAGCAACCATGGGCGGTGCACGGATGGCCCTTGCCTATGCATGCATGGTGCATGAGCAGTCCCCTTCAGTGCAAGGACTGAGCGTCGACAGTGATGGTGGCTTGGTGTCCAATGGCCGAATGGTGGCCATCAAATGGTAGCAGACAGGGATTCACAATCAATTCTGATCTGAAATTACTTTTATGGATTGGGATCTAGCATTTTTAGATAAACCCAAAACATCATATTGATTTGGTGATATGTGATATGAATGGTGTGATTTTCTATTGGCTCCATAACAACAAATGCCAAAGGAGTAACTGAGAGCTGAGATGGATTTAGAGGCGTCGATCAGTGTATGTGGTTGATTAAAACATGAATCGAGAAATTGGCGTCCGATTAAGGTAATTCAGAAGTCGAATTCTACATTTTCAGCATTCTGAACACAGTGGATGCGGATTTAGCAAAATTCACTATTTAGAGAAGATTTTATACAGATCAGCAGTGATCAACGATAATTGAGGACCAGGATCATGGATGGTCGATAATTGGTTGATTTTACGATGATGAGGTATAGTGTAATGCTTCATAGTGATGGATACGGTTGCTTCGGGACATGAAGTAGCACTTGGTAATGTATAATCTATACTTTTCTCTAAAGATGGTCATGATTTTATGGATCAAGATAGAGTACGGTATAACGATCACTTTTATCTGATGCATGATAGAGAAAAGATTATAAATGCTCAGGTAGTCTGGTGTTTTGACGAGGTGGAGCACGGTGTAGCGATTATGAGCGCTCAGTGGTGTAGTAGTTATGAGTGTTTAATGAAGTATGGTGTAGTGAGTATGAGCACTCAATGATGAGCATGGTGTAGTAGTCATGATTGTTCAGTAGAGCATGATGTAGTGATTATGAACATTTAATGAAGAGTGTGGTATATTAATGATGAGTGTTCAACGAAGTACAATTTAGTAATCATGAGTGCTGAGAAATGAGCATGATTTAGTGATTATGAGTGTTCAAATATGGAGATGGTGATGATTGTATAAGTTGTTCTCATAAGTGCAGCATGGTGAACATGCAGTGGATGTCTGCAAAGTGAATGACAAGAACAGTGAAATTTTTCTAAGATGCATGACTCATCGGAGATTGTTGGGCTTGTATCTTGCATCTATTAAGTACCTAAATGTGATTAGAGATCACAAAGAGTCTCAATGAGATTGGGTAAGAAGACCAGTATTCTAATTGGTTTCGAATACTAATTAGATGATGACAATGATATTCTAATAGGATTAGAATAGTAGTACTATATATATATATATATATATATATATATATATATATATATATATATATATATATATATATATATCTTTAATATAATATGAGAGAGCTAAACAATTGATTGAAGAGAAATGGTTTCTGTTATTATGAGAGATGTGAGAGGTGGAGAAATAATTGGATCTCTTCTTGTAACATTTTTTTTCTCATAATAAATCTCTCTTATTTCCATGGATGAAAATTGAACTTGATCGGTGAAACCACGTTAATTTTTTGTGTTCTTCTTGTATTGTATATTATTTTATCTCAATAATCTTGATGGTGTGATCTCATTGTGAGAGATCGGATTGGAAGTTTCGATGTCCAACACAAACAACTAGGCCTAGGGAACTCAAGCATATACCAATCATATTACAATTGGTAGACATATCCGTGAGGCATTTGAAAGGAGCCGTTGAGCATATGCTTATGGAGATCAATAACTTTTACTTTCCTATAGACTTTGTAGTTATTGACAATCTCTTATTACTAATACAAGCTTGCAAATTGCAATTATCTTCTAATGACTACTCTTAGCCACAGTTAATATGGTTATTAATTGCATAAATGGAGTTGTAAAGTTGTCATTCGGTAACTTGACCATGGATTTCAATGTGTTCAATATTTATAATTAACCTATTATGAACACGGAAGAAGTGTAAGAAGTTAATCTAATTGAAAAGGTTTGCAGGGTGGATGATATCATGTTACTGTGCATCTCTAATCCATCTCAGATGGCATTAGTGACAGACACCAATTTCCTGATAAATTTAGTTTATATGATGAGTTCTAATAATCTTTTTCGGTACTACTTGGGTCGGATTTACCCACTTGCTATATATGATTGAGTAGCTAATACTAGCATCTAAAATCTTTAAAACCTAGACCTTGACCACCTCCTTCATCACAAGGTTTAACCTATGCTCAATTTGCCAAGTGGGCTTAGCATCATTCTCCATCTATCCAATGTGTACATATAAGAGGGTTAAGAATGAGAATGGAGAGATGGTACTAACTCGCATTACTAGAAGCTTGCATAGGTATATACTATCAGAAGTTGAACTAGGTAACAAAAAAGATTATTTCCCATTATCATTTTTAGATCATGTACTAAAGGGAGTAGCAAGGCATGAATTTTATTGCTTTCTGGATGGCTGTTATGGATATTATCTATCAAAATTGCCTAGATGACTAGGAGAAAACTACTTCATTTATCTCTTTGGCACTTTCGATTTTAGAAGAATGCAATTTGGACTATGTAATTTCCCTGCTACTTTTCAAAAATGCATGATTAGTATTTTTAGGGATGTGGTAAAAGACTATCTTGAGGTTTTCATGGATGACATATCCGTATTTAGAGATGTTTTGGAATCATGTCCATTCAGTGTTGACATGCTGTGAGAAAAGCATTTGCTTTTGAATTGGGAAAAATGCCATTTCATTGTTAAAAAGGGTATCATTTTAGGGTATATTGTATCATCAAAAGGTACAGATGTTAATAAAGCGAAAGTCAAATTTATCTCCAAAATACCAATCCCAAAAACGGTAAAAGATATATACATTCTTTATGAGGGCATGTTGGTTTTTATAGAAGTTTATTAAGGACTTTAATAATATTGATAGACCCTTATCTCAATTTTTTGTACAAGATATATAGTTTGAATGGATGAAGTATGTTGATAGTACTCGGTACATTGAAAGAGATGCTCGTCACTGCACCGATAATGCAACATCCAAATTGGTCACTTCCGTTCAAGATAATGTGTGATGCAAGCTATTACGCCAACAAAGCTGTGCTTGGTCAAAAAAGGAATAAAAAGCCATATGTTTTTTACTACGCTAGCAAGACATTGAATGATGCTCAAATGAATTACACAACTAGTAAGAAGGAGCTTCTTGCAATACTATTCACTCTTGATAAATTTCACTCTTATATCCTTGGCTTATGTGTTGTTTTTATTGATTATTCGACATTGAAGTACTTCTTTCAAAGAAGGATGCTATACCGTGCCTAATTCGATGGATACTTCTCCAGGGATTTGACCTCGAAATAAAGGACAAAAATGGAGTAGAGAATGTAGTTGTTCACCATTTTTTTTGTCGAATATTTGAAAAGGTAAACTACCCATCATGAATTCTTTCCCTAATGATCAGTTATTTTATATACATACAACTCTCTGGTTTGCTGATAAAGTTAACTTTCTTGTTATAGGAGAAATGCCACAATGTTGGAGTTTACAATACAATTGCAAATTTTTCCATGAGGTATGTCATGTTTGCTATGATGAACCCTATCATTTTAAATATTGCTCATATCAAATTATTAGGCGTTGTGTCTTTGATAACGAGAACCAGAATGTTATAGCATTTTGTCATCCATAAGTGTGTGGGGGCACATTTTGTCTAAAAAGACGATTGCCAAAATACTTCAACATGGGTGTTAGTGGCCTACTATGTTTAGAGACAAACACGATTAGACGATACGAAGCATGCCAAATGTTAGGTGCGTTGACCCAGAGAATGACATGCTACTAATGTTGACTCTCACTATCGAGATATTCGATTGTTGGAGAATCAACTTCATGGGTCCGTTCCCATCTTTTGGTAGATACTTGTATATTCTTGTCACCATCGATTATGTGTATAAATGGATAGAAGTAGCTTGCAAAACCAATTGTCAACAAAACTATAGTTAAGTTATTAAAAGAACACATATTGCCTAGATTTGGGGTTCCCAAAACTATCATCAACGATGTGGCTCCCACTTCTGTAATAAAACCTTTGAGAACCTAATGAAAAAGTGTGGGAAAGCGAACAAGATCTTCACACCGTAGCATTTCCAATTTAATAGTCAAGTGGAACTTGGCAATTGGTAAACAAAACAAATATTAGAAAAAATGATTATCTCAACTGGCAAAGATTGATCCCTATGACTGATCGATACTTGGTAGGCATATTGAACTGCTTAAGACATCCATTGGCATGTTCCTATATATGATGGTAAGGCTTGTCTCCTCCTAGTCAAACTCGAACACAAAGCGTATTGGGACTGAAAACCATAAACTTAGATTTAAATACTACCAAGTCCATTATGCAAGTTTCTATAAACGAGCTGGATTAATTGAGAGGTGATACTTAGGAAAAATACACATACCTTCAAGGAGAAGATGAAAGTGGTACATAACCAACCCATCTTGTATCATACATTTAATCTATCTAAGAAGGTACTCTTATATTATTTGCATCGATATTTACTTCTTGAGAAATTGTGCTCATGTTGGATTGGATCCATCCTAATAAAAATAGTATATCTTTACAGTGTAATTGAAATTGAAGATTAAAAACTGGTCATACATTCAAGATTAATGGAATACGATTGAAATATTTTCTATAACTTTTCTCTCTTACGGAGGAGTCCACTGGTCTCATGGACCCTCCACCATCGACATAAAAAAACTAAGCATGACATGTCTTTGTATATACATACATTTTGTATAAAATTTTCTTTGTTTTTTTTCTTTTTGCTAACAATGATTTATTTTGTAGACAATGTTTATCGTGCAGAAGAGATCAAGTTTAGTTCTCCACTTTTCTCAATTCTTTTATTTCTTCTTAAATATTGTCTACTCTATCGTTGCTCGATCAATCCAGAGTTAGTTCTGATAATAAGACCATTTCAAAATAGTTATGATTTTGTAGTTGGTTGATCAATCAAGAAAAACAATCAGAACTAACTCTGGATTAGTCAACAACTATAGGCTTAATTAGTCAATTATCAGAGTTTTTTTATTATTTTAATTATTTTTCAACGTAGACTTACAGATCTTGGAGCTCTCTCACTTTTTTTTTTACATATGTAATATCCTAAATTTTTGCTACTTGTATCCTTCTTTGAACCTAATCATGCCAAATTAGGACTAATCGGGTCAAATCAGATACCAAATGACTTTCAGTGAGTATAACTTCAAACTCATAACTCCAAATAACTTTCAATTTTCATGATTAATTTTTTCTAATATATGTAAAATTTAAAATTTTTCCCAAATTTTATGAAAATTTCTAATCTTTATTATTACCAAATATTAAATTATTCCGAAAATTACTTGAATAATTTTTATCTCTCATTTTAGATTAAAAAAATTATATTATAAGTTTTATATTATTTCTCTCATTGATTTCTACGTTATGTATTAGATTGGCATTATCTGAAAGATATTGACTACAGCTATAAATATTAAAATACAAATTAAAATAAAAATTAACCAAAACTTCTTAATACACACCTAAGCTTTTTAACTACTTTTGAAGGACATTCTAGAGGTTAAGGTGGTGATGCATTGTCAAATTAAGGAGTGATTAGGGCGGCTAGGTACATGAACCTTATGGCTTTAGGAGAGAGTATGCTTAAAGATGATGTTTCACTTAATAATAACTATGCTATTGAGGCATGGAAAAAAAAAAAAAAAAAAAAACTCTTTCATTTTCCTTTTCTTCTATCACAAGGTCAAGCACAAGAACCTCAATTGAGAGGAAAGATTAGAAGGGTGTTCTTTCAAAAAAAAAATAAAAAAATAAAAAAATTAAAGGGATTAGTGCTAAGTAGTACTTCCTCTCTCAAATTCATTCATAAGTTATTTCATTTTTGCAATTTTCCTTCTTTTACTTGACTAAGCTACTATGGATATATATAGAACTTCTGTTAAATATCCATTTGACTCTTTTAGTTGGAAAGTCGGTCCAATTAGTTGTGATGAATAAGCCACCCGAATGATTATGCTGCATGACTTTAATACAACTCTTTTATGTTATTGTTCGTAATTTGTAATTGATCCAGCAATGAATATCTATTTTTTGGAAATTTTTATTTGCTAGACCTTAACTTATCTTAGATCTTAGGTAGCATGCTTTTTAAAACAGTTATACTGACAATATGATTTCATTTACTGCCACTATTTAGATTCTTAAGTCTAATGGACGAAGTTACATCCAACAACATGAACAAGGCATCTAATTTTGAGAAGGGTCAATTGCATGCCACCATTTTCATATACTAACATTATTTAGAGCTCTTAAGGAGCACACTTCTCTATTAGATTAGTGATCACCATAAACTTTGTTTATTTTAGTTTGCTTAGTATATCATGTCCATTCATTCAACTCGACTCTGTCACACCTGCTACTAGGTTATTTATTAATATATGTTTCGTGCAAAGCTATCTTAGAACTCTCAAATCTCAATATATTATCAGTAAAACCGACTCTAACTTATAAAAGGGAAAAGAAATATTATTAAATCTTTCAGTATAATATTAGAAACTAAGAGCATAAAACAAAGTTAGCTGTATCTTCAGTGCAATAGAAATCTTGATGAGCTGGAACTTACAATTAACAGAAAAATTGGAAGTTTTCTTGGGGTAAGCAAACTGCCAGCTGGCGGCAAAACTCACCAGCGAGTGGCTTAGCTGACTCCAGCAACGTTGAGATTTTCCTCCAACATGTAAATGATGTGCGGAGAACTTTGAGACCTGCCTCTATTTATGTATAAAGCCACTATAGTTCAAATGAGGCTGAGCTAGAGCTTAGAGTCTCGAATTCAATGATTAATTTTAGAATTACTATTTTATGAACTAGAAATAACTGCCTGACGAGAATATGTATGTGATTATGTTATCCAAGGCCATGGTTGTAAAATGATAGAATTCTATCAATGAGTTAGTTATTCTAGTAGCCTAGTTGTGCAAGGAAACTTGATAGTCACCCTCGAACAAGAAGCAATAGATTTCGGCAAACTATTAGCAAAAATAGCGGAATAATACTAATGTAATAACCAGCGGAATCAAATAGTTAACCGAAGTGAAAAATAGCAGAGATAGAGAACACGCAGATTTAACGTGGTTCGGCAATATGCCTACGTCCACGGGGAGTCGATCAAAAAACGTCCACTATATCAAAAGAGAATTACAACTTTCTAATTCTCAACCACAAGAGAATTGACAAAGAAATCACACAAGATTTTGAGATCAAATCCTAAGCTCTTGTTGAGGTGATTTTCCTCTTTGCTTCGTCCGCCGAAAATTCAAAGGAAACCACCCGCTGCTTTGCTTTTGTTCGGCCGCAACTAGGGAAAGCAACTGCAGCAGCTTTATTTCTTTGCTGGCCAAAAATAGAAGCAGCCGCCCCCTTGATTATTTGCACTCTTGGCTAGCAACCCCAAATTATTTGCCTCAAATAATTTCTTTGCTTTTCAACCTTGCTTCAGGCCGCCATAATCAAACAACAACAGCCACCTCAAGAAGAAAACTCTCAGCCTAATTTTTTTATTTCGGCTCCTTTTTTTCGGCTTATACAAACCTTAGCACCATAACCCTATATTTATATTATATCATAACGGGTTTGGGCCGATTTTAGACCCGTTTCGGTGCATCGAAAGCCGTGGCAGCAATGGGCTCCATTAGTAACAATCTCTTACTTGGAGACCTATTGAAAAAATTGTAATCTCTATACATGATAATTCTAGTGTCCAAAACTTTTACCTCAATCGTTCAAAGTCCCAATTTCAGCATTAAATACAAATGCACCAAAGTTGAGCAATAACTCAACTTTTTCCCATCAACCGGTTTTGTCAACATTTCTGCAGGATTTTTATTACCCTCAATCTTCTCCAACTTCAATTGGCCATTCTCTAACAAGGATTTAATGAAGTGATATCTCAAGTGAATATGTTTAGTCCGTGAATGATATGCCAAGTTTTTAGGAAGATGAATTGTACTCTGACTATCACTGAACAACCTGCAATCCACTCTATCAAAACCCAACTCACTCATCAATCGCTGCAACCAAATAAACTCCTTACTTACTTCTGCAGCTGCAATATACTCAGCTTTTGTCGAAAATAAAGCAACAATTGATTGTAATCTTAAAATCCAGCTTACCGCTGTCCCTCCTACAGTAAAAACATAATTTGTGGTGCTCCTACTATTGTCTCTATAACCCGCATGGTCTGAATCCACAAAACATTGCACATCAATGTTATCACTCTCAAAACATAAACAATACTTTGAAGTACCTTTCAAATATCTGAAAATCCACTTCACCACTTGCCAATGCTCTTTTCCAGGGTTCTTCATAAATCTACTCACTACTCCCACTTTATGTGCAATATCTGGTTTTGTACTCACTATTGTATACATGAGACTCCCAACGGCCGATGAATAAGAGACATTCTCCATGTATCTCGTCTCCTCATCTGTCTTAACACCTTACTCTTTTGATAATTTGAACTTACCACCAAAATCTGTTGTTACCGGTTTTGCATTCTCCATGTTGAATCTCTCCAACACTTTCTTGATGTACCCCTCCTGAGATAACCATAATTTCTTTCTTTTCTTATCTCGGCTAATTTGCATTTCAAGAAGTTGTTTAGCCTCATCCATGTCCTTCATAGAGAATCTCTCTGCCAACTTCCTTTTCAGATCATTGATTTTCTTCATGCATGTACCTGCCATAAGCATATCATCTACATACAAACTAAGTATAATAAAGTTACCATCCTTAAATTTTTATAGATATACACAATGATCTGAATTGCATCTGGTAAAATCTGAATCCAACATAAACTTGTAGAACTTCAAATACCATTGCCTTGGTGCCTGTTTCAACCCATACGCTCCTTTTCAGTCGACATACCCAATTCTCTTTTCCTTTAAGTTCATATCCCTCCGGCTGTTCCATATATATTTCTTCCTACAAGTAAGTCACCATGAAGAAAAGCAGTCTTCACATCGACCTGTTCTAAATACAATCATTTCACAGCCACAATACTTAGCATTGCTCTGATAGAAATCATCTTGATAACAGGTGTAAATATTTCATTGAAGTAAATACCTTTTCTCTGACCGTATCCCTTCACCACAAGTCTAACCTTGAATCTTTGTGTCCCTCATGTCTCATGTTTTATCCTGTATATCCACTTGTCATGCAATACTTTCATCTTTTTTGGTCGCTTCACCAATTTCCATGTGTGATTCTCTTCCAAAAAAGACATCTTATCACGCATGACTTGCTCCCACTTAAGACGAAATTTATCATGCATAGCCTCTTGATAACTCTCTGGTTCAGCTGCATCAGTATACAAAATATGATATAATGGAAGATAAAGTTTTTGGATTGGCTTCCTTATCCTCATGCTCATCCTCAAAGTGGGAACACTCTCTGATAAAGTACTGGAACCATCTATTTCAGTCAATGACTCTCTTTCCTGTTCGGTCTCATCTGAAACTTGTGTATTCTCAGGTGTAGCTATTTCTTCTCCTTCAGATGTAGGTATTTCTTTCTTTCTTTTATCCATGAGATCCATCCCATCCTGTGGCTCATTCAGCTCCAAGTGCTTTTTCTCCACTGCATTGTCACTCTTACTTTCCATTCGGTCTTTATACATACAACCCTCATTAAATACTACATCTTTGCTACGAATTACCTTATTATGCTCATAATCCCATAAAGTGATAACCATATTCGTCGCCACCGTATCCAATGATTGCACACTTCTGAGATTTAGAATCAAGCTTTTTTCTCATCTCATGATCCACATGTGCATATGCTATTGTTGGCAGTGAAAATTTCTAAGTTAAAAAGATTTTTCATAATAGAACGCGGAGCTAACTCCGCAGCCCCACGTTTGGCTATTTTAGCCTCGCGTTTGAACAAAACGCGGAGCTAATCCATAGCTCCGCATTTTGATGAATTTAGCTCTGTGTTTACTCCGTGTGAGCAGATTTCATTAGAATCCTAAATTGATTGTGATTGAGATTTGGGCTTATCCAATATCCAAATTGAATCCAATCAGAATTCCAAATCAAGAGATTTAAATCAATATTAAATATTGGATTGGAATCCTTGATGAATATAAAAATCTTGATTCCTATTCCTATGGATATCTTGATTCCTATTCCTATGGAAACTCTCATAACCACTAAAGTCTATAAATACCCTCTTTGAGGAGACTTTAGGGATGATGAATCAATAATAGATCAATCCATAGATGATCATCAATTTTTAAGAGGTCTTCTTTTCGGCAATTGAGATCTTTTCCTCTTGGAGAATTCAGGTTACGCATAGAGCCTTGAGTTCGTGAAGGACCAGAGAAGATCATCTACAGTCGGCCGCCATCTTCAAGAGAGAAGAGTTCGACGTTCGATCGTCCAAAGGAGCTGTTCGACAGATCACATCGCCACAGATCCCACAAATCATTGTAAAAGAGAGCGATTGAAATATAAAATCCTCTCGTTTGTTCTTTCTTTTTATCTTGTTCACTTTCATTGTAATCTAAGTTGTATTCAATGGGAGGAAGTAAAAGTTTTGTGGTGAACAAACTGGCGACCACAGTGCGAGCCGTCTCTTTCATCGAAAAAGAGATTGTGGCGCAATCGGACGTTGACATGATCGGATCCGACGTAGATATGCTCGTCGTTGAAATCAACCAGCAGAAGTATGAGGAGTATATCTCCTCTGAATTAGGTAACCTGAACGAAACGCGACGTATTGTCGCGTGCGCTCCAATACCCGAGGAACGGGTAAAAAGGTATCCACCGAGGAACGGGGATCCTTGGAGACCGCGACCATTGAGTGGTTATTTGGGCAGGAAATCCTAGCGGAGGATGAGCTTCCTACTGCCGAAGAAGACCTGGGAACTGGATTGAGCAGAACCCAACTCCGAAATAGGAATCAGAGAGCAAGGCGAAAAGCCCTCAAAGCCCGCCTTAGACGCGAGGCTAATGGACGCGAGGCTATGGTCCCTCGCAAACTGGCTCGCGCTAATCGCGAGACCAGTTGTTATCGCGTTAAACGCGAAGTTACGACTTGCCTTAAAAGCAAGGAAAACCCAGCGTGTGATTTTCACGCGAGGCTATTGCTGAGCTTAGCGAGAAACGCGAAGCCAGTAAAATTTGCGCTAGTCGCAAAATATCTGACACTCGCGAGAGACGCGAGTATAAAAATTCTTTAAAACCAGCATGTGATTTTCCACACGAGGCGATACTGATCCAAGAGAGAAACGCGAGGCTAGTAATACTTGCGAGAAACGCAAGACTTCTTACACTCGCGAAGAACGCGAGGATAAAAATTCTTTACAACCAGCGTGTGATTCTCCACGCGGGATTAATACTAAGCCAAGCGAGAAATGCGAGGCTAGTAATACTTGCGAGAAACGCAAGATTCTCAGCGAGAATCGCGAAGACGATTGGCAAATCGTTGTTAATCGTAAGAATCGCGTTAGACGCGAAGTTATGACTTGCGTTAATCGCAAGGGTAAGTCAGCGTGCAAGAAGTTTCTTCCACGCGGGGCTACTATTCCAGAAGATAAACTTCTGAAGGCAGGCCAAGTCAGTATAAAACGTGAGGCTAGCGTAGCAAAACGCGGAGCTATTCTTCAGGCCCGCGACACAAATTGCAAAGCTAACTTTAGGCCAGCGTGTGATGGATTGAGTCCACGCGAGGTTACTGAATTTAGTTATGAAACTGGCCAAGGTGCCAAGACTCGCGTAAAACGCGAGCATAAGCCAGCATGTAATAAAAGCTCCCCATGCAAGGCTATTGAACTTGAACAAAATCTTGAGCCAAGTGTAAACGCGAAGCCAAGGATTCTTGCGCTAATCGCAAAATAATGCCAGTGTGTGAGGATACTCCTTTATGCGAGGCTAAACAAACAGAAGTTAAACTTCTGCAAAAATGTCCAGTCAGCGTAAAACGCAAGGTTAGCGTAAAACGCGAGGTTATGTCCCAACCCCGCGTAAATCAGCCATTATACAGAATGAAGGTTGATAAGTATAGCATAGATAACGCCACCAATCATGGGGGGTTACAGCAGGCTCTTGGACTCCTCCGTCAGCCAAGTGGGCCCCATGTCCAAAATATAACTGAAGATTCTCTATTTTCTAAAATACTTGATCTCAGAGATTATTTGACGAGTAAAAAGAAAACGAGTCAAACTCAGTCACATTCGACATGCCATTGCGAGCAAATAATATCAGCTGTACTGAATAGTTGCTGCTGTGGTAAGAAAAGAATTTCTTTATTTAATAGAATAACTGAGTCTCATACTCCAAAAAAGAGGAAGAATAATCTGAGATATCAAATCAATAAAAAAGAGGTAAAGGCGGTGACCTCAAATATGGTCGGTAAAGGTAAGAAGGCCATGGAAAAAAGACACGAGTCAGATGCAGATGATGAACAAGCTCGCCATCTTACTCGACTCAAATCAGGTGCTGTCGCTCTTCGGAATTATAAGAAACTTTCAAAATGTTCTTATGATGATGACACGACAATTCAGCTATAGTTTCCCCAAAATCTCGTGCATCTTCCCGACCACGAAAATCAGCATCACATATAGTGGACAGGTCCGATGACATTGACCAGAGAATGGAAGCCCAAGAGCAGATGATTCGAGGTCAGCAGAAGGTCATTGATGACCTCAAACTAATGCTTCTAAAAGTGGTTGAAAATACCCAGAAGATAGCCGATGATAAGGCTAAAACTTCTTCGGAACTGCCACCTAAGACAAATGAAGAAACTAAAGAAGAAAAGGCTTATTTGATACATGAGGATGATGACAAATACTCTTTCCATGATCCTCATAGAGAAAAGATCGAGAAATTGCAAAGCCAACTTGATACCTTGATGCACAAGAAGGAACTGAAAGAATCGGGGGTTTCAAGGCCATACCCGCCTGAATGGGACTTCGCCCCATATCCAGAAAAATATAAACCCCTCAAATTGGAGTCCTATGACGGGAAGGGGTCCCCAAGCCAGCACCTATATTACTTTTTATCGCAGGCAGGTCATATGATGGGAAATGATCCCATAATGACCAAGGTATTTGTAAGCACCCTGCGAGGGCCTGCCTTTACATGGTTTATGCAGCTGCCCCCAGGTACTATCAATACCTGGTTTGACGTTGAGAAACAATTCCTCGCACGTTTCTTCGGGAATGATACCGAAATATCGGTCCATTCCCTCCTTGCAACAAAGCAAGGAGAACAAGAAACGATCAAGAGTTTCATTGAACGCTTCAGGGAAAAGTCCATGTATTGTCGACACGGTATGACCCAGGAAATCCTGATAGAAACCTGCAAGCATAATTTCAGGACTGGTGTGCTGATAAGAATGGGAGCTGTAGAGTCTAAAACTTGGAAAGATCTGCTGAGGCAGGGAGAGCAGGCGGAAGATATAATTCGCCGGATTGAGGAATCTCGTAGTACAAGAAACTCTACAAATAACAAGCCATATCCACAGAATCCTAAAAATAAAGGGAAGGCTATGATGGCATCAGTTGCAGATCCAAAACCAAGACCTCAAAATCCGAGAGGTGCAGGTCAAAATAGGCCCCGAAAAGATAGAACTTATACATTCAAGACGGAGCAGACAGGTACTCTATTCCATCTCCTCCTTAGAAAAGGCTTGCTAAAACTTCTGGAAAATGAAAAACCAGAAGACGTCGGTAAAACCAACGACCCTAACTATTGCCTGTACCATCGGAACGTCGGGCACCCAACTAAGGATTGCTATCCTCTTAAGAACCGAATTCAAGCATTGATAGAAATCGGAGTTCTCACACTTTAAGAGGATCAAAAGAAAGTTTCTACAAATATGGCAAATTTGGTAGTTGGAACCAATAAGTTCCCTACCAGAGCGATCCTTGTACCAGTAGGGAAGCCAATATCGACACCAAGCATGGGCAGCCCGCACTTGCAAACTAGCCCCTTGGATATGCTCCGAACCATAGCTGTGATAAAATCGTCCTCATTGGTTAACAGCCAGATTTGGCTGGGGGTGCCGAAAATATTGACGATAATAAACATCATGCTTCTACTATTCTCAACAGCCATTGGAATGGCTAATTGGGTGCTATAAATAAAAATATTTTATTGCCCAATGCTGTTAAAGCAGAGGGAAGAGGAGGTCAAATTCCTCGCCAACCCTATCATACTGGGGGTAAAAGTATGAAATCAATTGCCCAATACTGTTAAAGCAGCGGGAAAAGGAGATCAAGTTCCTCGCCAACCCTATCATACTGGGGGTAAAAGAATAAATCAACTACCCAATGCTGATTAAAGGCAAATGGGAGAGGAAATCAATTTCTCGACAACTCACCATGCTGAGGGGAATAGCATGGCTAGCCCAATGCAAACGGCGATTGGTAAAGGCTAATCAAATCCGTTGATAGCTGGGGGTTTGCTAAAAATCCCGTAAAATCTGTCATGTTAAGTTTTTACCTTTGACAGTATAATTTGGATTATTCCCATCTCCGTTCAAGTTACGCATGAGAGCACTTGAACTAGGCATGTGTAATTAGGCGCCTCTGTCTAAGTTAAATGATCCTTATCCGATCATTTCAGGTACTAACAGTCTAAGTTACGCAAATGAGCCTTAGATTGTTTTACCAAAACAATGAGTCATTTATTTGTTGAGCAAGCAAGATTCTTTAAGCCAACAGATAAAGAGAAAAGGAATTATCTTTATTCATGAAGCAAAAGATTACAAAAAACGAGGGAGTTATAGCTCTCCCAAAAGCTTCAACTTATTCACCGACTCATCAATAACTGGACAACGAGTTTCCTCCATGTAGTGTTGAAATTCCTTGGTTCACATGCAAAAGAACTCCACTGCAAAAGAAGAATCAAGAGTTAGAGAAAACTCGAAAAATCTTTTAAGTATGGAAACGCGGAGCTAAGGATAAACTCCGCGCGCAGTTGAGGAAATAGCCTCGCGTTGAAACGCAACTGCTAATCAAAATAGCCTCGCGATTGAAACGCGACTGCTAGTCAAAATAGCCTCGCGATTAAAACGCGACTGCTAGTCAAAATAGACTCGCGATTTAAACGCGACTGCTAGTTAAAGTAGCTCCGTGTTTTAAACGCGAGGATGACGCGATAACTTCGCGTAGAAGGAGATCAGAGTTTCTTTCCGTCTTCTCCTTTCTTCCCAAGCCTTACGGCTGGAGAACGGCGATCTCGCCGGTTCAAAATTGGTTGGTCGGTTAAAACCGAGCCAAAACACTCCAAAGTTAATTTGAGGAGTTTCAAAGTTAAGAATTTCTACCTCCAATTGGTGCAGCATGGATTGGCTCGCTGTTGTGGCCACTGCCTCGGCCATCGCCTCCGCTGCTAGCACCAGCCGCCGATGGTGAGGAGGCGCGCGACGCCGTACTTTTCTTAGATGACATCCTAATGATGGAAAATCTATGAAAAGTCGAAGGAATATCGGTTGAAGATTATCCCTTCAAACTGATTCGCCTGGGTCGCCTAAGCTCTGAGCACTTGAAATTCTTCGGATGAAATGAAGAAGAAGAAGAGCT
This sequence comes from Dracaena cambodiana, assembly GCA_036321105.1. Classification (NCBI taxonomy): domain Eukaryota; kingdom Viridiplantae; phylum Streptophyta; class Magnoliopsida; order Asparagales; family Asparagaceae; genus Dracaena; species Dracaena cambodiana. Next base: position 24,507,049 of record JAYEPQ010000005.1, on the reverse strand, counting down.
TGAGGCTCTATTTAAATGATCCGCCTCTTGGTATTCGGCGTGAAAGTCAGAGCAAGAGTAATTACCGAGCTATTAATGAGCAGTTACTCACTGAAACGCGAAGCTATTTAGCTCCGCGCAAGTGAACTAAACGCGAGATAAACTTGGTATTTTAACACCGCGTTTCAGTTTAAGTATCCAAAGTATTTCAAAATTTGCTAAGTTCTAAGCCATTTTAAAAACTTTGGAGGGGGTTCTGTTGGCAGTGAAAATTTTTAAGTTAAAAGGATTTTCCACAACAGAATGTGGAGCTAACTCCGCAGCCCCGCGTTTGGCTATTTTAGCCACGCGTTTGAGCAAAACGTGGAGCTAATCAATAGCTCCGCGTTCTGATGAATTTAGCTCCGCGTTTACTCCACGTGAGCAGATTTCATTAGAATCCTAAATTGATTGTGATTGAGATTTGGGCTTATCTAATACCCAAATTGAATCCAATCAGAATTCCAAATCAAGAGATTTAAATCAATATTAAATATTGATTAGAATCCTTGATGAATACAAAAATCTTGATTCCTATTCCTGTGGATATCTTGATTCCTATTCCTATAGAAACTCTCATAACCACTAAAGTTTATAAATACCCTCTTTGAGGAGACTTTAGGGATGATGAATCAATAATAGATCAATCCATAGATGATCATCAATTTTTAAGAGGTCTTCTTTTGGGTAATTGAGATCTTTTCCTCTTGGAGAATTCAAGTTATGCATAGAGCCTTGAGTTCGTGAAGGACCAGAGAAGATCGTCTACAGTCGGCCGCCATCTTCAAGAGAGAAGAGTTCGACGTTCGATCGTCCAAAGGAGCTGCTCGACAGATCCCATCACCACAGATCCCACAAATCATTGTAAAAGAGAGCGATTGAAATATAAAATTCTCTCGTTTGTTCTTTCTTTTTATCTTGTTCACTTTCATTGTAATCTAAGTTGTATTCAATAGGAGGAAGCAAAAGTTTTACGGCGAACAGCTATACAACCGAACACTTTGAAGAATGAATAATTCACAGTCTTATCAAACCACATCTCCTCTGGAATTCCTCCATCTAAAACACTAGCTGGACTCCTATTGATCAGATAGACTGCCGTATTTACAGCGCCTCCCCAAAATTGCAAAGGCAAACCTGCATGTAGTCTCATACTCCAAGCTCACTCCAAAATGGTTCTATTCATCCTTTCAGCCACGCCATTTTGCTGCGGTGTCCTCGGTATAGTCTTTACTCTCCTGATCCCGTGGGTAGAGCAATAGTTATCGAACTCTCTATTGCAAAATTTTCCACCATTGTCTGACAACAGACATTTCACTTTCAAATCTGTTTCATTCTAAACAAGAGCTTTCCATACCTTGAAAATTTTGAAGACATCGGATTTCTGCTTAAGTGCGAATACCCATGTTTTCCTTCTTGCATTTTCTATGAAAGTGACAAAATAAGAATTACCTCCAAGAGACTTCGCCGAAGAAGGCCCCTTCATCTGTATATACCAACTCTAATCTCTCGATTTTTTTCTCCTTGTCATCCTTCATAAAACTAACTCTTTTCTGTTTTCCAAACACAGTTCTCACAGAAATCAAAGTTAGTATTTTTCATATCTGTCAACATACCTCTTAATTGCAATACCCTCATACTGCTCTCGCTCAAGTGACCGAGCCTCTGATGCCATAAGGTAGCCTTCTCATTTTTCACGGTGGCAAAAAATATAACGTGATCCACCGAACTTGAGAGTAAATATAGAGTTCCCACTCTCTCCCTTGACCACTACCATTGCTCCTTTGCTGATCTTCCACTGTTTCCTCTCAAATGAGATTTAATAACTTTCGCCATCCAACTTGCTAACAGATATCAAATTCTTCTTCAAATCTGGTATGTGCCTAACCTCTTGTAAAAGCAACTTTCCACCATTGTGCAATTTCAACTGAATTGTCCTCTTACCGACAATCTTGCATTCCTGCCCATTACCAATATTTACATACCCAAAATCACCTTGGACATAATTATCAAACCATTCTCTGCAAGCAGTGCAATGGAACGAAGCCCCTGAATCCACAAACCACATATCTGATCTTGATTCTGTATGAGCAGACAAGCACAAGTCATCATACTCTTTACTTGAATTCACCACATTCGCTCCTTCCTTATCTTTATTTGGACAATCCTTCTTTATATGACCCTCTGTCTTACATTTTCAACACACTAACTTTTTTCTTGAACTTTCTCTTAGATTTTGATCTCTCTCTTTGATTCGACTCTCTACTTAAATTTCTACCTCTTTCCTTCCTTCTGTCATTATCAACAGACAGAGCAGTACTTGTAGAAACTGTGCTCTCACCCATACTCTTTTTCATCAATTCATCATTCATGATTGTACTCACAACATCATCAAATTTAAGAGCAGTATTGGAAGAATTGCTGATGACCATAACAACATTACTCCAACTATCCGATAACGAACACATAAACATCAAAGCTTTAATGTCATCAGTAAAGACAAAATCTAAGAATTCAAGTTGTACTCATAATGTGTTAAATTCGTTCAAATGATTAACAACTGAACTATCAGAATGTATTCTCAAGTTGAACAACTTTTTCATTAGAAACAGTTTATTTGAAACAGACGGCTTCTCATAAAATTTAGCCAACGCTGACATCAAAGCTGAAGTGGCATTCTTCTTGGAGACGTTGAACACAACCTGCTTTTTCAGGCACAATCGAATCTGTGTCATAACTCTCCTGTCCAATAATTCCCACTCCTCATCTGTCATCTTTTCTGACTTTTCTCCAAACAGTGATTGATATAAATTCTTTTGATATAAATAATCTTCCATCTGCAATTTCCACAATTTGAAATCTGTCCCATCAAAATTTTCAATTTTTCCCTTCCTATTTCCGCCATAACTCCCACTCAAAATCAACACCGATCTGAGTGAAATTTTACTCGAACCAGGGCTTTGATACCAATTGTTAGCAAAAATAGCATAATAATACTAATGCAACAACCAGCGAAATTAAATAGTTAACCGAAAAGAAAAATAGTAGAGACAGAGAACATGCAGATTTAACGTGGTTCGGCAATATGCCTACGTCCACGGGGACCCGATCGAAAAACTTTCACTATATCGAAAGAGGATTACAACTTTCTAGTTCTCAACCACAAGAGAATTGACAAAGAAATCATACAAGATTTTGAGATCAAATCCTAACCTTTTGTTGCAGTGATTTTCCTCTCTGCTTCGTCCGCCGAAAATCCAAAGGAAGCCACTCGCTGCTTTGCTTTTGTTCGACCACAACTAGGGAAAGCAACCGCAGCGGCTTTATTTCTTTGCTGGCCAAAAATAGAAGCAGCCGCCCCTTTGATTATTTGCACTCTTGGCCAGCCACCCCAAATTATTTGCCTCAAATAATTTCTTTGCTTTTCAACCTTGCTTCAGGCTGCCACAATCAAACAACAGCAGCCACCTCAAGAAGAAAACCCTCAGCCTAATTTTTTATTTTGGCTCCTTTTTTTCGGCTTATACAAACCCTAGCACCACAACTCCATATTTATATTATATCATAATGGGTTTGGGCTGGTTTTGGACTCGTTTTAGTGTACCGAAACCCGCTGCGGCAATGGGCTCCATTAGCAACACAAACAACCTCTGTACACTTAATTCTAATAAGTATATCTAATCTAATACATAGTGTATAGTAGTATGCATGATAAGGCACCACTATAAGAAAATAGGGAATTCGTGAGAAGAAAAGTCGTTACTAAATACATGAACTAAAACTCTTTAGTGACGATTTTCGTGATGACTTTTAATTGTTACGTATATCTCTGTTACGAATGCCATTCGTGATGACTTTATGATCTCGTCACGAAAAATCTTTTTTTAGTGACGATATTTAATTGTCACAAAAAGGTTCTACTGTGATAATATTTGTTGTCACTAAATGTCTGTCTTTCGTGACAATGATAATTGTCACCGTATACAATACATGACAAGTAAATATCGTCACTATAAAGTGTCTACTGTGACATTATTCATTGTCACTAAAATGCTTCTTTTCGTGACAACAATAGTGGTCACCATATACATTATGTGACGATTTACTATTGTCACAAAAATATACATGTTGTTACGTGATATCTTCTTACTTTGTTGTCACGAAAAATGAACAGTGACATGCGATGTATGTTGTCACTAAAATTTATATGACTTTTCATGACAGTTAAATTTTGTTGTTACTGTAAATTATTATTTAGTGACAAGTTTTTATAAGTTGTCACTAAAAACAATACTTTGGTAACGACGATTTATCTCCGTCACAAAAAAAAAATTACTTAGTGACAAGTTTTATAAGTTGTCACTAAAAACTATACTTTTGTGATGACTATTTATCTTTGTCACAAGAAAAAAATATATTTAGTGATAAGTTTTTATAAGTTGTCAATAAAAATTATACTTTTCGTGACGATTATTTATCTCCGCACAAAAAAAATTATGTATAGTGACAGGTTTTTGTAAGTTGTCACTAAAACTATAGTTTCGTGATAACTACTTATATCCGTCACAGAAAAGAAATTATATTTAGTGACAAGTTTTTATAAGTAGTCACTAAAAATTATACTTTCGTGATGACTATATATCTCCATCACAAGAAAATTGTGTTTAGTGACAAGTTTTTGTAAGTTGTCACTAAAAACCATACTTTCGTGACTACTATTTATATCCGTCACAAAAAAAATTTGGATTACGTTACAAATAATTATCTTCGTCACTAAAAACAAATATTTAGTTACAAGTTTTAGTACGTTGTTACTAAAAAATTAGGATTATGTGACGAATAATTATTTTCGTCACAAAAAATCCTAAATTTTAGTGACATGATTGATTTGTTGTTATAAAATACTCAAGTTTAGTGACAATATACTAAAAGACTTTTTTTGCGACAACAAATATTTATCATTGCCAAAAATAGATATTTAGTGACGAGATTTAATACGTTGTCACTAAAAATTAGGATTATGTGACGAATATTTATCATCGTCATAAAAAATCTATTTTTCATGACAAGTTTTATTTATTGTTACAAAATACCCTTCTTTAGTGACAATTTTTATAGTTGTCACGAAATTTTTGTCACAAAATCCCAGTTTTCTTGTAGTGCACGCAATTCTAATATTAGTCATCTTTAGGGCATGTTTGGTTCTTGAAATAGTGGAAGTAGAGAAGAAATTAAGAATTAATTTTTAAAATGGAAGTACAATAATAGATTACTTTTTGTGTTTGTTTGCCAAATTTTTTGGAAGAAAAAAGCATATTAGGAAGTAGGATGTGATTGTTTTTTAATTGATTAAATAAAATATATTTAAATTATTTTTTTTTGTTTTCTATGTATAAAAGTACATTTTTTGAATGTTAAATGATGACATGCAAATAAAAAACTATTTTGTTTGTTTTGATTCTTTACTTTCTAAGCTCTTCCAAAGCAAAACGAGAGGAAGAAAATTTTGGAAGTAAGATGCCATCTAAGCGCCATCTCATCATATAAGAAGTAACTTCAAACTTTTTTTTAGCCAAACAAATACGTAAAGTAGTGGAAGTAAGCCTTACTTCCATTGCTTCTATTTTACTTTCATGCAAATAAACACACCCTTAATATCTCTGGACATGATCACTCTGGAAACATAACGATATAAATAATTCTAAAATAATGCGAATATACTTATAGTATGCATCTATGTGCTAGTTATTTCTAATTAAGGAAATAATTAAGGAAAAGCAAAAAATGGAAAATAGGATAGGCCCCACCAGGCCACTTTCCATATTCCAAACTCATGGACTAATTAGCTCCTAGTTGCGTTTGGATGTCAAATATAAAGTGTTTTGGATGTTTTTAAAGTATTTATTTTGGAGTATCCTGATAATAAGTGTTTTGGAGTGTCCTGACCATGAATTTTCGGAGTTTTCAAGAATGTACTTGAAAGTTTAGTTTCTCATGAGTTTTATAAAAAAGACAAATACAAACTAATCTAAGAAAAGAAAAGTATGTATAAGAGGGCTGGAATAAGGAAAAGCAATAGGGTATTTTTGATAAAAAATTTTAGAAAGTCCAACACACACCCTGATTTGAGGCATTCTAAAAAAACATTCTAAAGTGTTTTGGAGTTTTTAGGAACATTGCAAAATATTTATCCAAAACGTCACAAGTAAAGATTTTTATGTACAATTCATAACATATAACTCCAAATCACCTTAAAATACTTTAAAACTAATGTCCCAAGTATATAAATGAGTTGATATGAATAGGGCCCAAAGCTTGCCGGTATTCGGATCTTACGCAATATTATTCATGAATCCGACTTCTACGCCAAACATTTGCCTATTCATCAACTATCAGGATTAGGATTGTGAAGAGCTTAGGGTATCACATTTTTAACATTCCTAATCATAATTGCATGCCTCTACAGTAATTATAAATTCAAATATGAAATTATTTTATCCAAAAAATGGAAAATATTCACAAACGTCTATTTGAATACTTATTTTAATTAAAGGATATTTTAGTTCTTTAATCAACTATTTATCATAATCAACTAATTTTTGTAGGCGTTTTAACTTGGAGAGTTACTAGATGCGCCTCATGTTTTGGAAAAAATTATTTTTTTTCTAATTTTTGAGGAAAAATTATTTTTTCTCTAAGTTTTGAAGCTCACTGAGAAAAACATGGGGCGCATCTAGTAACTCTCTTTAACTTGTCCGGTTCAGCAGTTCTCGAAAAAGGTAAAGGCTGAATGGGAGTTTCTAGATGGGCACAATATATTTCCTAGTGAGCCCACTTAAAAGATCATTTTATTTACCATTTTGCCATTATTTTTTTTAGTCAAAAATTCCCAGCCTTCATCTCCTCCTTCATCCCCCTGCGCTGCTTTTTTTTTTCCGCGCAAAAGCAAAGCAAAGGCAGAAATTAGAGGGAAAATTTTCATTTCAGAATCCAAACCCTATTCTGCAGGGGCATGTTCAGGCTCCTCCTATCCCCTCTCATGGCCCGTCAGGCGATGGTTTTGTGGGCATCAGCCGCGCCAGAGAAGTAGCGGGTGGCCTCGAACACGTCGAGCTCACCAGAGTGTTTGCAACATTGGTGGGAGTGGGAGGTGGTGGACATGGGTGTGTTGATCATGTCATGCATGTGGTCCAAAATTTTGCCAAGTCTCTCCTCCAAAGTACATGTCTTTGTGCACAACATGCAGGTCAACATGCACATCTTGCACTTGTGGCTCACTAGAGTGACCTTGCCTCCCATCTTTCCCTTGCCAATGTGCTCAGCTAACGCAATAGGAATTAATGAGCTGCACCATGCAAATAAAATTAACATGTGCACTTTGAGTTTTATCCCTCAAATTGAGAAAGAAACATATCCTACAACATCCGAGCTAGCCAAACCGGATGAATTGTGTCTGGCCGGGCTAGCAGCCCCGGACCAGTGCACACTGTCTGGGTCTGCTAGCCCAGATCAGTTGCACTGGTCCGGGCTGGCTAGCCTGGACAGTGTGCTAGAGTCCTGACTCTTTGATCCGGATTTACAGTCCCGGATCACCTAAAAATGATCCGGTTCTGTAAACCCGGATCATAGATACAGTGTCAAAGATGCCCTGATATGGTGTGTACAACCCGGTAGATAATAAATTTGTTATCAAAACAAACAATAGTAATATCCGAAACTGATGTTGATTGAACCAGATTAAATAGAGTGCATGACAAAGAACAACGGCATCATTGATCCAACATATCAACCATTCATTCATCACTGCAAAATAAAAGTTTGCCATAGCGATGTCTAAGACACAATTAGGGTTTACAAAAAAATTGATAAATGGTACTTGTCCATGTTTCAAACTTCAAATACGGTGTTTACAACCCGGTAGATAATTAAAAAGTTATTAATATCAATACGATGTATACAACACTGGATCATACGAGCAGATCAACCCCGAGAACTGCACCTTTAACAGAGCCGCCACTGCAGGAATGTGCTGCTCCAGCGCCCCGGCAATCTCAACCAGCATTGCCACCAGCTCCATCGTTCCCTGCGGAGTCAACGCCTGCGGCCGCTCCAGCAAGAACACCATCACCCTCCTGATCTCTCTCAGATTCTGCTCCGTTGGCTTTGTCCCCATTTCACCCTCCTCAAACAAGCACTGCTCCGTCGGCTTCTCTCTTCTCTATCTCTCTTTTTCTGTCGTTCTCAATATGTCAACAGATGGCTTTTTATAGCATTTTTGGAACGTAATTATTCCTTAAATCTTTCCATCATGGCTTGGTGGAATGTGCTTCCCGCTAAGTAGGTCAAGCAAAAGAGTACCGAAGCTGTATACCACACTCTCTGGTGTCACTCTCCTTGCCAAATCAATGAAATAAGAAATCAACTCGGTTACTCTCACACTCAACAACAAATTTGAAGAATTTACAAGGGTTTCTACATCTTCTATATGTCTGCCAGACAAAACAATCAAAGAACAACAACAAAGAACAATCTAAATTCAATGGTGATGACCTTACGCGATGTTTTCAGTTATACCTGTCCTGAGGTACTTTGGTGGCGTGAATGCCAAATTAGTACTATAACTCTTCCCATCCCTGCTATTCTTCATCAGGCCGAAACAAGACAGTCTCGGACTCCCATCCTACAAAAGCAAACCCCTCGTTCAGTGAAAATGACACGAGCCCATAACCAAACAACTCAACAAATTGCCCAAAAACACTCTACCACATCGAATAGAACTCTATAGGCATTGAGGTCGTGGTACATCGCCCAACCTTTACTGCCGCAGTACTCCAGCGCCTGCGCCAAGTAGAGCGCCACTCTTATCCTCATTGCCCAGCTCATCGGCTGCACGTCCCCTGTACCCCCAAATTCCCCCAACAAAATTGCCCAAATTATGCTCAAATCTCGGCAGATTCGACTCAAATTCACTTAAAAAAGCGAGTTTTTGTAGCTTACAATGGAAGAGATGCTTGGCTAGGGTTTCGTGGGGCATGAACTCGGCAACGAGAACCCTCTCGTCCCTCTCGCAGCAGCAACCAATTAGATTCGCGAGCCTCTCGCTCCGCAACTGCCCCACCGATCTCGCCTCCTCCTGCAGTCAATTTCCATTCGAATCATCAATTGGAAACTAAAATTTTAGCTTGGAATGTGTTTTAAAATCTATACTGATGAGGAACTGGCAAGGATCAGGTCAGGCCGACTTGTTGAAGCGCTTGACGGTGACGACGCGGTCGAAGAGGAAGGCGCGGTACACGACATTGGGGGCCTTCTCGCCGTGCTCGAAGACGATGTTGTCCGGCGAGAAGTTGTGGGAGAAAGGAGGAGATGAGGGAAAGGAGGAGACGAGAGTATTTGGGGAATATTAGTGGACTCACTAGGAAAAACTCTCTTTTGAAAAGAGAGGGTGTGCTCACTAGGAAAAGTGGGCTCACTAGGAAAAATCCTGTGCCCATCTAGAAATTCCGGCTGAATGAAGGAGCACAGTAGACAAAAAAACTCCAGAGTCTTTCAAATGTGAGGCTCCCATTCTCTAAAATGGTAAATTCTAAATGCGCACCACATTTGACTTAGTGAGCACCATTTTCCCATTGTTGTAAATCACTTTACTATAGGATGTAGTGCTCACTATCTAAAGTGTGGTGCTCATTTAGAATTTCCCCTAACTTAGCAGGATCGTATTTCAACAACAATTAAGTCTTTAATCTCAAGTTCTTTGAATAACCTAACGAAGCGAAAGAGAATTATATCAGATAGCACACATTGATAATTCTTCTCTGTCCATTTTTATCAGGTAATATATCCTAATTCAAACATCTAGAATCCATATTTTCTTCAATTTTTTTACCATTTTAACTAGCTAATATATTTGTAGAATCATGCTGTACGTGATTAAACCATGGAGGCTATATTTAATATTATCATTTCTCATTTATCCCTGTTAATGTCGCCACACCAATCAATCTCCTGCAATATTATTAATATTGTTATGTTATAGAGAAAGCCAACTTCCCCATTTTCGCTCTTTCCTCTCTTCTCTCTGCCTCCATGGCAACCCAACCATCCAAACCCTTCAGGTAAAGTTCTCCACCCAATTCAAAACCCTAGCTCTATGTTTCTTCAATCATTGTTTATTCAATCACTAAAAAAAATGCAGGAATTTGGATCCCACAGTAGGCCAAGTCCTCGATCCCATCGCCTTCTACATCCCTAATCAACCCCAATCTCCCTGTAATTATTTTTTCCCCTCACCAAATTTATTAGCGTTTCGTCTCAATTCGAGCTGCTAAAATAATCCGATCATTTCAATTTCTGCCCTTTTTCAGTCTTCCAGGCGATGGGACCCGCTGCCGCCGGCGATGGGCTGAACCTCACCTGGGAGCCAAACCTGAAGCGGCCGAAAGAGGAGATTTTGGACGGTTCCCAGGTATCGTCCCTTGATTTCTTCAAGATGGGTCCGATTTCTACTGGATTGGGGTTATCTCTTGATAACGTTAAGCCTAATCTTAGTCTCGCCTCGTCATCTGGTGAGTCGAGCTCGACCTTTAATCTCCTACCAGCAGTGGATGATGCCTTTCATCGTGAGCTGCAGAGGATGGATGCTGAAATGGACAGCTTCCTCAGGTTACAGGTGCTGATTCTTCGATGTTTTTCTCTTGGGGTGGTTTTTTCACTGAATGCTACAATATTTTTGATAGATTTGGCTGTTAAGTTATGTTGTGATGTTGGAAGGTTTGGGTTTAATTTGTTTGCTTCTACTTATTTAATTTTTCTATGGTTATTATCTTCTAGTCATCTTAATTATAACGATTTTCCTATACTATTCGTGGTGCTGGTTCAATGTAATTTCTTGTTCCTTTTCTTTTAGAAGAGATTTTGGTTGTGAAAAGAATGTGATAACAGACTTGATATGCTAGAACTTAGTTACCATGATGAATATAATCCTTTAACTGGAGACCCACAAAATTGAGCCAGATACCTACTTTATAGGTGTGGTTCAAAATTGTAGCTAACTTCTTTTCATCTCACATCAGAGAGGGAGTAGGATAGTGTTTATATGCATTCTCTTAGTTTGTTGAATGGGCCCAAGAATAGCAGGGCCCTTGCATGCACAATAGAGATTAGTGAAGGCAGCTTAGGTGGATATCCGAAACTTATAAAAGATGATAAACTGTTGCTTCTTTATTGAAATAAAAGAAAAAACTACAAGAAAAATTTACAGTTCTTCTTTTAAGATAGAATGATAAAGTTTATAACTTTCCGTTTATCTGGGAACATGTGATGGGAACCTGATGAGGGTGATCCTTTAGCCTCATGGAAGATTTGACAACGATTTTGAAGTGGCTTGCGAGGAAGAACAAGGAGAAAGAAGCTTACTTACTAGACGTGTAGTGTTAAGCATAACTGGAGATCTTCTTGGCGATGTCAAAACTTTTTCCTTGGTTGGCTTGATATAAAATCCCTCTCTGTAGACGTGGCTATAGAGAAGATTAAGAAAAAGATCTTATGATATAAAGACTCTTTTCTTTTGATGACTCTCTCTTGATGAGTCTCTTCAGTATTATCTTTGTCCCCTTTAAAGATTAGAGTTCCCATATTTATATCCTTTCCTAGGTCAAATACATGTAGGATTAATTCCATGCAAGAGATTAGCACCTTAAATGAATGATTGAGATTAGATATCAAATCCTATTGGAATTTGGATTGCACGGAGGCATCAGTGAGGTTGGGTCACTGGTGGTTTACTAAAAATATTCAAGATTTTGCCGTGGCTCTTACATAATTTGGATCTGCATGGAGGCATCGGTGAGATTACTAGCGGTTTACTAAAAATATTCTAGATTTTGCCTTGGAGCGCTAGTGGCTCCTACATAATTATTTTTTTTTGTTTTTGGGGAAGCACCCATTCACTTGTGAGATAACTTGTGGCTCCAGTAGATATTGATTTTTTGTCTTGGAAAACGACTAGCCACTAGTGGGATCACTCATGACTGAATAAATTATGCCCAGGTACATTGGTTGCTCGGACTACTCACTAATAGGGCCAAGATGGCCTGAAAGGCATTTTTGCCATCGTGCCTTCCTAGGGTTTTGTTTGATGACCATAGAGTTTATCTATGTAAACTTTTCAAGTGTCTACAACTTTTAAAGTTTCCAAAACAAATGTGTTGTGAGTTTTGAAATACTTTAAAGCTCTCATATGATGTTTGAACCACTTAAAGTACCATAACTTATTGTTGCTTATCGCAAGTGAGACTCATATGTACCAAGCTGTGCTTGATAGCACACGATATGCATCATGCTAGCCTTAGTAGCATAAGATGCAACCATTCATGTTAGGGGCCTTTACCCATAATGGTACCCGCCATCAACCTTGGAAATAACCCGTCAAGGATTAACTTGTTTTTCTTGATAAAGATGTATTGTTGAACGTGTTGATCCGTTTGCAATAGATGTACTGTTGGATATTGCAAAGGGCTTCAATTGGCTTGACGGAGGTGTAAATGTTAATGTGTCATGGAATTTGGTAGAAGTGTGGCAAGGGAAATTGGCTCGATTTGACAGGTATGTACTGTGAACTTTATCAAATGGTTTGCAATAGGTGTATTGTTGAACACTGCAAAAGAAACACCAATTAATCTTGATAAAGGTATATCTTTTATTGTATCGAGAGATTTGCAAGATGTGTATTGTGTAAAGGAAATTGATTTATTTTGATAGATGTGTATCTTTGAATGTATCAAGGGATTGATGACAGTTGTAACCAATGAATGTATTAAGGGATTTGCGCAAGGTGTACCATTAAACATTACAAAGGAAATTGATTCAACATAGATATATTGTTAAACGTGACAAAACAAGAGGGAGCTTATTATCAGTGTACTATTAAACATGATAACAAATTTGTTGGGCGTCAAATGTTAACATTGCATAGAAAATTAATTCGATAGAGTTGTACTATTAAAAATATTGAGAATTGTTGACCGTTGAGGGTTGTTGATGGCACTTTATGATAACAATATAGACTTTGGTCATTAGATGTGTAGGGCTAGGCATTAAGAAACAAAGAAAATTTTATTGCTAGATGTTGAACGTTAAACGTATCGAAGGAAAAGAGGGGATTATCATAGGTGTGTTGTTATTATGATAAGAGATCTTGCTATGGAAAGAGCATGAATCCCATGGAGAATTTGAGGTGATTTGGACCTTATTCTCAGGGGCAAAGCCGCAAAAGGTTAACGTGACAAGTAGAGGTTGATGAAGTTAACTATTAATAGATCTAGTAAGCTAGGAATAAGAAGAATCCACAGTAGATTTTAGGATTTTAGCAAACCATTAACTATCAACGGATATAGTTCTTCTTTTACCATATCATTTGAGTTGGGCTAGTCATGATATTAGCCTTGATATGATGAGTTTTAAGTGAGATTTTTTGGACTTAAAAGTAAAATACTCTCTTCTATTCTTAGCATTCAAGGCATTGGATTTTAGTCGCCTCCTAGCTAGGAAGACAATGAGGTGATGGTAGCAACATATCGCAATTGTGAATTTTGCCTTTTGGAAATACGAAGTTGCCCGCTAATGGTTTGAATGCCGTGTTAATATGCTTGGGGTGAGACCTATTTTGACTAGTCAAAGAGTCAGGGCTAGTATTTTTTAGGAACTTGCCATTGATTGGTATCATCCAAACTTCATCGTATGGTTTGGCTAAGCGGATATTCAATTTGAGTATACTATCTCTAACACAAAAGATCTTTCTCACTTGGTTTCTGAGCTTGCTTTTTGGACTTGTGTCATAACTATGGGTCATCTTACTGCCATAACTAAATCCTCTTGTTAGAAGAATCTTTGCTTGACCTTTTTATTCCTAATAAAGCTCAATAAGATATTGAGCTTGCAATCGCTTTTCAATTAGTGGTTCTAGCTTTTAGTTTGATGCTGATTATTTTCTTATGTCTTTATTTTCATCACTAATGTAGTATACAATGATGGGGCTGGATTTCCAACAGTAAGATCACTTCACAACCATATATTAGAGAATAGGGTGTAGCATTTGTAGGGGTTTAGACCATTGTTATGTAGGCATAGCATAGATATATTCATTGAGACTCTCGTTCCCATTGTGCTTGCTCGAACGGATTAGCTTTGCGAAAAGTTTAATGGCAGTCTTGTTGAAAGCTTCGACTGGACTGTTGGTTGTGCAATTATAATTTGTGATGTGATGTTTTGAATGAGAAATTCGTCACATTGCTGACATAAGATTTGATTTTATGATGAATGGAGGTCCGTTGTTATGAACTATCCATCTTGTTACATAAAATGGTAGATTACGTGATGCTTAATGAACTTGCTCACATAATATGCTTCGACCTCTTTCAGTAGGATGGTTAGTAATTGGTAATCATGAGAATAAATCGGTGTCCTTTTGCTGATGACCGGTTAATTGGCTCAATATTATCTATTCCCTATATTTTGAGTTGCCATGAGCTCTAGCATCTAAAATCATGTTTAGCTAATAACAGCTAAGTTGTTGGAGGTTATTCTAGAGTTCGGGTTCGGATTGATGAGCTCCACAAGTTTCATCATGGGGTTCTTTGAGTGCTTTGTGTCTCTTTGCATGAAAAGCATCCTAATATGTCCTATCATATAATGACACTACAACATCTATGTTTTTGTGTCATTGAAGATTCAAGATGCTTTTCTTCCGATAGCAGTAGCCTCTTTAGGTCGTACAAGACATGAACAAATGGGAACAGTTAATTTCTAGATTTCATGTTTGTCGAGCTCTAGTGGACTTTGTTGATTCCACGGTAATCTTCATGAACCTCGCTGATTTTGAGAGCACATCTTGGATAGTATGGATGGTGGCTAGCATCAAAGATGTATTGATCAGTTTTGGCTGGTAAAGCCAATGTGGTATTGAAAGTAGCAAGAGATCCGCCTCTTGGCGGTGTTAAAACTTCTTTTTGGCTGGCTTAATGTGAAAGCACTCTTATGTGGACACGTTAATAAAGAAAAAAGATGAATCTTGTTATTGTTTAGGCTCTTTTCTCTTGACGACTCTCTAAATAACCTTGGATCCCTTTAAAGTTAGATTTCTGATATTTATAGCCTTATCTCGGTTAATTACGTATAAAATTAATCCCAGACAAGAGATCAATTCCTTAAATGAATAAATGACTGAGATTAGATGTCAACATTCGACTAGAATTCAGATTTGCATTACA
This sequence comes from Dracaena cambodiana, assembly GCA_036321105.1. Classification (NCBI taxonomy): domain Eukaryota; kingdom Viridiplantae; phylum Streptophyta; class Magnoliopsida; order Asparagales; family Asparagaceae; genus Dracaena; species Dracaena cambodiana. The sequence goes on along the minus strand of JAYEPQ010000005.1, from coordinate 24,491,765 downwards.
GGAGCCAATGGGCTCAGTGGTGAGGTCATTAGTGGCCCACTCAAAAAATTTGAGTTTTGACTCGGACGCATGGTGGCTCATGTAGAAATTGACTTTTCGTCTATGGAAAATGACCAAGACACCGATAGATCAATGTCTTCGGACAAATTATGCCTAGGTAGGCTGGTTGCTCTGCCAGTCATTCATGGGGCCACGTTGGCTCGGAAGATAGTTTTCCCATCTTGCCTTCCTAGGGTTTCACTCTATCATAGTTTTTACTCATGTTTCAACCATAGAGCTTCTTTATATTTTCCCAACTTCTCTGTTGTCTACAAAGGCAAATGGACTATTGATTCAGAAAACTCTAGTGTGCATGTGTGCTCATAGTGCTTGCAGGGGCAAATCCGAGTTCATAAGCCTTACGGGTGTGACCTGAATAAGTTAAGTTTTTCCATTTTTTTTTGTTCAAAATAAACAAAATTAAAATCTTTTTTCTACCCAAGAGAACATTTGATTTTCTTGACTGCCCAAAAAAGTATTCTGTACACTGCTCTGGAGATGCTTTTCTCTGTTCCAAAGGATTATTCTCACCACTCAAGAGAAAAAGTTAGTTTAAACTCTCCAAAAATGCTTCTCTTGCCAACACGCAAAGTCTCTTTTAGGGGAAAATAATGTTCTCCTGCACACAGCAAAATTTCCTTCTGCTTATTCTCCTCTTGTTTCTTGCAACTCTTAAAGGAAGAAACACAGTTCAGCTGTTCAAGAGCCTGTGCATTGCGAGTGATACTTGCAGAGCTATCAATTGTTGAATCCTAAAGGATTGGCCGCCATCAAACCTGCTGCACTGAAGTGCAAACTTAGAGGGGCATGATCTAATCCTAAGGATAGTGCTTTGAAAATCTCGATCAGAGAAGTTTTCTTTCATCTTGAAATCTTGGTTTCATTTTATATAGTAGTAATCCGAGTTAGTATCATTATTTGTCCAACAATCTTTAGGCGAAAAGTATGGATTCTGCTCCCATTGCTGCTATGTAGTATTTGCCTGGCATTTCTAGGATCAAATTCTTCAATAAAACCCACTTTAAAAGATGGCAATAATGAGTTTTGTTTACACTTGATGTGACTGGCTATGTTTTTGCTTTAACTGACCCTAAACCAGAGAGAGCAAAAGATTTACATAATTGGGAAAAAAGCTAATAAAATTTTTATTGACACCATTTTAAGCATCCTTAGCAGTGGTCCGTTTGATGTTTATTGTCCTTAAAAAACTGTAATTGAAATATTGGAAAGTTTTATTAAATATATGAAGATGCTTAAACTCAAAAATTTGCTATTGAATTTTTTTGAACTTTATCATGTCTGATGGAAAACATATTTCCTCACGGATTCATGAATGCTATATTTTAATTATGACCTTAAAATTAAAAACATCATCCTATCTGAAAATTTTGTTGTGGAGCCCTAATTGAAAAATTACCAGAGTCATTGAATGACTGTAAGAAAGAACTGAGGTATAAAAGAAAACAAATGACCCTTGAAGATACAATAATTAGCATTAGAATTGAAAAGAAGAGCAAAGAAAAAGTGAAAATAGAAAGTGTTTAAGAGCAGCTTCCACGGCAAATTCTAATTGAAAGTGGGTCTACTAAACCTAAGAAACGTTTTCATAAGCCATACAATAAGCCAAAGTGTAACCTTAAGATGGAAAGAAATCCCAACTGCCAATCTGGAAGAAATGAAATTGTTTTTTGTTTTGTTCTTTTATATTATTTTTTTTGTGTGTGGCAAATGCAGACTATCCTGCATAGTGTAGGTTTCAGAAGACTGGTGAGGCATCATCCAAGTCACAAGTAAGCCTTGTAGAGACTGATATTATTGTTGGTTGCTAATGGGTACACTCGGAAGAAAGAGTGATTATTTTGAACATTTGCTCGTGACTAGGATTGCACCTATTGGGGTGTTAGATTGCTTAGCCTTTGCTGATAACCTTGTAATGCATTATATGGACGTTACAACTCCATTCTAAATGAACTAGAAGAAAATATATATGGATCAACCTGAAGGTTGTGTGGCAATGGGAAATGAAGACAATGTTTACAAACTTGTAAGATTTATCCTTTCATTTTTTGTCCTAAACCAGGATAAAAGAGAGTTGTGGTAGGCCGGTGACAGTCAGCATAAAATATTGTCACATATTATGACATGAGCCAAAATATGAATTTTATTGGGGCGTTTCCTACCAAGCGACCACTACATCGGAGCCCGGGTATAGTGAAAAATATGTAGGGGTTAGGTCGTCATCTAGAAGCGATGCGCCACGTCGGCGCCTGTATGTGGTTTCAAATGGAAGAGTTCCTACACCTTAATGAGCGGGTGAGAGTAAAGAAATTAGCTCATGAATATAGGATTCGGTTGGTATCGTGGAATATATGTTTCTTTACAGGTAGATTAGTAGAGTTACTTGATGTTATGATTAGAAAAAGGGTTAATATTTTGTACGTGTAAGAGACTAAGTGTGTAGGTGAGAAAACTAAAGTCATAGAGTTTTGGGGTTATAAACTTTGATATACGGACATATATTGAAATTGTAATGGGGTAGGTGTAATTATAAATAAACAATTATTTGGGGATGTACTGGAGGTTAGGAGGAAGAGTGATAGAATTTTATAAGTTAAATTTATTTTAGATAGAGATTCTTAATGTCATTAGTACCTATGCACCACAAGTAGGACTTGATGAATATAGTAAAAATTAATTTTGGGAGAATATAGATGAGATAAGGAATACCCATTAGAGAAAAATTATTTATTGGTGGTGATCTCAATGGACATGTAGGAACTAGTCGTAATGTGTTTGATGGTGTATATGGAGAATTTGATTTTGAAGAGAGAAATGAAGTAGGTAACTCAATTCTATATTTTGCTTTATTTTATGATTTGATTTTAGTCAATACTTGGTTTAAAAAGAGAGTTTCACACTTGATTACTTTTAAAAATGGATTGAGTGTGAGCCAAATAGATTTCTTTTTAAGTAGGAGGGTAGATAAAGTTAGATATATCGATGGTAAGGTAGTGCTAAGTGAGAGTGTAGTTGTCCAATATAGACTCTTTATTTTAGATATTCAAATTAGAAAGAGACTTAGAAAAATTAAGTATAAGTTAGATTCTAAGATTAAGTGGTGACGATTAGAAAGTAATGAAATTTTTTTTTGCAGATAGAGTAATACAAGAAGCAGATTGGAGTGACTATGATGATCCTAATATAACATGGAATAAAATGGCTAGCTGCATTAAGAGGATAGCTAAAGATATATTTGGTGAGTCGGGAGACGGTGTTTCACCATGTAAAGATACATCATGGTAGAATGAAGAGATAAAAAATGCTATTAAAATCAAGCGGGATGTTTATAGAGATTTGAATAATAATAATAATGATGGAATAAGTTTTGAAATGTATAAACTAGCCAAGAAGGAGGCTAAGAAAGCTGTTCGGGATGCTAAAAATAAATTATATAAATAAGTGTACAAGAAGTTGGATAATAAAAAAGAAGAAAATAATATATATAGAATTGCTCGAATAAGAGAGTTTAGAGACTTATTTACTGTAAAGTGTATTAAAAATGAGGATCAGAAGGTTCTAGTTCGAGACGAAGATATTAAAGAAAGATTGAAAGATTATTTTGATAGATAATTGTAGATTTACTTAAGATTTAGGAGATGTTAATATTCAGTGTGAGAATATGAATCGTAATTTTATGTGCAAAATTAAAAAATCTGAAATAAGAGATTTTGAAGAGGATGAAATCAAGAAAAGCTGTTGGTCCAGATGAGATTCTTATAAAGGTATGGAGATATTTAGGAGGAATTGATGTGAGGTGGCTAACAGATCTTTTTAAAAAGATTTAGCAAAATAAGAAAATGCCAAATGAATGGAGGAATAGTGTCTTAGTATCTCTGTATAAGAATAAGGGTGATATTCAGAGTTGTTCTAACTATCGTGGAATAAAACGCATGTGTCACACTTTAAAACTTTGGGAAAGGGTAATTGAACATAGATTGAGGCAAACTGTTAAAATATTGGAAAACCAGTTTGGATTTATGCCGGGACGATCGACGACAGAAGTTATTCATTTACTTCATCAATTTATAGAGCGATTCTGAGAAAGAAATAAAGATTTGCATATGGTATTTATTGACATGGAGAAAACCTATGATAAGGTACCACGAGAGGTATTTTGGTGGACATTGATGAAGAAAAGAGTCCCATCAAGTATATTGACATAATTAATGACATGTATGATAGAGTAGTGGCCAATGTCAGAACGTTTGGTAGTCTAACAAGTGATTTTTCTATCACAATTGGATTGCATCAAAGATCTGCATTGAGTCCATTCTTATTTGCTATAGTGATGTATGAGCTTACTAAAACTACTCAGGATGGGATATCTTGGTGTATGTTATTTGCTGCTGATATTGTCTTAGTTGATGAGATAAGAGCAGGAGTGATTGTCAAGTTAGAGTTATGGAGGTACACATTAGAATATAGAGGTTTTAGATTGAGTATGTCTAAAACAGAGTATATAGAGTGTAAATTTAATAAACGACGGACCGTAGATTATAATGCTGTAACACTGGACGAGCAAGAGATACAAATGAGCAGTTAGTTTAGGTATTTGGGTTCTATTATTCAGAATGAGGGAGAAATTGATAATGATGTTAACCATAGGATACAAGCTGACTGGTTGAAATGGAGGAGTGCAACGGGAGTTTTATGCGATCGTAACATTCCGTTAAGACTGAAGGGAAAATTTTATAGGATTGTTATTAGGCCAGTTTTATTATATGGCACGGAATGTTGGGCTTTAAAAAACGTTATTTACAGAAGATAAGTGTAACAGACATGCACATGCTCCGTTGGATATGCGGCGACACTAGGAGAGATAAAGTGAGAAATGAAGATATTTGTGTTAAGGTAGGTGTAGTTTCCATCAATGAGAAGATGCGAGAAAATCGCTTACGATGGTTTGGTCATGTGTAACGTAGGCTTAAAAATGCACCAGTTCGATGAGGGAAATTTATCAATATAAGACAAGTTAAAAGAACGAAAGGAATACCGAAGAAAATATGGATGGAGGTGATATGAAAAGATATGGATTCTGGAGGTCTAAATGAGGAGATATTACTTGATAGAAATGAATGGAGAAAGACTATCAACGTGATCGATCCAGCATGATTCTTTTTTGATTCATGTAGCCTACCCCAAGTACTTGGGATAAAAGGCTTAGTTGTTGTTGTTTACAAACTTGTAAGATTTGTATATAGTTTAAAACAAGTACCTAAACTATACAATTTAACACAAGGTACCTACACAATTGCATGATAAATATGATAATATTCTTGTTTCTAACTGTTATTGGATTAATGAAGCTGCTAAACGTATTGATACTATATTTGAGCTATGATATTAGTTTTATCATATGCTTTTATGCTGATAATATGATTACATTCAGTACAAACTTAATAATTGTAAATGAGACCATATAATTTCTGACTTCTAATTTTGACGTGAATGACATGGGCGAAGCTATGGGTGAAGTTGATGTGTTAGGAATTAAAGTATATGTTGTATCATGATTTCACAATAACACTATATAGAGAAATGCTAAAGAAATTTGATTGTTTTGACTACACTCATGTTTCCTTCCTTGTGATGGTAGCGTTCACTCAAGAAAGAATAAAGAACAAAGCGTGTCATTATCTGAGTATGCAAAAGTTATTGGTAGTTTAATGTACTAGAGGAACTATATGCAACCTAATATTGCTTATGCAGTAGGATGACTTAGTCACTACACTTATTGTCCAGATAAAGACTATTGGACTGCATTACATCCAGTGCAAAAATATTTAAAAGGAACTATTATTTATAGTTTGATATATTGTGGTTTGCCTTTTGTATTAGAGGGAAGTTGGAGGCCAACTGGCTCTCAGACTCACATGAGCTGAAGCCCAAGCGAGTTAGGGGAAAAGTAGTGGAGAATACATCAATGGTAATATAACATGTCTATCGCAAAGAGTGAAGAATGATGGTAACCCGACATGTATAATTGGCAATTTCACGAAGTATCTTTATATGGTCAATAACAAATTGTTTGATGTGGTGATGAACAATCATTATGTTTGTTATTGAGAATTCCCTTCCTATATTGTAGATAGTGCAAATTGCAATGGGTAAAGGTTGAGCATTAGCTCTCAATAGATTACGCTAGCCCTTCTTGGGTGGTGTGTTTTATTGCAGTAGACACTTGGTGGGGATGCTTTCTACAAGAATTTGGACATCTTAATTACAGCACGGATGAACATCCAAGTAGGATGTGCGGTTGATTCATGCCAACCCATTTGGACCTGCTCATATGTGTATTGTAGGTCAGTGATTTATGATGACATTGAAGCCTGACGCAGGACGGAAGCAAATTTAGGGTTAGAGTTTTGAAAATTAGGGTTTTTTGGATGAATTGGAAACAAATAGATAAATTGGGGAAGAACTTACACAGGTTCGGAAATCCATCCAGGCGAATCCACGCTCACTCTCCATGAATTCACAAGGAAAGATTTTAATTCAAATGAAATCTATGCAAGAAATTTTGAGAAATTTTGAAATATTATTCATCATTTTCAATACTTCATACAAATCTACTTTATAGGAAAACTCCAACAAACAAAATTTTAATAGAATCCAAAATCCTATCAAAACAAACAAAATCATAATAGAATTCAAAATCCTACCAAATAAAATCCTATCAAATCTGAATCAAACTAAATCAAACTAAAACTCTATCAAAAAACAATATCTTATACAATTTCAGAATCAAACAAAATCATATTAGATTTGATCTCCATCAATTCTTTCCGGCTTTGAATCATTCATCCCCGATGAATGCAGAGATAAGAAATGTTAGATACGTCTATGTTGAACTGATCAGTGTTCACGAAGCATTCTAATTGGGTCACGGTGGTGGTTGAGAAATTGTAACTTGCACATTACATCTAAATTAAGGTGGTGTGATAAGCCTAGCGGTGTTCGTTCTAGAAATTTCAGTGCGTATGATCGTTCTCATCGCGCTTGCAAAAGGGGCAAGTTTGGGTTCATAAGCCTTGCAGTGAGTTTTGTCGTTACGTTTTAGGAGATCAAATTAAAACAAAATAAAATATCTTTTTCTACCCAAAAACATATTTGATTCTCTTCTCTAAGAAAATATTCTGCACTCTGCTTCAAAGATGCTTTTTTCTTTGTTCCAAAGGATTCGACATAACTTAAAAGTAGTATTTTAAATGTTGGTTGTAGTGAATATATTGTATACTAAAATTTCATAGCAATTATCGATTATCGGGGATAAATCAGAGATATTAAGCAAATATTGGATATCAATAGCGGACTGAAAATATACTTGTCTACATGTCCTAAATTATATATAAGTAAAATAATACATGTATCATATAAAACTATATCAATATCATACTATATATATATATATATATATATATATATTTACCTTGATAACTTGCAATAAGTTTGTGAATTGATAAATCACTAATTGTACAATCTTCACCAATGCCAATTGCCATATTGACACATTGTGCGAATTGGTCGAGTGCCTTACGTAGGAACATGCAAATATGTCAGGTTTGATTTGAATTTTTTTTCATCCAATGTCTAATAATATAATAATAAAGTATAACGATGCTATTTTGTGCCTATATTGCACTGAAGAGCCCCGATATATCGCTGATAAATTCTCAAAAATGATAAATGCTTTGGAAGTATCAATATCGTAGTAGATAGGATTCTAAACTACAATATTGGCTGCTATATCTGATATAGTAGCTCTATTTAAAGTACTGCTTAAAAGAAAGAGTTAGATGTAACTTTATTTCAAGAATCAGTGTTCAATTACTTGCTCGGTTCGAGAGCGAGTTGAGTATTTTGAGAAGTTGGTGAGTACTCGTTCAGAACTCGGAATATTAATATTTTGATATATGTATATATACATATATATATATATATATATGTATACAAAATTGTCATAAAAAAATAATTCAATTTCATAACTGAAAATCGAATTATTATAAATATTATAAAAGAAGATTCATAGCTTTTCAATATCATCTTAGAGCTATTTACTCATTGTATCATATCTTAGCAACTTAGTGATGAATTAGTAATTACTGAAGTATTTAGAAATTTAAAACTCTAATTATCTTTTTTTTTTTGTTCAGGTGGAAAGTAATAATTTTGTAATTTTCTGTAATTTACTGTGAAAAGAGCTATATGACTATAATTTACTGGAATTTATATTCACCTTTGGTGTAATTTTATGTAATTTTGTTGATATTTATCAATTAATCAAATTTGTAATTTCTTATGAAAAATGATTTCATCTCCATAACATCTCTTTACATATCCTATAATTTTCTAATTTAGATTGCAGAAAAAATCTGCAGAGGAAAAATATTAGATCAATAAAAAATGATTGCCGACAACAATCAGCAAAATAGATTTTTTAATTCAGAAAAAAAATCAAGCGTTTCGCCCTTTCTATAGATCCTATGAATCACTGAAAAGATTACAGGAAAAAATGTGATAATTAAAAAAAGATTGCAGATTGATGAAAAGAATGAAAAATTGTAGGACAAGTTAACGAAGAAAAAAAAAAGCATTTTTAGTAGATATTGTTCGAAGCTCAGAACTCGGATGAGTACTAGGCCTAATTGGCTGAGTACTTATTTTGTCTAAGTTTTCGACCGATTTCTCTCATGTCACCTCGTTTTATGAGCGAGCTGAGTACTTAGACGAGTACTCGTCCGAATAATTTGGGTTTTATAATACTGTTAAGAATACTTTTTCATCTTCTCAGTACTCCAAGTCCCTTTTAGGGAAAGATCATGTTCTCATGCATATATTGAAGGGATGTTAAAATTGCATTCTTGATGGAAATACACTGCATTCCTTCCTCCTATTCTACTATTTCTTGTGAACTCAAAAAGAATAAGCAGTTAACATAGCCTAGCTGTTCAAGGACTGTGCATTGTGATAGGACTGTGCATTGTGATTGCACACTTGCAGAGTTATCAGTCGTTGAATCCTGAAGGATAAGCTGTTATTATCTTGTTGCACCAAGATACAATCTCAGAACGGCGGGATCAACTCTTATATACAGTGCTTCATATGCCTCGATCACTAAGAGAAATTTTCTCTCATTTTGAAATCTCAGTTCATTTAAATAATAGTAATCCGTAATTAATGTCACTTTTCTCCGGCAATTTATATATCAACAAGGCTCTATGAGAACTCATGTTCATTTCATGAGACATGCTGTCGCCCTAATGTTGAACTAGCAGAACTAATGATTAAGTGAAAAAATCCTGATCTGGTGACATGACGAAGGTTTTCCAAAAGTGGAACAAATCTTAGAAGTGCGTTCGATTGGTTCAATATCAATGAACCTTGAAAGGAGATCAAATGCTTTTGCACTGAAGATGTACGACGCTAAGCAATCTGCCAAAGCTGTGGGATGTCAAAATGCATTGGTCTGTTGACATCCGTCACAGAGTAAACCATTGCCTCTTAGGCCTCCCCAGTTGATTCTACCATAGAGTCCGACGGTAGACAATAACTCCCCCCCTCCCCCCCAACCCCGGCCTCTAGCACAGCTTACAACTTTCATCTAACTGTGCTAGCCAACTACAAAGTAGCAAAACTTACCTTCTTGGTGAATTAGGATCTTTCCATCAGCAACCAAAAAGCATATATATACTGAGCTACTTTTAGTGAAAAGTGTCCTTGGGAAAATGGAGATTGCCGAGATCTCCTATAACAAAATGCAATCATATTTATTTCAGATTGAAGCCTTTAGGTTTAACTTATCCTGTTAATCAAATCTATTTTCACTTTTGAAGAGATTATGTGCTTTTTGTTGTTGTAATAATATCTACAATTTGTATAATAACTCTATCCCAAAAAGATGTATATGTCATCTCCAATTGATCGACGATTTCTGCACTTGTGAGATCTGAAATATGTCTGCACTTCTGAAATACAGAAGGTTAAAGGATGAGAAATAACTAGCAGAGATTAGTTGAAGGTTCCTAATTTAAAATTGCTATACTCTGGATAAGTAACTTAGTTTTAATAGCTAATAACTGATTTGAAGTGCCACTATAAAGTTAAGCTTCCTCTGTGTCCTATTTTACTTTGTCAAGCTAGTGTAGAATGTGCTGCAAAGTTGTGCCACTGTCTTCTGCCAGATATTTTCTATTGTTAGAAAGATCATCTTTCACACTGTCTTTTCGCTTCATTTCCTTAACATGTATTAACATCTATTAACATCTTGTAACCAATTCTGCTAATATTTAACTCATCTTGTTAGTGTTCTTGTGGTCAACGTTCTAACGTGCGTTTTTATTATGCGTGCAGTTCAGAAGCGCATAATGTATTAGCGGATTTAACGAAGATTAAACGGATTACACTGAATTATATGGAATATTCATATTTTAATATATATTAATATAATAGTACTTAAAAATGCATATATTGAGTGCTATAAAATTTAAGAACATCAGAAAAAAGCAATAAAAAAATAGACAATAACCTAATCACCTAACTTAAACCTATTCAAGATGATCAATTTGACGATTTCTCTTTTGTGTTCATTTGTTTCTTTCCCATAATATTCCTTGAATGTCATGAATTCTTTTTTGATAACAAAAAAAAAAAAAAAAAACTAATCACTACTAGACTTAAATCATAAAAATTAAACATCAAACTCATCACAAGTTTATGATGAACTCATCTAAAAAAAAATCCAAAAAAATTAACAGGTTTACATGTTCGCAGTGAACTATCATAGGTTCATAGTGAATAGAGTCAATTAATCTAAAAAAAGATAAAAAAAATTAATTAAAACTTAAACATCACACTAATCTCGTAAATATTAATCAAATTAATCTTCATCAATATTAAAGAGATGAAGTACCTTTACAGTGACCACACAATCCACACGCAGTTGTTTTGCTGAGAGCCTTGCTGGAATTGGGTGTCACCAGGTTTAGATGAGATTGAAGAGGATGATGGGAAATTGAAGAGCAAATTGAAAATTGAAGAGGAGAGAGTCGGCGATCATAAATTGAAGAGGAGAGGGAGCCGGTTTAGGGTGAGGTAATTAGGTTTAGATTAGAGTCAAGCTAGTCGGCAATCAGAAATCGAATAGAAGAGATGGAGATAGTCGGGTGTAGGTGTAGTGAGAGAATCAGGTTAGGGTCAGCGATAAGAAATTGAAGAGAGAGAGTCGTGTGTGGTAGATGATTGGGTGGTGAGAGGCGATAGGAGGTAACGTGAGATGAGAGATGACCGAAAGTAACGAATCGGGAATTGATCGAGGATTGAAAACAAGAACAAGAGCGTAGAGATTGAGGAATTGGAGATTGATCGGGGATTTGATTTGGGTGCCCTAGGAGCTGAAGAAAGGGGTTTTAAGAGAGCGGGCTGGGTTTTTATGGGTTTAAAATCATAAACAAAGTAAATCCACATGCGGATTATGTGGGTTATGCAGGCGCATAACCCGCATAATACACATTCAAAATAATTAATCGCCTTGTCTATGTAGATAGGGCAATTTCTTAAGTCCGCATACGATTACGCGGACACATAATCATCCACATAATATGCCTTTTAGAGCAATGCTTGTGGTTAAACTAGACATATTATGTATGAATTACATATGAAGAAACATAGAAAAACGTAGATTTCCGACTTTTTTCTTCAAGCATGTTGTGTAGCCACCATAAATTGTATGATGCTTGGTCATCTTAAAAGTGTGCCCCATGTCTGCCATCAGATGTATAGGACACCAACAATGGTATGGTACTTGCTTTACATGTATGAAACACTTATAGACGATTCATATTTTAAGTTCCCAAAGAAGTGTCAGACAGGTGTCCGATTTAAAAAGATTTTAAAGGTTAGGTGTCAGAAACTATGGAACTTTGTTTACTCAAATAAACATGGATCCTTTGATATTAGGACACTATATTAATTGAATATGGACGTCTTGCAAACATTCTTGGGGCTTCATGTTACTTGTATTAGATGAAATATTTGATTTCACTTCTACTTTTCTTGGTTCAGTTTAGGTGATTGATTCTAAATGTTAAATAATTAAAAATTTAAATTTGTTTTTACTTCCAACCTCTAGTAAATCTTGTTTTAATTGTGGTGAGTTTTGATGTGTGTTATATATAGACATGCATACACGCAGATGTTGCTGCATTCTCGTATCCTATCTTTAAGTATTTGCCATCTTACCTTGATTGTGCTGTGAAATATCTAGGTCCTGTCCTGTCCCCGTGATTCCTAGTTGTAGCCTCTTTATGAATTGTAATTACCCACTTTTGTGGCAATATTGGATGAAAAGGGAAATAGGGTTTTGTGGTGGATAATTGGGTATGAACTTAAGGTGATACAAAGGGAGTAAATTCGGCCTCACACCTAGGTAAATCACACCCCTATTCTCACACAAATTATTTGAGAAAAGATTTAATGAGTAGTATATTACATGCTCACAAACAAAATTTCTCTTAAGATTATTTTCTCTTCATTATTCTAAATCATGATTGCAAAGCAATACATAAAAAACCATACATACACCACATGCAAACAAAATTAAACAAATTCAAATCCTAACAAAATCTAATTAAATTCTAGCTAAATTACTAATCAAAACTTGTCGTTATCTGTACCTAGCTTTTGTCCCAGGATTGGAATATCCACCTCCGGTGAATAAAGGTGCTGTAATTTGAGTAGCATATGAAATCTATCAGCCATTAAGCACCTGATCTTGTCAAATAAAATGATATCGATAGTGAAAATAAGACCTATAGATGTGACATGTAGTATTTGATCGTCGTGTTGGTATTGACGAACATGCTTAGTCTTTTTTGCACTAGAATAACGGCAATTTTTTTATAAACATGCATGCTGTGATAAAAAGACAGAGAATGGATCATAGACATCCGACAATTTCATGGATAAGGAGAATCTCACCTTCGGAGAAGATGGTAATATTAACGCAGAGTTTTCTGCAAAAGATCGCCAAAAGTGTTAATATGGGCTCTACAAATCCCATAAACTGCGAGGAAGGGTTCTTTAAACAATGGCGGCGACTCAAGAACTTCTGGCTCTGGTTCTGTGACAAATGCTGCAGTGAACTGCCTTATCAAGAACAACACTTTTATTCCCGGAAACAATATCAGTGGACACCATTTTAGCATGTTGATTCTTCAAGAGGCACTAGTAATCATAATGTCAAAATTTTTCGCACTCTGAGCGCTTGATCGAAAGGCACTGTGAGCGGAATGTTCATCCTTCACACTTAGAATATTGTCGTCCGGCCTTTAAAAGTTCTGGTGGATGATTTGAAAGGTATGGAGTATAACGTGCATGAAGATGAATTGCAAGCGACCCTAGTCAGGACAAAAATTACATATGCTTATACACAACTCAAAACGTCTTCAACTAAATTCAATAGCAATTAAATTCAATATAGCATAATAGTATTTCTGTTCTGAAGTTAGGAGAAAGTAATGGAATCTTCACAATCAATATGATCAGTAAAACTGTAAAAATATGGTGCTGCATTACATATCACATTCCAGTTATCTGAAATCTCCATCATTGTCGATGTGTTGACCAGAAAATACAATTCCCATAAAATTTTAACTATAAAATTCAAAAATGAAGGGCACAAAATTTAGGCAGTTCATAAGATCTTCAATAGTGTAAATCTAGCTCAGGATCGGACACGAATCGAGCTCCAAACATGCTCCAAAATACCGAAGAACCCTTAACGGGTCTACTTTGTGCTTGTGGATTGGGTCTGGAGCTTCACTGTTGAATGGAACCCGAATTGAAATTGGGTTTGAGTTAGGATTGAGTTAACTTGCTACTGCTGTTGACCTAGTCAGACCTCGTTTTGGATTGAACGAGTTGCTGAAAATGCGTCGATTCGATCCCAAAAGCATGTAGGGGTGAGCATTGAGGAACCTCGCGAGGGTCAATGGATCTTGGAAAAGAGGCTATGGGATGCTCCGACTTGAACCAGAGCTGGCTAAGGGGAATACTGTGAAGGTGAGATGATGGTGGGGCTCGAAAAGCTTGAAGATGGTTTGATCTCATAGTTCAATAGCCGGCTTAATCTGAAAGTGATTGAGGAGTTCTGTCGATTGGATTGTTGAAAGGAGAAGACAATGGAAGTGGAAAGACAATTGTCGGAGGGCGGGGATGGAGGAGCGGCAGGGTCTGTTTGATTTGTTGTTAATGATGCTTCGATCAAGGTCGTTCAGAGAGACGAATCTGCTACTTTGAGGTTTGGCTATCCATTAATCCTAGTTGTCATCTTGGCTGTCCTTGTCAAGGCCTTGATCGGTCACCTGAAATTGATAGTGTAGAGTGTGCATGTATTGGAGATTCCATATCTTTCAAAATCGTGTGATGGTAACTAGTAAAAGTTTGCATATTATTTGTGAATAAATAGTAGATGGAACTAATGATTGTTTGCTCTGACTGATAAATTTCTCCTGAAAACCACCTACCTAAACTATCATCTGTGTGGGTGACATTGGCAGTAAGTTTGCTATTAATTCCAGTTTTTCCGGAAGCTTCCCATCATCGAATCTTGGAAATGTGTGAGGTCATCCAATATAAGCATATGTTGCTAATGAAAAACATGCCTTAACGGTTTAGCATATGTTGCTATTGAAGAACGCGCCTTAACCTGGTATCTCTTATACGCTTACTGCTGTAGATGAGGTGTATCATATCATTTGCACTGTTATGAACTAATATATGTCAGTTCTGGGGTGATGGAAAGTTAGAAGTATATTATCTTCATACAGAACAATTCTGGAGAGAATAAGTAGTCACTCAAGTATATGATAGTTGTGCAAATAATTGAAACCAGTTGTATTTTCTGTCTTCTTGTGTGGAAGAAACTTTTGCACTTTGTTTGCAAGCTATTTAGATGATCTTGGTATTAGATAATGTCTTTTGAGGTTCATTTGTGGGCACTGCTACAAATCCAATATTGATATACTTCGGAGGATTTTTAGGTGATTCTTTTGGAGAAGCAGTGCTATGCACTGCTACAACTCCGCTAGTGCTATGCACTGCTTGTCCCAAGGCAGGATAAAGGAGGATGGTT
This sequence comes from Dracaena cambodiana, assembly GCA_036321105.1. Classification (NCBI taxonomy): domain Eukaryota; kingdom Viridiplantae; phylum Streptophyta; class Magnoliopsida; order Asparagales; family Asparagaceae; genus Dracaena; species Dracaena cambodiana. The sequence goes on along the minus strand of JAYEPQ010000005.1, from coordinate 24,476,536 downwards.
GTGGTAGGCCAGTGATAGCCAATGTAAAATATTGTCACATATTATGAAATGAGCCAAAATATGAATTTCGTTGGGGTGTTCCCTACTGAGCGATGCGCTACATCGGAGCCCAGGTGTAGTGAAAAATGTTTTAGGGTTGCTAGGTCGTCGCCCAGAAGCGACGCGCTACGTCGGCGCCCGGATGTGGTGTCAAATATAAGAGCGTTCCCACATTTTAATGAGCGGGTGGGGGTAAAGAAGTTAGCTCATAAATATAAATATAAATTTCGGTTGGCATTATGGAATATAGGTTCGCTTACAGGTAGATTAGCAGAATTAGTTGATGCTATGATTATGAGGGTTAATATTTTGTGCGTGCAGGAGACTAAGTGGGTAGGTGAGAAAGCTAAAGTCATAGAGTCTTGGGGTTATAAACTTTGGTATACGGGTAGAGATAGAAACCGTAATGGGGTAGGTGTGATCATAGATAAGCAATTACTTGGGGCTGTAGTGGAGGTTAGGAGGAAGGGTGATAGAATTTTATTAGTTAAACTTATTTTAGATGGAGAGATTTTTAATATCATTAGCGCCTATGCACCACAAGTAGGACTTGATGAATCCAGTAAATATCAATTTTGGGATGATCTAAATGAGATAGTATAAGAAATACCAACTAGAGAAAAACTATTTATTGGTAGTGATCTCAATAGGCATGTAGAAACTAGTCGTAATGGGTTTGATAGTGTACATGGAGGATTTGGTTTTGGAGAAAGAAATGAAGCAGGTAACTCAATTCTAGATTTTGCTTTGTCTTATGATTTAATTTTAGCGAATACTTGGTTTAAAAAGAGAGTTTCTTACTTAGTTATTTTTAAAAGTGGATCGAATGCAAGCCAAATAGATTTCTTTTTAACTAGGAGAGTAGATAGAGCTAGTTGTATCGATTGTAAGGTAGTGCCAGGTGAGAGTGTAGTTACTCAATATAGACTCTTAGTTTTAGATATTCAGATTAGATAGAAACTTAGAAAAATTAAGTATAAATTAGATCCTAAGATTAAGTGGTGGCGATTAGAAGGCAATCAAAAAGTTTTTGTACATAGAGTAGTACAAGAAGAAGATTGGAGGGACCATGATGATCCTAATGTAATATGGAACAAAATGGCTAGCTGCATTAAAATGATAGCTAAAGATATATTCGGTGAGTCGAGGGGCGGTGTTCCACCATGTAAGGATACATCATGGTGGAATGAAGAGGTAAAAAATGCTATTAAAATCAAGCGAGACCTTTATAGAGATTTGAAGAAGAAGAATAATAATAATGGAATAAATTTTGAGAAGTATAAACTAGCAAAGAAGGAGGCTAAAAAAGCTGTTCGGGATGCAAAAACTAAGTTATATGAACAAGTGTACGAGAAGGTAGATAATAAAGAGACAGAAAATGATATATATAGAATTGCTCGAATAAGAGAGAGAAAGTCTAAAGACTTATGTACTGTAAAGTATATTAAAGATGAGGATCAGACGGTTCTAGTTCGAGTCGAAGAGATTAAAGAAAGATGAAAAAATTATTTTGATAGATTATATAATGGTAGTTTTAATCAAGATTTGGGAGATCTTACTATTCAATGTGAGGATATGAATCGTAGTTTTATGCGCAGAATCAAAGAGTGAAATAAAAAAGGTTTTAAAGAGAATGAAATCAAGAAAAGCTGTTGGTCCAGATGAGATTCCTATAGAGGTATGGAGATACTTAGGAGGGATTGGTGTGAGGTGGCTAACAGATCTTTTTAATAAGATTTGGTAAATTAAAAAAATGCCAAATGTATGGAGAGAGTACCCTAGTACCTCTGTATAAGAATAAGGGCGACATTCAGAGTTATTCTAACTATCGGAGAATAAAACTCATGTGTCACACTATGAAGCTTTGGGAAAGGGTAATTGAACATAGATTGCGACAAACTGTTAAAATATCGGAGAATCAGTTTGGATTTATGCCGGGGCGATCGACGACAGAAGCTATTCATTTACTTCGTCAATTTATAGAGCAATTCTGAGAGAGAAATAGAGATTTGCATATGGTATTTATTGACTTAGAGAAAGCCTATAATAAAGTTCCACGACAGATACTTTGGTGGGCACTGATGAAGAAAAAAGTTCCTATCAAGTATATCGACACAATTAAGGACATGTATGATGGAGTAGTGGCCAATGTCAGAACATGTGGTGGTTTAACTAGTGATTTTTCTATCACAATTGGATTACATCAAGGATCTGCGTTGAGCCCATTCTTATTTGTTATAGTGATGGATGAGCTTACTAAAACTATTCAGGATGAGATATCTTGGTGTATACTATTTGCTGATAATATTGTCTTAGTTGATGAGACAAGAGAAGTGGTAAATACCAAGTTAGAGTTATGGAGGCATACATTAGAATTTAGAGGTTTTAAATTGAGTAGGTCTAAAACAGAGTATATAGAGTGTAAATTTAGTAAACGACGGACCATAGACTATCATGCTGTAAAACTATATAGACAAGAGATACAAATGAGCAGTCAGTTTAGATATTTGGATTCTATTATTCAGAATGATGGAGAGATCGATAATGATGTTAATCATAGGATACAAGCTGGCTGGTTGAAATGGAGGAGGGCAACGGGGGTTTTATGCGACCGTAACATTCCGTTAAGATTGAAAGAAAAATTTTATAGGACTGCTATTAGGCCAACTTTATTATGGCACGGAATGTTGGGCCATAAAGAAATGTCATTCACAAAAGATAAGTGTAGCAGAGATGCGTATGCTCCGTTGGATGTGCGGCAACACTAGGAGAGATAGAGTGAGAAATGAAGATATTCGTGCTAAGATAGGTATAGCTCCCATCGATGAGAAGATGCGAGAAAATCGCTTACGATGGTTTGGTCATGTGCAACGTAGGCCTATAAGTGCACCAGTTCGAAGAGGGGAGTTTATCAATGTAGGACAAGTTAAAAGAACGAAGGGAAAACCGAAGAAAATATGGATGGAGGTGATATGCAAAGATATGGAGTTTAGAGGTTTAAATAAGGAGATATTACTTGATAGAAATGAATGGAGAAGGAATATCAAAGTGATCGATCCGGCGTGATTCTTTTTGGTTCATATAGCCTACCCCAAATACTTGGGATAAAAGGCTTAGTTGTTGTTTGTTTGTCTTTTGGAGAAGCAGATAAAGGTGAAATGGATTAATACCACATTTTCATTGATGACATGTAACCCACTCTGAATTAATAAGCAAACCAATGATGTCAATTAGGGGTTCGAAAGATGGGGTGCCAACCAAAAAAAAAACAAAAAGGAAAAAATTGGAATCTATGTTGCACAAAAAGAGGAAACAAAGTAAAAGGAGGTAGGAGCACATGACCAATTAAGAACAGCCAATGTACCTTTTGACACATTATATCATCGCAATAAATAAGGGAAAAAAATGATAATCTACATATATAAGATTACTAGTGATAGATATGCGGGTTAAGCCTCCTTGAATTGCAACAAGCTCAAACCACTAATCTCTAGTAGTTGGGCAGTAATTAACATGAATAAGAGGTCTCTGACTACTATAATTAAAAGAAAATGTGATTACTGATATTCAGGTTTATTAACTTTGGAAAACATAGTTTATGCAAATTCTGATATTAATTCTTTTTTTTTTTTTTTTATAAACACAAATTATGTTGCCGTGCTCACAGGGTGATCAATTGAGGAAATCAATACTAGAAAAGGTCCAGGCAAAGCAGTTGCAAACTATAGCTTCCTTGGAGGAAAAGTTTCGGCACAAGATCCAGGAGAAAGAATTGCAGATTCAGGATGTCACGAAGAGAAACGTGGACCTGGAGGAACAATTCAGAAAGCTGAACTATGAGGTGGGCATGTGGCAGCAGCAGGCTAAGATCAACGAGGACAGGATTGCTGCACTCCAATTAAAATACCAACAAGTGCATGCTCAGAGCAGAGAAGGGTGGGGCGACAGCGAGGTGGATTCAGTCTCGTGCTCTAAAGGGCCCATGAATTTCCAGCTCTTGTGCAAAGAGAACGAGAGAGAGTCCATGGCTTGTAAGGTCTGCAGGGTGAATGAAATGTGCATGCTTCTGTTGCCCTGCCGGCATCTGTGCCTCTGCAAGGATTGTGAAGTTAAGCTCAACTTCTGCCCAGTGTGTCAGTCCTCCAAGTATTTTGGCGTAGAGGTCTACATGTAAGGAAAATGATGTGTCATCTTGTGGGTGATGTATAATTTCTCATTCTACTTATATGTATGAAAATCTGGTTGGTGGTCATGTATATATTATGAGGTTTACGAGGTTCACTTCGAGTCTGAGGTGCAATGCAATGCTCGGACTGTCTTATAGTTCTCCATTTTTAGAAAAATAACCTTTCGGTTGAGCAATTCTGGTATGAGCTTAGTTTATTACCTTTAGGGTGATGAACTTGAATACTAGTTTATTCTGAATATACACCCAGTCCAAAGTTCTCCTTTCTGTTCTACTTTGAGGTTTTCTTTTATGTACTTGGTTGCAGGCCAATTTGTTTCCTCAGGTAAATGAATCGTTTCTTGGCGAATGTAGCTTCGAGTTTTGAGTGATTTTGTGCCAATTTCCTTGCTCTTCTTACTATTTACTGGTTTTCCTTTTTAACCCTAGGTTTCTCACAACAATCAATTGTCTCTCAGTGTTTCCTGGTTTTTCTTTTTAACCCCTAGGTTCCCAACAACAATTAGATAGGCCCAGTTAATTATGAATTTAAGCATGTCACCGACCAGGAGTTCATGGGTGCGAGTCTCATTCTTGATGTATGAGATATTCAAATAAATTGCGGGGCAACAGAAGAGGTATAATTGCATAATGGGTCAAGACCACCATATACGGTAGCTGCGAGGTCCGACTAATTGTCCATGGACATGTTCACTGTGCACGGAAGTTGCGTATTGCAAGTCCATGGACATATATTCACAGTGCGCGGAAGTGGCATATTGAGGTTTCAGGCAACTGGGATTCCTGTATGCTCTGGCTCAGCCTCCCTAAGTCAGTTTCGTTAAAAAAGTTGACTTTTGACCCTTCTCTTCCCACTATAGTCCTATGCCAGAACTTAGAAGAGAGAAAAATGATAGTTAGCTTTCTCCTTTTTTTTTTTCCTCTCTTTTCTCTCTTTCCTCTTTCTTCCTCTCCTCTTAGATGGGTGCAGCCCTTTATCTTCAACATATTCTCTCCAAATAATAGTAGATAAACTTCTCTCTCCTCCAACTTGTCTTCCCTAAATCCTCCCCCCCTAAATCCAAATCCTAACTTCCTATACCTATCTCCCATAGACTAATTTGCAGCCCCAAGAATTTATTGTACAAAGTTATAAAGAATGGTTTCTTTTAGTAGCTATTTCACTCTAGATCCAAGCCATGCTAGGAATGGAATTGAGGAGTTTTGTGGATGAGGTTTGTCGGCTTGGAGGTGGACGTGTTGGCAAGGGCCAAACAAGGGTTTGGACTACTGGAGATGTGCGGTGTACAAGGGCCAAAGAAATCCATATTGCAGGTAGATCACCTTGTAGCAATGGAGAAAAAAATAGATGAGGTGGTGAAAATGGTAAAGATATTTGGTGTAATGATGATAATCGTTCTTATCGCCCAGAATTTTTATATAGTGTTGATCTTAATTTAATTGTTGTTACGATTTTAATCAAATTCCTAAACTTGTGATTGTATTCAGAGTTATTCTATTTTATAATGATTATGTAAATAACTCACCATTATATTATATTACATCCATGCAAAAGTATAACCATGCTTTCAATTCTCAAAATTGAGAACTGAGCATGCTCTCAGTTCTTAGAACTAAGAGCATGCTCTCAATTCTTGAGAACTGAGACCATATCTCAATTCTCGAGAACTGAGAACAAAATTGGCTATATACTATCTCAAAATATATACATCCCTGTCACATCTTAACATATAGTACAAAGCTTTAACAGGTTCATAGCATATATATTTCTGTCACATATATAACTGAGAACACAAAAGATTCAAATATTAACAGGTAGTTCAAGGCATAAGCAAGCTCATAGCATATACATCCTGTAACATATAGATCTGAAACTTATACATCCCTCTTATAATACAAACTCGAAGCATAACACAATATTGAAAGCTTAACAAAAGGTTCAAATCTTGACATTTAGGTGAAAGGTAAATTGAAAACTTACTCCACCCTTTCCACATCGCTTGTCCGTCAACAAATTCTCAAGTTCAATATAAAGTTTGATATCTCCATCAATATAAATTACAACAAGAACTATCATATTTAAATTACAATGATTGTTTGTTTGGTTTTGTGGGGTTTTAGAATCTCCATCATTATGCATTTTGTGGGGTTGTTTGCTATTATTGTATCGGTAATGGTGGTCCATTACTTTCTCCATTGTTCGAAATTACACTTTGGCTCATTTCATGTGCATTTGAGCTTGAGAGTAGCCTGAGCACAATAATTTTCCTCTTTAATCCCCGGGATTCACTACAACAATCAAAGAAAATGAGTAAAGAAGACAAATTGATCTTCTAAAAGTCTGTGTCATTTCTCAACATACAAGATTATCTTTACAAAATACTTATTTTGGACCTTGTATTGGCCTGTTTAGCATTCCATGTGTCCCGTAAAGAATCTGTCTCTGAGTTACATAGAGCAAGAAGAGTTTGTAATGTCTCAACATTTATACCACGCATATCATCTGGTGCATGCAAAGATGTGTGGCTGCAGGAGATCATTATTCTGATAGATAAAAATGGACACAGAGAAAACGGCCATACCATATTAAAGAGGTCAAAAAAGGTATAATGCATTGTGTCCATTCCTAGGACACGTGTAAGATATATCCCAGCTGTGAAACCTTCCATACAATTCGGGAATTTCATCGATTAGTAGCTGAGTTACCATCAGTTCGAAGAGATTTGGTGCCTTTATATGTGTGTGTGTATCATAATCATAGTTAACAAAAATGTTTACAAGCATTTGTGGATCTTTACACACTTTCTAAAGCATCTTGTAACAAATTCAAATACATAAACTGTTCACGACACAATTATGGGAATTTTGGAAATACATGTACCTCTGGTATAAGTTGGTGATTTTATTTGCAAATAAAAGAACATGAGTACATACAGAAAAGGTGCAGAACGGATCTTCAAGAGCTCAAGAGACAAAAGCCTCGTATTTGTGGTTACCTCATCATTCTCTTCCTTCGTACCCATCCACAACACATATTTCACCATGTAGTAAAATAGATAATGAGTGAAGAAATAGGCTACGAAATAAATTAGTACAATAAATTAGTGGCTATGAAATAAACAGAAGCAAGGGCATCACGCTGACCAACACTCATGCTCCAAAGATCAATACCCCTAAAAGGAGTAGTAAAGGGAAATAAACAGCTTGTCAAATTTGCTCGGCTACAATAACTGCGGAACTAGATAGATGTTCTAATTAGATATGATGAACTTGAGCATCTTGTCGTACCGTGATATTTTCTTTCCACCTTCAAGATGGACAACCCTGTCAAAAATAGCTGGGGTTGATAAGTTGCTTTCTTCCTTTTTTTTATTAAAAAAAAACAAAGAAATTCATAATCGCACTAAGAAATTTCCTCTTACCCACTTACTATCACTATCATCACAGTCCACAGAAGAAATCAATTTTTTTTTCAATATAACCAAAAAAATTCACTCTAAATCTTAACCCTAGAAAATCAAAAATTCAAAAAACTTCTAGCCCTAACCCTACCAAACTATCCAATACACAGATTTAACAAAGGAAAAAAATATATATCATTGCTCGAGAAGCTTCTACTGCTGAGAAACTTCCTCCTTCAGCCCTTGCTACCCGCTTGCCCAGCCACAATGCTCGCCCTCTTGCGCACAACACTTGTCCGCCCAAATCGCTCGCCCGCCCTCCCGATCACAACGCCAAGATTTGCTCACCCTCCTGCTCACAACACTTACTTGCCCAAATCGCCTGCCCACCCGCCTGCGCCAAGATCTCCTACCAGCCCACCCAGATCTCCCACCCGTCCATGCCAAGATCTCCTGACCGGCAGCCTAGATCGCTTGTGAAGCTTCTCAGGTCCGGCCGTGGCAATTTTGTTTCCTGAAATCAATAGATTCTGCGAATACCTTTACCCTAACTCTTTCTGATATACATAAGGGGAATTAAGTAATTTGACATAATATATCCAAAAATAAAATTATAAATCATGGTTTATTTGGACGGAACAGCTAACAGAGGGAGTGAACTGGAGAAAGTTAAATGTTGTTGGGAATTAATATCAAAATATGAAGTTTTAAAAAATCTATATTATATTATTAAAGAATTAAGGGATCGATATTAAAAAAATAAACTTATTTAGAAATTATCATATAATAAGTAAATAAATATCACATACTAATATAATTTTTTTTGGTCAATCATATAAAAAATGATAAACAAGTAAAAATGTAATATCCCAAAGATTGTGCTATCTGTATCCTTTTTTTTAAATCTGATCGGGCTGAATAAGGCTACCGAATTCAATTTTGGACACTGAAATAATTTGTGGTGAACATTGCTTTAAATCCTAATCCCAAACGACATTCGGTTTTCGCAGTTATTAGTTTTCTAATATTTATTATTTTTAAAATTTTTCTCTACAAGCCCAAAAAATATTTCCAAATTTATTAATTTAATAATATTAAATTATTCTTCTAATTATTTTAAAATTTTAGTTATTTTATTCCAGACATCAAATGACAAACAGAAATTTTCTAGTGTTATTATCTTTGAGTACTATGCTCTGTATTAATTTGGTAATATTTGGACAATACTGAATGGAACCAAAATTGGATAAATAATTTATTATTAAAAAATTATTTAATTATTTAACATTTACCACCAACGAAGGCGGTGGCCTCTTTGAGAGCCAACCATAGGGCATGCTTAAAGGTTAAGACATTGTGGGAGATATTTTTTTCCCTTTTTTTCTTTCTCATTCTTTCTTCATTCCTCTCATGCTAAAGATCAGGGAGTGCAGAGAAGGAATTTGAGAAAAAAAAAGAAGAAAAAGAAGAAGAGAAAGAAAGAAAAAAAATTCAAGAAATTAGAAAGAATCTGATGTAAGTAATACTTTTATTCTTTATTTCTTTTTTGAAAAATTTATTTAATTTGTATTGTGTGTACATAGTTTAATTTATGAATATGCTCGTTTCATATTTTGGACTGTTAATTGATACTAAAAATTGAACTAGATTAATGCGTAATTTGATAAATTAATATATTTGAATTATTTTTTTTATATTGGTTTATATGTTGGACATGGTTATTTAAATATTAACATTGCTATTCTATTAACATTAATTTTTATGGGTAAATTTTTTTGGTGTGCTGTTGTTGTTTATGAATGCGGATAATGGTGAAGGAGCAAATAGAGGTACTAATGGTTGAGAGGCACTATTAGGAGATATTCCTGGCAAAAGAGAGTTATTATTTTCTTTTTCTAATATGGAGCCCATTTGCTCAACTAGTGGAGAGCCACAAATAATAAACTTATCCAATATACAAAGATCTTGTATATCTGAAAGAAAGGCGATAACTAGATATATGATAGCATGATTATTCATAGGAACATGATGATAAATTTTGTATATTTTGATTATATGGAAATAGAGTACCCTCATAATATATATGTACATGAACCTGATTTAAATTGATTCTTGGATTCTAGTTTCTAGTAAAGGATATGTATACAATCTGGATTGATAAGTCATAATGTTTCTATTAGTTCATGTGTATCACATATTATTGATATAGAAATTGGGAGAAACTGACTAATGGATAAGAACTGTATCGTATAAAAATCTAATTGACCATTTTCTTGTTAGGTGCTGAAAACTGATACTGTAGCAGCACCATGTGGTACTGAACCAATAGTTTGATACATGAGTCCCCTCAAGGGTGACATCTGATACTGTTTCATAGTATGGATTTGTTTAGTAGTATCTAGCGGTGCATCATGATTCACCGCTATGGATTTGGACTGGGTCCCTAGTATGTACCGGCACTTATACAATATGGAGAACAATGTGCATTTTATCCATTCGTAGCAGTTTCGAATATCTAACTAATTATTAATCCGTTTAGGTCATAATATCTAACATAAGGCCTTAATAAGATCTATTATCATTGAGCTGCACATCCTTAAATGTTTGATTTACTTGTGATTATAAATTTATTTATATTATTCTTGATTTATACTATCATGGCTAACACTAACATAACATATTCACAATCACACATTCTGAGTATTATGATAGTATAATTTTTAGTTTTTTTCTTTGTGTTACTTACTGAATTTAATCTCTTAGGTTTTGAACTTAGATTTGGAAGGCGAAGAAGGGAAATAAGTCCTAACTGAAAATCCATACTTTATTGAACAGATTGAGCGACAGTATACAGTAAAGTACATTATAGAGAGCCTTTAGATATTTTGTTATGTTTCCTTTTCTTGAGTACTGCTTTTCTCTTTTGAATTTTTATGTTTATATTTAGTGTAGTGCGCTATCTTATATAATTAACTCTTTATATAAATAAAAATTTTTCAGTTTCAGATATATTATTTATCCATCTGATTGTAGCAGTAATTATGGTTATTCAAAGTTTATGTGGCAGTTTGGTTGTCTAGTATAAAATTTTAAGTAGCGTCATTTATTTTGAGAAACAGCTGAAATATTAGAGCGTTAAATGGTAGTATCAGAGCCTACATTTAAATGGAAAACCATATGACTACTGCCACATAAGAGCATGTCTGTGATTTATTTTTGATAATTATTTCTTATTTTTTGATATCTATCTAATCTAGTATTGTGCCTCTCCTACCATATCCTATCTGTTTGAAATATCTATTTTTGGAATTTCATTATTTATTTTTATTTGGTTTGTAATGATATTGTATGTCCCTTAGAAATTAATGATAGAGAATTTTATGCCAACTTGCTAGTTATCAATGGAGGAAAATATGATGTTATCTTGGGCATGGATTGGTTAAGTATCTTCCATATAGTGATAAATTGTAGGAAAGGAAGAGCAATATTTCAGATTTCTGATTATTTAGAATTTTAATTTGTTGGTGGAAGCTAATCCCAAAAACCTGCTGAATCTAAAAATCCCTGAAGAGAGGAGTTTTGGACATTATGGAAGTAGGAAAAAGAATAATACCAGTAGTGTCAAAATTCTTAGATATATTTTCTGAAAAGATACCTGGACTACCACTAGTAAGGGCAGTAGAATTTGCTATTAATATTATCCATGAAACTAAACCAGTTTGTAAGCTACGTTTCGAATAAGAATTACATAATTAGAAGAAGTTAAAATACAAATAGATGAGCTATTGAAGTTGATTTTCTTGAGACTTAGTGTTTTATCTTGGAGAACTTCAGTATTATTAACAGAAAAAGAAAGATGGGTGTTAAAGATTGTATGTAGACTATAGGGGTTTGAATGTAGTAATAATCAAGAATAAATATCTATTACCAAGGATAATTGATATGTTTGATCAATTGTGAGGAGTAACGGTATTTTCGAGAATAAATTTTCGCTCAGGATTCCATCAAGTAAGGGTTTGAATAGAAGATATTTCAAAAACTACATATATAACTAGACATGGTCATTATGAATATTTGGTTATGCCATTTGGAGTGACTAATGCCGCAGTGGTATTTATGAAATTAACAAATCATATTTTTACTCATTATCTAGTTAAATTTGTGGTGGTATTCATTGATGATATGTTGATCTACTCCATAAATAGAGAAGAGTATGCTAAGCATCTGATAGTATTTTTGTTGAGTAAATGTGAATTTTAGTTGGATAAGATTATTTTTTTTGAGTCATATAGTTTCTAAAGATGATATAATAGCCGACCCTAAGAAGATAGAAAGTATAATAAATTGGTCTGTACCAAAATTAGTGTCGGAGATTCGAAGTTTTCAGGAATGGCTGGGTATTACAGGAGATTTGTATAAGATTTTGCAAAAATCACAACCGCTCTGACTAAATTGACTAGGAAATGAGTGAAATATGTCTGGATAGAGAAATGTAATAAGGTAATTGAAGAATTAAAATGGAGGCTAACAGCAGTACCAGTGCTCGCAATTTTAAATAACTCTGGAGAAATGAAAGTTTATAGTAATGCTTTAAGACAGTGATTGGGATGTGTGTTGACACAGAATTGAAGAGTAATTGAATTTGCATTAATACAGTTGATACATCATAAGAGAAATTATCTTACTCATGATTTTAAATTAGCAACAACAATTCATACTTTGAAGATTTGGAGACATTACTTACTAAGATAGAGGATAGAGATCTACACTGATCATAAAAGTTTAAAGTATATTTTTACTCAAAAAGAATTAAATATGAGACAAAGACAATTGTTGGAGTTGGTAGCAAATTATGACTTGGAAACTAAGTATCACTCAAGAAGAATTAATATAGTGTCAGATGCATTGAGTAGGAGACCCTCAATAGAGAGATTAACTCAACAAAAGGAGTTTTTAATGGAGATACAAAAGATGGAACTAAAAGTAATTTTAACAGAAATGACAACACAACTTCTGGAGATGTAATTACGGTCATCATTAATAGAGCATATTAAGCAAGCTCAAGTTATAGATGAAAATTTTCGAAGGTTAAAGAATAAAATAGAATTAGGAAAGAGAGCAGAAATGAAGATGTCTCAGATAGAGCTATTAGATTTAGAAAAGATTATGGGTGCATAAAGGGGAGGTAAGAGATAGGATTTTAGAAGAAACTCAAAAATCAACATAATCCATTCATCTTGGAAGTAATTAAATATATAAGGATATGAAAAAAATATTTCTAGTGGTCAGGCATGAAGAAAGAGAATGCCAGATTTATATTTAGATGTTCTACTTGTGAGCAAGTGAAAATAAAATATCAGAGAACGGCTGGATTGCTCCATCCACTAGAAATAACAGAGTGGAAGTGGGAACAAATATCGATGAATTTTGTTACAGACTTACTTAGGGCCACCGGAGGCAATAATGCAATTTGCATAGTTGTGGACCAGTTAACCAAGTTGGCTCATTTCATTTTATTTAGAGTTGGCCAGTCAATATAAATATTAGCTAGAAGATTCATGCAGGAGATGGTAAAATTGCATGGAGTTCCAATCAGAATTGTATCAGATAGAGATACAAAATTCCAATCACACTATTGGAGAGATTGATAAATAGCTTGAAAACACATTTAGATCTATCATCAGTTTACCATCCACAAATAGATGGTCAATCAGAACGGACTATTCAAGTACTTGAAGATATACTTAGAGCATGTGTGTTAGATTTTGGTGGATCTTAGAAGGATCATTCATATATGGTAGAATTTTCTTATAATAATAGTTATCAGGAGATCATCAAAATGACACCATTCAAAAATTATATGGTCTGAAGTGCAGGTCTCCATTGTGTTGTTAACAGTGAAAATTTCTAAGTAAATAGAGTTTTCCACAACAGAATACGGAGCTAACTCCGCAGCCCCGCATTTGGCTACTTTTGCCTCGCGTTTGAGTAAAACGCGGAGATGTTTAATAGCTCCGCATTAGTTCCGCGTTCTAGCTCCTAGCTCCGCATTTTGATGAGATTATCTCCGCATGAGCAGATAACCAGAATCTCAAATTGATTAAGATTATGATTTGGACTTATCTAAATACCCAAATTAAGTCCGATCAGAACTCTAAATCAAGAGATTTAAATAAAAACTAAAATATTTGATTGGAATCCTTGATGAGAACAAATTCTATTTAGATAGAAATTCTCATATCATCCTAAAACTATAAATACCCCTTTGAGGAAGCCCTAGGGATCTTTTCAGATCGTCTTTTTAGCATCTTGGAGAATTCAAGTTACGCATAGAGCCTTAGATTCGTGAAGAGTAGAGAAGAAAAGATCATCTACGGTCGGCCGTTATCTTCAAGAGAGAAGGGTTTGACGTCAGATCGTCCAAAAGAGCTGCTTGACAGATCCCATCACCACAGATCCCACGATATATTGTAAAAGAGAGCGATTGAGATATAAAATCCTCTCGTTTGTTCTTTATTGTTCACTTTCATTGTAATTCAAACTAATTCAATGGAAGGAAAGGCGCATACAATTTCGGCCAAGAACAAACTGGCGACCACAGTGGGAGCCGTCTCTTTCACCGAAGAAGAGATTGTTGTGCAATCCGACGTCAGTAAGATCGGATCCGACGTAGAAATGTTGGTTGTTGAAATCGACCAGCAAAACTATGAGGAGATCTCTCCTCCGAATCAGGTGACCTGTCTGAGACACACCGCTATCGTCGCGTGCTGCGCTCCAATATCCGAGCAACGGGTAAAAAGGAATCCACCAATAGACGGGGATCCTTGGAGACCGCGGCTATAGAGCCGCTATTTCGCTAGGAAATCCTAGCGAAGGATGGCCTCTTTATTGCCGGAGAAAGCTCGGGAACTGGATTGACCAGAACCCAACTCTGAAATAGAAATCGGAGAGCTAGGCGGAAGGCCCTCAAAGCCCACTTTGAACGCAAGGCTAACTTCACAGAACGCGAGGCTATGGTCCCTCGCAAACTGGCTTGCGTTAATCACAAGACCAGTTATGATCGCGTAAAATGCGAAGTTGCAACCTGTGTTGATCGCAAGGTTGAGCCAGCGTGTGATTTTCTACGCGAGGCTATGACTCGGCTGAGTGATAAACTCAAAGCCAATAGTACTTGCGATAATCGCTAAAATTCAAACACTCGCGAGAAATGCGAGTATAAAATAATCTTGAAGCCAGCGTGTGATTCTCCACGCGAGGCGATTACTGGACTAAGTGATAAACATGAGGCTGGTATGACTTGCGATAAACGCAAGACCTCTGATACTCACGAAAAACGCGAGGATAAAGACTCCTTACGGCCAGCGTGTGATTTTCCACGCGAGGCTATTACTGAGCCTAGCAATAAAAGCGAAGCCAGTAACACTTGCGATAAATGCAAGATTCCTGACACTCACGAGGAACGTGAAGATGATTGGCAAATTGTTGTCAGTCGTAAAAATCGCTCTAGATGCGAAGTTGTAATCGGTGTTAATCACAAGGATAAGTCAGCGTGCAAAAATTTTCTTCCATGCGGGGCTAACATTACAGAAGATAAACTTCTGAAGAAACGCCAAGCCAGCATAAAACGCGAAGCTAGCATAACAAAACGCGGAGCTATTCTTCAGGCCCGCGACACAAAACGTGAAGCTAACTTTTGCTCTGCGCTCCAAATCGCGAAGCTATTTCTCAGCTCCGCGTAGATCATCCCGAATATAAAATCAGGGCTGATCGTCGCATCAATAGGCCGGAACTAAGCTCCAGTGTTTCCCTGAAGCTTCAACAGACTCCTGGATCTTCGCAACAGTTGAATAAGTCCCATAACTCCATGACTAAAATCACAGCCCTCATAGAATACTTAACTAAGAAGAGAAGTATGGAGCAAGTCCAATCCGAGTCTTCTTGCCATTGCCAGCAGTTTATGACAGCCGTATCTGCTGTAGTGGATAGTTATTGCTGCAGAAAAGATAGGATATCGGTGTTCGATCGATTAACTAAGTCAAATAAGAATCCTAATAAGAAGACAAAAACCGCTTCCCTAAAAAAATGGAGAGCTGTAACCTCTAATATGGTGGGAAAAGGGAAGAAGGTTATAGAGACGAATGATGATTCAGAATCGAGTGATGAAGAACCTCATCATGTCACTCGACTTAAATCAGGAGCCGTTCCGCCTCGAAACTATAAGAGGCTTGTAAGGGGTTCTTATGACGATGACAGCGATAATTTAGCTATAGCTTCACCTCATTCTTCCGCGTCATCTCGGCTACAAAAGTCAGCGTCACACATGGCGGATAAATCTGACGACATCGATCGGAGATTTGAAGCTCAAGAAAGAATGATTCGAGAGCAACAAAAGACGATTGAAGATCTTAAAGTGATGCTCTCAAAATTTGTTGAGGATAATACCAAAAGGGGCAAAGAAACTCTGAACGAAGAGGAAAAAGAAAAAAAAAAGCCCACTCGATGCATGAGGACGAGGATAGATTTTCTTTCCATGATCCAAATAAAGAAAAGATAGAAAAATTACAAAGTCAACTCGAAACTTTGATGCATAAAAAGGAGTTGAAAGAGTTAGGGGTCTCAAGACCATATCCGCCTGAATGGGATGTGATACCATACCCTCAAAAGTATAAGCCGCTTAAATTAGAGCCATATGACTGGAAGGGATCTCCCAGTCTGCACATTTACTACTTCTTGTCCCAAGCAGGACATTTGATGGGAAATTACTTGATTATGACCAAAGTATTCGCATGTACTTTGCGAGGGCCTGCTTTTACTTGGTTCATGCAGCTGCCCCCAGGTACTATTAATACCTGGTTAGATGTTGAGAAATTATTTCTCACACGTTTCTTCGAGGATGATATCGCGATTACGGTTCATTCCCTCCTTGCAACTAAACAAGGGGAACAAGAGACAGTAAAGGACTTCATAGAAAGGTTCCGAGAGAAGTCCGTGCATTGTAAATACGGAATGGCCCAGAAAACTCTAGTGGAGACATGTCGGCATAATCTTAAGACTAACGTGCTCCTAAATGGGGCCGGAGAGTCTAAGACATGGAGAGAGTTGCTCAAGTAAGGAGAGTAAGCCGAAGACTTGATCCATCAAGTTGAAGAGTCTCGTGAATCTAAAAATACTGGGAGCAATAGACCATACACCCAAAATAATAGTATTAAAAATAAAGGGAAAGCGGTGATGACATCAGAACCTGCTCCGCAAAAGACAAATCCTCCACCAAATCCAAAGCCCCAAAATCAGAAGGGCACAAGGCAAAATAGGCCTCAACAGGAGAAGACCTATACTTTCAAGGCAAAGTAAACGCCTACGCTCTTCCACTTACTCCTGAGAAAGGGAATGTTGAAATTCCCGAAAAATAGGAAACCGGAGGACGCTGGTAAAACCAACGACCCCAATTATTGTCTCTACTACCGGAATGTTGGACACCCTACTAAGGACTGTTATCCTCTGAAGAACAGAATCCAAGCATTAATAGAAGCTGGAGTTCTGACGCTTAAAGAGGAGCAAAAGAAGGTCACTGCCAACATGGCAACAATAGTGGTTGGAATCCATGAGTTCTCCGCAGGGGTGACCCCAATTCCAAAGGGTAAGATGGTTACGAAGAACCATGACCCTCATAAAAAGGCTCAAGAAGGACTTATCGCCATAACGACTCAGAAAGGGGAAGTCATGTGGGTCCACCTAGATTTGCTATAGGATGAACAGTAGACAAACACAGGGGGTCAGAAGAAGAAGCAGACTAGCAATGCTATCTCCACAGAAATAAAAGATGAATATATTGCAGGGGTACCTACAGACTCTGAAGAGGAGCCCGAAACCATGGCCACTCATCAAAATGGGGTGGGCCCTTCCGACACTCGGTCTGAAAAAACATATCTTAAGGACTACACCAGAGTAGATCTGAAAGATATATACGCGGAACTCGTCAATCCTGCGAAACAAAAAGGTCTTCGTTTCTAGAAAAACCCCAGAAAAGATGAAGGAGTCAAGGATACTTCCTTCAAATTCGATATTATAGCTCAGCTGGCAAATATTCCAGCTCGAGTCATGCTGTACGAGTTGTTATGATTATCGAAGTCAACTCGTGAGGCGTTAAGAGAGGCCTTGGCAGACTCTGAGTCATTCCTAACTCAGATTGTTGAGCCGACCGATAAAAAATAGGACTCTTGCCCCCGCTGTCCCCAAGTAAGGAGGCAGGTCCCACAAATTATCTTTTCTCCAGAAGACATGCAGGTGGGGAATATAAAATATAACAGGCCTTTAAATTTCACCGGATATGTCGGATCCACAAAGGTGGACCGAATTCAAATTGATCCGGGTTATGCACTAAGTATTGTGCCCAGAAGGTTGATGCAGCTGTTAGGAATTTCCTTCTATCGTCTGACACCAACCAATACAACAATATATGGGTTTAATGCCAATAATAGCCGTCCCCTCGGAAAAATCTGACTCCGATATCAAATCGAAGATTTGAGAATGGAGGCTACATGCTAGTTATTGATGCAGATACCTCCTACAACATTTTATTGGGACGACCTTAGATCCATGCTTACATGATAGTCCCGTCGACTCTCCACCAATGCATGAAGTATTGCGATGAAGAAGGAGAAGTCTGAACACTAATTGCAGATAAGCAACCATTTAAACGGTTGGAGAATTACTTCACAGATACTGCACTTTACAAACCAGCCCATGAAGTCTCCAATGACAATTCTGGCAAGCCTCAAAAGCCTGATGAAAGCGGTAACGAGGCAGATACTGAGTATGAGCTTCCTGAAGAAGACGATAGGGGTGATTATGAAATCAACCCTCACTTAGATTTTAGTCTTAGCCTTGATAATGTAGCAGATGTAACAGAGGAAGAGTGGATTATAAATGAAAACATAAAGTTAGTCTACGAGCCTGCTATAGCTACTGAGTCTGAACCTTCTTGTACTTCCACTGAAGTGGATGACCTATTCGAACTTGAAGTTCTGGTGGCATACCATTTGCTCCTTAGGTCCTCCCTCCTCTCTCAATTAAAAATAACTAAAGGACAAGGTCACTTCTTTGAAGTGCCTCCTCGACAGAAGTCTCAAAAGCCGATTATGTTCGGTAAGGTAATTACGTCATCTCGACAAGGACAAAGCAGTGAAAGTGATGATCAAACATCATCTCAATTTCACTTGTATGAACGGAAATCCCGGCAAATGATGGAGAAAATGGGTTATAATTTTACTCAGAAACCGGGATTAAACTTTAGAAAAGGGCGACGGAATCTCATACCCTCGTTTAGACCGAGAGGAAAGAGCCCGGATTACTATCAGAAGACCCACAGGGGGTTGGGTTATGTATCTACTCCACCCTCATCACCACTAAAAGATAAAGAGAGTTCTTCAGCCAAAGAAGATATATTTTCACCCGACCATGATTCGGATATAAGTACTGGTGCTTGGTTTCAATCTTTGACAGCCAATATGGTTTCAGCCGCACCAGAAAGCGATAAGGAACCAATTGATGTTCAAGATGATTCCTGGGCTAAACATATGGACACTCTCTGGGATGTCTGCTTTGAACAACGTGACCTGCCCACAGAAGATAAATTGGTACAAGTCAACATGGAAATGGAAGAAAACCCGAAACCCATCTTCATAAGCGACACGATAACTCCCTTGGAAAAGGAGGAACTTATTTCTCTCATCAAAGAGTATATAGATGTGTTTGCATGGAGCTACGAGGACATGCCCGGGCTTGACTCTCAAATTGCCACTCACCGGTTAAATATTCAAGAAGACGCCAAACTAGTTAAACAACAACAAAGACATTTTCGATCGGAATTGATGGAGGCAATAGTTGCTGAGGTCAATAAACTTATAAAATCCGGATTCATCCATAAAGAGCAACATCATGATTGAGTGGCTAACATAGTGCCAGTCCGTAAGAAGAATGGCAAAATCCGGATATGCATCGATTTTCGAGATCTGAACGCTGCATGTCTTAAAGACGAGTTTCCACTCCCTATCACCGATGTGATGATTGATAATACTTGCGGTTATGAAAGGCTGTCCTTTATGGATGGCTTCTCATACTATAACAAAATTAAAATGCACCAAGATGATGAAAAGCACACGGCTTTCAGAACGCCGCTGGGGGTATACTATTATACGGTGATGCCCTTCGGATTAAAGAACGCCGGTGCTACCTACCAACGAGCAATGAGTGCCATTTCAAAGAACACCTGCGCAAAACGGTAGAGTGTTATGTGGATGACTTAGCGGTCAAAAGAAAGAACCAAGAAAATCATCTTCATGATTTGAGAACGGTCTTTGATCTTATGCGAAAACACCGTCTGAAGATGAATCCCACTAAGTCTTTTATGGGAGTGTCCAGCGGGAAGTTCCTTGGATTCATAATAAGCTCAAAAGGAATTTTCCTTGACCCAAAAAGGTGAAAGCAATTAATGAAATGCCACCGCCCCGCAATCTTAAGGAATTAAGGGGGTTACAGGGAAAGTTAGCCTATATCCGACGCTTCATCTCCAATTTATCAGGGCGATGCCAGCCATTCTCTAGACTCATGAAAAATGGGGTTTCTTTCGTATGGGATGAGGCATGTCAACAGGCGGTTGACGATCTCAAAGAATATCTCACTAAACCTCCTGTTCTTATGGCACCGATCCCTGGGCAGCCATTCCTTATATATGTAAGGGCCATGGATGATGCTTTAGGAGCATTACTTGCTCAATATAATGAGCACGGCCATGAACATGCCCTCTATTACTTAAGCAGGACAATGGTCAGAGCCTAGCGATGGTATACCCCGATCGAAAAAGAATATTTAGCCCTAGTGTTCGCCGTTCAGAAAATGCGACACTATCTTTCAGGGCAAACAATTCATGTCATATCACTGGTCAACCCCTTCAAAATCCTGATGACAAAACCGGGATCCTTAAACGGCCGATTAGCAAAATGGGCATTATTGCTATCGCCATATGATATACACTTCGTCCCTCAAAAAGCCATGAAGGGACAGGCGATCGCCGATTTTCTAGCAGACCATCCAATCTGGTCCAATTCCAAACAGACGACAGAGGTCAACACAGTTAGCAAAGAACAACCATGGCAAATGTTCTTTGATGGTGCTGCCAGACGATCTACTGCTGGAGTGGGGGTTATGCTAATATCCCCACATAAACATATATTGCCTAACAGTTACTCGTTAACAGAACCGTGCATGAATAATATGGCGGAATATAACGCACTCATTATCGACCTAAAAATGGCTCTACAACTGGGTGTGAACCATCTAGAGGCATATGGAGACTCTAAGCTAATCGTCAATCAGATGACGGGTGAGTATAAAGTCAGACATGAAGCCCTCATCTCCTATCATCAGCTAGCCATCGAGCTAGCAGGATATTTTGAACAATTATATATATATATATCATATATCTCTGAATGAGAACATCTATGCAGATGCCCTTACCGCGCTAGCTGCAATATTGGCGATACCGCCAGGTGAAACTAAAAGCATTACTGTTGGTAGTAGGGATCTCCTCCACCCAGATACAGTATTCCAAACCAAGGAGGTGTGCCAGACAAGCTTAATGCTAGAGCCTCATGATTGGCGATTTCCATTCATAGATTACGCCCTATATGGGATACTGCCGAAAGACTCAAAGGAAGCCGCCTCGATAAGGAGGAAGGTCCTGAAATTCCATTATGATCATACGCTTCAGACTTTATATAGAAAGTCGAGTGATGGTCTTCTACTACGCTGCTTATCGAAAGCAAAAGCAGATGAAGTGCTGAGAGAAACACACGATGGAGTATGTGGAGCTCATCAGTCTGGCCCAAAGCTTGGAGACCGCATAAAGAGGCTGGGATACTACTGGCCGAACATGATTACAGAAGCTATGGCATACGCTAAGCGGTGCCATGCATGCTAAATACATGCCAATTTTATTCCTCAACCCCCAGAATACTTGCACAATACGATCGCTAGTTGGCCATTTGAGGCATGGGGAATGGATATTGTGGGGCCTATAACTCCCCCGTCATCCAGAGGACATCGGTTCATTCTTGCGATAACCAATTATTTTTCAAGATGGGCCGAAACCGTGCCCATGAGAGAGGTAAAAATAACATATGTGATTAAGTTCACTAAGCATCATGTTATTTACTGTTTTGGCATCCCTCGGAGGATCATCCATGATAATGGACCGCAATTCGTCAGCGAGAGGTTTTCATGATTCTGTGATAAATTCAGAATCAAGGACATCACTTCAACACCATATAACCCCGCAGCAAATGGGTTTGTGGGCTTCTTCGGAAGTTCATCTCTTCCAATAAACGAGATTGGGATGAAAAGCTGGGAGAATGTTTGTGGGCTTATCGCACCACCGTTCGCACCCCGACAAAAACTATCCCGTTCTCCTTGGTTTATGGAAGTGAGACTGTCTTGCCTATCGAAATCCAGATACCATCATTAAGAGTGGCTTTACCCACAAAGATGACGACAGAAGAGCGCCATCAGCAAAGATTGCAAGATCTAGAGGCATTAGATGAAAAACGTCTCAGGGCTCAACAACAAACTGAGTTGTATCAAACCCGAATCTCGCAAACGTTTAATAAGAATGTTAAACCAAGGACCTTTCAACAAGGAGACTTGATTTTGGCTGTTAAAAGGCCAATGGTGCTAACCCATAAGACTAAGAGAAAATTTGAACCTAAGTGGGAAGGACCGTTTGTTGTGGAGACCGTATACTCTAGTGGAGCCTATCGCTTAATGAACCAGAACGACGATAGAATGATGATGCCGATCAACGACAAATTTATGAAGAAATACTATGCTTAAACTAAACCAGAATGAAGACACAGTAACTGTCACATCTGATTCAGATCCCAAAGAGTATGATATCCACTTATCCAAGTTACGCATATGAGCACTTAGACTTCTTTATAAAATTCTTAGCATATGCAATTGAGCACCTCTGACCAAAATCTGATAATCCTGATCCGATCATCTTGGTGTGCCCAGTTCAAGTTATGCAGTTGAGCCTTGAACCGCCTCCACTTATTCAAGTTACGCATATAAGCACTTGGACTTCTTTATGAAATTCTTGGCATGTGCAATTGAGCACCTCTGACCAAAATCTGATGATCCTAACCCGATCATCTTGGTGTGTCCAGTTCAAGTTACGCAGTTGAGCCTTAAACTGCCTCCACTTATCCAAGTTATGTATATGAGCACTTGGACTTCTTCATAAAATTCTTGGCATGTGCAATTGAGCACATCTGACCAAAATCTGATGATCCTGATCCGATCATCTTGGTGTGCCCAGTTCAAGTTACGCAATTGAGTCTTGAACTGCCTCTATTTATCCAAGTTACGCATATGAGCACTTGGACTTCTTCATAAAATTCTTGGCATGTGCAATTGAGCACTTCTGACCAAAATCTGATGATCCTGACCCGATCGTCCTGGTGTGCCCAGTTCAAGTTACGCATGAGAGCCTTGAACCGCCTCCATTTATCCAAGTTACGCATATGAGCACTTAGACTTCTTCATAAAATTCTTGGCATGTGCAATTGAGCACCTCTGACCAAAATCTGATAATCCTGACCCGATCGTCCTGGTGTGCCCAATTCAAGCTACGCATGAGAGCCTTGAACCACCTCCATTTATCCAAGTTACGCATATGAGCACTTGGACTTCTTTATAAAATTCTTGGCATGTGCAATTAAACATCTCTGACTAAAATCTGATGATCCTGACCCGATCGTCCTGGTGTGCCCAGTTCAAGTTACGCATGAGAGCCTTGAACTATCTCCACTTATTCAAGTTACGCATATGAGCACTTGGATTTCTTCATAAAAATCTAGGCATGCGCAATTGGGCGCCTCTGCCGAAATCTGATGAATCCTAACCCGATCATCTTGGTGTGCCCTGTTCAAGTTACGCATGAGACCCTTGAACCGCCTCCATTTGTTCAAGTTATGCAGATGAGCACTTAAACTTCTTACTTTGGCATGCGCAATTGGGTGCCTCTGCCCAAATTTGGTGATCCTGACCCGATCACCTCAGTATTAACAGTCTAAGTTACGCAGATGAGCCTTGGACTGTTTTACCTAAATGACTAAATCATTTTGATGACAAGTTATCTGTTGTGCAAACAAATTTTGTAGCCAACAGGTAAAATAATCAAAAGATTATCTTTATTTCATCAATAAAAGAACGAAGTTACAAAAATTCTCTCTTTTATTACAAATTCTTATTACAAAAAGAATGAAGAATAAAAGAATAGAAGAAAATTATGGGTCTTCTAGGAGCCTCAACTTATTTGTCGCTTCGTCAATTACTCGGCGACGAGTCTCTTCCACAGAATGTTGAGCCTACTGGCGTAAGTCATTATCGCTTATCACCAGTTGCTGGGCCAACTGCTGGCGAGAGTCTTCAATAGTGTGACTTCTTATTGCGCCTTCTTGTTCAAGTTGTCTTTGTTGGAGGAGCAACTCTTCCCGTTTCTTAACGGATTCTCCTAGTTTAGACTCACTGGCATCCAAAATGGCTCGAGCCTTGGCAATGGTCTCTCTGGCTCTTAGGATGGCAACCTGACTCCCCTCAATTTCAAAATTCACCATTTCTAACACCCTGAGGATTGATTCTTGACTGGCTCGTAATTCTGCTAACTCCCGAGACCAGACTTCCTCTTGGCGCTTTAACTTCTCTTGACGAGCCACTAATTCTACCCGGAGACGCGCCGCTTCAATTTCGGTGATTGCTCCCACATCCGCTTGGCGAATTGTGTTTAGCGTATTCACCTGCTCTTCTAGGGCTTCAAGGCGGGCCCGATAGGGAGCTGCTCGGTCTTGTCCTCCAATCCTTTCAATATTATCCAGATAACTGGACAACATTGGACGTCCAAAATTAAAGAAATCTCTCCCGTCAAGAATCATCCCTATACACCTCCTTAGTAGCCGCATAAAGTCATTCACACTGTGGTTGAAGAACTCTTCAAGAGGGTCCACAGTGTCTGTGTTTAAAGTAGGCAGTGCTAAGGAAGATGTCGCTGGGGGAGGGATAGTGTCCATTGGGATCGAGGAAGAAGAAAACTATCCCTGTATCAGATTCATAACATGTGGGGCCAGTAAAGCCAGTATGGACTTGGCTGAACTGGGAATCCGAGGAGAAGCATCATTGGTATAGATCACTCGGACAGCACCACCAGCAGGGGTAGATGATGGTGTGTCTTCACCCGAAACTCCTCTCGTGGCAGAAGTGGCTTCAAATGAAACCTTCAAACTTTCTTCATCTCCCGCCGGCAGACGAATTGGGGTTAGAGGAGTCACCAACGGCTCAACAACTATTATGGAGGATGATGTCAATACGGCTGGCTGAGGAGCAGAGGGCACACCGACAACCACCGGAAAAGTTTCTTCAGAGCAGACCACGGGTGTTGGAGATGGCAGACTTGGGGATGGCGTAACTTCTCTTGCTGCAGCTTTGACAATCACCTCTGTCCTATCATCACTCCCGAGTTCATCTATTGGGGGGACTGAAGAAGGAACAGAGGGAGGAGTTGTCGTGAAGTAGTCTGCGTCAAAATCATTTGCAGAACTACCTAATCCACCCGCTGAGCCAGTGGTGCCCGAATAGTCCACTCTCTCCTTGGACTCCCCCTTGGTAGTCGAATGCATCGGCGAGAGGGGGTTGCCACCTGTACCTCAGAAAAGCAAAATAAAGAGGGTTGCATACACATACAGAAAAATAAATATAAGACAGAGTATAAAAACTAAGAGAACCATACCAGGGGATGCAAGTCCTGTGGTTGGACTAGACGGAGGAACCGTGATTGTCTCTAGGAGCGCACCCGTTTCCCCACTTAAGAGCTGCACCGTAGCGCGCTCACCGGATTCTTGAATAGGCAAACGGGTCGGGGCATCAGAGGCACCAAGAGCTTCAGCAGCCCTATCCTCCTTTGCCGAAGTTGTTGGCAGGGTGGAAGCCAACAAATCTGAAGCAAGCTTGACAGCTACCTCTTGGGGAATTAATGGAATCCTCGGGGCCAATTTCTTCTTCTTCTTAGCTGGTCCTTCGCTAGGGGCTCCGCGGCGTTTGATGGTCGGACTCCGGGAACGAATGACCATGGGTTGGGGAGCTTCTCCAACATCTCCTCCAACATAAGCACTATCATCGTCACTATCATCGTCATCAGAATTGCCAACATCTGATGGGTCAGCCGCCGCACCAAGGAATTCATCCATTCTTTTCACTCTTACTCTTGTTGCACCACTACGGCTAGAGTAAAACGCTTCTATTTATTTACAACAACTCCGGTTAATGGAGAAGTTGGGCACGTCAGTATTTGCTATACTGTACCACGTGCAGAAGCTAAGAGACATGGCCAGCTCGGGCAACTTCTGTGGCAAGACGAATTCAGTTCCGGTTCCACCAGCTATAAAATGGAACCAACCACAGGCACCCTCATATAGATTCCCCTCATAGGCAAAATTCTTGCTCAGATTACCCACATGAAGTTGGGAATATCCAAACTGACGAGCAAAGCGACTCGGGATATACAGTTCAATATGACACTTGGTATCTTAATGATACACCAAGTGCCTGGGGCGGATGTTAAGGAGCCACCAGAATACTCCTGAAGATAAGACAGTGAAGTTATCTACTCCCATAATGTCTTTGAATTTTGACCCATATTCTCTACCAGGGAAGTCGGGAAAGCACCGGAAGAGCTCATAATTTTGATGGTGATATAGTGTCTTCCGAATTTGCGACACGTAATGACTCTTCCATGAGGAGCGCTTGTATAACTCCACAAAGAAAGGCTTGTCACTAGAATGATGTTCAACTGCATTCATCAGAGAGGGCAGTGCATGATGAGCCACGCCATCAGATAGGTGTAAGACATCTCCACCATAGATTTTGGAGTCTTCATCTTGGCAATCTCTTTTGACTTGCCCTTTCCTTTCCACTTACCCTTATCAGCAGGGATAAAGTCATTACAGAGTGCTCGCAGTTCATGCTGTAGGTTGCACACCATGGCAGGAAGAAGTCCCAAGGGTCGGCCGTATGCAAGAAGAACTGCTGGACACACCACGGTCATTGCAATGGCCTCTTTCAGCAATGACAGCAGACACATCTCTTCAACCATAGCATTAAAAATCTAGCAATAAGACCTCTATTAGATATTGGGAACTGAGCTTGGTAGTGGTAACCCTTGAAGGAGGTGCCAGGACCAAATTCACCTTCGTTGGATTCGGTAGTATAATACATTATACGGGTCTTAGCGATGCGGTGATCGATCTCCGTGACGGCAACAGGAGCATAGCCATGGACTGTTATTGAACTATCCTTGGAGTTCAAGTTGGCGAAAAGGTAATCGGCCCTTTTCTTGTGGCCGATACCCTGATTACGCACACCTGCCATGTCTGCACAGATGCGGTAATGGCATATCATCTCCCAGTAGGTGGCATAGATGCGCTCATCCCTCACCTTTAGCATATTCAGCTCTTCGGTGGTGGGGATATACTCTTCATATGGGACTTCGCCCATTAACAGCCTGGACACCTCAAACATCTCATGAAGAGTGAACCCCAGCTCACCCACTGGGGTAAAGAAAGTGTTAGTCTCGGGGTTGTACATCTCCAGGAGACCAAAAAATGATAAGCACTTTGAGGAATCCCAAACTGCACGTTTCTGATGGCTTTGTATAAGCCAATCTCTTTTAGAACTGGTTCATGTGAATCTAACATATATTGGACAAGGCGGGCCCACCACATATTGTCGGAGGAACAAACCCAACCAGGCATCCTAAAGTCACTGACTGGGTATTGGCCTCTTTTCGCCATGAACTCGCTCAGGAAAGTTCGTGCGCGAGTTGGGACCTCTCCTACTGGGTGCTCCTTGATAACCCTACCTGGAAGCAACCCAGTGATACATTTGGTGGGGCCATCTTGATAAGCCCTATGTGCGCCCAACTTGCCCGTTGGGACGCCGTCATATTCTTGAGTTAATCCCCACTCTAACTCACGATGCATCACCAGCCTTTGAAGATAGACCAGAGGATAGCCACGCTCCATCCTAGGCAGAAACATTAAAACTTCGCCAGAATTATAGAGCCACATGCTCTCCTCTTCAAAGAGGATCTGGTCTGATTGCTCCATTTTATCTCTAAAGAGAAATGCAGGCTTCTCCAACACCTCTCTGTTCAAGGCCTCGAAGGCCGCATCAGTCACGATCTCCCGTGCAGTAGTGGAGCTATATTTTATTAACTTCCCCCTGCACTCCGTCGAATCCGGTTTGTATGCAGCAAGGATGGTTGTGAAACAGAAATGAGCCATTGCATCTGCGCCCCCAGCAAAACCAAAGTAGTGCCTATGGGGGAGGGTATCCACCGGATATCCCACTACAAAAGAAGAATCAAGAGTTACGAAAAAGTTTTACAAAACTCAGAAAATCTTCTAAGTATGAGGAGCTAAATATAACTCCGCGCGAAACTAAATATAACTCCGCGCAAACCTAAAAATTAGACCGCTCAAGACTAAAAATAACTCCGCGCGAAACTAAAAATTAGACCGCGCGAGGCTAAAAATAACTCCGCAGAAACTAAAAAGATGGCCTCGCATTTAAGCACAATAGCTAATCAGAATAGTCCCGCGTTTCCAACGTGAGGATAACGCGATAACTTCGGGTAGAAGAAGACCAGAGGCTTTTCTTCTTCTCCAAGCCATATAGTCGGAAAACGGCGGTCTCGCCGGTGATAAAGCAAAATGGCCGGTCGAAACCAAGCCAAATCACTCCCAAGTGGTTCTAAAAAGACCAAAAGTTAGGATTTTTACCTCCAATAGGCGTGGCAGGAACTTGTTCACCGCTGTGCCTGCTGCCTCGACCGCTGCCACTGCTGCTTGCGCCGGCCGCCGATGGCGAGGCTGCGCGGGAAGAAGCGTGAGTCTTGAGTGCCATTGATCTTGACGAAAGCGGAGAGAAATCGACGAAAAACTTGGAGAAATCGATCGGGTCGCCTGGTCGCCTGAAATCACCTGAGCTCTAGTCGCCGGAGTTCTTGAAATCTCTTTGAATGAAGTAAGGAAGAGAAAAGGGTTTAAAGCTCCATTTAAATGAAGAAAACCGCCTCTTGATATTCGGTGCGAATATCGAAGCAATTATGATCAGTTGCTCCCCAAAACGCGAAGCTATTAACTTCGCGTAGTGATGAGAAACGCGAAGCTATTAGCCCCGCTCAACTATACAAAATGCGAAGCTGACTTGGTATTTTAGTTACGCATTTCTATGAAGCTTGGACTTGGCAAGCGATTATTGGCGCCTCTGCCAAAGCCTAATAAATCATCATTTGATTATCCTGGTATGCCCAGTTCAAGTTACTCATCAGAGCCTTGAATTGCCTCCATTGATACTATGACATGTGCGATTAAGCGCCTCTGTCTAAGTTAAAATGATCCTTATCCGATCATTTTAGATATTAACAAGTCTAAGTTACGCAAATGAGCCTTAGATTGTTTTACCAAAACTATGAATTATTTATTTGTTGAGCAAGCAAAATTTTTTGAAGCCAACAGATAAAGAGCTAAAAGAGTTATCTTTATTCAAGAAGCAAAAGGTTACAGAAGAAGAGGGAGTTATAGCTCTCCCAAAAAGTTTCAACCTATTTATCGACTCATCAATAACCCGACAACGAGTTTCTTATATGGAATGTTGAAATTCTCTGGTTCTCTGCAAATGTCAACTATGATCTGTTTAAAATTCTTAGTGGATCATCTGAAGATACTGTTACAAGAATCCTAATGAAGATGCACAAGTTGGATTCGACATGCTACAAGCCCTTAGATGATCATCTCCATCACTTTGGAAAGCAACAGATATTGTCGTCTAACAGAAAACTTAATGAGTTGCCGCAGAATTCTTGTAACTCCTTTAAAAGTTTACTTTATGGTGCCAGAGCTTGAAACTTGCAACTATATTGTAAAGCATATGCTTCTGGCTTCCTTAGAGTTACTTTGGCTGATGAAGACAGGTAGAGCCATTTGCACTCCTCTCCAAAAGAATCTGGTCCGAGTACCCCACTGCAGAAGGAGAGTCAAAAAATTAGAAGAAAATTTGATAAAACTTGAAACAATCCTCTAAGTATCAGAACGCGAAGCTAAAGATAACTCCGCGTGTAGATGAAGAAATAGCCTAGCGCGACTGCTAATCAAAACAGCCTCGCGGTTCAAACGCGACTGCTAATCAAGATAGCCTCGCGGTTCAAATGCAACTGCTAA
Organism: Dracaena cambodiana; assembly: GCA_036321105.1. Taxonomy (NCBI): domain Eukaryota; kingdom Viridiplantae; phylum Streptophyta; class Magnoliopsida; order Asparagales; family Asparagaceae; genus Dracaena; species Dracaena cambodiana. The sequence goes on along the minus strand of JAYEPQ010000005.1, from coordinate 24,446,582 downwards.
CCAAAATAGCCCTGCAATTCAAAATGCGAGGATGACGCGATAATTTTGGGTAGAAGAAGACCAGAGTTCTTCTCCGTCCTCTCATTCTTCTTCCGAGCCTTACGGCCGGAAAACGGCGATCTCGTCGGTAAAAGAAGTGATTTGTCGGTTTAAACTGAATCAAAACACTCCAAAGTTGTTCTAAGGAGTACAAAAAATTAAGATTTTTACTGCTAATGGACATGGCATGAACTGGCTTATAGCTGTGTCCATTCCCTCGGCCGTTGCCGTCGCTGCTAGTGCCGGCCGCCGATGATGAGGAAGCGTGCGATGCCGTACTCTTCTTAGATAACATTCTAATGATAAAAATCCATGGAAGAACGGATGGAATCCGGTCAAAATCGCTCTCTCGCATGAGCCGCTCGGTCGCCGGAACTCTGATTTCATGAATTTTTCTCTCTCGGATTAAATGAAGAAGAAGGCGAGTCAAAGACTCTATTTAAACAGGTGATCCGTCTCTTGGTATTCGACACAGAAGTTCGAGGTAATTAATGAAGCAATTACTAATTTCACTAAAAGAAGAGAAGCTATTAGCTCCGCATAGGTGAGCAGAGCGCGAGATAAGCTTGGTATTTTAACTCCGTATTTCTAGTTTAAGGATCCAAAATATTTCAAAATTTGCTAAGTTCTAAGCCATTTTGAAAACTTTGGAAGGGGTTCTGTTGGCAGTGAAAATTTCTAAGTAAATAGAGTTTTTCACAACAGAATGAGGAGCTAACTCCGCAGCCCCGCGTTTGGCTACTTTTGCCTCGCGTTTGAGTAAAACGCGGAGATGTTTAATAGCTCCGCGTTAGTTCCGCATTCTGGTTCCTAGCTCCGCGTTTTGATGAGATTATCTCCGCGTAAGAAGATAACCAGAATCTCAAATTGATTGAGATTATGATTTGAGTTTATCCAAATATCCAAATTAAGTTCGATCAGAACTCTAAATCCAGAGATTTAAATCAAAACTAAGATATTTGATTGGAATCCTTCATGAGACAAATTCTATTTAGATAGAAACTCTCATTTCATCCTAAGGCTATAAATACCCCTTTGAGGAAGCCCTAGGGATCTTTTCGGATCGTCTTTTTAGCATCTTAGAGAATTCAAGTTACGCATAGAGCCTTAGATTTGTGAAGAGCAGAGAAGAAAAGATTATCTACAGTCGACCGTTATCTTCAAGAGAGAAGGGTTTGACGTCAGATCGTCCAAAGGAGCTGCTTGACAGATCCCATCGCCACAGATCCCACGATATATTGTAAAAGAGAGCGATTTAGATATAAAATCCTTTCGTTTGTTCTTTATTGTTCACTTTCGTTGTAATTTAAGCTAATTCAATGGAAGGAAAGGCGAATACAATTTCGACCGAGAACATGTGTTGGGACGAGATTCGAGAATAAAGTATTTTAGGATCAGAGGTGATTAATTAAGCAATAGAACAAGTGAAGTTTATCAAAGAACATTTAAATGTGGCCCAAGATAGATAAAAGAAATGGACAGATCAACATAGAACACTATTGGAGTTTAAGTAGAATATAGGTTATTTATTAAGATATCCCCGATGAAGGGTGTGATCATATTCAGTGAGAAAGGAAAGTTCAGTCTAAAATACACTGGGCCATTTGAGATCACAGAAAGGATTTGAAATCTTACCTACAAATTATTATTACTATCTGAGATGGAAACTGCTCATGACATGTTTCATATATCAAAATTGAGAAAGTGCTTAGGTAAAGAACACAAAATAGTAGACCTGTCTGAGATAGATTTGAGATCAAACTTTAAATACGAGAAGCAACATGTAACAATTATCGGCCGAGAGAGAAAATTCTGAAGAACAAAGTGATACTATTGGTCCTTATCTCGTAGGATGCACAATCACTAAGAGATTCTACATGGAAGTTTAAAAATGACATTAAGATAAAGTACCCATACCGTTTCTTATGATTTATATGTCAATTGAATTTATTTTTATATCAATACATACCCGTGTATACTATCATGTCTTTTAATTTGGAATTTTAAGGATAAAATTCTTTTGTTAGTAGGTAAGATGTAATATCCCAAAGTTCGTACTAGCTATATCTTTTTTTCAGTCCGATTGGGATGAATAAGGCTACTGAACTTAATTTTAGATATCAAAATAAATTTTAGTGAACGTAACTTTAAAACCATAACCCAAACAATATTCGGTTTTCGCGATTATTAGTTTTCTAATATTTATGATTTTTAGAAATTTTTCTTGCAAGCCCAAAAATATTTCCAAATTTGTTAATTTAATAATATTAAATTATTTTTCTAATTATTTCAGAATTTTAGTTCTTTTATTTCGAATATCAAAATGGCAAACGGATAATTTTTTAGTATTACTCTTTTTGAGCAGTATGTCTTGTATTAATTTGGTAATATTTGGACAATATTGAATATAACCGAAATCGGATAAATAATTTATTATTAAAAAATTATTTAATTATTTAACATCTACCGCCAACAAAGGCGGTGGCCTCTTTGAGAGCCAACCACAGGGAATGCTTAAAGGTTAAGACATTGTGGGTGATATATATATATTTTTTCTTCATTCCTTTCTCATTCTTTCTCCACTCCTCTCACGCTAAAGATCAGGGAGCGCACAGAAGGAATTTGAAGGGGAAAAAAAAGAAGAAGAGAAAGAGAAGAAAAGAAAAGAGAAAAAGAAACAAAAAATTTAAGAAATCTGAGGAATCCGATGTAACACTTATATTCTTTGTTTCTTTCGTTGAAAAATTTATTTAATTTGTATTGTGTGTATATAATTTAATTTATGAATATGCTCGATTCATATTTTGAACTACTAATTGACACTAAGAATTAAACTAGCTTAATGTATAATTTGATAAATCAATATATTTGAATTATTTTGTTTATACATGTTTATAATTTGGACATGCTTATTTAAATATTAACATTGCTATTGTTCTATAAACATTAATTTTTATAGGTAAATTTTGCTACAAATGATAATTTTGGTGTGCTGTTATTGTTTATGAATGGAGATAATGGAGAAGGAGTAAGTAGAGATACTAATGGTTGAGGGACACTATTAGGAGATATTCCTGGCAAAAGTGAATTATTCTTTTCTTTTGCTAATGTGGAGCCTATTTGATAAACTGGTGAAGAGCCACAAGCAACAAACTTATCCAATATATATAGATCTTGTATAGCTAAAAGAAAGGCGATAATTAGATACATGATAACATGATTATTCATAGGAACATAAAGACAAAGTTCATATATCATGATTATATAGAAATATAATATCTTCGTAATATCTCCGGATCCTAAATTAAATTGATTCTTAAATTTCAATTTTTAGTAAAGGTCATGTCTACAATCTAGATTGGTAAGTCATGTTGTTTTTATTGGTTCATGTGTATTGTGTATTATTGACATGAGAATTGAAAAAAACTACCTAATAGATAAGAACCGTATCGTATGAAGATCTTATTGGTCATTTTCTAATTAGGTGCTGAGAATTTATACTGCAGCAGCACTGTGTAGTACTGAGCCACAATTTGATACATGAGTCCCTTCAAGGGTGATGTCCGATACTATTTCACAGTATATGATTTGTCTAGCAGTATCTAGCGATGCGTTATAGTTTGGCGCTATGAGTCTGGGTCGGATCCTGAGTATATACGGGCACTTATACGATATGGGGAACAACGTGTATCTTATTTATTAGTAGTAGTTTTAAATATCTGATTAATTATTATTCCATTTAAGTCATGATATCTAATATAAGGTTTTAATAAAATCTGTTATTATTGAGCTAGACATCCCTTAATGTTTCATTTACTTGTGATCCTAAATTTATTTATATTATTCTTGATTTATGCTATCACGACTAATACTAACATAATATATTTACAATCACATATTTTGAGTACTGTGATAGTACAATTTCTATTTTCTCTTTGTGTTACTTACTGGGTTTAATCACCTAAATTTTGAACCCAGGTTTGGAAGGTGAAGAAGGGGAAGCAGTTCCAACTGAAGCCTCGTGCTTCATTAAATAGATTGAGCGACAGTAAGTAGTGAACTACCTTCTGGAGAACTTTTGTATATTATGTGTATGTTTCCTTTTGCTTGGGCACTCTTTTTCTCTTTTGATTTTTTTGTGATTATATTTGGAGTAGTGTGCTATCTTATATAATTAACTCTTTGTATAAATGAAATCTTTTCAGTTTAAGATATATTATTTAATCATCTGATTGTGATAGTAGTTGCGGTTATTCTAAGATCATTTAACTATTGGATTGTCTAGTATAAAATTTTAAGTAGCGTCATCCGTTTTGGAAAGCAATTGAAAATGGGGCGATATATCTTACATATCCTTGTAAGGGTATAACATGTTTATTATGTAGAACAAATTATTTTTTTCATTCTTATAAATAAGAGAGAATGGGGATCATATACTCCATCAATACAACCACATTCATTGTCCCAACATAATTTTGTATTAAGAAGTAAAAATAAATATGTCTATTTCATATCCCCTCATAAATTAAAGGGCTTACTTTGCAAAGAGCCTTAGGTCCAACCACGGACCAATTAACAATCAGATACTAAATTTGTAGACCTTAGCCCAATTGAAAGTTTATAAATGTTAGCCCAATCCCATATTTAAGTGGTCTCGACTGAGTCGAGTCCTGGAGGGCTCTGCCTAGTTCAATGCTTATATGGGCATCAAGAGCCTGCAAGTGATGATAGTCATAGTACGATGCTTTGATATCATGTTACTAAATAAATAATATGGAAAATGTATGCCCAATGTGAGGCGTCTTGAGATAGAATATCAAAATGGATGATCAAAATTTTTTGTACCCCTTGTTATTTTGTGATTTGCTTGGTTGCATGTTTATGCCAAAAATTGTCTACTAGATTGGCTGAACAAATTTAAGGATTAAACAACACTTTTGACTCAAAGCAGGTTCGAGTCAGGGTCTTGTGCATTAAGAGCATATCACAAAGATAAAAAAAAAAAAAAATCTCTTGGGTTTGGAATCTGCCGGAGAGTTGCTAATTAAATGCAAGTAGAAAATCAAGAGAGACATACACGAAGATGAACAGGGTTCAAGGTCGAAAGATCAATGGGATTTTTATATTGAAAAATGAATATAAAGTCTCCCAAATCTCTCACTCAGATTGCGAGCTCTCAAAAGTCTAAGAGTTCTCTAAGCATAAAAAAATATGCCCCCTCTTGCTTGCTTGCGGGCTTGTACAAGTGTAAGTTCTAATTTATCTAACCTGCAGTATATGGTTGGTCAGTTAACCGTTGGTTACTTGTGTTGGACTACTTGATTCCTTCTAGAGTGAAGACTTCATAGAAAAGCAGTAGTGCCTTCAATTATTCTAATCCAAGAATGGTTAGTTCCTTAGAATATGCGGCGATGTATGAAGTTTGGATTAATATTTTTAGATTTTTTTTAAAGATAAGAACAAAGGCTAATTGGCCAAAAGTGGGCAAAGCAAGCTACTCACCCTGAGGTCTTAGAGGAGAGCGTTTGATAGATACCCTAGGAATTTATTCTTCAACTGTGTAGAGGACTTAAAGTTGGTTTTATTTTACCTCAATGAGGCGGTGTTGTTGCTAATAAAGCCCATTGCCGTAGCGGATTTCGGTCAACCGAAACGGGTCCAAAACCGGCCCAAACCCATTATGATATAATATATATATGGGGTGTGGTGCTAGAGTTTTGGGTAAGTCGAAAAGAAATAAAAGAAAAATTGCAGCTGCTGCTGAAATTGTTTTGCGGCCAAAGTACCAGGAGAGAGAAAACAAGGGGTGGCGGCCGAAAGCAAGCAATTATTTTCAGGCAAATAATTTAGAGGGCTGCTATTGATTTGTTCGGCAACAGAGGAGTAAATTATTTGGCGGGTGCTTCTAATTTCGGCCGAAAGCAAAGAAGAAGACGAAGAAGAAAAGGCGGGGTTTTTTTTGGGGTTCTTCTTCGGTGGTCGAAGCAAAAAGATAAATCACTGCAACAAGAGGTTAGAATTTGATCTCAAAATCTTGTGTGATTTCTTTGTGTTTTCTCTTGTGGTTGAGAACTAGAAAGTTCTAATCCTTTTTTGATATAGTAGAAGTTTTTTGATCGTATCCCCGTGGACGTAGGCATGTTGCCGAACCACGTTAAATCTCTGCTATTTTTCTCTTCGGTTAACTATTTGATTTCTCTGGTTGTTGCATTAGTATTATTCTGCTATCTTTTGCTAACAATTGGTATCAGAGCCCTGATTCGCGTCAGATTTCACTCAGATCGGTGTTGATTTTGAGTGGGAGTTATGGCGGAAGATAGGACGGGAAAGATTGAAAAATTTGATGGGACAGATTTTCAATGGTGGAAGTTGCAGATGAAGATTATTTATATCAAAAGAATTTACATCAACCACTGATTGGAGAAAAACCAGAAAAGATGACTGATGAGGAGTGGGTATTGTTGGACAGGAGGGCTTTGGCGCAGATTCGATTGTGCCTGACAAAGCAGGTTGTGTTCAACGTCTCCAAGGAGAAAACCACTTCAGGTTTGATGTCAGCATTGGCTAAATTTTATGAGAAACCGTCTGCTTCAAATAGACTGTTTCTAATAAAAAAATTGTTCAACTTGAGAATGTCTTCTGATAGTTCAGTTGTTAATCATTTGAACGAATTTAACACATTATGGGCACAACTTGAATCCTTAGATTTTGTCTTTGCTGATGACATTAAAGTTTTGATGTTTATGTGTTCGTTACCTGATAGTTGGAGTAATATTGTTATGGCCATCAGCAATTCTTCCAATACTGCTCTTAAATTTAATGATGTTGTGAGTACAATCATGAATGATGAATTGATGAAAAAGAGTATGGGTGAGAGCACAGTTTCTATAAGTACTGCTCTGTCAGTTGATAATGACAGAAGAAAGGAAAGGGGTAGAAGTTTAAGCAGTGAGTCAAAGCAAAGAGGAAGATCAAAGTCTAAGGGGAAGTTCAAGAAAAAGTTAGTGTGTTGGAAATGTAAGACAGAGGGTCATATGAAGAAGGATTGTCCAAATAAAGACAAAGAAGGAGCGAATGTGGTGAATCCAAGTGAGGAGTATGATGACTTGTACTTGTCTGCTCATACAGAATCGAGGTCAGATCTGTGGTTTGTGGATTCAGGGGCTTCGTTCCATTGCACTGCTTGTAGAGAATGGTTTGATAATTATGTCCAAGGTAATTTTGGGCATGTGACTGTTGGTAATGGGCAGGAATGCAAGATTGTCGGTAAGGGAACAATTCAGCTAAAGTTGCACAATGGTGGAAAGTTGCTTTTACAAGAGGTTAGGCTCATACCAGATTTGAAGAAGAATTTGATATCTGTTAGCAAGCTGGATGGTGAAGGTTATCAAATCTCATTTGAGAAGAAACAGTGGAAGATCAGTAAAGGAGCAATGGTAGTGGTCAAGGGTGAGAGAGTGGGAACTCTATATTTACTCTCAAGCTCGATGGATCATGTTGTTTCTTTGGCCACCGTGAAGAATGAGAAGGCTACCTTATGGCATCTGAGGCTCGGTCATTTGAGCGAGAGCGGCATGAGGGTATTGCAATTCAGAGATATGTTGACAGATATGAAAGATGCTAATTTTGATTTCTGTGAGAACTGTGTGTTTGGAAAGCAGAAAAGAGTTAGCTTTATGAAGGATGGCAAGGAGAAGAAAACCGAGAGATTGGAGTTGGTGCATACAGATGTATGGGGGCTTTCTTCGGCAAAATCTCTTGGAGGTAATTCTTATTCTGTCACTTTCATAGATGATGCAAGCAGGAAAACATGGGTGTTTGCACTTAAGCAAAAATCCAATGTCTTCAAAATCTTCAAGGTATGGAAAGCTCTTGTTGAGAATGAAACAGGTTTGAAGGTGAAATGTCTGTTGTCAGACAATGGTGGGGAATTTTGCAATAGGAAATTCGATGACTATTGCTCTACCCACGGGATCAGGAGAGTGAAGACTGTACCGAGGACACCGCAGCAGAATGGCGTGGCTGAGAGGATGAATATAACCATTTTGGAGCGAGCTCAGAGTATGATACTACAAGCAGGTTTGCCTTTGCAACTTTGAGGAGCCGCTGTAGATACGACAGTCTATTTGATCAACAGGAGTCCAGCCAGTGTTTTAGATGGAGGAATTCCAGAGGAGGTGTGGTCTGGTAAGACTGTGAATTATTCATTCTTAAGAGTATTTGGTTGTATAGCATATGCACATGTGGATCACGAGATGAGAAAGAAGCTTGATTCTAAATCTCAGAAGTGTGCATTCATTAGATACGGTGGCGACGAATATGGTTATCGCTTATGCGATTATGAGCATAACAAGGTAATTCGTAGCAGAGATGTAGTATTTAATGAGGGCTGTATGTATACAGACCGAATGGAAAGTAAGAGTGACAATGCAGTGGAGAAAGAGCACTTGGAGCTGGATGAGCCACAGGATGGGATGGATCCCATGGATAAAAGAAAGGAAGAAATGCCTACATCTGAAGGAGAAGAAATGGCTACACCTGAGAATACACAAGCTTCAGATGAGACCGAACAGGAAAGAGAGCCATTGACTGAAGCAGATGGTTCCAGTACTTCATCAGAGAGTATTCCCACTTTGAGGAGGAGCACGAGGATAAAAAAGCCAACCCAAAAACTTTGTCTTCCATTATATCATATTTTGTATACTGATGCAGGTGAACCAGAGAGTTACCAAGAGGCTGTGCAGGATAAACTTCATCTTAAGTGGGAGCAAGCCATGCGTGATGAGATGTCTTCTTTGGAGGAGAATCACACATGGGAATTGGTGAAGCGATCGGAAAAGATGAAAGTATTGCATAACAAGTGGGTATACAGGGTAAAACATGATGCAGGAGGGACACAAAGGTTCATGGCTAGACTTGTGGTGAAGGGATACGGTCAGAGAAAAGGTATTGACTTCAATGAAATATTTGCACCTGCTGTCAAGATGACTTCTATCAGAGCAATACTAAGTATTGTGGCTGTGAAAGGATTATATTTAGAGCAGCTCGATGTGAAGACTGCTTTCCTTCATGGTGATTTGGAGGAGGAAATATATATGGAACAGCCGGAGGGATATAAAGTTAAAGGAAAGGAAAATTGGGTATGTCGACTGAAAATGAGCTTGTATGGGTTGAAACAAGCGCCGAGGCAATGGTACTTGAAGTTCGACAAGTTTATGTTGGATTCGGATTTTGCCAGAAGCAATTCAGATCATTGTGTTTATCTACAAAAGTTTAAGGATGGTAACTTTATTATACTTACTTTGTATGTAGATGATATGCTTGTGGCAGGTACATGCATGAAGAAAATTAATGATCTGAAGAGAAAGTTGGCAGGGAGATTCTCTATGAAGGACATGGGTGAGGCTAAACAATTTCTTGGAATGCAAATTACCCGAGATAAGAAAAGCAAGAAATTGTGGTTATCTCAGGAGGGGTACATCAAGAAGGTGTTGGAGAGATTCAATATGGAGAATGCAAAACCGGTAACTACAGCTCTTGGTGGTCACTTTAAATTGTCAAAAGAGCAAGGTGCTAAGACAGATGAGGAGATGAGACATATGGAGAATGTGCTTTATTTATCAGCCGTTGGGAGTCACATGTATGCAATGGTGAGTACAAGACCAGATATTGCACATGCAGTGGGAGTAGTGAGTAGATTCATAAAGAACCTTGGGAAGGAACATTGGCAAGCGGTGAAGTGGATTTTCAGGTATTTGAAAGGTACTTCAAAGTATTGTTTATGTTTTGGGGGTGATAATATTGATGTGCAAGGTTTTGTGGATTCGGACCATGTGGGTGATAGAGACAATGGCAGGAGCACCACTGGTTACGTCTTTACTGTAGGAGGGACAGCGTTAAGCTGGGTTTTAAGATTACAATCAATTGTTGCTTTATTTTCGACAGAAGCTGAGTATGTTGCAGCTGTAGAAGCAAGTAAAGAGTTTATTTGGTTGCAGCGATTGATGAGTGAGTTGGGTTTTAATGGAGTGGATTGCAGGTTATTCAGTGACAGTCAGAGTGCAATTCATCTTGCTAAGAATTCGGCGTATCATTCACGGACTAAACATATTCATTTGAGATATCACTTCATTAGATCCTTGTTGGAGGATGGCCAATTGAAGTTAGAGAAGATTGAGAGCAGCAAGAATCCTGCAAATATGTTGATAAAGCCGGTTGATGGGAAAAAGTTGAGCTATTGCTCAACTTTGGTGCATTTGTTTTGAATGCTAAAATTGGGACTTTAAACGATCGAGATAAAAACTTTAGACACTGGGATTATCATGTATAGAGATTACATTTTTAGCAATAGGTCTCCAAGTGGGTGATTGTTGCTAATGGAGCCCATTGCCGTAGCAGGTTTCGATCAACCGAAAATGGTCCAAAATCGGCCCAAACCCATTATGATATAATATATATATGGGGTGTGGTGCTAGGGTTTTGGGTAAGCCGAAAAGAAATAAAAGAAAAATTGCAGCTGCTGCTGAAATTGTTTTGCGGCCAAAGTACCAGGAGAGAGAAAACAAGGGGTGGCGGCCGAAAGCAAGCAATTATTTTCAGGCAAATAATTTAGAGGGCTGCTGTTGATTTGTTCGGCAACAGAGGAGTAAATTATTTGGCGGGTGCTTCTAATTTCGGCCGAAAGCAAAGAAGAAGAAGAAGAAGAAAAGGCGGGGTTTTTTTTGGGTTCTTCTTCGGTGGTCGAAGCAAAAAGGTAAATCACTGCAACAAGATATTAGGATTTGATCTCAAAATCTTGTGTGATTTCTTTGTGTTTTCTCTTGTGGTTGAGAACTAGAAAGTTGTAATCCTTTTTTGATATAGTGGAAGTTTTTTGATCGTGTCCCCGTGGACGTAGGCATATTGCCGAACCATGTTAAATCTGCATGTTTTTTGTCTTTGCTATTTTTCTTTTTGGTTAACTATTTGATTCCGCTGGTTGTTGCATTAGTATTATTCCGCTATCTTTTGCTAACAGGTGTCACGCGTGAGTGGAGGTTCCATATTCGTGCTCTTTCATGAGTATTTCATAGGAGTTTGATTGGCAGGAGGACTTAGTTAGACGCTAGGTTACCTTTGCCACTTTAGTATACAGTTACATGCGTGATGGATTCATGTTGGCATCCATCCAAGGATATCATGGGAATCAAACTTGCATGAGCCAAGTCGGTTTGGCTGCCCGCAGATCTCAAGTCATATACTAGGTTCTACTGAGCTCGCATGAATCGAAGCTCCATAATAACATCCTCCACAGGTTGCTTGGTTGAGGTTTATATCTTAATGGGAATTAAACTCGCATATTTTAATGGAGCTGACATTTAACTCACCATATTGTAATCAAGCTTACATTTAACTAGGTCGAGTTATTGGATATCTGCAGCATCTTGCGTGATTATATCCCAAGTCGCCATTTAATAACATCCATATTGGATTTTGCCTTTTTTTTTTTTTAAGAGAAAAGGGCTCTAAATGTTTTGGATGAAATATTTATCAGATTCTTCTCATTCAATGCGCGTCCCTACACTTGGTGAATTAAACAGTTAATATTTATTCCCAATATTTAATAATCTAGTCATTGTACTTTTCTAGGGTATGACGCTAAGATAGGGGGTAGTTGCGTTTTTCGAATTCAAGAATCGAAACCCACAATCTTCATCTCTAACTTCTACAGTCATGTAATAAATTGGAAAAGAAAAAAAAATAAAAATAAAAATCTAATCTGACATGTTGTGCTAGTGTAACATCTTATAGGACGATTTCCGTATTTGGTTTGCCCATTTTGGCTTAGATTTTTCCAAAATCCTTGCATAGACTTAAGTAACACAAAATTCCAAGCACAAAATGCACAAGAATGGAAGGGAATGGAAAATAAGAGTATATCTGGGTTTGTTGCACTCATGATTGGGAAGCGTTTATACACGTTCGTTGTGATGCCCCAAATCACATTGGTGGGCCTGAGTGTATGTCCCAATAATGGCTAGGGTGTCACCGACAAGCATTCTCAATACTGGAGTGCGCAAGGCTATTTTTTGTATTTTTCTTACAATTACAGGTAAGAGATATGGGAGTGCATAAATATGAAATATATATCACATGTCTGAATCTATCTACTACAGTATCATAAGTACAAATAAAGCAATATCCAAAAATAGATATATAGAAATGATAAGTAATATATACATTTAAAAGTTGTTCATATATAATCAAACCCAGTATCAGAATAAAGCAATATAAGTACTGAATATATATAAGAGTATTTGAATATCACGGACATAACTAGGAAGTAGAATACATATTCACATACAAAGCAAAATGAAATATACACAAAAAGGATAAGGATCCTACAAAAAACTGAATACTGGTGCTCGACCTACTTTTAAGAATGTAGATCATCGAGCGGGGGGGGGGGGGGGGGGGGGGGGGAGGGTCCTTCTTTGTTATCTCTGTCTCGGCTGGTAAACCTAGAATGTGATAATTTTAGGGGTCAGAATGTAAATAAGAATACAAATCCAAACTAGTACAATTCTATAAGAACCATATAAAAATATATATGGGGGCATGCTAGTAGAAAACAATATGAAAGATATATACGTATAAATATTTATTTATGCTAAAAATAACATTAATCATGATCTACATGATACATGTACTATAACGTGATCAAATAATAAGATATGCCAAATATAATAAGAATCATATAGTACATAATATGCATAATATAATTTGATCAGACAAATGGATGCACTTTATATTCTATTAATTTGGAACTGAATAGTGGACTATTCACGTATTCTAGGAGTGTACCGTGCATATCCTGTACCACGGCCTCAGATATCGGTCCTCATACTGACCAAGTAATTGCTGCTTAGCAAACAAATATTGAATATCCCATGCATATGATGTGAATAATTTACTGCAAATGTACAATATCAGTTGTAGTACTTTACATGTCATTCCCACGGGAATATCTAGTGTTTTGCTTTCATCTATCTTTAGTTCCACAGGGATCTCTACTATTTTTCTAAAGTTAGCTCAGGATTTTAAATCCATTAGAATAATAGTCTAACAATGAATTATCTATTTCTTCCTAACTTTTTAATCATGCACAATTAAGTAATACATTAAAAAGGTGATTTTTTTAATTCAATTTTAATTAAGAGCTCATGAGTATGACCTATTAAGTAACGTGCAAGTATAGATAATCAAATATATTATCTTTCTTAAAAACAAATTATATCGAGTAGATAATCTTAAAAATAAAACCAAAAAAATATATTTCAAATCCTAATCTAAGCATAGATTATCAAAAGACAAGTTTAAGTATAATGTATCAAAGAAATTGGATTTACAAATATATTTACTTCAATTTATTTATAGAAAAATTTTGTAATAATTCTATAAATAGTAACAAAGAATATGAATTCCAAATCTTACCTAAGTATAAACTATTAAAATATAAATTAAGCATAATCTATCAAACATTTATGATTTACGAAGTCCTATCTTTATTTTATTTATAGAAAAATCATAATTTTATTTCTTTTTAAAAAGTATGTGAGATAAATCCATGTTAGATCTATTAAACTAATTTATTTACATCCTTGAGTTAATGCAAATTAGTTACCTATACTACTAACTATTAAGATCCTATTTTTATTTTTGAAAGCCATGACAATTCTAATTATCTAGAAAACAAGATAAATCTAAACTAGAAAGAAGATAAATATATTAGAAGAAATTAAATTATCATAGAAAGCAAATAAACTAAACTAAAAATCAAATAAAATAAATTATCTAAGAAAACAATGGTGAACAGTAAAAGGTCACAGCTGGAGTTCGGTATTGCGGCCATCACCTCTTCGGCAAAATTCTAATTTTTATTAATTTAAAAAGTACATTGTAAATTATATGAAACCCTAATTTACAAAGATACGGCTAATATATAGGTCTCGTAATATCAAACTCTAATTCGATTACAATTGAATAAGTACAAAATTACAACAAAGCTATCAGAAAAATTCCAGTTACAGATTCGTAAGTTTGCCACAAATAGCGGTATTGACTGCTAAATAGTGGAGGTTTTAATTTTACCAGAGGAGTTCTAGTCCTGGTATGAGTTAGCAGAAGAAATTCAATGCAAGTGGGACCCAAAGTGCCGCCAAATAGCGGTAACTGTCGCCAAATAGAGGCAAAAATTATGAATTTGCCCCTATGTTTTGCAACACTGAGTTTTCTAGCTTTCTTCTTTTCTTTTTCATAACTGGATTCCACTTTGATGCTCTGTAGTTTTGTATTCTTGTAGCTTTATTCCTTTTTAGCTCTTTTTGGATTTGATTTCCTAATCTATCTTTAATTTATATCATATCCTTATAGGAATAGGTTTAACTTAAAAAACACAATAAAAATAACTGAGTAATATTATTTATATATAAAAATAGATAATATAGATGCTATAAATATGCAATATATGACACTTATCACACCCCCACATATCTTTTGCTAGTTCTCGAGCAATATTTAGACCAAAAAATAAAAAGAAAAATCCTAACTTACTTTTGTAGGAATCGCGGTTGCATTTAACATATGCAATAAGTTGTTAAACCTTTATATTACCATAATAGATGAGTTGTGTTTCATGAGGATTTCCAGCAATGTTACCCATATGTATCGTGAAGAAAATAGAATAAGGAATAAGAAAAGAAAAGTAAGGATAACCAAAAATTAAAAAAAAAAATTTATACAATAGAAAGAAAAAAATCTTTTTGGTATTTTCTAAATTAATTTCACTAATATACAAACTCAAGAATATATTTAAATTACCAATTTTCAAATCAAGCGTCATGTCAAATACACTTATTATTTTAATCAAAAATTTAAATCCTATCTTTCAATACCCACTAATAAATAATTTATTGGCTCTTATACATCTATGTGCACATGTGACAGTTTATTTCGGTTTTACTCAAATTCTAACTATGATTCATCTTTTCTCTCTAAACAATTTTTTTCTTCTTTTTTATTTTTTTCTTTTGTGAATATTTCATCTTTCTAGTGAATATTCATGCGTGTTTGGCACAAATACTTGATTGTTCGGATCATACTCTATCTTTTTAAAACACCGTTGTGTGAATATTCACGTTTATTTAGGCGCAAATACCCAACTACTTAGTAACTTGTAAGAAATTTATTTATTTACAAAGGATCATTAGCTTAAGTACGAGTCTCACCTTTTTATTCTTTTTTTCTTTTATATTTTTTATTTAGAGAGGAAAGACTACTCAGTCGTTATCTATTTTGTCATTAACCTAATAAACTATTGTGAAGTGAAAAATAGATGTATACGTAATTCAAAATTATTAGTAGCGGTATTTATTTTTTGGATTTTAATTTTATTCATAAAATTCTAAGTGTATTCTCCAATCTACTTTTCCTATCAAATTTTAAATCTATATTTATTCTTTTATTTGTAATTAGTTTGATTTATTGTAGAAAATAAAAAAAATATTTTTTTCATATTGTTGATTTTGTTTTTTGAAAATATCCTAAAAACTATCCAAGTATAAAATAGAGAAACCCAAAAATTTCTATAAAAAACTAAAAAACTTAAAGATCCTAAAAAGAAAATATAAAAACCTCCTAACCCTCCCCACATCTAGAGTCTTGTATGCTCTCATACACGAATCAAGGATGATAAAATAAATATGAAAACTATTGTACAAATACTATACAAATAATGAGAGTTGTAAAAAGTCACGATCTTAATATGTCACCCTATTAACGCATAAAAAGCGGTTACGACCTCTCGATCACTTTTCACTCTCATAATTTGTGCATTTCAAACGTGAAGTGAGTGTATTGTTGTGTCTCATCATGCTCGTATAAGTCACAAAATTGTATTGTTGTGTCTCATCATCCTCGTATAAGTCACAAAATTATATTTTTATTTCTTATGTCGTCCTCGCTTTTTCTTTTTCCTCATGTAAGTATTAATAATTGGGTTAAATAAAACTTCAATATAAACCTGCCAATTATCGTTAGTAACAAACACACATGTAGGAATATTGTGAGGTGTGAAGAGTGCACCATAATCAAGTGAGTCATGAACTGTGAAGTATGGTGGCCCTTATAACTCACGAAGTAATGCGAGCTGCTCTACAAACAAACACTCAATGGTTTGCTCATAAACGAATGTCACACTTGCACAATTTTCATCATACGTAGAGTCAGTATATGCCAATTTGTCTAATAACATGAACTTATTTTCAAAATTTGCTCAAACGAGAGTTCATTATCAGCACAAAAGATAGAATGAGTGTGTATGCTGTGAACTATATTACCTTAATGAAGGAACTCGTCGTGTGCTCATCCATATTGAATATATTCAATAATATAGCCATACTCCCAAATGAAAGCTTCCTAAGACCACTTCTATAATCAATTAATGCATTTGAAGTTGTAAGGAATGGTCTGTCTAAAATAACGGAAATTTTATTTTGTGGATTGAAAATCAGCTCAGTTTCTAAGATAATAAAGTCTATAAGAAAGATGAACTCGCCGATCTTAATGAACACATCTTCAACTATACCAAGTGGCCTCTTGATCAAATGATCTATTAGCTGCAATATGCTTTGATAGGTTGAAGTTTTTCTAAATTCACTTGTTAATAAATAGTGTAAAGTAACAAGTTGACACTTGCCACTAAATCAAACAAAGTCCTATCAAATACAGTGTTTCCAATGGTGCATGAGATTGTGGGAGAATCTGGATCTTTGTATTTGATAGGTAAGGAGTTAGAGAGGATTTGTGATATATTTACCATAAGAAAGACTTTCGTAGGAACCTTTCTTACTCGTTTCTTAGTGCACAAATCCTTAAAAAACTTAGCATAAGTGGAAATTTGTTGTACAATATCAAAGAGAGGAATATTAATCTTCACTTGCTAAAATGTTTCGAGAATCTTCTCTACTTGCAGTGAACGCTTCCTAAGTCGATTAGGAATGTGCTTTCGGCTTAGGAACACATTTATCTGAATGAGTATGTGATAACAATGGAGGTGATGTATAGATGCGGATAAAAAGGGGGAAGAGATTGTATAGCCTGCGTAATAGTAGGAGTAAGATCTTAGGATATGGCTACATTATTGTCCACTTACTTGCCAGATCTGATCGTGTAAATAACATTGCATTGATGAACATGGGATGAAACAAACTGAGATGTATTGGGATTAGGGTTCATTATTAGTTGGCTCGGAAAGGCACCCCCTGCTCACTCAGCTATGTGGTTAACTGTCCAGCTTACTGCTCTATATTCTTGATTGTCTGAGAATTTACAAGAAGCTGTTAGTCAGTCCGTTGTATTAAATCAGTAGACACTTCCGTAAAATTTTGCATTTGCATGTCTAAATTGGATATTGTCTTGAGAAAATTCTCCACATTCATTTCAAGTATCGTTAGTTGTCTATCATAATCATTGTTAGACCCCTGCAGTGGATATAATTGATTATGTACATGTGGTCTATTATGGTCATTCCCTTGATTTGTAGCGTTTTGGTGTTGATACACCCACATTAGGTCTTGGGAACTGACTATTGGGTGGAGATTGCATATTGGAGTTGGGGGCTCCTTGATATTACTCTTGACCCCATGAAAGATTTGGGAAGTTCTTTCAACCCGGATTATATGTTGGAGCGTAATAATTATTCATGGGTCATTGATACAAGACATTAGCCTGCTCAAATATTGGACCCATGAGATTCATCAACAATGGACACTCCATAACATGATTTTGAGTTCCGCAGTTGAAACATGTGGGAACTTGTATTTGATTGACTTGACCTATCAGTGGAGCACTAGGAGTCTCCAATAACTCAATTCTCCTCATAACGGTTGCAATCTTAATTTTAATAACTATAGAGCTATTGACACTCTGGATCCCTATCTTATGCACATAAGTTGATAAATTAGGTTTCTCAGCAAGACTTTTTCACTGCATAGTTTTCTACGATAGGTCTTCAAGGAATTCTCATACCTCATCCTCGTTCTTTCTCATGAAGTCCCCTGACACATTGACTCAAGAAGAGTTTTGGATGTGTAATCAAATCCTTCATTAACGATTTAACATAATCTCCACTTTTTAATTGCATGGTTGGGGTATTGAGCTAGTAGGTCTTTGAATCATTCCAAGTACTTTCAAAAGGGTTTTCCTAGCATTTGATGGAATTGATTAATAGCATTTCGTATTTTGGCCGTTTTATGCATGAGATAATACTTCTTTAGAAATACTGTAATGAATTCATCCCAAGTGATGATTAAATCAGAAGGCATACTGTACAACTACTTCTTGACATTATCTTTTAGAGAAAATGGGATAAAATGGAGCTTAATTGTGTTCTCTGATAGATATTGTAGTTTGATTATTATGCATGCTTCCTAAAATTTACTGCTAAAAAGATAGGCATCCTTAGATTTGGATCCAGTGAATTTTAGAAGCATGCTAATGTATTGTAGTTTTAGTTCGTAGTTGTTATTCACTGCTTGTGGGAGCTTTTTGCACGAAGGCAGTGAAGTGCAGCAATGTGTAACATCCATCCTGAAGGATCGGAATCGGCTGATCCATTTTGTCTCCCATGAATAAATTTGACTTCACAAGTCAACCAAATTGATCACGGGTTCAATGTGGTATGAACCAACAACCGTCAGTGGATGTGTGAGTTTTCTAGACTAAAGTAAGAAGTGGGGTGTGGTGAGATGAAACGGTAGAAGAAATATGATTAAAGGAGAATGTTATATCCTATTGTTTCTACTATTTTTTTTTTTTTTTTTTTTTACAAAATCAGAGATCCAAAATACAGAACTGGAGAGAAAGAGGGGAGTGAATCACTAGAGTTGCCGCCAAATAGTGGCTATTGCCACTATTTGGCAGCAAAACTAAAGAGTTTGGCTCCCTAGTTTTTGCAATGCATTCCCGAGACTTTGCTCGTCCCTTTTTGCTTCTTGTATCTAAACTTCTAGATCTCTGCAAACTCAACACACACCGTTAATTCGTAAAATATTAGAAAAAGCAAGAAAACACCGTTAATCCACAGTAACAGTGCCAAAAACTTGATATGAATAATCTACTGCAAACGTATAATGTCGGTTGTACCACTTTGCAGATCGTTCCTACAAAGATCTCTAGTATCTTGCTATCTCGCTCCTTAGTTCTATTAAATTAACTATAACAGTCTAGATTGAAAAGATTATGTTTAGTTTCTTAAATTTAGCCCAGGATTTCGAATCCATTAGAATAATAGCTTAACAATGAATTGTCTCTCTCTTTCTAACATGCAAATTTAAAAGATGATACTTTTAATTTGATTTTAATTAAGAGCCCTAAGTATGACCTATCAAATGATATGCAAGTATACATCATCAAAGATAATAACTTTCTTAAAAACAAATTATATCTAGTAGATAATTCTATAAATAAAAGAAAAGAAATAAATTTCAAACCCCAATCTAAGCATAGATTATCAAAAAACTAGCTTAAGTATAACCTATCAAAGAAATTAGATCTACAAATTTGTTTACTTCTATTTATTTATAGGAAAATCCTGTTAATAATTTTATAAATAGAAACAAAAAATATGAATTCAAAATCTCATATAAGTATAAACTATCAAAATATGAATTAAACATAATCTATAAAATATTTATGATTTACAAAGTTCTATCTTTATTTTATTTGTAGAAAAATCTCAACTTTATTTCTTTTTAGGAATAAGGTGAGATAAATCTATGTTAGATCTAAAAAAACTAATTTATCTACATCCTAGAACTAATGCAAATTAGTTACCCATATTACTAATTATCAAGATCCTATTTTTATTTTTGAAAGCCATGAAAATTCTAATTATCTAGGAAGCTAGATAAATCTAAACTAAAAAGAAGATAAATATATACTAGAAAACAATTAAATTATTCTAGAAAGCAATTAAACTAAACTAAAAAGCAAATAAATAAATTACCTAAGAAAACAATGATGAACAGTAAAGGATCACCTCTAGAATTCGGCATGCGACCGTCACCCCTTCAGCAAAACCTTAATTTTTATTAATTTAAAAAATGCATCCTAAATTATATGAAACCCTAATTTAGAAGGATATGGCCAATATATATGTTTCGGAATACCAAACCTTAATCCGATTATAACTGAATAACTATAAAATTACAACGAAACCCTAAGAAAATTTTCAGTTACAGACTCACAAGTCTTGCCGTAAAATAGCGGGATTGACCGCCAAATAGCGGTGCTTTTAATTTTACCAAAAGAGTCCTAATCCTCGTATGAGTCAGCAAAAGAAAATTCAGTGCAAGTGGGACCCAATATGCCACCAAATGGCACTAATTGCCTCCAAATGACAGCAAAAATTATGAATTTGTCCCTCTGCTTTGCAGCGCTGGGTTGTTTAGCTTCTCTCTTCTCATTTTTAAGACTGAATTCCACTTTGATGCTTTATAGTTTTGTGTTCTTATAGCTTTATTCTTTTTAGCTTTTTTGGACTTAGTTTCTAATCCATCTCTGAATTTATATCATATCCCTGTAGGAATAGTTTTACCTAAAAACACACTAAAAATACCTGAGTAGTATTATTTATATATAAAAATAGATAATACGAAAGCTATAAATATACAATATATAACACTTATCAGTATACCCGGAATCACGGCCTCTGATACCGGTCTCTATATGAGTCGGATGGCTGCCACTAAGCAAAGTTAGAACTGAAAGTGCTATAATATTGTGGATTTCTAGCCTACTCTCAGGCTGAATATTTGACGATTTATTTGGAACTAGAGAGGGGAACTAGGGTTGAAGGTATGAAGAGAAAATTAAGAGGAATACAAGAGGGAGATGTTTGAATTTTTTTCATATTTTTCTTAATTTATTTGGGGCTCAAACAGGAAAAATTCTATTTACACATGGAAATTTACTCTTCACGCACGGTTTTAAAACTTGTAATTAATTACAAGTTTACCATTTATTTTTTTTTACTAAATTATCCTATTAAATCCCAAATTAAGACTTCTGAAGTACAACTCATCGTCTTCCTCATTTATTTTTTTCTCTAAAAGCCTAAAAAATATTTTTTTGTAGAATTTAATTTTTAAAAAAATACATTTCCCACAAACTCATTGATTTTGTTTCTTAACCTCTTAAATTTTTTACATTTAAGTTCCTAAAAAGATTTGAAAGAATTTTAAATTTTTCGAATTCATTATGACAAGTAAAATTAGGGTTTGAAATTTAAGTTTTTTTTATTCAAATTGAAAATTCCAACATGCAATTGGTGTCAGAGGATAAATTTAAGGTACAATTTAAAATCATTCTTAATTTTTTATGTGTATTTGTTTGCAATTTATTATTACTTATAATTTTTTGTGAGGTAGACGTCGGCTGCTGATCAGGTTTTAGTACTCGACCAAATGATTCTTGGTCGGTTATTAATACCCGACCAACATATTTTTAGGTTAGGAATTAATATCCGATTCGGAAAATTTTGGAAAAATTTGGGATCGGCCGACATAAGAGTTAGAGCGAAGGAGGAGGATTAAAATTGAAAAAAAAAATTGGGCACAGAGTGTAAATTGGTGGTATTTCAAAATGAGAGTTTGGTGTAAAGAGCAATCAGGGCATCAAGAGTAAATTGATGTGCGTAAATAGAATTTCCCCTCAAACAGCTGCTGAAAGATGAGTATGTTATATTAAAAATCCTTAAATTTCATCTTAATTACAAGTTTGTTTTTGGGTCAATTCCAATTCAAATTTGGTTAAGAATGGCTGCTGGATTTTTAGAGATAAATTTGAAGTTGGTGTAAGGTTAAAATTAGAATTTATGATTTAATTTAATTATTTTAATCAGATATTTGTCTGAAAGTCTGCCGATCCGGGATATCTCAAGAAAAATATAAATCAAAATAATAAGATAAGAGATTGCTCCTCTGCGGAATTTGAAATTGAAGAGTAAATTGAAAGATATAATTCAATTTACTCAATATCTACTCGTATCAGTTCTGGAATCCCTGACCAATATGATACGAAATAAATTGATAGAAAGGATCTAAGAATTAGGGACGTTACATTCATTGGGAGAGGAATCACGTTGGTCGAACAGGTAGTTTCCGCGCGAGAGGGGGTTTGAGGAAGAAGAGGATATGTCCTTAGCAGGAGAGAGTGAGAAGAGAGTAAACTACTCCTGAAAAATTAACTTAATTGCAAACTTGTTAATAAAACCAACTCTTGCTTCGTGTGCCTTTATATTTTTGGTGTAAACTTCTTTTTCTAGAAGGTGTTCGCGGGTGGCCTGTGGTCCTTAAAGTCTAAATCTGAGTTAGTTTGTAGTGGGCTTTGTCGCCTTCTTTGCATGGTCCAAGGATGATGACTCGGCCTTGTTCTCGCCCTTTTCACTAGGCCTCATCATGGTTTCTTCGTTCATTTTTTTTTTTTTTTTTCCTTTCGCGTTTGACATGCGGGGCCGCTCCTCTTCTTCTTTCAAGCTCCTCGGGTCTATTCTACGTACTCATCCGCTTGGGTGTTGGATTTGTGTCTCGCATCCGTTGAGTATCCAGATGTGATCAAGAATTATAAGGAGTCCCAGTTGGACTTGGGTTAGAAGACCAGAGTTTTAATTGGATTGGAACACCAATTAGATGATGATAGTGCTATTCTAATAGGATTATGATAGGAACACTATATATATCTCTTGTATATGATACGAGAGAGTAGAGCAATTAGAGAGCAATTGGCTGAGAGATATGATTCTATTATTATGAGATGCGAGAGGTAGAGAGATACTTGGATCTCTTCTTGTAACCTTTTTTCTCATAATGGATATTTCTCTTGTTGTTCCCGTGGACGTAGGTCGAACTTGGTCGGCCAAACCACATTAATTCTTGTGTTCTTTTTTGTATTGTATTGTTTTATTTATCTCTACGATCTCGATGGGGGATTCGATCCCCAACCAATGGTATCAGAGCCGGAGTTATGGATCCGGAATCGAGATTACGAGATGGTGGATCTGATGTCGAGTCAACAAGAAGGTTGGCGGAGGCAATAAGGTAAAATACAATAAGAAGAAGAAAAAAAATAACCAGATACAACTGGTAATGTGCACAACCGAAGGCTCTAGCAATATGCACCAAAAGGAGTGGCTGATAACTGAGATAGATTCTGAGGCCCAGATCGACGGTTATGGTTGACCGAAGCGTGGATCGAATAATCGGTGTCCGATTAAGGTGATTCAGGAGTCGAATTCTATATTTTTCAGCATTCCGGATGCAGTGGTGGATGCGGATTGGGCAAAATCTACTGTTTAGAGAAGATTTTGTGTAGAGCAGCAGTGATCGACGATGATCGCGGGATCGATATTGATCGAGATGATCCATAATCAATGGTTGGTTGATTGTACGATGATGAGGTACGTCATGGTACTTCATGTTGATGGATATGGTTACTTCGTGACATGTTGAATCACATGGTAATGTATAATCGTCTATATCTCTAGAGTTGGTCATAGTTTTTGGATCAAGGTGGAGTACGGTATATCGATCACTTTTTTATGGTACACAACATGATAAGTGATTGTGACTACTCTGGAGGTCCAGGTGTTTTTACTGAGGTGGAGCACGGTGTAGCGATTATGAGCGCTTGGTGAAGAGCGTGGTGTAGTAATCGTGAGTGTTCAAGAGAGTATGGTTTAGTGATCATTAGTGCTCGGAGGAGAGCATGGTTAAGTGATCATGAATGCTCAAGTATAGAGGCGGTGATGATTATACAATTTGTTTCCAGTCGGTGGAGCATGGTGATCGTGCGGTGGATGTCTGCGAAGTGGATGACGAGAACAAAGGAGTTTCTCCAAGATGCATGGCTCATCGGATACGAGCCAAGGTGGAGACTGTTGGGTTTGTGTCTCGCATCCATTGAGTATCCAGATGTGATTAAGAATTACAAGGAGTTCTAGTTGGACTTGGGTTAGAAGACCAGAGTTTTAATTGGATTGGAACACCAATTAGATGATGATAGTGCTATTCTAATAGGATTAGGATAGGAACACTATATATATCTCTTGTATGTGATACGAGAGAGTAGAGCAATTAGAGAGCAATTGGCTGAGAGATATGATTCTATTATTATGAGAGATGCGAGAGGTAGAGAAATAATTGGATCTCTTCTTATAACATTTTTTCTCATAATGGATATTTCTCTTGTTGTTCCCGTGGACGTAGGTCGAACTTGGTCGGCCGAACCACGTTAATTTTTGTGTTCTTTTTTGTGTTGTATTGTTTTCTTTATCTCTACGATCTCGATGGGGGATTCGATCCCCAACATTGGGAACTTCCTGTGCTTGCCCTTCATTGATTTAGGGAGGAGGTGTTAGGATCTTCATTACCTTGGTGATTTGCATCATTTATCTAGTGAGTTCTTGAGATTACGCCCACGTTATAGGGGCACTCGAATTCATCGGTGTCTGCGCTGATTTTGCAGTCCGATGACCTACTTCATCTTGCGATGAGAGATTCTCGAGTTTGGTTTCCTATCAGATCATGTACTTGTCTTATTTTGTTGTTTAATTACTTCCATATATAATGCCACTTCTGATCAAGTAGATATTAAGTAAGATAATTCAGCCATCAATCAAAGTAGTGAGTTCGAGATGGACTTAAGCCAGATCAGATTTCGAGAGTAGTTTTTTGAGATGTAATAGAAACTCAGAAGAGTATCTACAGAGGAGATATCATTGGAGATCGAGTTGAATCAATAAGTAGGAAAAATAATCTAAACAAGAGATAACAAAATTCAGAAAAGTTGTTTGTCTAGCCAACATTATCTGCAGAAGGTCATCATTCTCTACTTGTTCTCAATAGTAAAGAAGTCGTTTATAATTCTTTCAATACTCTTTACTCTCTTCCTCTCTTGAAAATACATGCTCTCAAATTATTTCAGACGTAGCCCTCTCCTCTTGCGGAGGGAAGAGAGTATTTATTTGTAAGTACTTAGAACAAATATTATAATGAGTCGTACTTGATTTACTACGTACTTACGGGGCGGTTGAGAACAAACATGCATCTTGATGTTTCTTGATTTTTCAACTCCTGATCAATTATATTGAATTTGAGCTAATAAAGATTCATGATTGTTGATAAAAGTCTTGCCTTTCATTTCATAGCGAATTCTTTATTATTGGACAGCGACAGAGAATTTGAATTGTAACTAACTTTTGCAGGAGAGATTACGTACGTGGTGATCGAGTGACTTTAAAACCATTGCCAAATCACTTCCTTTCGAATAACAATGATGTTTTATGACGTGGTCTCTTTGGTGACAACATCTGAATGCTTTTTTTTTTTTGTTTTGTTTTGTTTTGTTTTCCCCTCACCATGGTACTGATCTAAACAAATGGTGGTGAAGTACTATTACATCTGAGCCAACAAGTTCAAAAGAGCATGGATCACACCGCGTGTTGTTTTAGTCCCTGCCCAGTTGTCTTGACTCTATTGGGTCACCAAGAGTGGAAGCAGCAAGCAGGAGTAAATAGTTCTCTGATCATCTTCACTTTTTTAACATACGCTTTCACTATTGTTGGCCATGCATGTCAAACTGATTCCTGAATATTTCTAACCCCGACGTACACCTGACGCCAACAATTAAGGACCAGCGTCGGATATGGCAACCTATCAAGTTTGCTCCAATAACGACTGTCAATGGACTCAAGCAGGATCGGTCTCTGCTACATCGCAAGCTAGCTCATGAGCACAAGGTAGATTGTGAGTGCATTGAAGAACACACACTGCACACTACTGGGTTAATAATACCAGCAGAATTTGATTGCTTGTACTCTCGCTTAGAATCATATTCGGTGCATAAATGGAGATTATCCCGGCCCCCTGAGCTCTCTGAATTCAAACTCCGTACGTATAGTTTTTCTGCGTGATCAACATGCTCCATCTTTTGGAATGAGGCTTGTATCTCTATATATTGCAATCCGATGAGAGAGTTTAGTTTGGTTCAACACCTCTCCATCGGCCCCAATTTCCTTGGCTTGTTCCCAGCTCGCTGCCTCTTTAATTTCGCATGTGCATTCTCAACCCTGCAAGTATATATGAATACTCATCATAAAGCACGACAAAATGGATGATGCAACACTAATTGTACAAGCTATTAACTGTTAGATATTACATATTGTTGCAGTGCCAGGATGTATCCGGATCCACATTGGACCGGCTCAGAATATATAGCTATTGAGTACTTAGTGCGCAGTGATATATAGTCATCGTGGCTGTTACAAAAAACCATAACAATATATCCAGCTAGCTAGATATAATCTTCATTCCTTACTTTCACTCTCAAACAACTTGTTGCAGTTTGTTAGCACGACCCAATTTACATGCCATATGCAAAGCAGGTGTCTTGATGCGGGAAGGATCTGTTCATGAGGGCCACCACTTTATAATTGACAATGATCTCGGGCTGAAATTGATTGCCAAACAGCCCTTGCACTTTATCCAAAACCCACGAATAATTCTCTTTCTTAACAAGAAAGCAAATGTTAGGTTTGTAGAAAGTCACATCAACAATCTCCAACATCGCGTATTTGTATCTGATAGTCTTATATGTGGAATGATAATACTTGAAAATGCATGTAGCAAGTTAACAGTTGTAAGGTGAGCCCAAAATAAATCCTTCACAGTGCTTGTATCTGGAACATCCTATGCGTACTTGCACTTTTAAGAGAAGTTGTTGTGTCTGAGATCTCTTGCACGCTCAAGCACTCTTATTTTTGTCATGCATTTTACGTTGTTGTTAAAAGTGAAAGCATTTCTTAGATTCTTCTCTTTTCATGTTATGAGTTTGTCTCTTAGCTGGACTTCATTCTTCGATATCTAAGCTATTATTAAGGAATCCTCACTTGCAGACAATCTCTTATTATATGAGTGACTATCGAAATATTCTGTTGTTGCTTGATTGTGAACCTACATAAATCACTTTTATTGTTCACCCATTCGTATGCAAAAAGATTTATGGCCCCTTAAAGTGAAAAGGCAATCATATGTTTTTGAACCGTATTCTTTTTTGCATTCCTTTAACACTCTTTCCTTTTTTCCTGTTTTAGCTGACCACTTCTCTCACACCCGAATGTCATCCTTGGTGCTCATTTGGCCCACCTCGGATGAATTCACGATAACAATCACAGAACAATATTTCTGACTCCACACTAGTGAGTCCTTTCATATATGTCATCTCTACTGTTCAGTACGTAGTAGAGGTTCAATAACTATAAATCAATAAACAAATAAGTTTATGAAGATATATTCAGCCATTATATTTGATTATCCCAAACCTCCTTGGTATTAAACTCTTGGGTGCAGTTTACCATACATTCAACATTACTCTTACTACACTGCATGGATCGTGTCAGCCTACAAATCATTAAAAAAAAATTAACATTAAATTTATTTACCAATACTATAATATAGCATATACTAGTTGGAAAAAAAAAAAAAAAACATTTTATCAAAGAAAAAGTGTCTGGTCAGTAAAACAAGATCGGACTGTTAATCAAGCGCCCGACGGAAGTAAGCCGGACATGTAAATTGGAGTCCGGCATGGTTTCACTGACCATACCTAGCGTTTATGTATGGTCGGTGGAATGAGGCCTGACTTTTGACTATCTGCTCGATATAATTAATTAGGCCGAACAGTTAGTAGAAGAGCCTGCTGGTTTCGTTTAATCTCGACCTATATTGCGCCTTTAAAACCCACAATCTTCATCTCTAAGTTCTACAGTTATGTAATAAATTGGAAAAGATAAGATAAATCTCACATTATCATATAGGACGATTTCTGTATTTGGTTTACCAATTTTAGCTCATGAGATATTTCCAAAATCCTATATAAACTGAAGTAACTCAAAATTCCCAACACAAGACTGGAAGGGAATGGAAAAGAAGTTGCGCTCATGAGTGGGAAACAAACGTTCATACGCGTCTGTTGGGAGAGGAACCACGTTGGTCGAAAAGGTAGTTTCTGCGCGAGAGGGGATTTGAGGAAGAAGAGCGCATGAACTAGTCCAGAAAAATCAATTAATAAAACCAACTCCTGTTTGGTGTGTGTGTGTGTGCGTGCGCCTTATATTTTTGGGGTATGCCCTTATAATTTCCTCGATATGTTTTTAAGAAAAGAATTTTGTTTTTCATAGCTTAAGAAAGGAAAAAAAAAAAGAGAGAGATTAGGGCAAATGATAGCTTAAAAAGGAAAATATGAGACAATGTTTAAAATAACGATAGCGATAACGGTAACGTTTTTGCTGTTTCTGTTATGTTATGTTGCATATAGTATAACGCATAACGTACACTATACAAAAAAAATATATATATATATAAAATTAAGTAAAATAATTTTTATAAATAAAAAATAAATTTAAAATGTTTAAAAAAGAATATAAAACCATTTTGTAATACATAATCAATTCTAGTTTTCTATTAAGTTTTACAATAATTTTCATATTTATTTTCATAAATTATATTAAGTCTGCAATCGTAATTCCACTCATCATTTAAATAAATAATTGCTAATAATCAAAATAATAATCAACAACAATATATAAATTACTAAAAAAAATAATTATAAATAACATAACGTAACATAATTTAACATAACATTATGTAATATAACATAAAATAAAATTAAAAAAAATATTGTTACGATGCACTTAGTTATTTTCAATTGTTACGTAGCGTTAGAGTCCGTTAGGTTACGTAACGCAATATAACGGATTTTATAACGCGTTATTTTCAACATTGTAACGCAATATAACAGGTTTCATAACGCGTTATTTTCAACATTGATATGAGATTAGGGTGAGTCCCCAAGTCGCAAATCAAATACTTCAACAAGCAAAAGAGATAAAGATCAAATGCTTTAACAAGCAAAAGAGAGAAAGTTTGCATATCCAATGCCCCTTTATATTTGATTTTCGATAAAAACCCATTGTATTTAATAACAACAACAACAACAAACCCTTTTATCCCAAGTATTTGGGACTTGGTGATTATTTTACTAATATTAATTTCAAAGCCGTAACAGCATTAGGTTCAAGTGCTTTATGCTGGTAGTTTTGGAAAGAACCACCATTTGAAGACCTTTATGTTTTGCCTGTCATATCTTCAATTTCGTTGCAGATGCAGCATGTGTTAGAATAAAAACCCATCACTTCCAAGGGCAAACTTACAAGGCATATCAAATTTGTGGACAATGCAAAGAGATGCAGATAATCTACAGCCAAATTATTATCCGTGTATTAGTAAGATATAGATGTTGCGGTCAGATACTTGCACCATGAAAAGAACGACTAGAGATGTTGTAATTAGAACATACAGAATCCCACACATCCTAAACAATTGAGCCCTGTTCATGATGCATTACACCTCCTACTTTCTCCTTAGGCATTAAGGTTTCAACATAAACAAAACACGATTTCAAAAATTAATCTTTTGTTCTATATGAATTATGTAATAGAATGTATAGATCAACGAAATGGAAACATTTGTTTCTCAGTTTCTCTCCTACAAGTATTGCTACATTGGCACAAATACAACTGATGTTTTGGGTAAGTTTTTTTTAACATTTTGTCAAAAAATGGCAGGATACTTAGTAAAATGGAAGGCAGAGGTAGCATATAAGGGCCACGTGATATCTGGTGGAGAGGATAAGGTGGAAAAGAGGATAAGGTATCCTGGTAAGAGATGAAAATCTTTTTTTTCATCTTCATCTACTTTCTCTTCTCCTTCTCATGTAAGGAAAGAAGCTTGGGCCACAAGGACATCATCACCACCATCACCACCAACCCCCACTACAATCATACGCCATGTCTAAACTTCAGAAAGTGAACCCTCCACCCTCTTTTAAACAACTGCCAACTTCTCTTTTCCTCACCTTCCCTTTTCTGCTACTCTCAAGTCGCAGAAACCTTAATAGCTGCAGCCACTACCAGCAACACTAGCAGCAGTTTTCAAGTTACACGATTTGTTGGCCTATCTTGCTAGATCATGAGTTTTATGCATTGTTTTGTACCCATTGACTAATACATGATTTATCTATGTGATCAATATTTCTATGATACTCACTCTAGCATTTGGTCTCTTTCATGCTTGGCACTTGAACTGCACTTGAACTTACTAATTACTTGATATATGATGAATGAAAAACTGGATTACCTCGACCTATATTTAGACATGTATTGATATTGTCATGGATCCTGTCTTGCTTATTAACTTGTTTCCCTATGGATCATGTCTTGCCAATTGTCTTGGATATTGAATTTGATGGATAGACAGGTACACGTACATGATCTTGACCTGACTGGTTTACTGTATTCCATACTAGTTCACGTGTATCATGACTTGACATTGTGGATCATGGAGGAATTAGAGGGAGAACTAGTATTGTATTGTGAAACGTTTAGAATATATTGCATAGCCAAAAGAGATCCATCCGAGGGGGTGCCCAGGTGTTATTGAGCACACTATCGGTATTTACTTTAGTATTAGCGGCATGTTTGGTTTTAGTGCCAGCATCTTGACCGAATCCGGATATGCACGGGTACTTTAATCATATGAGGCTATTCATTTACCACTTTGTTTTAAGAACAAAATATTAACTTAGACTTGATATGTACGTCTGACACTATTACTTGAAAATAAATATACTGTTTATATCCATTTTCATATTCCATTTACTAATTTACGTTGTACAAATCATACCTTGATTATTTTATTTGTCAGGTTTGACCTTGAGCTATCTCTAGACATTTAGGTACTAAAGACGAGGGAAAGGATGCACGACGAATAACCTGCACTTGCTAGAGCAAGTCAACCAGTAGTAGATTTCCTAGGTCTCTACACTTTTACTTTTGGTTTGATATGTATTACTCTTTTGTAGGCTTAGTTTCATACATTCGTATCTATATGATATTGATATTAGATCAATCTGTTTTTACTTATTATTCTCTGTTAAGGGACGTTGCATATTTTCTTTTATGTGCCCATAGTCAAATTCCCAAAATCTTGACCGGTGACCAGCATTTCAGTTTCATTTATCTCTATTATTACTTACATATTTGGCCTCGTGTATGTTGATTTAAATGTATCCATAGGGAGCGCGCTCCCTTATGTACTTTGTTGGGAATGGGACGTTACAACGATGCGTACATTAGAATCCCTTTCCTCCGCCTTCTAGAGTCCTTGACAACCACTGTCGTTGATCCCTAAACCCGTCTCTTCTTTCTACCTTCTAAGGTGACGATGGTGGGGATGGGCGGCAGCTTCGAGGGAGTCAAGGCTACGAAGGGCGGAAGCGGCGTTGTTTGGAAGGAATGAGAGAGAATCAATAACTAAGGCAGGTATGGTTTTCTTCCTTTTTGCTTCTCTGCTTAGACATCTTTTTCCCTTCTTTTCCTCCCTCGACAAAAGAGTCCCCTAGGCAACTAGGCACTGGCGGTGGATCTGGTATCCTGAACCACCTAACGTCAAATACTGCCACTCATAGATTGATTGATCCATGCACATACCTTATCATCTATAATAGAATACTGCATTTATTGAAGAGAAAAAAGAAGCCACTTGGGATCAATCCTAGTTATGGAAGTTGACGGGATACTGAAAGAGTTGAGATTAGTTATTTAGTTGGATTTGATTTGATTAAGAATTTAGTTTGATCTTGGAGTTTTAGAGATTTATTTTTATCTTGTAATTTGCTATAAATATTTCTTTTAACTTTGATTTTAGACAGAGAGAGATGATTAATGAAAATTGAGTGTATATAATTTGCCTCTTTTCAAATCTTTTGGGCATGTGATTCGCTTGGACGTGAGGCCCAAAAACCCTAATTTATCCCCAAAACCCTAATTTCTTCTCCAATTTTCCACTACAAATCCTAAATCACGTTCCGTTCTACATCAAATACTCTTGCATCAGCTTAAACTGCATGATGAGAAGGCACATGTGCATTATGCATACCCACCAACTGGTGGTAGTATTGCAAGACCATCTCATAATTGACTTTGAGTGACCATCTCATAATTGAGTTTGAGTGAGGCACCGAGCCCATAACTTTTTGGTGTTAGGTTATAAGGGCGATAATGGTAGAACATTTAAGTTCTTTTGTGGAGCTTTCTTAACTTTGAGCTGTGCTCCGTAGCAGGTCCATTTTGAGGGGAAAAAGCTTGAATGGCAATTGATGAAATAATAACATAATATGAACACTGAAGGAAAATTAAAGTTATTATCCATTGTTCTTGTGCATGGCAACGAGGACATAATGCTAAAAACAATATTATGATAGGAAAATGGAATGTTGAGACTGATTAAATACAATAACAGTTGATGCTATTCAAATAAAGACAAAAAGGTGAAATGTGAGCAAATTGAACATTATATAAGCTAACAAAACTGGATGGTAAAAACTGATTACGGTACCTTGGCTTCAGTTAACAAAGCTTATGTGATTCTTTCCAACCTTATCAAATACTCCCATACTTCTGTAAGGCCCACCTTTCCATATCTTCTCTTGCTTCCAGCAACATGGTTGCCATTTCCCAGTCCCAAATTTCACCAGCACCTGGTCTTTCCCTAATTTTCTTTTTAGGACCATAACATTCCTACAAAAGAACAGAACTGCAAAAGTTGGCTTAAATTTAGCGACTGTGCAGCAACCATGAAGATCATTCAACTTGTCCAGCCTTTGCAAAAGAGGGAATTAGGGCAAAAACCATAAGAATAATATCTATGCCGTTTTCTATGCAAAAAAAAAGGGTTAAACTTAGAGAACCATCATGTAGAGGGGGTGATTAAACAAGGTTTAATTTGGGAGCAATAGATATGATCTTTTTATGTGCACATGTGTTTTAATGTATGCAGGACATGATTAATAGTGTAGATCAACAATAAGTCGACCTCGATCATTTTTGAACAATAATTGAAGTAGTAGAATGATACTTGAGGATTGATCAATTTTTTTGAAATTTTGAATACCAAAGCACATGGACGTTTCAAGGATGCTTCAGGACACTCAAGGACAGTACAACATAAACTGCTATAATGTCAAGAAGATATCACCTTTCCATTTGAATAGCTTTATTTTAAACAGAAAATCTCACATCACGGTCACGCAAGAGAAGGTCAAATAATTTATAACATCATTCTAAAATCCAATTTCATATATGCTCGATCCAAGAGTGAGAACTAGCACTCGGGAAACTCGGCGAGTTCTCAAAATATTTGTCCAGAACTCAATATATAATATAAAATTACAATATAATAAATACAATCTCAATACTTGAAAATCAAAATAATTTTAATGTAATAAAGTTTGATATCTTACCACAATATCAGAAGAGCAGGTCGGACAAAAAATTCAAGAACAATTTCTGATCTTGACTGGATTTTCCGCAAAATCTACTCATTTTCTAACACAACTCTCGACTCAATTAATTTGAATAATTAGATTTTAAAAAAAAATCAAGAAAAAAGAAAGAACGAACGAAAATGAAATTGAAGAAAAGAAAGAATAAAAGAAAATAATAACAATAATTAGAAGAAAAAAGGATCAATCTTACTCTCTTACTAAGCATGTATTTCTCACTTGGATTCGGATTTATAAGATCTATGATACTGACAGAAACTACTTATCCAAGCATCTGTTCAACCTCTTCCATTAGTAGATATATGGATTCTTCATCTCCTTGAAACTAATTCATCAATCGTTCATAAGTATAGGAAAAAAGAGTAATTTCTATTGTCAATCATATAAACCCATTTCCATATCCTCACCTTCAGTTGACCATTAGTGCCCTTCCAATCTAGCCTGGCTCAAAATCTTCCATGTTCTCATTGCTACTAGAAGCAAAGGTTTACAAGGGACACAAATGAAACATATCTCAACGATATATAATAGCATGCAGAGATTTCCACTCTTTAATAATTAGCATCAGTTTCCATCATTAACGGCTTATATAATGGTGCCTTAATTTGATACTCTACAATAGTACTAGTTGACATATGAAAATCATAATGCTAGTGCTGATAATGGAATAAACCTCTATAATGTGAAGATAGCTACCTGACACTATAGCTTTCTTATATCATGATTATCTTTCTACCTCCATAAACTATTGGTGAGGAATAAGATTACAAGTATAAGGATCAATATGGATGGGAAGAAAGGGAAGGCTATTAAGGAGTGGGACCCCCTACAGAAACGGAAAATGGTGGAGTTTGGGTCCTTTGGACTTGTCCATTACCGTAGGATAGGCGACTCGTCCAAAGATACTCAAGGCAGGCGGCTCCATTGACGGATCTCCTTAACGTATAAATTCTCTTAAAAACAAATAGTTATGAGCCTTGTCCTCCCTACTTAATTTTTTCAGACATTTAAACTTTTCCAGCAAATTATATGGATAAATATAAACAATATTCATTAAAAAAATATGGTAATTAAAATGCTATATATTATATAAGTCATAAAAAATGATAGATTCACATCAAATATTACATCTAAAAATATTGTTTTCTATAGTCTATATCGATTTTTATGATAGAAATAGCAAGAATCATTGCCCCTATGCATTCACCACTATGCCTTTTTCTTATTTTTTAAAATTATTCAAAATAAATTAATTAAGTAAACATTGTGATATTTCAGATTTTCAGTAATATATATTAGATCTATAATTTTTTCTGCAAAAAGGAAAATTATTAAGTCAGTACTCAAGTCTAATCAAAATTCTTTATTTATTTTGTTAGTAATTCTAAAAAAATTAATTAGTTAATTAATTAATTTATTTATAATCAATCAATAAACAACCTAGCATTACTAATTTGATTAGGAAATAAAAACTTTTTTAGAAAGAGTTAGAACTAGATTAGAACTGGAATTAGAATAGAATTATAAAATACCTACATTTTTAAGTCCTTTCTAACACTCAAAATCTATTTATGATTCTCCATTATAGCCATATGCAACAAGCTAATTTTGCACTTAAAATTACCCCTTCCATGTATGGAAGTAAGAAATATAATTTAAGCTCAGCAATTATGTGGTTAAGCTCAGCAATTATGTGGTTTGAACCTATGACCTCTTAAAACATAGAGCTCTAGAGTACCATCTAAAGTGCTTTCCACTGCTGAAGAACCCCAAATTTGCAATGAGGGTTGAGGTTATGATTTTATATTCTTACACCTAGCATGAACCATAACAAATAATGTAGCAGTAATAAACTGGAATGCGAGTTATCTTGCAAGTCTCTACTAATCTTGAGCAAGGTAATAGGTAGATTATTCAGTTCCATAATAGGTTAATATTTAACAGAGTAATAAGTGCTCTCACACTTGGGAGGTATTTTCACAAGATCATGATCTGCACATCAATTAAAAGAAAAGGATTCATTCACATCAAATAACAAAGGCTTCATTTCACATATTAGAACTTAATCATGATATCCTACCAAAACAAGTTCTTACTGTTTAAACAGGTCAGGGGCATTTCAACAATCAAGACACGAAATATTGAGACTGAAGCCCATGGTTGGAGATCAAGAAAAATTGTAAATAGGCTTCATTCACATCAAATAAAAAAGGCTTCATTTCACATAATAGAACTTAACCATGGTATCCTACCAAAACAAATTCTTAGTGTTTGAACAGGTAAGGGGCATTTCAACAATCAAGATACGATACTGAAGTCCAAGGTCGGAGGTCAAGAAAAGTTGTAAATAATTTAAAAGTTGTAAATAATTTTTCCATTATTGAGAAACTGAACATTATGTCATAATATACAGCAAATGCAACCACAAGCCTGAAGAAAAAATCCTATGTACCAGAACGAAGGGAAAATATTTATAATCGCTAGATAAAGGAGGTGGGCCATCAGCAAAACAGACTAATAAAATGAGAAAGTAGCCTACATGAATTGCTCATTCAATGCGAGCAATCTCAAAGAAGAAGATTAAAAGAAAAGCAGAAACCACTTCAAAAAATATTAGTGTTCTTGAAAGATCTTATGAGCCTTTGATGCAGAATTTTGATTATACAGGATTTCTTATTTCAGCTAAGTACAGGGATACATAAACATTTTCTGCACTTTGTAGCTACAAATGCTGTAGACAGGGAATTTTATCAAATTTTGTTGGTGGTTTATGAATTTCAAATTTATAGCTAACTTCTTTTAGTCCCACAATGGATTAAGTAACAAGTTTTAAAGTTTACAATGTCTTTCTGTGTTGAATGAGTCTAGAACTAAGGGGCCTCTCGCATGCACACAAACCCAATAGAACCAAGTGAAGGAAAATGGCAATCGGATCCGGAAAATCTTAGTGCGCATGTAAGCCAGCATTGCTTCTGAAAGGCGGGCAAATCAGGGATCGTAATCACATGAATGTGGCCTAAATAGGCTGACCGTTGTCATTCTGTATTTTGGAGTTCAAAATAAAATAAGAGAAAAACTTTTATCTTTGCCCAAGAAAAGATTTAATTCTCTTCTCTACCAAAAAAAAATATTCTGACAACCTTTCTGTCCCAGAAGAGATCTGATTTTGAGGCTCAAATAGTTGTTCTTGTTGAGTGTATCCCATATATGATTTTGGTTTGAGTAATAATAAACTTTACTTGTGGTATAATATGTTTGGTGGAGTACATGTAGGTGAAGTGGATGTAAATAAATCAAGCGAGATGATGATCGATACGACCAATGCGACTGATACTATCGACAGTGATAAGTTGAATCGACATTACTTTACAGTTGTATTTGACAGAGCTACAACATAAATCACAAGATAGAATTTACTATAAAGTTGTAGAGCCCAGAGTCCTCTTTGTAACAATACCAAGTTCAGCTAAAATGAAACTCAGATGTGAAAGTTATGATTGCTCAAAATTGGAAAAAAACAACAGGAAGAATGGATGAAGTCTATACAGCAACATCAACTTCAAGCCCAGTTTTGAAATTGATGCGGACAAAACTGAAAAGATTTATGTAGGAGAAAACAACAATTTTTTTAATTCTCCTTCCCACGGCACTTGAATCATCCAAATCGGACGTCTGGATCAAAAGTTATCATTATTTTACTAAGAGTGACCTCCCGAGTGGCTTAGGAGAACAGCAACGGATTTTTGGTCATTTTTATGGAAAGATAAGATTTTTCTTCTATTCAAATTTGTTTCTTAGTAATCCCAATTACACTAAAACTCTATGGAATCAAAGGCTATAATAGGAGAAATTATAGGAGAGGGTAATCAAATCTATAAAGGAGCTTGAGGAGAAAAAAAAAAAGGAATAAGAAAAGAGAGAATAAGAACTTTTTGAGAATTTTAAGAGTTTTGAAAAATGTGAGATAATTAGTGATCTGGAAAAAGCTTTTTCATCATCTCAGCACTCCCAAAGCCGTGCTCAAACATAGCTAATTTGCCTTGAGGAGTATTACTATAACCAGGTTCATCTTCACCAACGTCTTTACTGAGTAACAACAAATCCTTTGAAGACATATCCATCGCGCCGGCCAAATCTTTCCAATTTGTGTTTTAACTGATAATTGGTGTATAGTTTCAAAATCTGTTCTTTATAATCTTTGTGATTGGTTTATAGGCTCACTCAAACCGGTGTCAATTGAAATTTACAATCATGCGTGATTGGAGTTTATACGGCGTACTCAAGCCAGGGGAAAATTGAAGAACACTTCCGGTAGATGACTAGTTTGATAGACTAAGGTTTCTGTCTTATAACTGTTTACTAGAGCGGGCTTGTGACCTAGGATTTCCTTCACTAATAGTGGACGCCCATCTATCAAGAGGAAGAGTGAACACAGGACTATCCCAAACCACCATAAAATCTTAGTGTGTTCTACTTCTGTTTCCTACATGTGGTCTTTTATCTTATTCCCCTACCTAATAACTTTGATATTTTGATAATTAAATTAAAATTTGGTAGCAAACTTATTCACCCCCTTGCATCTATAGTCTAGCACGATCCTAACTGTTTTCTCTGTCCAACATATGCTTTCTTGGCCCAAAGCTTCAAACTCTTTAAAAGAGAAATCTTTCTTTCTACTTGCTCTCCTCCAATTCTCTCTATTTTTCTAGCAATTCGCAAAAGAAGAAATGTTGAGCTATGCAAGGGTATGCAGATTGCGTGTGCACACTTGCAATGCTATCGATCGTTGAATCATGCACAGTACCTACCAACAACCTACTGTACAGTGATACAATGTTTGGGGGATGTGATCTACTCATATAGATAGTGCTTTACACACCTCGATTGAGAAGTTCCTTACATCTTGAAATATCAATTTAATTTTAATAGTAATAATCCTTTGTACTTATTTTTCCAACACCTTGCACCTTCGAGTTGGAGACTATTAGCACAAACTCAATCAATAGACATTTGTAACTATTACATGTTATGAGACAGATGAAAAATGTAATACCCATATTGTGGAAAATGATATCCTACTATAGATTTTTGAAAAATGATATCAAATTCTAACTTATGCGCTTTCCTAAGGAATTATATCCAACCAAGAAAATATGGATAAAATTCTAACTTATGTGCTTTCCTAAGGAATTATATCCAAGCAAGAAAATATGGATAATTATCTATGATTAGTGAACATGGATACATCTATAATGTTCTCACAGAAAAGGATATTGACAAGGCAGTTTTCAAAAATCCGAAACAGGACATGGTTATATATCTATATTTGTCTGAGTCCATATATTTGACTCATACAAATATGTATGCTGGTCAGTGTTCACATATAAAAGAACCTAATTTAAGGAAATGGGTCTAAAAATAATTAGCTCTTTTCAAAAGGGGAATAACATACAATGTCTTATATACTATGGTTTCTGCCTTGTAACTGCTTACTAGATTGGGCTTGTGACCTAGGATTTCCTTCACTAATAGTGGAAGCCCTCTATCAAGAGGAAGAGTGAACACAAGACTATCCCGAACCACTATAAAATCTTAGTGTGTTCTACTTGTGTTTCCCATGCGTGGTTGTCTATCTTATTCCACTACATAATAACTTTGATATTTTGATAATTAAATTAAAATTTGGTAGCAAACTTATTCACCCCCTTGCATCTATAGTCTAGCGTGATCCTAACTGTTTTCTCTGTCCAACATATGCTTTCATGGCCCAAAGCTTCAAACTCTTTAAAAGAGAAATCTTTCTCTTCTACTTGCTCTCCTCCAATTCTCTCTATTTTTCCAGCAATTCGCAAAAGAAGAAATGTTGAGCTATGCAAGGGCATGCGCATTGCGTGTGGACACTTGCAATGCTATCGATCGTTGAATCATGCACAGTACCTACCAACAACCTACTGTACAGAAATACAATGTCTGGGGGATGTGATCTACTCATATAGATAGTGCTTTACGCACCTTGATCGAGAAGTTAACTTACGTGCTTTACGCACCTTGATCGAGAAGTTAACTTACATCTTGAAATCTCAATTTAATTTTAATAGTAATAATCCTTTGTACTTATTTTTCCAACACCTTGCACCTTCGAGTTGGAGGCTATTAGCACAAACTCGACCAATGGACATTTGTAACTATTACATGTTATGAGACATAGATGAAAAATGTAATACCCATATTGTGGAAAATGATATCCTACTATAGATTTTTGAAAAATAATATCAAATTCTAACTTATGCGCTTTCCTAAGGAATTATCCAACCAAGAAAATATGGATAATTATCTATGATTAGTGAACATGGATACATCAATAACGTTCTCACGGAAAAGGATATTGACAAGGCAGATTTCAAAAATCCAGAAACAGGGCATGGTTATATGTCTATATTTGTCCGAGTTCGTATGTTTGACTCTTACAAATATGTATGTTGGTCAGTGTTCACGTATAAAAGAACCTAATTTTAGGAAATGGATCTAAAAATAATTAGCTCTTTTCAAAAGGGGAATAGCATACAATGTCATATATACAATTTTTAAATAAAAGTTCACATTAAGCAAGTGTTGCACAAGAATGAACAAGCATGTTATGTTTGTGTTTCTCGCATATCATAGATAATAATTTTATTGCTAGCTATCTAATGGAGTGCTAGAAAATAAGTTCTTTCCTCTGATAGGACATCAAAATAAATAAAAGCAAATCTTCTTATTGCTTAAGCCACCTACAAGTTGGGAAGGGTGATGATCACCTTGTGTTATGCAGATACAGATACAAATAT
Organism: Dracaena cambodiana; assembly: GCA_036321105.1. NCBI lineage: Eukaryota > Viridiplantae > Streptophyta > Magnoliopsida > Asparagales > Asparagaceae > Dracaena > Dracaena cambodiana. The sequence continues at coordinate 24,406,221 of JAYEPQ010000005.1, read as the reverse complement.
TGAATACAAATATGTGGGTGGGAAAATTTGAAAAATGACAATTCAGGTTTGTTATGGTAAGTCGAATTAAATAAATACTTTCTCCTATATAATGGAGAAGAGATAAAATATAAGAGTTAACCATTTACTAATGAATTATTCCATACTAAATAACGATGTGATAGGGTGGTTCAGCCTTCCTCCCTCCTTTACAGTGACAGTGGGTTCAATTCCTAACTATAACGCAACCTCTTTTTAACTAAAAGAGCTTGACTGAAGGCTTGACTCTGGACCTATGCATGTTTGGGCACGAATCATGCAAGTTAGGGAATCTGGATGTTGGATTGAAACTGTTATGAAACAATCCGATCAATATTATTGATATGAGAGACCACTTATATAGAGAAATAAGTGGATAGTGCCCCAAAACAGGTGTAAACCTAATAAACTTAAATATTCTAGTCTAGCACTCCCTTTCAAGTTGGCTCATAAATATTAATTGTGTCCAACTTGTTACACAGACTAGAGAAAACTATAGGTCAAGATATTAGTCAACTACTCAACTACTCAAATGACGAAGTAAACGGAGCAAAGATCAGTTGCTTCATTACATCATATCGAACCAGATGACAGTCTATCTCTTTGTACTTGGTACGATCACGAAAAATTGGATTCTTAACAATATAGATAGCAGACCAATTATCACACTAGCATAGGATCTTTTGACGCAAAACCAAACTAATTAGTAAGTTCTCCAACTAAACTAGTTCACACACAGTATGGGCCATATCTCGATACTCTGCCTCAACACTCATGGAGACACATTACATCATGCTTTTCACTTCTCTGCGTAACTAGATTACTCTCGACAAATGTAAGGTAACTGATGGTATTCTTCTTATCACCTTGTCACTTGCATATCCTACATCTTAAAAGCAGTTTGCATCTCCATACTTCTTATTGAGCAACTCCTTTTCAGGATAACTCTTGATGTAAGCCAGAACCGTCAGAGCCACTTCTAGTGAACATCCATTGGTTTATGTATGAATTGACTCAATAAGCCAATAACAAACGAGTCTAATAACTGCGAGATAGATAAGTTTTCCAATCAATCTCCTTTATTGTTCGACATCCTCATATACTGCATTATCTTCAGTCTATAAGCCTACATCTGACTCCATTAGAGTGTTAGCAGGTTTGCATCCATGTAAACTGATCTTTTCCAAGAGATCTAGCACACATGAGGAAGTAATTAATGTTTTTGATACACAACCTCAACTCTAAGAAAGTATTTGAGCCTCCCATATCTTTAGTCACAAAGTGTTGTTGGAGGTCATTTCATGTCTCAGTCAAAACTCTTGTATCACTCCCAATAAAAAAAACATCCACGTATACAATAAGAAAAATAACACTAGAGATAGTATGCCGGACAAATATAAAGTGATCAAAAGTGACACCTTGAAATCCAACACCAACAACTATAGTGGAGAACTTCTCAAATCAGGTTCGAGGACTCTACTTGAATTCATAAATCGCTTTGTTAGATTATCAGACCACATTCTCCCCAAGAGCATATCCTAAAACTTGCTTCATATAAACCTCCTTATGCAGATCACCATATAAGAGAATGTTTTTAACATCTAATTGGAACATTGTCAATCTAAATTAACAGCAAGAGAGAAGAGGATGTTGATGGAGCTGAGACAAACCACAAGAGAGAGGCTCAAAATAATCGATGTCGGGTTTGGAAAAAGCCTTTTGCAACAAAACGAGATTTATATTTGTCCACATAGCCATCCTACATAAATTTCACGGTGTACACCCAGCGACAACCAACAATAGAAACATCATATTAAGCAATAACTAAATCCTAGGTCCTACGAGATACTAGTGCATGCCTCTCCTCATTCATAACTTGCTGCTAGGCTGGTACTAACATATCCTCCTGAAATGACATGGGTATAGAATTTAAGACAAGGGAAAACTAGCAAAAATAGGAAGTGAGCTTATTATAGCAAAAAAATTGAGAAAAAGGATGAGCAATAGTAAAACAATATCATTCTGAAGAGTAATGGGAAGATCAAGGTTAGAATGTAAGACAGCTTGCTAACATGGAGGACTTTCAGCTAGAGATGGAAGAATAGCTCATAGTGAGATCGGAGGGGCACTTTCAGACGTCAAGAAAATATTAACAACGGTTTCAATGAAGGTGCCTTCTCAACCCCTATACTAAAGCACCGACGCCCTCTCAACCCTTGTACCGGATAGAGGCAAACACATACAGAGAGAAGAAAGCAATTGTCCTATAGATGAAGTAAAATATTGAACGGATGCAAAGGTGGCATCAAAGAGAAATTACTTCCTGTAGCACTTACACCCTTTTTATCTTCTAGAGTAGCAAACAATCAAGCAATTAATAGAACAATGTGATAACTTGTCCAAACCGAAAGTCAATTCCTAAATAAAATATGTATACCCAAAAACCCGTGGTAAAAGGGAAAACACAACTTTGTTCGGATAAAAGCAATAAAAAGGACTTTTACCATATAAAACTGAAGATAACATTCTATTAATCAAGTGACATAGACAGAACGATATTAGGCTACAAATATTTCGAAACGTGCAAGTGAACTATCAATGTACAAGCAACATCTAATATGTGTGTGTCCTTTTAGAAACACCATTTCATTGGGACATATTTAAACAAGATGTTTGATGAATAATTCTACTATTAGGGCAAAAAAGGGAAGCATCATATTTATGTACTCCATAGCATGATCAGTATAGAAAACACAATCAGATGTAGAAAATTGATTTTTTATTCTTTATGTAATAGTTCAATAGTGCAAGGAACAACAAACCTCTCTTTTAACTAATATAGTCATATCATGCGTGAGCCATAACATGCATGAGAAATCATCCAGAAAATAAGAAAGTACCTAAACCCTTAAAAGATGGAAAATGAAAATGACCCTAACCATCATAATGACCACCTCAAAGTTGGACACTACAATATTTTATCAACTCTACTAAGCAACGAGATATGGTGATGCTTGCTAAGCTCACAAGATACAATCTAACTAAATATGGTATAAGCAACAGGCAGAATAAGACGAAAACTCAGGAGAGAGAGATGTCCAAGATGTTAATACCACTGTAAACGAGAACTAAAAAAACCAGCAGCAAAAACTACTAGTAAAATACCATCATCCAGATAGTACATCCTCCGTTATTCATGACTCATGCCAATCCTCATCCCCATTTGGAAGTCTTGAAAGACATAGTATGTAGGAATGAACATTACAGAATAGTTGTTACGTTTAGTAATCTGACTAATAGGTAACAAGCTGACAAGAAATCTAGGAACAAACAGAATATCTTTAAGGGTTAATGAAACAATTGCATGAAGTACCATCGCCAACCACAAGAGAAGAACTATCAGCAATATGAACCGGAGGATATGTATCTAAAATGAGCTAATCAAAATTTGGCACTAATACCTGTTTTATGGGAAGAGGTTCCAGAATCTATAACCCATGATCGATTAAAAGAGGCAAGTATCCCCATCTGAAGATGTATGAGTAGCATGAGCAGCTGAAGTGGATAAGAGATAGAGTTGGTTGAGATCAGCTTGAGGAATTTGAAACATCAAAGAAAATGTGACAATAGCTAGAGTAATAACATAATTTGTTACAGATATAGAACCAAGACCAATAAAAGAATGACCTCTCATAGTCTGAGCCCATGCTGATTTTATGTATTTATCCCAACAACAATCCTAAGTGTGATTCTATCTGCCACAGCGATCACACTAGTAGGCCGCCACTTAAATCTCAACCACCATGACCACAACCTCCCCAGAATTATAACCACGATTGCACAACCGCAGCCACGTCCCTAACCAGAGAACAAGACAGAGTTCTTGCTGAAGTCAGGAGACGAAACAGCTGATGTAACAGATCCACTAGAAACACGATAAACTCAAGTAAGTCAGAGAAGGAACACCATCACCTGCAAGAATTGGATCCCGCACCTGGATCAACAAGGAAGAATGTAGATCAGAGAGGAACATAGCAACACGATCCTGACTATACTTCTATAAAGTCTTCAAATCCGTCACCAACAATGTCTAATTTATCTAAAATACTTTGAAGCGCTGTATAGTAAGTAGAAACAAACATCTCTCCTGCTGGAGAGTGAACAGGTACTCATACAAATCAAAGATTCTAGAGATATTCTTCTCATTGCCACATACATCTTTAAGGATATCCTAAATTTCCTTTGTAGTTTTAAGTAACATCATACCATAACCGACTCTCTCTTTCATACTATTAAGAACCCAGATAATATCACAACAGTCATTTGCAAATGAATCGAGATATGAGGGATTCTTCACATCTGTTGGGCCATCAAGAAGATGTTCAATCATTCTTTACGCCCCCAACAAACATACGAAACGATTGAGTCTATAACAAATAATTGTCACCATTCAATTAATAGTAATAGCGTAAGAGTGCATAGAAACATTGGCAGTTAGTGGTAAAAGGGGTATTAGTGGATGTGGCCTCTATGCTAAGGTTTGAAACACAACTAATGAAATGATCTCAGCAGCAGTCATATCCATAGTTGAAATAGAACAATAATAAAAATAAAATTAGCATTACATAAACTGACAATGGGAGCAGTAGTAGACATCAAAAGTGAAAGGCTTCGTGTGAAGAGAGAGCCCTCAGCTTCGAGTGAAGAGAGAGCCCTCAAGGCATCTTGGGAGGCTCACAGGACCTGTGCCATAGTGCTAGTAGGGTGGCAGCTACTGTTTCCAGCAATGGTGGCTGGGCTGCTGTTGGTGGCGGCAGCTTCGACTACTAGTGGCTACTGGCAACATCAGCTGCGGTTGCTATTGTCGGCCGCGGCTGCTATCGTCGGCCAGGGCTGCTATTTCATGGAAGAGGAGAGGTAGAGAGGAATTAGGATTAGGGTTAGAGTTTTGAGATTTGAAGGGCAAAGATTAGATCAAATTCAAAACGGAGGGCTAAGATCAATTCCACAAATGGTACTCTGATACCTTGTTATTAAATAGTCAAATTAATATTATTGATTTGAGAAACCATTCATATGGATGATACAACGGGATAGACCCCAAAGCGCATATAAAACAATAACCTCAGTAAACAAAGATAGTCTAATAAACATGAACTACATCGGCTAGGTTCAATCTTAATTTCTGGGGGTGTATGCAACAATAGGTCTTGAATCCCCAGAAACCCGAATCTAATACACATTGGATTCGGGTTCATGACCCATTTGAACAAATCAGCAACGTATGTCACCTCTTAAATAACGATGGTAACACACATTACACATGAGAAGAGGCTCACAATCTTTGCTCTCTTCCAGCTTGGAATAGAGTGATTAGAGACGAATTATGATGACCTCGCAACCTCACTCTCTTTGACCGCTGCCAGTAAGAGAAATCAATAGAGTAGTTGGATAGAAGAAGGGAGAGGAAACAAGGAAGAATCCTAGATTCAGACCTATATTGAAGGTTAAATTTAAAGCAAATATTGGAGGATACCATTGAAAGATTGTTAAGGTAAAATCAATAGATTTTTCAATTTTAGAGAACTCATTAGGTCTTGTATTACTTTCTTGGATTATTCATAAATATTTAGATTTTTTTTTTTGTGTTTTACTCAAGATCTTTTGGTTTTATCTAGGATCTAATAATTAACATGGCAGCAACTTAAAATCAACCCCCATCTCATAAACCACATGCTGTGAACAAATGTAAAGAAATGAGGGCAATCCTAATTCTTGAAACCAATGTTTTAAATACTAGACGTAAGTGATATATCGATTGGTAAAATCTAATGTCGAATATCATATATCGGAAAATATTGCGATACTTACTAAATATCAGATATCATCTCAGACGTCTTTTTGGATCACACATATATTGTATGCCTATATAAATCTACTTAAAACATGGTAGGATCTTAAGAGATACCTTTCTTAACAATTTGTATTAAGCCTATAATAACATGACATTTGTAGAATCTTCTCATATACATCAAGATATAAACCAACTATAAGCCCAATGTTCGAAACACAAAGTAGAATCAATAAATATAACAGTTGTTGTCCACTATTGCTAGAACTGTAAATTGGGTTGCATCTTATGGCCATCATTTGCGATCGAGAAACCGTCGAGAAAGGGGCACAGACTACTAGTAGAGCCCTAATTCTATCTCTTTCTTATGTATATGGGTCATCAAACTTAAAAACTAATCGATCAAGATAGTATTTTTGCATAATTGAAAAAAGATATGATATTACTGCTTACAAGACGATATTTCAAGAGAAATATCGACCGATATCTCGCATTCGAGCCGATATATCGGTCCGTGTCGGTCCAAAATGATAACCAGTATAAAATACATGTATCATATCAATTCTGAGGCAAATGCCAGAATATTGGTCAAAATATGGGCATATATCGGCCGATATTTAAAATATTGTTTTAAATTATAAAAAACTCAAGCAGCTAACACAGAAAATATATAGAGGTCAAGCGCACCCCTAAGTCGCTAAACTTGAAAAATTCAAATGCAAAGGCAATATTCAAGAAAATCAAACTCTAAATAGACCCCTAAAGTTAAACTAGATTAAAAGAAAATTCTCAGTCTCTAAATTGAGAAAAGAATCAAACATTGATTCCCAATCTCTAGATTGGGATAAGAATCAAAAATAGACACCCAAGTCTATGAATTGGGATAAAGACAAGTCAAAAAATAGACTCCCAAGCTATAAACTGGGATAAAGAAAAGCCAAAAATAAACTCCAAGGTCCATAAATTGGGGGAAAAAGTCAAAATTGACTTCAAAGTCTATAACTTGGGAAAAAGAAAGTCAAAATATTCTCCCATCTATAGGTTCGGACAAAGAAGACCCACCAAGAATTTGATCGCCGGGTTGCAGTGTTTTAAATACCGGCCGTATACCGGCCGGTATATCAGGAAAAAGGAAGAAACGAGACGGTAAGGTGAAATATTTACCGTTTCTCATTTTGGACCGGTATGGTCGATATATCAGCCACGTGGCGATATATCGACCGGTAACGAGATAAGAAATACTGGCTGGTATTAGTTAATATCGGTTTAGATTGTTTTGGATTTTGGTTGCGGGTTAAACCCATTAACCCGTTAAAAACCAACCCGTTGAGAAATAAAACGGGTCAGGAGGGGAGAAAAAAAGGTAAAAAGTGATCGTTCTCTCTCTTTCTCTCTCCTGCGAAAACCCGAGCGATAGATTTCTTCTCCCGCGCGACAAACCCTAACCCTAATTTCCAAATCCAGCGACAAATCTCTCTCCGATTCATCTTCTCCCACTCTCCGGCTCTGTCTCGTTCTCTCCCCGCAAACGTCGGTCGATCGAGCCCAACCCTAGCCCTAAATTAACTATTCCTCTCTCTTTCTTCTTCCAGTCTCCGATTCCTCTTCTCTCAGTCTCTGATTCTCCGAAAGGAGCTCGCCGGTCGATTCCGACACTGCCATCTCAACTTCGTCGGCCGAATAGTCTAGTGAGGCAATAGGTAAGTCAAGTTTGATTAATTTCATGTTAATTTGAATTAGGGTTACAAATTTCTTCAATTTCTCTTATAATTTGCTATTTAACTTAAATTGATTGCGATTTATGTTAAAATCTTTAATTTTTATGTGCAATTAGAGGCGAAATGTAGAGTTCGGCCTACTAATTCAATGAATCAGTGGGTCGAGCACTGATTAAGTTCACTAAATCAGTGGGCCCACTGATTCATTGAATCAGTGGCCGAACTCCAATTTTGAACAATGACAGTGATATTATGGGGTAATTTTGAACAGTGACAGTTTAATTAGAAGTGAATTTGTTTGATAATTTGTTAAGTGATGAGTAATTACTAATTAGAAGTGAATTTGATTGAGAATTTTGATACTGAAAATATGTAACTTCAAATTGCGTGCATATAGGATATTTTAATTGCAGGACATTGAGCAATTGTAAATTTATAATTATATGATATTGTAACTTGTAGTGTTTATTGGATATGTTAGGGTTTAAAATTTTGAATTATAGGACAATGTAGTTTGGATTATGTAGTTTTAATGAAATAATTTTTTGTAAGATATAATTTAGTTTTCCCTACTATATGATTAGATTAGGATTGAAGCAAAAAAGTAGCCAATAATTATTTGTATTGGGCACTCAACTTCAAATTTATATTTCCATGAATTAGATTAGGATTTCCATGAAATAGATTATGTTTATTTATATTTCCTATTTAATCAAATTTTTGTCTTTTTTTTAATAAAATTTGGGATCAGAAATTACTTGAAGGATATGCTCTTCTGGTACTTCTAATGTCCAAGAGAAACGAGGAGGCAAAAATTCAACTTGGGATTGGGAAAAAAAGTACCCAATAAGCCCAATAAAGTGGAGTGCAATTTCTGTAAGAACGAATATAAGGGAGGCATTATCCGCTTGAAAGAACATTTAGGTCATGTCAGCGGAAATGTCAGAGACTGTCCCCTGATCTCAGATGACGTGAAACAGAAAGCTCTAGCGATGCTAAATAAAACTAGAGAAGTAAAAGAACGAAAAGTAACAGAACTTCAAAATTTATTAAAAGAAATTCGTATTGGGGAAGAAGAAGATGAGGAGACAACTCAAGAATAGTTATCTTCTCGCAAAACAACAGGTCAATCTTCTCGCAAAACAACAGACCGATAGATCAATTTGTTGCTTGATCGATCAAGGAGGCAGTGGAAGCAGCTTAAAGACAGCCTACCGTGCCATCAGCCTAAAAAAAAGGGCAGAGATGATGTAATTCAATACATTATCAGGTTTTTTTTATGAAGGAGGGTTTGCATTCAATCTTACTATGCTGCCATTTTTTATACAAATGGCCCAAACCATTAGTATGTATGGACCAAACTTACAGACTCCCAGCCCGTACGAGCTAAGGGAGACTTGTCTCTAGAGAGAGATCGAGGAGACAAATGTAATTCTTGAATCATTCAAACAGAGTTGCCGAACAAATGGCTGTACTTTAATGACTAATGCATAGTCGGACCAAAAAGGAAGAAGTTTAATGAATATCGTTGTGCATTGTCCAGCCGATACTGCCTTCTTATTGTCGCAAGATGTTCCTTCTGAGAGGCACGATGACAGTTATATCCATAATTTGTGGAGGGGAGAATGAACGAGATTGGCGTGAAAAATATTGTACAGATTGTGACAGATAATACTTCGAATAATATGGTTGCAGCAAACACATTAGTTCTGATGCATCTAAATATATTTTAGACATCTTGTGCAGCACATACAGTTAACATGATGCTTGCGGATATTGGAAAGATTAAACATATTCGAAGTGCAATTATGGAGAAATTAGTCTCCGTGTACATATACAGGCACATCAAGTCTCTAGATATTATGAGGAAGACGATTAGTGGAGAGCTAATAAGGCCGGGTACAACTAGGTTTGCCACGGTATTTCTCTCTTTGTCATAAATCAGAGAGAAGAAGAAAGATCTGCAACATATGTTTATTTCTGATAAATGGATAGATTGCAGTCTGTCCAGAACAGATGCAGACAAGAAGGTATTTATTCAAATTAATAAAAATTAATATTATAAATTTAAATATGTTATTCGTATTTTTTTAATACATCTTTTTATGAATATTTAGGTTGCAGAAATAATTGATAGCAATAAATTTTGGAACACAAATATTGCGCTAAAAGTATTTACTCTACTAGTGAAAGTTTTGCGCAGAGTTGATGGAGACAAGGTCGCTTCAATGGACTTTCTATACGGTGACCTGAAAACTACTAAAGAGGAAATAAGAGATGCTCTGAGGGGTGAAGAAAAGAAATATCTTCCAATATGAAAGATTATTGATAAGAGAAGGGAGGAAAAACTTAAAGGTCCTCTACATAGAACTGGATATCTCTTGAACCCTCTGTTTTACTATGCGAAGTAGACCGAGATCGATACTGATGGGCAATTCATGTCGGGCTTCGTTGAGGTGATGTACAGATTCTAACCAGATCATTATGATAGAGTTGATAAGATTGCATAGTAGCTTTCAATATATCAAATTCAAAATGGATCATTTGGAATGTCTTTTGCAAAGGCAGCAGTAAAGAAAATCATTAATCCAGCTATGCATTTCAATTTAAAAAATGCAAAATTCAATCTACTTTCAATTTAAGAAACTATTTTACTAATAACTATTTCTAAATATTCATTGCTAGCTCAATGGTGACAATTCTATGGGACAGATGCTCCTGAATTGAGGATGATGGCAATGAGGATTTTGAGCCTGACTACCAGTTCTTTGGCTTATGAACGGAACTGGAGCACATTTGAGATGGTACTACGATTTGTCATTTGCTAATAAAATATTTCTTTCTTTTAAATAAATATGTTCTCAACGAATTTCATATGATTATCTTTTATTTATGTGCATACGAAAAAAAAAATAGGCTAAGTTCTAAGAAATTGCATGACTTAGTTTTTGTCAAGTTCAATAAAAGGCTCAGGAGCAAACTTTCGATCCCAAACAGAGAACCCCTAGTTACATACAATGAAGAGGAAAAAGTCACTGAATGGTTCATGCCTCAGAAACTGAATAGCGATCCTTATAAGATTAGTGATAATGAGGTCTTCCCTGGAGAGCAATTGACTTTTCGACAGATGTCGATTGCTATGGGTGCTAATCCAAAAAAAATGAAGAGTGAAAGAATTAAGGCATCCAAGTCCAAAAGTAGTAGAACTGCTAAGGGGATAACATCTTCATCTTCAAAGTCTAAGAAGCGGCCCGCATCAGATGAAAATGATGAGGAAGAAGCATACACAGCATCAGATTCGTCATCAGATGATGAAGAGCAAGGCATGCCTTCAAATAAACCAGTAGATTCAGACTCTAGCTAGAAAATGTATTATAAACATTGATATTTAAAGTTTCTAATATGTTTCAGATTAACTCATTTAAAGAACAATATTGTAATTTTGTAAATTATATGACTTTTGTATTGTAAAAACACTTCTCGTCTTTCTTGAAAACTTAATTTTCCTAATTTTATGATTATTTGTCGCTTTATACATATACGGACGTTCTAAACGGTATCTGTAAATTCGTAATTTGAATGCTAATAAACCAAGTACCATAAACTTGTTTTATGTGTTTTAATATATTCTATATAGCCAATTATATGATTATTTTTTAACTGGTATGACACCGATATGACACTCCAGTATTTAGGGTCATATCGCGATATCCCACTCGGTATCCGATATCCGGTATGTATTTGGCTGACCGGTATGGGACCGATATCCGATATTTAGAACACTGGACCCAAGTCTATGAATTGAGATAAAGTGAAGTCAAAATTAGACTCCGAAGTCAATAATTGGGACAAAAGTCAACATAAACCTTCAAGTCTAGAAATTGGGATAAAGAAAAGAGAGAAGTCAATATGGACTCATAAGTCTACAAATTGGGATAAATAAATCTAAATCCCTAGTTGGAAACAAGAAATATTGCCAAAATTCAAATCTCAATCTTAAAAGAAGTGTTGAGCTCAAGTCCTTTTATGTTCTTAAATATCAATTAAATGCAAACTAGTGGTATACCTTCAAACCAAATATATTGTCAGTACCTGTACATGTTTACCGTATATAAGGTGAGGCATGATAGGTATTGAAGTGGTATCAAAGCCTGACACAAGCCGAAATTGTATGGAACTAAATATCATATAGACCTAAGTGCTACACGAAACAAAGTGCCACACAAAAAGTGGGGACCACCTCTTAAATCTGTGGGAACCACCACTTGATATTCATAAGGGCCACCTATAAAATCCCACACTGCTTGGTGAAATATTAACGTGTTACAATGCGCCTCTGGCGAGAACGTCAGAAACTTAAATGGGGGAGGTGTAATACCCTACCTCAATAGCCCCACATCGGATGTAAGATAAGAGATAGAGTGGTTTATAATGATTCTAATGAAGTCATTAAGTAATTCGTAACTAGCCTTTTTGGGGAGAAATTCGTAATTAATTATAAACTATTTTAACTCTTACTATCATACTGAAGGCTTCAATATATTTAAATCGAATATATTACTGGTACTTGTATATACTCGTTTACCATATATCAAGGCGGGGCATGATAACATACCCCAAGTATATCCATTTAAAAGAAGAAAATGAAGATTATGAATGAAATAAAGCTCTATTTTCCATTCTCATTTGTCATTTATTGACACAAAATTCAAGGCTCCTTTTCCCACGAGGGTAAATGACAACAGACTCATAAGTTCATTGGAAATCGTGGACCCACACATAAAAACCATACCTTCAGGGTGAATTCAATACATCCTGAGTATTAATCCCAAATTCATAAATTTTAAATGCATTTGCTAGAGCTTAACATTTTGGAGCATACACCCAGTATCTCATGAGAAATAAGATAGATTGTTGCCTAGTTTGACCCAATGTAATGACCTTCATATTTGATAGCCATAAATAATTAAATAATAAAATAAATAATAAATAAAATAACAAATATAGCCATAAATAATTTCATATTCACAACTCCCAACTCATTCATTTCTCTAACCTCCAACCTTTCATCTTCTCCATGAATAAACCATATATAACCTCCAAAATTAAATTCATATCTTTAATTCTAAACATAAATCCACATTACCCTGAAACCCTTCCCGTTCTTAACACCTAAAATCCAACACTATATAAATCCAACATCTCTTCTTATTTCAACACATACAAACTCAAGTGCTATAAAATTATCTCTCTCTCTCATCTCGCCGAAGCAATTTGCTAGAGCCACCACCGGAATCGCCACCGCCATCGAAGCCAACACTCTCATTGCTTGAGCTTTGCCAAGAGACAAATTGAAATGAGTTTTCTTAGACTCATTAAACATGCTTTTTTTTATAGAAATATTATTCAATTACATCGTCTAATTTGTAAAAAAATAAATATGTTATTACAAGGGCGATCATTGACATTACTATTATTTATTTATGTTGTTAGAAATTTAATGAATACTCGTTAAATTACATAATATAGTTAGAATTTTAATATTTAATAAATTACCAAAAAGCTATAATCGTGAAAAAATATTTCTTGCAATATCTTTGTTTGTCGGTGTCTAGGCAAGTTGTCTTGTATGCCGGTTACTTAAATAAGAAATGTGCACCATACGAAAAACTTCCCAACATCCATACATTTATTTGACCGATATCTCTATAATATCTCAAATCAGTAAAAAATCTTTGATTAATCCAATTGTGCTTTATTCAATGACGTATAAATTGAATGAACTCTTTAAAACATGCAGTTAATAAACTAATAAACCAAATTGCAATATTATCCGATCTGATCCGTATACAAACTATGAGAACAAGACTTTGGACCTGACATGAATTCTAATTGAATGACACTGGATTGGGGGAGAAACTGAATGATGGAAAAATACTCTATTTCGACTATAACATGTTAAGTTATACAACTGAATGTTTTGCACATTACGAGTATATTTTGCTAGATCACACCTGATTATTTCTATTTGCTTGATGGCAGGTTCGACTCAGCGCCGGACAATTATGTGACTATGTTCTGAGTCAGTACAGGAGACAATCGAAATAGTAGAACACATCAGTAGTTTTTCTAATTACATGACATCATAAATAAAAATACTCTTGTTATAATCGTGACTGCACTCTAAGACATTAGTTTTAACCTCTACCAGATAACATTGCTATATATTAATTTAATATTTTCAAAGACACATTATTATCTTGTTTAGACATAACTGTTATATCACATATTCTTTCTGTATATATTGTTTTGGTGACAATCTGACGACTTGAATGTGCATATGCCCAGACTTATTAATGAACACATCGGAACTGATGCAGGATCCGGTGCATTTTGAAGAGCAAGTTGAAAACCAATAGAGAACTAGAATATCTTATTTCCTCTTATTAAGTTCATTTATTCTGTTATTATTTAAAATGTATCCAAATTTCGTCCTATCAATAAAACGTGAATTTTTTGTTAAATTTTTTTATCGTAATTGCTAAGTATTGTTGTGGTAAATTTATTGAGGATTTTATCATATTCAAACCGAATATTTTGTCGGTACCTGTTGTACGTACTCGTATACCATATATCGAGAGCGGGTCGTGACACCCAAGATACTGAAAAACATGGTCCTCGTAACAAGATACAAGACATCCTGCAACCAATTACCATATACGCACTAGACCACTCAGAAAATCATGGGATCAGTCTACTTGTAGCAAGCTAAGCATGCATGATCTTTATTCTCTAGCTTGAGGAAGAGAGTTGAGAAATATCTAATATGTTGAAGAGGTTACATATAAAAATGAGTCAATATATAGGAAGGCAGATTGATTCTCTCTTCCTTTTCTCCCTAACAAACTTATGACTCCTCTCTTGTTATTACAAACCCTACTTACACCGTATCAGCTATGAAACTTTGTAAGTGGTGCCTCAGCCTTTAGTGTCTCGTTGGTTCTGTCATCGGGTGACTCATCGCACACCATGTCCAATATATGAAACGGTTGGTCTAAATTATCCTTTTTTCGAGTACTAGTGATAGAAGACATCCTTGTAATCAAAGAAGCTGCTGCTAATACAACTAATCTTACATTTTGCATTTTTCCTGTGGTCAAGTACTTAACTAGATGTTTAGGTTGTAAAAGTTACTCTTTTTTTCGGAGGTTGTTTGGAGCAAATCTTTTATACATGGATGTAATGATGTGAAGTTGACAGCCATGGGATTTATTATAAACTCTGTAGTGCTGTATATATGTATCTATATAGAACCATCATGGCATGTAAATGTATTTGTAATTGGGAACTCATAATTTCAGAAAGACGAACACAGTTAACAACAGACTATTCATGCTCATTGGTGGGGCATGGCAGCTTTTTACGTGCTTTTTAGTTGACAAAAGTAAGTGAACAAAGCATTCCTAAAAAAAAAGTTATAAAGCTGCACAAATTAAATTTACAATTTCCAGTTACAACATTATCTTAGTCTGTCAAAACTGGAAATTTGACAGAAAATGTTCCACGTGATAATAAATATTCGAATTGTTAGCTTTTGCAACTATTTTATTGTCGGCATGAGTTTGTGATCTATAATGTTCAGTTCTCCAGTTTTGCTGTTCCCAAAGACTATGCAAAGTAGAGTCAGTATCCACAATATGCTTATTTTCATTGAAACACTGTGCACAAGGATCCTCAAGGCCTCAGTGGCTGGACACCTTAAACTGGTTCAGCCCTGTGGAATTAGAAAGCTTAGGATTGTACCTGATGCAGGTTCGTCCACAACCTGGGAGGTCCGAACTCGGTGTCGGTTAGATCAAAATAGGAAGGGATTGCACAAATCTCAACAAGAGAGATCATGTGAGCCTCAGTTTGATGCAGGAAGGTTGAGGGATTTTGAATTCCCTTATAGCAGAATCACATGGGATTGAATGCATCACAAGTAAGGTAATACGTGGTGGGTATTCAAAAGTACATACAACAAGATAACAGCTCAAATGTCAAAACAAACTATAGTGATTAGAATGGTATTATTCAAGGCAACAGAACAGACTAAATATCTACAAAATTAAAAAAGAAGATACTCTAACCAAGAAATAAAGATAGAAGCATAAAGGCACAAAACCTAATAACATATATGTCTTTTTCCCAAATTTCCTGAGACTGAATTGACAGAAGCACTCCACCTGGTCTAAACCCCCCCAGTGATCCTTCTTATTTGTGTTTGCATAGGATCTGAATTGCAGATCACTCGGTCTCAGCAAATACAATACCTTTGCTGATTCAAGCCATCAATCCAGATTGGTGCAGCATTAGTAGGATGGCAGAGTTCCGTATAGTCATAAAGAAATTATTGCCAAACATCAAGTAGTGCATGCCAAAATCTGTGCATGAAGTTATTTCCCCACTGGGTCTGTTTGTAATTTTCTGACTCTAATTCTGTTCTATGAGACGCCAGATAGCCACCCTCACCCAAGCTTGCACATCCAAAGGTGAGAAATAATTGTCATTGTTGGCTAAAAACAATTTCAACGATCAGGTTTAAAGAGGGAAACAGGGAAAAGTCAAAGTATCCTCCGCATAATACTCAAATGGAAGTGAAAAAGAAAGAAAATATTTTCCTTCCAGCACGTAAGCAATTAATAATGGAAACGCAAGTTACACATTAAACACGTAATAAGGATGAAGAAGGCTAAAAAGAAAAACATGTGTTCAGCCCTCTGTACAAACTCAAACTTTAGTGGGACATTTGACTTACACAAAAAAAAGGACATAATAGAAAGAAATGTTGCTTTAACCTTTCCCAAATGAATAGAGAACAACGCTCATGTGTAAGAACATTGTATTTTTTTTTTTTCTACTTCTTAACTTAATAAGAACATTGTATTTTTTATTTTATTTTTTTTCTACTTCTTAACTCAAACACACACTTCTTACAATTGGGGGATTTTAAAAGAAAACTCATGCGAAATTGGGCTTTGGTCATCATTTCTTTTCATGGAAGTTAAAAGGAGTTTTCAAGTCATACAGAGAGCTCGTAACCTTTTTTTCTCAAAAGAAAATAAAGCATGTAATCTATTTTACAGAGAGTTCATAACTTCTTTTCTTAAATTATCTAGTAATTTTAACCAACAATTTAAAATTAACTTCTCAAAAATTTGAGTGCAAGAATGACAAGTAAAACAGAGGCCCTGTATTTTGCACTTGAGGGAAATTCTTCCATTACATCCATATACACTCATATTAAGTTATGAGGCACATTATACTTTCCTCGCTGCATATAATTTTGACATCAGCTTTTGTGAAAACAATAATGTAAATATATAACAGCAATGGCAGGTGTCTCTTCAGTCAATTGGCATCCAGACTCAATGAGACTTATATTTATGTACATATAATTGTTATAAACATGCAACACTTCAACTACTCAATTAACATGACTAGACATGCCTGTGAGTATCTTATTACATTGGGATTGATTTAATGTCAAAAGAATAGAATATAAGGATTCCACTCCTCAATAATTATGAATTTATGGTATTTTTATGGACAACTATTTCTCGCATGCTTCAGCTCAAAGTGGATAACTATTTCTCGCATGGGCAACTATTCCTAAAGTTACTTCTGCAAAAGAAAACAGAACTGGCAGTTTCAGTTACTATACAGTCAATGGATGGCATTATTAATATGCACAAAAACAGTACTGCAAGCATTATTTTCATTTTTAGGAAAATAAGGTTTATAGATTTAAAAGAGTGCCTCACTGGAAAAAAATAGCAAAATAGACAATCATATGTTTCCAAAAGTGTGCAGTATTCATTTGCATTTATTATGTAACCGAAAAAGTATGTCCACTCCTCTACAATTCAACTGCAGTAAGTCAAGAAGTAAAATCAGTTAAACATGTTGTAATGAAATTTTTATTGCTAAGACAAAAATAAATGGACACCTGAGACATATGAGATTCCAATTCACGATACCCATATATAGTTATTATTTTTGAATGGCAACACAGAGGCTTAACCAATTACACAAATTGAATTCCCTGATTGACATATGTGGGAAACGAACCTAGAGCCTCCATCTTGGAAGCGAGGGGTTTTACCAGTGGGCTAACCCGATTGCATATATCAGTACATTATTTATAAAAACAAATCATATAGCGTAATACTGGCAGATATTTAACATATATCTTAGGCAACACCAAAAAGTCTACCTCGAAATTGGACTTACTCTGAGGGCATGCATCCCCAAAAGGCCAACCAATTTACTCTACTCCTTCCTATACTCATTATCACTATGCATCTTTTTGCCACTAATCTACTCTAATCTAAAGAAACAACTGAATACACAAATTCAAATGGCAATTGACAAAGAAAAACTACATAATAAGTAGCTAGCTAATCAAAGTCATCCAAAATCCTAATAAAATCCAATAAAAATAATAAATAAGTAAATTATTTAATCAAAGGAATCATGGTCCACCAAAATCGAATCAAATTACTTTTGCTATTAGAGCAATAACATCATCTATTTTCCTAATTTCTCTCACCTATCATTTATTCTTTCACAGCTCCTTGCCTCTGCTTCCTCTAATAGGGCTTTTAGATCTAGAACAATTCTTAAGTACATGTTACATGTCCTTTTTGAAAGATCTAGTTTGAAATCAGGCTATACCTACTACTGTCACCGTTAGACATTGCATTGCCAACTTCCCCTCAATATTTTTCCAGTCATCAACATTTCATCATCAATTTGAAGATGAGAGGGTCATGTAAGCCAAGACATCTTAATGTTGGTGGTTGTTATATCGAGCCTAAGCAAGTAATTATAATGCTACACCACTCAAAACCTACATCAAGTGATGCTAAGTTTTAGAGCCCTTTTGTTTATTCAGCATGAGCTTCAAGTGCTCAATTCCACTGATTTGCCATTTCGTATCCACTTTTGCAAGTTCCCCTCTTGCTCCGTTGCTGTCCACCATTCAAATTGTCTTCAATATAGGGGTTGTTTGGTAGGTATTCCAAGTGTGCAAAGTGGGTGGCTTGTAATTGCCTTTACACGCAAGTGGATTTTTCTCTGTTTGACTGCAATGCAGTTGTAAAATTTTATAACTGCAATTCCATCCCATTAACACACTTGCAGCAATTGCAGTTGCGAAAAACAATTGTGTATGATGATTTGAGGCTCTTATTTGCAAACAACTATTGTATTATTGAAGAATGTGGTACTTCTTATAGATCTTGAAATTAAAGAATTAAAATTTGAAAATTTTTGCGACTCTAGTTACCACTTACAACTTCCAATTCAGACATAATAATACAATTTACAACAACTTCTATTGCTACAATAACACAAATTACAACTTGCAGCACTACTTGCAAGCAAGCAATCATTCAGTCCCATAATATCATCTTTCATTTTGGATAGAGTCAATTTCTAATTTGTTGGTTATCCGAGATACGTAGCCTCAATCATCAAATTCATGCAAGACAGATGTTGCAAGGAGACTACTAACAAAAAGAGCCTTGCAGAAGAGAGTGAAGGAGGAGAAGTGACGTGATGTTAATGGGTCCAGATTCGTTTGATTATATTTTAATTTTGATACCCATTAGGTTCATGAATTTTGTTAGGATTTATTAGTTAGGATCTGTTTGGTGTTATTGGAGGGAAAGTTAAGGACAGTTTCTTAAATTTGTTTGTTCTTGATTTTATTTATTTATTAGTTAGCTAACTGGATTTCTTTATGAATTCTTACTTTAAATTATAGAAGTTTGGTTTAGATTTTATATATTAGGCACGTAAAGATGACAAATGCTAGGTTATTAGAACTCGATGGGTTTCACTAAGGGTTTTATCCTAGTTATCTCTCCTCTGGATTTCTTCACAATCCCTCTTCTCCCTCCTTCCAACCTATACTGGTCAGCCTCTTAGCAAATTAGGATGACCCACCTGCTCAGACCAATACCCATAAAAGCATAGAATCTTAACTCCAAAACTGTAACGAAGAAGAAAACATCTTAACTGCAAATCACTGGCAAGGTGCCCAGAATATGCATAAATAAAGTACTTCGTCAAGAAAGTCGGTTTATGTTAAAAAGTAGGATTAAATGATGAAATTGGAGGTGCTACCGACTTGCAGGATATATCAACTCAAATATGAGAGAATGAAATGACATGAGATAAATAAACAAGTAAAAAAGTAGATGGTAATTTAGTAGATTTCATCAGGTAATGCATGCATGTATAAAGTAAGTATACAGCGAGTAAGCTATATAAAAGAAGATTATCAATATTAATAGTAAGCCTATCTGCAATAGTTTTAAAATATTTCTAAAAAAATAAAAGAGATGGTCGGAAGAAAATAAAATGAAGAATTTTTTTCCTCAAATTTATTGAACTTCCTGTGTTGATTGTTTCCCAACTCATATTTCAACTTTTGCCCTCATTGGTAGAAGTAATGAACTTGCATGCTAGAAATTATTTACACACATATATTCACAGAAAAACATATTAAGGCATGTAAAGCACATATATTCACGGGAAAACATATCAAGGCATGTAAAGCACATTAATAAAAACTCCCAGGCATCAAATACAGATATCTGACGAGTCTGTTACCTTATCTAGATGTGCAACTTGCATATCAACTTGCTTGGTGTGCAAATTAATAGGTTGCTTCACAATAAGAAGTGCAGTCTCCAAATCAAGGAATCCAGCTGCCACCATCCTTCTTAAGACTCTAGCTTGTGAATATTTTCCCCTTCAGGAAAAAGAACTGTGTTAGATTCTTGAAGCCAGACGCCAAAACTTTTCTAAATGAGCTACTAGAAGGATCAAGTTTTGAGGATAAATATTAACCGACTCATATATTTAGAACAATAACACGAGGGGAATATTACATAAATGATGTTGGATTACTATTAAAAATAGTTAGACTATAACTATTCCCAAATATAATTGCATTAACCTTCTTAGGCTTGTAATTGGGTTTAGGGTCTCGGGAGACGGTAATATCCCAGCTAGCAATGCCGATTCCCCCATATTAAGAAGAGAAGGGTGCTTTCCAAAGTATAAAAGAGATGCTGCTTCAATGCCGTACTTTCCATGTCCCCAGTACATCTGTGTCAT
Source organism: Dracaena cambodiana (assembly GCA_036321105.1). NCBI lineage: Eukaryota > Viridiplantae > Streptophyta > Magnoliopsida > Asparagales > Asparagaceae > Dracaena > Dracaena cambodiana. The sequence goes on along the minus strand of JAYEPQ010000005.1, from coordinate 24,385,464 downwards.
CAACCTTCCAATTCATTAACAATGGATTCAATTTCAAATCGCAGAAGCGATCATATGTAAAGCAAAAGAGGCAAGGCAACCGAGAAATTGTTTGTCTATCTATTTATATTGTTCGTTAGACATCAGATATAAGCAAGCAAAAATTACATGTAAAAATATCATAAGTACAGAGCACAAGTAAGATTTGTAAAACTTAATTGTAAGTCGCTCGGTTTGCATATCCAATACAAAAAATAAAGGCATACTGTTAATTTCAATTACCAGACATGATAAAATTATCCCGGCATTAATAATAGCAGGTATCACACAGTGGCACCAATAATGTAAACAATTTATAATATTGTGGCTTACATTAGGGATAGATACACAGTTTGAAAATTTGCACAAAATTTCTTCATGCAGGATTATTATCTATAGAACATTATAGATATCTAAAACGAACTGTTCAACATACCCTTTGTAGCATTGGCTCTTCCATAATGAAGTTGTGTCTTGTCCAGCACATGCCAGGCATGTGTAATATCATATATATTTTTTAGAATATGATGTGTCAGCATGTTGCATCCATGTCACATTGTTGTGCACAATGCAACATAGAGCATAACTATCTAATGTAACACAAACCAGATTCTGACTTAAACAGGCTTAAACTTTCAATTCTTCAATGATTAAAGAGTTAAAAAAACCCTCAAATTTTCAGATAAAATTAAAATGTAATTAATGGATACCCCAAGGTGAATCTGATGCAAATGATATAGGCAAAAGTAATAGATTAGTTAATTAATATGCCATAAGAGACAAATATTTCCTCAGGTTCAAGCTTATATTTAGAAGACAATACATATTATCATATTATATAGGGTTGACATGTAGATAATCAAAGTAGTAATAATAATAACAGCACCCTAGGAGGACAAAACAGATAATAAGAGTAGAAACTAGACTGTGTGCATTTTCTAGTGATATCTGAGTATCCTGAGTTTCAAGTACAATGCTAGATCGAACTCTGGCCAGTCATCATATGGATGAAAACTATTTTCCTAAGGATACCATTAAGACTTAAAAAACATCATTACACCCTTTGCCACATGGAACATATATAGAGCTGGCCAAATATTTGGGACACAGGATCTGTTGTGAGCCACAATGCAAGTCTATAAAGACTCTTTTCAAGGAAGGAACATAGATATGGTAATCTGGGTACATAACCTAATTATCTCTCATCGTTAAGAGCCACAATGCAAGTCTATAAAGACTCTTTTCAAGGTTTATACTTTATACCACTATTTCAATGGTTCTATATTTTAGGAATTAGGATCATGTCCAACAAATGTTGGGCAATTGACAAAAACATCTCTTGCAATTGAAACTTAAAGAACCAAAAACAAGTCGAGAATAAATTAAACAATAAATAAAATTCTGGGAACTTCCCCTACCATTGCCAAAGAGCATAGATATGGTGTAGGAAATTGTATCGACGATAAAAAGTTAAATTTGTGAATTAAAAGGAATCATAATTCTGAGACCAGAGAGCACCCTCTACCTTCAGAGACATGCAGTCTAAGTAGAAAAAGTGATGCATTAACAAGGATAATTGTGCCAAATCCAATACGAGAATTGTGGTGGTGCTCTGGCCCACATGGCTTGATACTAACATATCACAAAGATGCAAAGAAAATATACATGGGGATTCCTATAGATATGTTCTGTTATATCCCCTATGCCAAGACAAGTCAATAGATTACAAGCAGCACAGCTGCATTGAGCAGTTATTCACATGATGAACACCTCGTAGGTAGTGCTCGAGTTGACAAGGTCAATGTTATTGGTTCATCTTATTTTGTGCTCTGTTAAGGGATTAATTGATAGGATCATCTCCAATATATTGGCCTATGTTGTGTCACCCTCCATTTTGTTATCCACACCGTAACAATCTTTGTAATGGGACATTTTCGCACATGTTTTGATGCATGGTGAGTTTTAGGTATGTGAAGGCACTAATTAGACTCATTATATCTTTCATCATTTGCTAAGCCAAGCCAAATAGATAAACATGGTTTGGAGTTAATCACGCTCAACGCTAAAACAACCAGTTGCAGTCAGCCCAAAAACTAAACTTTTCCCTCTCTCAATATCGAAAAGGGATTATCAAGCATCTCTTGCTCCGCTAGAATTTCAGTTTTGAGAAATACACAATGATAAGAACCATGTAAATGCATACCTTGTGCAAGTAAGAATACAATATTTGCCACTTTGATAGCCTCCTTTCCACAATCAGCGACAGAATTCCCTCCACAAATTTTCTCGAAATCTTTCGCTCAGCAGTCAAGAACACATTTTTCACAAGCTGCAACAAGGAATCAAACACACATTAACTTCTTTTCAACATGAAATTCAAGAATCAGATCAGGAAACCACGGAGTAGCGTAAGGATCCGATCACCTGCTGAGTGAGAGTGCTCCCTCCTCCCCCATTCGGATAATGAACCACCGCCCTCCCGATCCCGTAAGGATCCACCCCAAAGTGGTAGAGGAACCGGCGGTCCTCCGACGCCATCACCGCCTGTATCAAGTGGTAGGGTAACTCCGTCACCTTCGACTCCGCCCCCTTCGATAACTCACGGAGGTGACGCCACCGATCGGCGAAATCGCCCGGCAAGAGCTTTTGGAAAGCGTTGAGGAACATGATGCCGCCTGAGATCAGCGGGAAGGGGAGCGGGTGCATGATACGGGACAGGAGATCGGTCCGATCGAAGGGTACCGGTGAGCTTACAGGCGGAGGACCGCACCGCACTGGGAGCGAGCGTTTGGGGTTTCGGGGGAGGGCGTGCGGTGAGCGAGATCGACGTGTGCGGCTGGTGATCAGAATCGGGAAATTGGGCGTGAGGCCCGTTATAGTGTACATTGTGGCGGTGAGCAGAACCCGACCTCGCTGGATTCTCGTTTCAGGATCCGTTAACTTATATAAACCTACTGAAAGCAAACCCGTTTTAAACATTGGATGGGATCGGATGCTACGACTTGTGCAGGAACATTGAGTTTAAGATCCATGAGCATATGACACGTGGGCAAGCTGTATGTGGAGGGAATGAGGACCTCATGGGACTGGCTTGTGTTTGCTGTACTGTGCAAACGAGCAACCGTTGAATCATCATGATGTTGGCAAATGGCAACTAATAATCCGAGTAGAGCTGGGGACTCTTTCGTAGGAACCAGCATAATTAGTTAACATCCACACACAAATGATCGTGCTAATGAAACTCCTCGTAGAGAATGGCTGATTATCTTGGTCCTTGTATGGTACCCTGATAAGCATGTGCATGGAAAATAATTTTCGTAATAATGTATGGAAGAGCCTATAGTTTTGGATCCAAGATTTTGTTTTTTTGGATAATGGAGGTGAAACTATTGGAGTCGAAATTGCTTAGCTAAAAATAATGGAGTGCAGACTTATTCCAACGTGAATAGATGATAACAGCTTTCAAATAAAAACAGAGAATAATGTATTTGTATTATAAGATTGTGAAATTTCTATACTGGTAGAATTTAGAATCTACTCTTCTATTCTTTTTTATAATGACCTACACTTTCTAAGCTTTTAGCTTTTTTGAGCCAAATAGTTATGAAATATGCTTGTTATTTCATCAAATATATATATGATGTTTTATACACAACAAATCATCAATTTTGTATACATTTGACGAAAGTTCAGGGCAAAACTAAAATCTAAAATTTAAGTATAAATGAATTCTAATGGATAAAGGTCATTGTCTTAAAAAATGAAAAAAAAAAAAAAAAAAATGAATGCATGGATTTTTGGGTCTGCCAACTCAGGAAATTTCTAAGCTAATGTCACAGTTACGTTATTCTCATATAAATATAAATAATGGAAAACTAATTAGGCTGATCAAATCTATAGGAGAGTGAGGTAACATTTTAGTTTTGATTTGAACATTTTGGTAAAAGATAAACCCTTGGTTGGTTATTAAGGAGTAAGAGAATTAAATTTGGTGTATTATTATGCATATAAATGAGATAGTTTTAATCTTTTCGATTCAAACAAACCCTTCAATTAAAATTGGACTACTTATATTTTATTGGTTCATAAGTTAATTGGCCCGAACCTACAGGAAAAATCCATTAAGTAATGATCTATAAAGCCTATGAAGCGCATAAAACTCAAGAATCCTTTGTCAACCAGGATCCTTTAAAACACAAGAAAAATTGAGTTCACATATAATAAGAAAACCCCTTCTACAAGGCAAGAGAATCCTTCTTATATCCGAAGACGGTATTAGAATTCAACCACGACTTCTCTAGCAAACAACTATAGATACACCCTCCTCCATGAGGAGAGAGACATCTCGATATCTCGAGATCTTGGCTTATAGTCTCCTTCTTCATCTTTTCTATATATTTATATAAATAAGAGAGAAATGAGAGAGATAAAGAGATTGTAATCCTAATTTTGTATAAAGCACATGCCATACAACCATCTTTTACCAAGGATGTAGGCCCGAAACCTCATTATATCGCTGTATATGTATTTTATTTGTATTTTTCCCTTTATATCTAGTAATATCCCTTTAGTGTTCGAAGTTGGAAGTCCTCTGTTGAGTTTGACTTAGCAAAAGACCTGATCTGAACCTAATCTCTGTGTGGTGCTACAATTTGGCTCGATGATCTTAACTGGCCAAAATTGATATCAACAATTGGCACTATTTATGAAAAAAGAATATTATCTTTGGCGAACATATGTTTCAAAGGCAACCAAAATACAAAATCTCCCTTAGATAAATTAGGACAAGTAGCGAAACTATACCAAGACCGAATCTAGACACTCTAATTACTCAGGCATAAATCTAACTCTTGATAGAGCGGATGGCGAAACTCGCTATGGCAACCCATGGAGCTCTTTCAACCTTGGCGATTCAATCCATGATGGAGGTTCCGGAAAGACGTCAGGGGGAGAATAAGATCAACCTCTCATTTATGATTTAATGAGGACAAACGAAAGCGTGATTATTGTAACATAAATTTAACAACTTGGCAGTATGCAACAATAAAGGAAGTCCTATAATCCATCGAGTGATCACAGTTTTGTAGCTAGAAAAGCCGTCAATTTTGTAGCTTCGCCTGCTTCTAAAAATATATTGTATCATGTTCTGTCTCCGGTGAGTCTACTTCTAAGTAATAATCTGCATCTGACCATGCATAATCAGGATCGTCAGTAAAACGATCAAAAAATATATAATAGAAATATATGAAACGAAAATATCTCGGCAATACAAAAAAGTCAATACAATTAAAATAAGAAATAAATCTCAAATCTTAACATATTAGGTGGTTTATCATTAATTTTATAGTTAATATCTTTTAATTACGGTATTTAGAAATTTAGGAAAATATGAACTTGGTTGGTCTGAACGCATCCCCGTGTACCCCCGGGAAAACAGAACAGTAAGTTGATCAGAACATATCCCGATCCTCCTAAAAGAAAAACAGTGGCAGTTTTGATCGAAGCATATTCTGATTCTCCCAAAAATGAAAAATAGTGGCGCAGTTACGTTCAGCCATCAATTCATATGGATCCTCAATTTCTCCCATAAACCTAGTGTATGTCAATTTCATATCAATTTCAGTGTTAGTTGTTCAGTTCAGTAAATTCAGTTCATTATATAGATTTGTGATCATTAATAAAATTCAGTATTCAGTAACAGTAGTAGTAACATTAAGAAATAATGTAACAGTTCAGTGATTAATATTCTGTCACATATTATAGCAATTATATATTATCATGTCTTGTTCGGTATTCATTAAGTTTCCACATATATAATTAAATCTTTAATAAAATAAAATAGAAAATATAGAAAATAAATTATAATTAATAGCTTGTCTTTGAGTGAGTTGGACTCACTTTAAAATAAAATATAAGCAGTATAGTGAGTTATAAAACTCACATTAAAATAAAATATAATTATTAACATGTTTATAGTGAGTCAAAGGACTCACCTTGCCCTTGATTTCGGATGAAATCTTTGGCCTAAGTGAGGAAATTTTTCCAGATTCTCAAAAACTCTCTTTGGTTGAACCCTATTATCTTTCTTTCTCTATTTATCTGCTTATCTCCTATATTTTGCTCTCTTACTTCTCTTTTTCTTATTTAGGAAAAGTGAGCTTGAGGGGCCTATTTATAGGAAATTAAGAGTTATATTCCTACTCATAATAGGAAAGTCGAATATGAATTCTAATCGGATTTACTATCCTAATTAAAGAAGGAATCCCAAAAGTTGTGAACCCAAATTTAAATAAAAATCCTAAAAGATATGGAAATCAAATTTTAATAGAAATCCTAAAAGATATAGGAAACAAATTTGAATCGGAATCCTAATAGGTATAGGAACCAAATTTAATTACATCCAATTAACTGGATGAGAGTTGAATCCTACATTAATTAAGCTAGTATATTTTATACCTCAACTTGGATTTGGATTGGTTAATATTTAGATTAAATATCTAGTCAAATTAGAATCTAATTAGTTAAAAAAATTAAACAAATTCTTATCTTAATTTTTTTTAGATAAGAATTAATCTAATTTAGTTAATTCTACTTGTTTTTTCAATCGTAATTACTTGATTAAATAACTTGATTTGGGTGCGGGGTGGGTATTATATGATCAAAATATATTTTTAAAACAAAATATTATTTTTAATAAATTGTAAAATTTAAAAATCCGACGTGAAAAAATGTGGGTGTTACATTCCACCCCCCTAAAGTAAAAAATTTCGTTCGCGAAATTTCTTAAGAACTATAGGATGGAAAAGTTGATTATACCTTACTCAATAGGTATAAGGATCACTCCCAGATACCTTTTTCTTGGAACTACTATTGAAACAATTCTAAATATTTAACTAGAAAGGATATTCCTACTTCTTATACTTATATTCAATTTAACATTTAAGATCTTATATGGTAAAGTAAATAATTTATGTAGTAAAATAATATTTATATATATAGCTGTATTTAATCCAAAATGGTCTAATAAAATTAAACCGATTTCGAATCTATTGACTATGATAATATCCAAGTCCATTCAAATCACTTGAACTGACTTAAGGAACCTGGGCTCTGATACTACTTGTAACGCTCCACTTTCCATTGTGCGGAAAGCTGGAACGTTGGGCGTTAAATGATAACTCGACAAGCCTCAATAAATATTACCATGAAAATATGGGTAAAATATAAAAAAAAACAATAAATTTTTTATTTAAAACAATAATATTTTCCTCCTTACATAAAATTCAATAAGAAAATAATAAATTAGAAAGAGAGTCAATTTTGTAGCTTCGCCTACTTCTAAAAATATATTGTATCATGTTCTGTATCCGACGAGTCTACCTCTAAGTAATAATCTGCATCTGGCCATGCATAACTAGGATCGTCAGTAAAATGATCCAAAAATATATAATAGAAATATATGAAATGAAAATATCTCAGCAATACAAAAAAGTTAGTACAATTAAAATAAATAAGAAATCTCAAATCTTAACGTATTAGGTGGTTTATCATTAATATTTCAGTTAATATCTTTTAATTACGGTATTTAGAAATTTAGAAAAATATGAACTTGGCTGGTCTGAACGTATCCCTAAGTACCCTCGAAAAAATGAAACAGTAAGTTAATCGGAGCCTATCCCGATCCTCCCAAAAGGAAAATAGTGACAGTTTTGATCGGAGTCTATTCCGATTCTCCCAAAAATGAAAAACAGTGGCGCAATTACGTTCAGCCACCAAATCATATGGATCCTCAATTCCTCCCATAAACCCAGTGTATGTCAATTTCAGTGTCAGTTGTTCAGTTCAGTAAATTCAATTCATTATATGGATTTATGATCATTAATAAAATTCAGTATTCAGTAACAGTAGTAGTAACATTAAGAAATAATGTAACAATTTAGTGATTAATATTCTATTACCTATCACATATTATAGCAATCATGTCTTATCATGTCTTGTTCAGTATTTATTAAGTTTCCACATATATAATTAAATCTTTAATAAAATAAAACAGAAAATATAGAAAATAAAGTATAATTAATAGCATGTTTTTGAGTAAGTTGGACTCACTTTAAGATAAAATCTAAACAGTAGTATGTTATAGTGAGTTAAAAAAACTCACACTAAAATAAAATATAATCATTAGCATGTTTATAGCGAGTCAAAGGACTCACCTTGACCTTGATTTCGGATGAAGTCTTTGGCCTAAGCGAGAAAAACTTTCAAGATTCTCAAAAACTCTCCTTGGTTGAATTATATTATCTTTTTTTTCTCTATTTCTTTTCTTATCTCCCATATTTTGCTTTCTTACTTCTCTTTTTTTTATTTATGAAAAGTGGGCTTGAGCGGTCTATTTATAGGAAATGAAGAGTCATATTTCTACTCATAATAGGAAAATCTAATATGAATTCTAACCGGATTCACTATCCTAATTAAAGATGGAATCCCAAAAGTTGTGAACCCAAATTTAAATAGAAATCCTAAAAGATTTAAAAATCAAATTTTAATAGAAATCCTAAAGATATAGGAAACAAATTTGAATCTGAATCCTAATAGGTATAGGAACCAAATTAAATTACATCCAATTAATTGGATGAGAGTTAAATCCTACATTAATTAGGCTAGTATATTTTATACCTCAACTAGGATTTGGATTGGTTAATATTTAGATTCAATATCTAGTCAATTTAGAATCTAATTATTTATAGAAAATTAAATAAATTCTTATCTTAATTTTTTTAGATAAGAATTAATCTAATTTAGCTAATTCTACTTGTTTTTTCAATCGTAATTACTTGATTAGATAACTTGATTTGGGTGCGGGGTGGGTGTCATATGATCAAAATATATTTTTAAAACAAAATATTATTTTTAATAAATTATAAAATTTAAAAATCCGACGTGAAAAATGTGGGTGTTACATTCTACCCCCCTAAAGCAAAAATTTTGTTCTCGAAATTTCTTAAGACCTATAGGATGGAAAAGTTGATTATACCTTACTCAATAGGTATAAGGATCACTCCCAGATACCTTTCTCTTGGAACTACTATTGAAACAATTCTAAATATTTAACTAGAAAGGATATTCCTACTTCTTATACTTATATTCAATTTAACATTTAAGATCTTATATGGTAAAGTAAATAATTTACGTAGTAAAATAATATTTATATATATAGCTGTATTTAATCCAAAATGGTCTAATAAAATTAAACCGATTTCGAATCTATGGACTGTGATAATATCCAAGTCCGTTCAAATCACTTGAACTAACTTAAGGAACCTGGGCTCAGATACCACTTGTAACGCTCCACTTTTTATTGTTCGGAAAGCTGGAACGTTCGGCCTTAAATGATAACTCGACAAGTCTCAATAAATATTACCATGAAAATATGGGTAAAATATAAAAATAAACAATAAATTTTTTATTTAAAACAATAATATTTTCCTCCTTACATAATATTCAATAAGAAAATAATAAACTAGAAAGAGAGTCAATCTTGTAGCTTCGCCTACTTCTAAAAATATATTGTATCATGTTCTGTATCCGGTGAGTCTACCTCTAAGTAATAATCTGCATCTGGCCATGCATATCTATGATCGTCAGTAAAGCGATCCAAAAATATATAATAGAAATATATGAAATAAAAATATCTCGGCAATACAAAAAAGTCAGTACAATTAAAATAAGTAAGAAATCTCAAATCTTAACATATTAGGTGGTTTATCATTAATATTTCAGTTAATATCTTTTAATTACGGTATTTAGAAATTTAGAAAAATATAAACTTGGCTGGTCTGAAAGCATCCCTGTGTACCCTCGAAAAAGATGGAACAGTAAGTTAATCAGAGCCTATCCCGATCCTCCCAAAAGGAAAATAGTGACAGTTCTGATCGGAGTTTATCCTGATTCTCCCAAAAATGGAAAACAATGACGTAGTTACGTTCAGCCACCAAATCATATGGATGCTCAATTCCTCCCATAAACCCAGTGTATGTCAATTTCAGTGTCAGTTGTTCAGTTCAGTAAATTCAATTCATTATATGGATTTATGATCATTAATAAAATTCAGTATTCAGTAACAGTAGTAGTAACATTAAGAAATAATGTAACAATATAGTGATTAATATTCTATCAACTATCACATGTTATAGCAATCATGTCTTATCATGTCTTGTTCGGTATTTATTAAGTTTCCACATATATAATTAAATCTTTAATAAAATAAAACTGAAAACATAGAAAATAAAGTATAATTAATAGTATATTTTTGAGTGAGTTGGACTCACTTTAAAAAAAATATAAACAGTAGTATGTTATAGTGAGTTATAAAACTCACACTAAAATAAAATATAATCATTAATATGTTTATAGCGAGTTAAAAGACTCAACTTGACCTTAATTTCGGATGAAGTGTTTGGCCTAAGCGAGTGAATCTTCCAAGATTCTCAAAAACTCTCCTTGGTTGAACCATATTATCTTTTTTTCTCTATTTCTTTTCTTATCTCCCATATTTTGCTTTCTTACTTCTCTTTTTTTTTGTTTAGGAAAAGTGGGCTTGAGGGGTCTATTTATAGAAAATGAAGAGTCATATTTCTACTCATAATAGGAAAGTCTAATATGAATTCTAATCGGATTCACTATCCTAATTAAAGATAGAATCCCAAAAGTTGTGAACCCAAATTTAAATAAAAATTTTAAAAGATATGGAAATCAAATTTTAATAGAAATCCTAAAAGATATAGGAAACAAATTTGAATCCGAATCCTAATAGGTATAGGAACCAAATTAAATTACATCCAATTAATTGGATGAGAGTTAAATCCTACATTAATTAGTACCTCAACTAGGATTTGGATTGGTTAATATTTAGATTCAATATCTAGTCAATTTAGAATCTAATTAGTTAAAGAAAATTAAATAAATTCTTATCTTAATTTTTTTAGATAAGAATTAATCTAATTTAGCTAATTCTACTTGTTTTTTCAATCGTAATTACTTGATTAGATAACTTGATTTGGGTGCGGGGTGGGTGTCATATGATCAAAATATATTTTTAAAACAAAATATTATTTTTAATAAATTGTAAAATTTAAAAATCCGACGTGAAAAATGTGGGTGTTACATTCTACCCCCCTAAAACAAAAATTTCGTTCTCGAAATTTCTTAAGACCTATAGGATGGAAAAGTTGATTATACCTTACTCAATAGGTATAAGGATCACTCCCAGATACCTTTCTCTTGGAACTACTATTGAAACAATTCGAAATATTTAATTAAAAAGGATATTCCTACTTCTTATACTTATATTCAATTTAACATTTAAGATCTTATAAGGTAAAGTAAATAATTTACATAGTAAAATAATATTTATATATATAGCTGTATTTAATCCAAAATGGTCTAATAAAATTAAACCGATTTCGAATCTATTAACTGTGATAATATCCAAGTCCGTTCAAATCACTTGAACTGACTTAAAGAACCTGGGCTCGGATACTACTTGTAACGCTCCACTTTCCATTGTGCGGAAAGCTGGAACGTTCAGCGTTAAATAATAACTCGACAAACCTCAATAAATATTACTATGAAAATATGGACAAAATATAAAAATAAACAATAAATTTTTTATTTAAAACAATAATATTTTCCTCCTTACATAATATTCAATAAGAAAATAATAAACTAGAAAGAGAGTCAATCTTGTAGCTTCACTTACTTCTAAAAATATATTGTATCATGTTCTGCATCTGGCGAGTCTGCCTCTAAGTAATAATCTGCATTTGACCATGCATAACTAGGATCGTTAATAAAGTGATCCAAAAATATATAATAGAAACATATGAAATGAAAATATCTCGGCAATACAAAAAAGTCAGTACAATTAAAATTAGTAAGAAATCTCAAATCTTAACGTATTAGGTGGTTTATCATTAATATTTCAGTTAATATCTTTTAATTACGGTATTTAGAAATTTAGAAAAATAAGAACTTGGCTGGTCTGAACGCATCCCTGTGTACCCTCGAAAAAAAATGGAACAGTAAGTTAATCGGAGCCTATCCCAATCCTCCCAAAAGGAAAATAGTGACAGTTTTGATCGGAGTCTATTCCGATTCTCCCAAAAATGGAAAACAGTGGTGCAATTACGTTCAGTCACCAAATCATATGGATCCTCAATTTCACCCATAAAGCCAGTGTATGTCAATTTCAGTGTTAGTTATTCAGTTCAGTAAATTCAGTTCATTATATGGATTTATGATCATTAATAAAATTCAGTATTCAGTAACAATAGTAGTAACATTAAGAAATAATGTAACAATTTAGTGATTAATATTCTATCAACTATCACATATTATAGCAATCATGTCTTATCATGTCTTGTTCGATATTTATTAAGTTTCCCCATATATAATTAAATCTTTAATAAAATAAAACAGAAAACATAGAAAATAAAGTATAATTAATAGTATGTTTTTGATTGAGTTGGACTCACTTTTAGATAAAATATAAACAATAGTATGTTATAGTGAGTTATAAAACTCACACTAAAATAAAATATAATCATTAGCATGTTTATAGCGAGTCAAAGGACTCACCTTGACCCTGATTTCGGACTAAGTCTTTGGCCTAAGCGAGAAAATCTTTCAAGATTCTCAAAAACTCTCCTTGGTTGCACCATATTATCTTTTTTTTCTCTATTTCTTTTCTTATCTCCCATATTTTGCTTTCTTACTTCTCTTTTTTTTTATTTAGGAAAAGTGGGTTTGAGGAGTCTATTTATAGGAAATGAAGAGTCATATTTCTACTCATAATAGGAAAGTCTAATATGAATTCTAATCGGATTCACTATCCTAAATAAAGATGGAATCCCAAAAGTTGTGAGCTAAAATTTAAATAGGAATTCTAAAAGATTTGAAAATCAAATTTTAATAGAAATCCTAAAAGATATTGGAAACAAATTTGAATCCGAATCCTAATAGGTATAGGAACCAAATTAAATTACATCCAATTAATTGGATGAAACTTGAATTCTACATTAATTAGGCTAGTATATTTTATACCTCAACTAGAATTTGGATTGGTTAATATTTAGATTCAATATCTAGTCAAATTAGAATCTAATTAGTTAAAGAAAATCAAATACATTCTTATCTTTATTTTTTCTAAATAAGAATTAATCTAATTTAGTTAATCCTACTTGTTTTCGCAATCGTAATTACTTGATTAAATATCTTGATTTGGGTATGGGGTGAGTGTCATATGATGAAAATATGTTTTTAAAACAAAATATTATTTTTAATAAATTATAAAATTTAAAAATCTGACGTGAAAAATGTGGGTGTTAAATACGAGCACCTAGCGTGGAGGCAATAGTGCCTCAAGACCTTTTGAGTCACTTGGTACTTGCCCCGATAATTTGAAAAGTCTTGAGGACTTGATCATTGCTCGGTTACACTAAAGAATGTAAAAGCAGTGATATAACAACAAGATGATTTGCTTTTAGCAGGCTCCTAGCATTACGGTACAACTGAGATGAGCTCACTCAATTATAGCGGCCTGATATTTAAAAATCTAATGGCTTCAAAAGATCATCCAAGTGAAGTCGTTTTCTAGTTACAAGTTGTTCGAATACTTAGTTTGGAAGGCTACCTGAGTGTAAAGACAATCCGCTATCACAAATTTAACTCGCCTCAAGCGGCCGAGCGCCTAGTGCTAAGGCAGTTAGTTGCAAGAAAATCAACAATACTCATCTGGTCAGATAAGTGTTTTATTTTGATTTATCTTTCTTGAGCTAGACTTCTCTTCTTTTATACTTCGTAATCTTAAGCTAAATTCTGAAATGAAATTCGCAAGATTTATACAATGCTAAAGCAAAAAAAAAAAGTACTTTGGTCCACAGCCATGAATGTACTCAAAATCCTAACGCAAGTTGCTGCTATGCAACTTCATAATTCAATAGAAGCCAACATGATCAAGAAAAAAGCCATTTTTTTCATTATTCACTCACAATTAGAAGTCAATTGCTCATTACCATTCAAAGATGAGTTTGATCTACTCCAAATAAGTTTAAGTTATCCTACTTGGACAAAAACTTGATCTCTACTCCAGACATTCTTCCACCCAAAGTGGATTGATCCATATGTAGAGGCTAAAAGCTCCAGATCTAGAGTTTGTTCACCCTACACGCTATGCCACTGATACAAATGAAAATCACTTGAAAAATTCTAGATCTCAGAAGTCCCTATAAGCAAGAGATGATGATTACAGAGCAATGTTGCTAAAAAAATTAAAGCAATAACCTTCACGAGGGTTACCTTAGCATGAATTAGTTCATTGATATATTATCAATGGGTAAGATGCGACATCCTTACATGTTGAATAGAATCCTATATATATATATATATATATATATATATATATATATATCTGATTTAACACCATGTAGCAAAATAGAGACCATTGAAGGTGCAATTCAAACCTATTAATAAAAATCATCACATTCAGTATGCCTGACTAATCATTATTTAATTTATATTTATCATAACATAGTGAAATAATCTAACAAAGTTGCATTACAATTTCCCACCCCCTATCAGATCTTCTATGTGCTCCATATATGGATTTTCCAGTATGTTGGCTAATAAGAAAGGTAACACTAACATATTTTATTTTATGAATTTTATTTGAGCAACAGTATCCTTATCATTTACCATATCCTCAAGTTACTGTTTTTATTTATCTTTGAATGACAATTATGAAATACCACTCTCAATCCTTATTTGTCTCTCTTTAATCTTCAATTTAGTTTCTTTGGCTTTCGTTTAAAAATAAAAAGTAAAATTTTCCTTAATTAATTTAAATTTATTAATGTTGTTTTAATATAATCATTAATGATTTTGGTTTTTAGAGATTTAAAACTTGTAGTAGCCAAAATAAAAATTGGGATTAATAAATTGATTTAAACTTGTAATGGTTTTTATTATTTTTTCAAATAGAAAATGTTAGATGATAAAGAGACTAAGAAAGAAAATAATCTTTTCTTCTCCTCTCACAAAATCTCTGTAATTTTTCATTATCTGGTCCAATAAATTAAAAACATCCATTTGAGCACGAGGATTGAACACTTGTATGGTGGGGTGTGCCAGTTACTTTAGGGGTTTCTTTATTTTAAAGAGCACTATGTTTTGGCAGCATGCACAAAGCAATATTTTTCGAGGATAGTGTACACACAATCAAAATTTGTAGATAATCATTTCTTACTTAATTTCTTCAATTCATGCATTTCCATATGTTTGCCATACTCTATTGAGTTTTTTCAATAAAGGATTATAATTTCAACGGTTTCTTGTTTATAGAAAATAAGAAAAATCTGATTTCCTCTTTATTTAAAACTGGGTTCTAGACTAACTATGGAGGACGATTCTGCTCTCCATTGACACTGCTAATAATATTTTAGTTGGCAGGAGTTTTGGGCGTTTGATAGCCCCAACACTTAAGCAAAATAGATTTTTTTTAATACTGATCTCCCGATACCTTTTATAGAGATTTGGAGACTTTTGAGTTGATATAACCATTCAACTGTTAGCCTCCACGATCTGATAATTAATTTCTAGCCTTTTGGTCTGGTAGATTTGTATTAAATCTCCAAAATTTGTAACTGACGTATTTAATTCTCTGGATTGTAACTGAAAAGCAAAACACAAATCTCAATCTTTAAATTCGCGTTTTCTTTAAACTGCAATCAGAACACGAATCTCAAACTTTATATTCACAGTTCTTTTAGACTGCTGATACGAATATCAAATTTTAGATTCGTAGTTTTGGTGGAAGTACAATTAGAACACGGATCTTAAATTTTAGATTCGCTGCTGTTTTGGATTATAACTGGAATGCGGATCTTAGACTTTAGATTCGCGGTTACTTTGGACTACAACTAGAATGCAAATCTCAAACTTTAGATTCGTGGTTTTATTGGACTGTGAATCTCAAACTTTAAATTCGCTGTTTTGTTGTGATGACATGTTAGCTGCTTGCATGATATACTTAGACCCACATTTGAGTGCTGCTGGAGATGGTTTTTTGCTCCTTGAGACTTTAAAGTAGAATCACGGAGTACATCCGCATTTTTATGCTCTTTTAAGGGTCTACGCGGATCATTCTTTTAAAAAGTGACTCTGTGGGGCCCACCATTATTAGCCCAATTTGCGGATCTCTCTGGCTGAAAATCCACATTTTGACTATCTTGAGAGATAAAATGCAACTATGTTAGGGTTGCGTTTTAGTCTTTCTTTGCTTTCGAGACGCGACTCTATAAGGGTCGCGTTTTGGCCTTTCTTTGCTTTCGAGATGCGGATCTCTCTATGACCGATGATCCACGTGTTAACCATTTTAGACTTGAAATATGGATCTCTCTTCAATTGATGATCCACATATTATTCATGTTAGGTTAAGGTTCTCCAATGTAGTTATGGGAGATGATCATATTCCCCATTGATAATTTTAACGCCAAACTCTTGAAGTTGAAATAGTCTTGTATGGTTTTGAAAGAGTAGAACTCTTTAAGAGATAAAAATCTCTAGATTAAGAAAGAGTATGACTCTTTATAAGATGAAAATCTCCATTTTTCTTATACTAAATGTGGATCCTCTCATAGAAGTGTGTGGATCATCTCCTCCGGATCTTTCTTCTTTAAGCTTCTTGGCTTTTATAGGAATTTTGGAGATTTAACCCCTCATTAATTTAGAGATAATGGAGGTGTACCCCCATTTTAAAAGTGTAATTTTCATTTTAATTTTCAATTGAATGAGGTGTAACCCCATTTTAAACCATTCATTAATGGGATGTAACTTCCACTTTAATTGGTATTCATGCATGATGATTTTTTATTTTTTCTTTTGTTAACACCATATTTCAAAAATTTCTGATTATAAAATAATAATCCATCTATTTTTAGAATTATTTCTAATAGGTTTAACTCTCCTACTAGCATTTTCCTATAAAGAAAATGTGAGAAATAAAATGTTTCCTGTGTGCAAAATGCACATAACGTTGTTCTGACATGGATTTAATGTTTAATTATCCACAACCCAAGTTAATTAGAAAGTTAATTAGAAGTATAGCTTTGTATAATTTATTTAATACTTATGAAGAGACTAATTTTAAAATGTCAATATATGGAAACTAATGTGGGGATAAGTTTCATTTGAAGGTGTTGATGCCAATTTTGGTCAGTTGATTTTTTCTAGCAAAATTTAAACACCATACAGAGATTGGGCTCAGAATCAGATCCTCAACTAAGTGTAACTCAAGGGAAAACTTTCAATTTTGAATAACCTGTAAGGATATTATCAGGTTATAAAGGAAATATAGATAAAGTATGTACCTGGAGATATAATAAGATTCAACCGAGTTAGACCTTGGACCAATATTCTAAGTAGAAGATAGTTATTTGGCTTGATGCTCTATTATAAAATTAAGGTTAAAATCTCTCTGTCTCTCTCCATTCTCTCTTGTTATAATATATATGTAGAGAAAACAAAGAAGAAGATTGTAAGCCAAGATCTTGAGGTATCCACATATCCCTCTCCTCATGGAGAAGGGGTGTATTTAGAATTATTTGTAAGAGGGTCATAGTTGAATTTCAATATTTTCTCTGGATATAAGAGGGATTCTCTTGTCTTGTAGGAGGATTTCTTATTATAACTTAACTTAGTTTTCTTATCTTGGAGGAATTTTGGTTGATAATTTTTTTTGAGTCTTATGGAGTTCTTAGACCATTAGATCTTTGTTTGATGGGTTTTGTTTCCTTGTGGGCTTGTGACAGTTAATTTATCGAGATACTAACTAGTTTGTTTTCCGTAATTATTACTATAACTATATTTTATTACGAAATCTTCTTTTTATATAGACTCATCACTGCACAAAATAAGATGCACTATAATAGTGCTATTCATGGATATAAATTAGTGTCTATGTGTTTGAAAAATTAAGTCATGCTTCCTGATAAAACTCAAAAAAATTGAAAGAAGCTTATATTTCTTTCTTGAATTATTATTTCTTTTGTATTTAAGGTCATAATTATGTTTTGAGAACCAAACTACTATATAGTCACAACACTTATTTTGACACTTTTTTTAATTTTTTTAGGTCCATACACTTCTTTGGTGAATGATAGACCTCAATAACACTTGCACAAAAAATTATTGTGTTTATGGAAACTGTTTAATAATTACCTGCAAATATTGTTTAACTGTTGTGTTAATAATTGACCATGCTTAATGATTTTATTACTTACGAATTTTTTACCCTATGATTATGAAGAAAGTAAATATAATTTTAACTCTTTTACTTTGTTTTGTTTTCATATGTATAATTTCAATCAACTTAATTTCCTAGTTTCTTATAATAACAATGTATGTATGATTCAAATATTATAACTCAAAATCTTAAGATTTTATGTATATTCAAATTCTATTTTAATTATATTGTTACATAATTTTAGGCAACATTAGTGGCCCCACGCACTCATTTGATCGGTGGATCATTTATACTTTCATTGCTAAATTAAATTTCTCTTGTTTTCTATGTTTTGGATAGAGACACTATTTTTACTTTTGATTTTTTTATTGATAAATTTTTTAGGTGATATAGAAATGTCAAAGTGTGTGGTTTCTCTGTTTCTCCAATATCAACGACTTATAATTATTTGTACATGCCATCTTTGAGCCTTTGCATGTAAGTGTAAGTTCCTCACAAAAATTCTTTTTTATTTTTTCTTTTGTGCCATATTACAAATAACCATTGTAGGCATATATAATTCTAATTAGAATCTTTCATTTTAATAAAAAACATTTCACACTCATAAAATAAAATAAAATTTTATGGAGTTAAGGGGGTACTAAACGAAGAAACTGTGATCATGCTTTGTGAGTTGTACTATCATATAGTTGCAACCGATAGAGATTTAACCTAGGAGGTCTTAGATGACTACTAGGTCATCATCACTTAAGGGTCATGCATCTTGGGCTTTATGCTCATCTATATTCCTTCTAAATATTATGTCTTGGAGCAGTCCCAGAAATCAAGACAATGATCTTGGGTATGCACGGGATACTCGTAAAATATGTGTCACATATTCTCTTGTTAGTTCCATTTAAGATACAAAGACAATAATGTAATACATTTAACTTATATGTATATATAACTATATACCATCATGTTACATTCTAGGATTGTTCAAGACATATTTTTACTACTGGTTGAATTATTATTCTCTTTAAATCAAGTGTAATTTAACCCATATTTTACACCCCTTTTAAGATTTAGAATTTGTACTACAATTCTGATTTTATTGTTTCATTTAACTTCATGCTTTATCTATATATACTACACATAGCGTATTTGTGTATTATTATTTTGTTTTCTTGTAGTATTTACTAGCTCGTTCTAACAATCTTGATTTGGCATGTATAGATGATTTTTAGTTGCAGGTAAATGAGGAGGGAGGACTTTCAAATGTGAAAGCATACGTGGAGGAAAGTGAAGAAACTGTATCGGTTTCCAGTTTTAGAACATGATGAGAGTCCTTCGTATTTACTCTCCTAGTACCTAAATAAAGAAGATACTATGTATTTCTATTAGATCTTATCTTTAAATTTGGTTCTAAATTATAATAAGACTTTGAATTGTCTCCTATATCCAAGATATCTTTCTTATGAATTTAATAAATGTTTATACTGGCTCATGTTATCTTTTCAAAATATGTGTATCTGTGGTGATTGACAATAACTTATATTTGATGTTCATACTTTATACTTTTAAAGTTTAACATATTCGTCTATGGTACATGGTTGAATGCTACCCGTATCTAAAGATACAAGGCATTACAATATGAAATCATAGTTAAAAGTCATTTATGTAGCTACACTTTTTTTTTTTGTTTAAGTAAACTGCAAAATTGATTAATGAAAATGAACAAAAAAAAAAAAAGAGGATGGAGAAAGCACTTGATTTAAATAATGGATGGCTTAAAAAAACTAGTAGGTCATTGTTTTAAAATTGACTGCAATACTTCGGATCTCCTTCTTTTGCCTCTGTCTTCTTCTCTTTACTTTCTTTTCTTCTCTTTGTTTTTTTCACTGTACATTTTGTTTTGCCTTTTTTAATGTAAAAAAAGAGTTGAAAAGGGGGAGATATTAGATAGTTGGCTTGTTGGGATAAGATAGAAGTATTGAATAAGATTGGATATTATATTTAAGATTTTTTTTTAAAAGAAAAAACTAATCCTATCTCATATTTTTATTTGTTTTAAAAGTATTTTTTTCTTTTGAATTTGTTGGGATTGGGGTATTACAATTATAGAATTGTAACAAAAAAAAAAAACTAATCCTATATGTTATTTTTATTGTTTTAAAAGTTTTTTTTTTGGATTTGTTGGGATTGGGGTATTACAATCTGCCCAACTTAAAAAGAAATTTACTTTTTGAAATTTAATTTAATGGTGAAATAACTATATGGATATCAATTAAGTAAGATATGCTATAGAGAAGGGTCTACAGTTTTCACTGTGCACTCTGATATCAAATGGTAAGGCATAAATAATAGATCAGTTCTTATATAATAGAAACACAAGGAATTTCAAATCAAATAAGGAGTCGAAGGAGTAATGGAATAAATAAATTATGGGATCAAAGAAAAAAGAATATGAAGTAAAGTAGGTTGATATATGCATATGTAAATATGCTGCAGTAATCCTAAACAAAGGCCAAAACCGAACCAGGGTTTTGATACCAACTGTAACACCCTGCATCCCATGATACGGGTAGTGTTCAGTGACGCACCATAAATGAATATGCCAAGCCTAAAAACATGAATACAAACATATGCAACTGTCACAAATATATAAACACATATAATGAAATAGCAATACGGAATTAAAATAATAAATTATTCATTAGAATAATGATCAAGAGAGGTGTATAGGAAAACAAAAAAGGATTCTTATTACATATTCAGAAAATTTAAGTTTAAATAAGGTTGAATAATAAAGTTTCTCTTATAAAAAAAATAACTAATAGGAAGAGATTATCTCGCGTCCCTCTTGCAGCGGACACACATATTGATCTCCGTACTCTTACTTAATGCAAACGTCCAGATTTTGTGAGTTTTCTTTCTCTATTTCCTGCAAAATTAGATTGTCTAGGCATGCCAAATCAGGGTCGTTAGAACGATCTAACAAATGCTACAAAAAGAGGGATAATAAAACACATGCACACTAGTTGGGGTGTGTGTGTGTGTGTATGTGTATATAATGCATAAAATAAATGATATAAAAATTATGAAAGCATAATAAAACTATCTTGTAAAGTGAATTATGGATTTAATTATATTGTCTTGAAGATGATTTCTCTTTTGGTTCATGTAGCCTACCCCCAAGTACTTGGGATAAAAGGCTTAGTTGTCATTGTTGTTGTTGTTGTCATCGTCATCTTGAAAATGAATGATGAGTTTCATATATTGCATATTTATATCTCCCATTTTATCTATTTTTTTATGTAAATAATACTACTCGGGTATGCTTAGTTATCTTTTTTAGATTAAGTCTATTGCAATAAGAATTGACATGAAATTAATAGAAGACTAGGAAAACCGAGTTCAGAAAGAGCAAAAAAGGAAAAAGCTAAAGAATCACAGAGCTTGAAGCCATGGAGTTGGAAACCAGTCATGGACATCATATAAGAAGAGCTATATGGCACACTACAACAAAGATAAACTTCAGAAGATACTCCTTTGCCGCTAAACAGAGTCAATGGCCACTATTTAGCAGCAGGGTGGGGCCAACTTAGGTCATGCCATTTTACGCTGACTCAGATGCAGATTAGGGGTTTATTTAGAAGGTTTGACCACTGCTATTAGCGGTCAACGTTGCTATTTGGGGCAAAATCAAAGAATCTATATTTGAAATATTTTTGAGGGCTTTGTTATAATTTTATAGTTTTAGTATTGTGACTAGATTTGGATTTCGAAATCCAGAGGTCTTAATATTGACCATATCTTATAAATTAGGAATTCCTATGCTTCTTATAAAATTAATAAAATTGGTAATTGAATCCTAAGGAGCGACGACCATCATTTAGAGCTCCAAGGTATTTTTTTCACTGTTCTTCACATTAATAGTAGGTAAATTTATTTATTTGCTTTAGTAGTTAATTTTTATTGCATTGTAGTTAGAATTTTATAAGTTTTGCAGTAAAAATTTATCATGAATAAAAATATCATCTTGATTAATAACAATATGAATAATTAGTTTTTTTTAGTTTTAGATGTAGATGAAGGTACGGGAACAACCATAGCATAATTTTTATTTATCATCTTCCTAAAATATTATAAAGACATAATTTTTCTATAATAAGGTTAAAAGAATTCATTTCATCGATTTAAAACTTTGATACATTATGCTTAAGTTTGCTTTTGATAGCCTATGCTTAGTTAGGACTTGAAATTGTTTCTTTGAATTTTATTTATATAAATCTCTATTGATATAGTTTGATTTTTATAAAAGTCACTACGTTTGATGAGTTATACTTGCACGACACTTGATAATTTATACTCAGGGTGGTTGAATAAGAGTTGAATTAAAAAGATCTTCTTTTACTATGATCGTAATTGTTCATGATAAAAAGATAGAAAGAAGATAATAAATTAAATGTTCAGTTGTGAATTTAGTAAATTCCATGTCCTAGACTAATTCTAGAATAAATAAAACCTATTTTTTTCATACTAGATCATATTAATTAACTTGATAGAATAATAGAAGAAGTAAGATCACAAAACACCTGAGATGCTTATGGGAGCGAGTTGTTTGCTATATAACTACACTGTGCATTTGCAGTAGATAATTCAAATCAAGTTTTTGGCATTGTTGTCAAGGATTAATGGTTTTTTCTTACTTTTTCTTGCATTTTACAAGTTAACTATGTGTGGTAAAGACCATGAACCCAAAAACATAGAACATGACAAAAAAATTGGGCAAAGCAGAGATGTACTTGTAGCTATTTAGTGGCTCTGGCCACTATTCAGTGGCAAAACCAGGGAGCCAAGCCCCTGGTTTTGCCGCTGAAGCAGCCAGAGCCACTAAAAAGTTGCAGGTACATCTCTGCTTAGACCAATTTTTTTTCCTGGTCTATGTTTTGGGTTCATGGTCTTTATAAAATATAAAAGAACAATAAACTATAGATGCATCATATTTTATTTGGCCATTTTTCTTCCACTTTTTATCTCACCACACCACATCCGACACTTCTTGCATTAGTTTTAGGAAACTCACACATTCATTCAAATACGTTGGTTTATGACATATTGGACCCATATCAATTTGGTCGACTCGTGAGATCAAATTCAATCGTAGGTGACCAACTGATTCGATCATTCAGGATTGTTATTACTCGTTACACATATCACTACCATATTGTATTAAACTTCCACAAGCCGTGGGTAATAATTATGAGCTGAAAGAGCAATACATCAGTATACTTCCTAAGTTTATTGGATCTGATTCTGAGGATACATACATATTTATTAGTGAATTTCAAAAAGTGTGCATGATGACCAAACTTCAACACTTATCGGAGAATGCAATAAAACTCTGCTTCATCCTGTTTGCCTTAAAAGATAATACCAAGAAGTTGTTATATAGCATGCCTACTAATTCTATCACTTCTTGGGATGAATTTGTGACCTGTTTCTTAAGAAGTATTATCCATGCACAAAACAACTAGGATAAGAAACACAGTCAATCAGTTCCATCAAATGTAGGGAGAACCCTTTAGGAAAAATCTGGAACGATTCAAGAATTTATTAGCATAGTGCCTCCACCATGCTATAGAAAAATGGAGATTGTGTCAAATAATGTACAAAGATATAGATGTCAAATAATGTACGAAGATATCGATTACACTTTCAAAATTCTTTTTGAGTCTATGTGTTAGGGAAAGTTTATGAGGAAAAAAAAGTATAAAGCATGTGAGTTCTTAGATGACTTCGCATAAAAACTATGCAATGAGATAGTCCTGTTGGGAAGCCCAATGTATCGACTTCTACGAATAAGGGCAAAATCCTAGCGTTGACAGCTCTATAGTTGCCGAACTAAGATTGTAGCCCTTATAAGGAGAATCAAGGTATTGAAAACTGCTAGTGCTCCGCAGATAGGTCAATTGAATCAATTGTAAACTCTCACATGCTTCAATTGTAGAACTCTTAATCACGTACGGAGGAATGTCCACTTCTACTAAATCCTGTTGGTCTGATACTGAGCAGGCTAATGCCTTATACTCACAACCCATGAACAGTCCATACTCTTCTATATACAATTCAGGTTGAAGGAACCACCCTGATCTTTCTTAGAGTCAAGGGCAATATTAGAGAGTCCCTAACTCTAACATGCAACATCCAGACACTAGTCAGTTCCCAAGAAGACATGTGGTTGTCTATCAATACCCAAACGTTACGAACTATGAGAACTACCATATTAGACTATCTGCACCTAGTAACTCTTATTCACAACCAGGGTCTAATAATGATCATGAAAAGCGGTTGTCATCACTTGAGAAGAACGTTGAGAATCTTCTCAAAATTTCATCCAAGCTTGACATGCATATACAAAAATCTTATGAAATTGTCAGTTGACTTTATTAAAAAAACTAATCAACATCTACTTGTAAACTCTCAGTCTATTAAAAATTAAGAGCAGTAGGTTTGACAGCTAGCGAGTCAAATGAGTGAACATAGCAAGGTATCTTTCCAAATCAACCCTTAACAAATTTTAATGCCAGTTCCTCTAATTCCATCCAGTTACATGTCAGCTAAGTCAAAGCCATTCACATTCTTTGATCTAGCAAGCAGGTTGACAATCATGTAGCCATGCCACCTGATTCCCCTCATATCACACCGCATGCACATTCCTTAATTCCATGATTCCGTCATCACTTCACACTCCACCGTCATTATCACGATCATCCACACATCCCCTATTAGTATAACAGAAGAGCCTAACTCCTCAGCATCTGATCCTCCTATTGACCATATTCCTAAGCCTAATGGTCCCTATCTAAATCATTTAAAGAAAAATTCTCCTTAGGTCTAGCACATTCTTGAATTATTCAAGAGAGTAAAAGGTCAATATTCCTCTTCTTAATGTAATGCCGCAAGAACCCACTTATGCAAAATTCTTAAAAGATTTATGCACAAAGAAAAGGATAATAAATATTTCAAAGAAAGTATTTCTAGCTGCTAACATTTCTAGTATACTTTTTCAGTCAGTAACTATGAAGTACAAAGAGTCTCGAAGTCCTATTGCCTCCTACACTATAGGAAGTATAGTGATTGAAAGGACCCTGCTGGATTTAGAAGCAAGTGTCAACTTACTATCTTATTTAGTACATCATCAGTTAGGATTGGATAAGTTGAGACCTAGAAAGATTACGCTACAACTAGCTAATAGGTCTGTGAAGAAGGCTATGGAAGAGATTGAGGATGTTTTGATTAATATTGGGGAATTCATGTTCCCAGTCAATTTCATAGTTTCTGAGACTCAACTTGTGGAGAATCTACAACACCATATCTTAGTTATTCTGGGGTGACAATTCTTAGCCAGTTCTAACGTTGTTATCAATTACCAGAGTGGATCGATGATGCTTTCTTTTGGAAATATAACACTTGACTTGAATATATTCAATCTAGTGCGCTAACCAACTGATCCACATGATGAGCCCCTACATGTTAATATGATCCAAAGGTTATCTAATGAGCACCTTAAGGAGGAATTTTTTGATGAGCTGGTTATTTTAGTTGATGAGAGCTTAGGATACACTCAATGAGTCATCTAACTATGTGTCTTTCATACGATGGGAACTTCCACCAAGCGATTGACTCCTAAATCATGAGTTCAATTACAACCATCGATTGAATATCCACCTGAGCCTGAGATAAAGATCTTTTCGAGTCATCTCAAATACGCTTTCTTAGATGAACACGATACATTACCAGTTATTATCTTAGCAGATTTGATTGAGGCTCAGGAGAAACCACTCCTTTTAGTGTTGAAAGTGCATAATGAAGCCATACGCTAGACCATGACTGATATCAAGAGGATCAATCCATCCATAGTGCAACATAGAATTTATTTATTAGATATCGCACGACCTACAAAAGATTCTCAACATAGGTTGAATCCAGTAATAAAGAAAACTGTAACGAAGAATATTTTTAAGTGCCTTGACAATATAACCATCTATCCTCTCTCTGATAAGACATGAGTGAGCCCTGTTCAAGTAGTGCCTAAGAAATATGAAATTATTGTAGTAAAGAATGACACAAATAAGCTTATCCTGACATGCATGTAGACATGATGGTGAGTTTGTATTGACTATAGAAAACTTAATGTTGTAATTAGAAAAGACCACTCCCCCTTACCTTTTATCAATCAGATACTAAAACAGTTGGCTGGGCACGAGTTCTACTGTTTCTTAAATGGATGTTCCGGTTATAACCAAATTTCCATTGCTCTTGAGGATCAGAAGAAAACCACATTCACATATCCATTGGACACCTTTGCATATAGACGCATGCCCTTTCGGTTATGTAATGTACTTGCCACATTCCAAATATGTAAGTTGAGTATTTTTTCCAACGTGGTTGAACTAATTTTAGAGATCTTCATGGATGACTTCTCTATCTTTGGAGATTCATTCCAAGAGTGTCTACACTATTTAGAGCTAGTTCTCATGCATTATTGTGAGAAATATTTGACAATCAATTGGGAAAGATGTCTTTTTATGATACAAAATGGTATTATGCTAGGGTATATCATCTTGAAGAATAACATTGAGGTTGACAAAGCCTAGGTGGACGTAATCACAAATCTTTTATCTCCACGATTGATTACGCTTGAAAAGTATACTTATTTTAGTTTATTCTGTACAAGCATAATCCAATTTTGTTGATTAATACAATAAATTAATAGAAAATTATTTTTATTAATCAAATTCCTCACTATGATTTTTTTAGTGTTTTCTAGCGTTTTTGCAGTGTTTTATATGCAAGAAAAATCAAAGTATAGAAGCGTATCTCAAATATCAGTTCAGATCTATACAAATACAAGACTAGCAGTCGACAACCATTAGCTAGCTGTCGACAGTAGTCGACTAAAAAGTGAACCTGAGGGTTGCTATCGAAGACACTGTTGAAGGGAGTGACCTTAGTCTATTTTTTTGGGATCTTTTTAGAAGAATTTAGACTTTTCTTGTAAATAGAATTCTTATTAGGGTTTAGTAAGGCTATAAATAGTCAGTGTAACTCAAGTTTTGTAACAAAGAATGCATATTAATGAATATTTAGAAGAGAGTTTTATAGTTTTAGATTCAAGATTCAGTTTTTATACTTGTTCATAGTAATCAATAAAAGAACTATTTTTCTCTTTATTCATGGCTATGATAGTATGAGTGGTTAAATTCTTGAGTTAGATCAGATGGAATAATAAATTTTAGGTGATTTACTGGTATGCATTTTTCTATGCTTATTGGTTTTAATTGCTTTATGTGAAATAGATATCTTTGATTCTCCATTATCTTTGACAGGATTTAGATATGATTTTGTGTCTTTGATATTTTATTATTTGATGATATATTCGTTACTTAGTTTTTGATATACCGTAGACTCTTTAGGTACGGTATATGTTTAGACCATGTTTTAAATAATGATAACGTAACATTTTTTTTTATTAGGTTATGTAGCAAATAATGTAATGTATAATGTAGGATATGCAATTTTCTATTTATTTAATTAAAATAAATATAAAATTATATTTAATAATTTTCATAAATAAGTAATTAAATCTAAAAAATCATAAAAAATACTGTAAAATCATTTTAAAGGCATAGAAAAATTTTAAAATTTGTAAAAATATCAATAATTTTTTAAACTATGTTTACAATTCATAATTCACAATATACAAATTAATTGCATGAATATAAGTCACACAAAATAAAATACTATTTTTTCTTACAAGATGAAACATAAATCCATGCCATCATTTAATCTACAACAACAACATCATCCTCCTCGAAAATGTAGTTCACATCTTCCGAATCCATATCATCCTTTGTCTCATCAAAACTATCATCAATTGTTTTTCTTTTTTCCAAAAAGATACTACACAAGAGATATACAAATTATGATGTTATTAGATACTTAAATCTTGATAGTAGAGTATTCATTTAAGAATATTAAATTGTAAAAATTTGATAACTTACAAGAATTATTGACCCTTCATTTTTTGTGAGGGTTTCAGTTTAATCTTTCTTGTCTCCCTTATCCACAGTGGATGGAAGAATATTTTGATTGCTATTAATCGCGGTGAGTTCTAAGAAATCATTCATTTTTGTATTAGAATCGTCCTCAGCAGTTCATCTAGCAATCTAATATTTTTTGAGAGACAAGGTTATTCACTCTCAACAAGCTATTCATCCTCTAGTATCGGCTCATCTATCAAAATTGGATTCAAACTCATTCGCTTCCTCCGAATATTCCTCTCTCTAAACTTAATATTGTACGTGACATAAACAAGAGAATGTAGGCATTCTTGCTCCAAGCGACATCTTTTTTAAATGCACCTTTAACAAAATTGTGAATTGTTATATGAGTATGATGACAAATAAGGTACTTAAAAAATATAATATATTGAGTTTTTCAAAATTCATACTTGCTCAAAAATACTCCAATTGTGTTCACATTCAGAATCACTAGTCGTAAGAGAGAGAATTCAAATTGTAAACTTTTGGAGTGTTGGAATATTCTCTCCGAATCTTTTCTACCAGGCAGCTAAAATAAATAATAAATTTTAGTATTAAAATATTTTAAAAATAACTTAATGATATTTCTATAAAAAGAACCCTAAGAATGAAAACAATGAATTAAGATATACGAGAACTTTGACGTTCATAGTCATTTGAGTTAGTGGGGATCCAAATTTTTTAAACTTCTATTTATACTAATCCAGCTCCAGCTTATGCATACTCATTGAGGCCGGGGGATCACTCATTGTATGCATTCACGAAGGCTTCTTCTTACCTAAGGAATATTGGACTATTCAAGATGTTGAATAACAACATGTTTAAATAGATACATCTTCCTATTTTACTGATACAGTCCTCTGTTGCTTCCTTCTTTAAAATTGTCTCCAACGTCGATTGGCGGGTTTTAAGATTAATAAATTTATTCATGGCACTCAGAGTTCGAGGTTGAGTTTTGTTGTCGGTGCCGCTTTCAAGCTCTTGACTCACTATTTTAGCTTTCGGCTCCTCCATTCTCCCAATTTCACAGCTCAATCATGCCTTCTTCTTATTTTGTAGTTCAATAGACTTCAAGACATCTTTACATGTTTTTTTCACATCTGGCGGGACTTGCTCACATATTTTTATCCTATGTCTCGTATTGGCTAAATGATGTTTAAGTTGGGTGATTCCCGCAGTTATGTAGTGATTACAGAATTTACAATAAAAATAATTTAGAAGTTCTCCTTCCTTGTGTTTCCTCCATTCTCGGGCCGGATCCATATTTTTTAAATATGATTCTTTGAGCGGATTATCAAATATCAATCTACACAAATAATTCAAATTTTCAACAATTACTTCTATACAAATGATTCAACAATTGCTTCTAATTACTTCTATGCAAGTAATTAAATTTATTCAAATTCCAACAATTTCTTCTAAATCAAGTTATTCAACAATCACAAATTAACACTTACATAAATAATTCGTTTTTTTACATAAGTAATTCAGTTTTTTTAAAAAAAGTTTAATTCAGTTTTTTTTAACTTTTATTGTTTTACAGTAATCGTTACGGCCTTACCCTTCAATTACACATTACTAAAATTATTCAACACAACAATGTCAACAAATAACACTGGTTTTTCATTAATTACAAATAAAAATTCTGTTTTATTACATAAGCAATTTAGTTTTAATAAAAAAAATTAATTTAGTTTTTTTTAACTTTAACAGTAACCCCAAAATTTTTTTAGTTGCACAAACAATTCAGTTTTTGGCCAGCTGAACTGAATTCTAAAAAATTGCTACAAAAAATTAAAAATCTAAAAAAATTTCTCCTAGCACAACTATCAATTTCTCCTAAGTCCTAACATCCATTCCATAGTTGAAATTATTGGACAAAAAAATTAGCCATAGAAATAAATGGAAAATAAAAGATTTTCAAAAACTTACCTCCACCAGAGCTGGAGATGGACGGAGAGCTGCACATAACATTGGAGAAGACTTCCTTCCACTGCCTTGGCTGCAAACGATGCCGGAGGTGGAGCTTTAGATCGGATGATCGATTGTGAAAATCGCACAATCGATCTGCGACTTGGAGAAGAATCGGAGATGGTAGTCAATCGGAGAGGGTGTCAGAGGATGATCAGAGATGATTCAGAGTTGGTCGAAGTTGGAGAGGGGGTTGGATAGGGTGAACGGGTGATCATGAGAAGAGGTAAGAAATCACGTTTATGGATTTTCTAGGGCTGAGCCGCTGCGTCGGGTTTACATATGGAAATCTAAGTATCTAAAAAATGTGTGTTACGTTACGTTATCAAATAATGTAACGTAACACACGTTATTAAAAAAAATGTGCACTCCACAGCAGGATGTTATTCGCCCTGCTATAGAGCGCAAAAGTGCCCGTTATGTTTCGTAATGTGTTAAAGACGCATTACGGAGCTCGTTTTTTTAATATTAGTTTAGACTTTGAACATTTAATTTTGTTATTCATATTTCATACATAGATAAACTCAAAATTCAAATTAATTGGGGGAAGTTATTTAAATTATCAAGTTTGCAACTTTATATATTTTGTATTTTATTGATTTATTTTTCGATTGTAGGAAGGCCACGTAATTTATGCAACTGAAATAAAAATATATATAAATATATCCAGTAAATTATCGTATAGGGAAGTTATATTTATCAGACCAACAATTTTAATTAAAGTAAATTTATATTTTTTAGTTTTAGTTTTTAGTTAATAAAAATCCGATCCTTATTTTTCTTTAGTGATGTAATTTATTCTTAGTGTCACACTATAATAAAACGATCCTCGAGAAAACGATTTTAGATTGCTATCTTTGTACTACATGTCGATCTCTTATACTTGGGAGTGTATAATTTAGATCACAGTCAAGTTTTTAGTACTATTGCCAGAGATCATACTATTGTGCTACACTTTAGTCTAGATTATGGTTCCTATGTCATTAATTTTTTTGATTCTGAATTTGCATGACTAGTTGGAGAACTTAAAATGGTAGACTAATTCAACCTCAGATCTACATACACTTCCAATCCACCCAACACTTTACGATATGAGCACTAATAATAATAATAAAAACATGAATAATTATAAATAATAATAATAATAACGGATTTGGAGATGATAATACAAATGATAACCATAACCATCATAGAGGCAATAAGAGAACTTTAAGAGATTATCTACAACCTGATAGGACAACCCAACCTTTATGCATTGCATTTCTTTTGAATATATGACACTTCGATAGTTCAACTTTTACCTAAATTCCATAGGATGGATTTAGAGAGCCTATATTTTCACCTTCGAGAATTCAAAAAAGTTTGCTCTACCATTAATTTTTAAAATATTACTGCAGAGCAACTTAAGGTTAAGCTCTTTCTATTCTATACATAAGATAAAGCAAAAATATGATTACATTATTTACGTTCCAATTCAATAGGAAGATGGTATGAGATGCAAAGAGAATTTTTTAAAAAAAATTCTTTCCTTCACATCGAACAAATCATATGTGAAAGCAAATTCTCAACTTTCGACATAAAGAAGATAAACCATTGTTCGAGTGTTGGGATAGATTTAAGGATTTACTACTCTTTTGCCCACATCACGATTTTGAGATATGAAGGATTGTAAATACATTCTATCAAGGGGTAAATACTGCAACCAGATAATTTGTAGAAACTGTGTGCAATGTTGAATTCTTAAACAAAGATGCATAGAAAGCATGTGACTACCTTGATTTACTTGCTAAAAATTTACAAATCTGGAAAACTGAGGATATTTCAGGTAGACACTAATTAAAGGAGAAACCTCAAAATAGAGGATGACTTCTTAAATGAGGAGAAACTGAAGATATAATTGCAAGATTAATTTCCATCACTAAGAAATTTGAAGATTTATTTGCAAAAAAACTGAAATAGTTAAGCTAATAGAAGAAGTTCCGGAAGTTGGTGATATTTGCAAATTGCAAGGACACGTAACATGTGAATGTCCAACAATTCCTGCTTTTGAAGAAGTATTGAATGAACAAGCTAATGCCGTTAACACTGCTCCTTAACCAGAAAACAATTTATATTTACAAACATATAATCTTGGTTGGAGAAATCATCCAAATCTTCAAAGGAAACATAATCCTCAACAACAATTTAATAATCCAAACAAGCCATCCATTAATCCACTTTAACAATATGTCTAACCTACTAATCAACTTTTGGTGTACCAACCACCATCAAAGAAAGATTTTGAGGATAATTTCTTATAGATAAAACAGAGAATTGATCAGATGATCCAAACACAACAACAATTTATTCAGTTGCAGTAAACAATCAACATGTGATAACCTTTAGTGAAATCTGCTCACAGATAAACCACCTCAATTATGCATTGCAAATGAAGGAAAAAGGTAAGCTACCATCTCAACCAGAGGCCAGTACTTCAGGTAAAATCAAAGATATAAATGCTATTACTTCTTCTATTAATATTGATATAATAAAATAACTACTGCAATAAATTTGTGAAGTGGTAAAATACTTGATGAGCCCATTTCAAAAAATACTGAAGAGAAACAAGATAATGATTCAGCACAACAATCTAAAAATGATAATTTTAAAGAACCCATTTCCACAATTTATAAACCACCTGTACCGTTTCCTCAAAAATTAAAGTCTAAAAATATTAATACATCTTATACTGATATTTTAGATATTTTCAAACAGGTACTGATCAATAATCTCTGTTGGAATCGATTAAACAAGTCTCCTCATATGCAAAATTCTTGAAGAACTTGTGCATTATCAAAAAACGACACAACATACATAAAAAAGCATTTCTCACAGAGCAAGTAAGTGCATCATTCTGTTCTAAAATACCTCTTAAATACAAGGATCTTGGATGTCCTACTATTTCTTGTGTAATAGGTCAACATAATATAGATAAAGTTTTGCTAGATTTAGGAGTTAGTGTAAATTTTTTACCATTTTCGGTTAATAAGTACCTAAGTTTAGAAGAACTTAAACCTACAGTTAACTAATAGGCCAAAAAGGCTTCCTATGTGTGTTATGAAAAATATTCTAGTGCAGATCAAGAACTTTTATTTCCCCATAGATACTACACTTGTAAAGAGTTTGCATCTTCATATTTCAGTTATTCTCATTGCAGTTATAAATTATAGGAAAGATGTGGTAAAATTTTCATTCAGAAATATGACTCTTGAACTTAATATTTTTAATATTTACAAACAACCGAATATAGATCATGATGAAATGTTAGACATTACTCACATTGAACAAATTTGTGATGAAGGAGATATCGTATCATTATGCATGACTGATCCTTTGGAGATGACATTAACAATGAACGATGTCTTCCTTGAATATCTCAAATTTGAACATATAACTAAAATTATAAAATATTAACTAATATTCAATGTTTGAATATTATGGGATGGATCCCAACAAAGGAAGTTATGAAAAAGTTATCTCAGATTACAAAGAAATTAATACCATCTGACATCCAAGCACCAATACTTGAGCTAAAATCACTACCTGAAGATATCAAATATACGTTTTTGGGACCTAATAAAACTTTTTCAATGGTTATCTCAGCGTATCTTGATGAGAATCAGGAAGAGCGAATATTATCGACATTGCGAAAGTATAAATGAGCTCTTTGATGGAATATACTGGACATCAAAAGTATAGACCCCCTTATTTACACACATTGCATTAATTTGGAAGATAGAGCTAAGTCTATTAGGTAAATGCAACAAAGGCTTTAATTAGTCATGAAGAATGTGGTTAAAGTTGAAGTGTTGAAACTACTTGATACTAGCATCATCTATCCAATTGTCGATAGTAAGTGGGTAAGTCCAACCCAAATTGTTTCAAAAAAGAGTAGGGTAACAGTAATTAAAAATAAGGATAGAGAGAAAATACCCACTCTACTACTAGGAGTTAGCGTATGTGCATCAATTATCAAAAGCTAAATCAAGTAACACACAAAGATCACTTTCCATTACCATTTCTTGACCAAGTACTTGAAAGAGTTACTAGGCATGAATTTTATTATTTTCTTGATAATTATTCTGGTTATTATCAAATTAAAATTGCTCTAGAGGATTAGGAACTTTTGGTACTTTTGCTTTTAGAAGAATGATTGTGTAACGCACCCACAACATTTCAAAGGTGTAGAAAAGTATTTTTAGTGACATGGTTGAAAATTATCTAGAGATATTTATGGATGATTTCTCTGTATTTGGAAATAATTTCGAATCTTGTTTGACAAATTTAGGCTGAAAGATATTAATAGAAAAATTTACTCTTAAATTGGAAAAAATGCCACTTCATAGTTACTAAAAGTATTATGTTGGGCCACATAGTTTCATCTAAAAGACTGGAAGTAGATAAGGCTAAGGTTGAGTCTATTTTCAAAATACCAAAATCTAAAATCGTAAAAAATATATGTTCATTCTTAGGACACACAGGTTTTTATAGAATGTTTATAAAGAATTTTAGTACTATTGCTAGACCCCTTTCTCACCTTCTTGCGCAAGATGTGCCGTTTGAGTGGATGCAAGTATGGCAAACAACTTTTGAAACCCTCAAGTAGATGCTCATCATCACGATAATAATGCAAACTCCAGATTGATCACTTCCACTTGAGATCATGTGCAATGCAAACGATTATACAATTGGAGCTGTACTACAACAACAAAGACAGAAAAAAAACCCTACATAATCTACTACGCTAGCAAGACTCTCAACGACGTACAACAACAAAGAGATAAAAAATCCTACATAATCTACTACGCTAGCAAGACTCTCAACGTCGTTCAGACGAATTATTCCACAACAGTGAAGGAGCTTCTAACTGTAGTTTTTACTCTTTATGGATTTCGTTCATATAGTTTGGGCTTACATGTAGTTGTTTTTATAGATCATTCGATACTCAAGTATCTTTTGTCAAAGAAAGATGCAAAGTCACGACTAATCTAATAGAAATTACTGCTATGAGAGTTTGATCTTAAAATTAAAGGCAAAAAGGGAGTAGAGAATGTGGTTGCATACTGCCTCTCTAGACTAACTTTCAAAAAAAAAAAAGCTACCAATTAAGGACTCGTTCCCTAATGAAGGGCTATTTTCAATTATAACAACTCCTTGGTATGCTGACATTATTAATTTTTTTTATTGCAGATAAAATGCCAAATTCGACAACCCTTATTTGTTTAAATATTGCTCAGATCAAATCATTTTGTGTTGTGTGTCTGATGATAAGATTCAAAGTATAATTGTCTTGTGTCATACAGAAGTATGTAGGGTTCACTTTTTATCTAAAAAGATAGTACCCAAAATACTCCAATATGGTTTTTATTGCCCTACTATATTTAGAGACACATATGAATTTTGTAAAAGATGTAAGTCATATCAGAAATTAGAAGTATTAACCAGAAAGAATGATATGCCTCTAACACCCATACTTACAATTGAGATACTTAATTGTTGGGGCATTGATTTCATGCGACTATTTCCTATTTCTAATGGATATACTTATATCCTAGTATTGGTTGATTATGTCTCTATATGGGTAGAAGCAGCAGTATGTAGAAACAATGATCAACAGACTATTATTAAATTTTTAAAGGAAGATATAATGTCTAGATTTGAAGTTTCTAAAGTCATAATTAACAATGGGTGTTCTCATTTTTATAACAAGGCCTTTAAAAATTTAATGAAGAAATATCATATCATGCACAAGATTTCTACATCTTATCACCCACATCAAATGGGCAAGGTGAGCTACTCAATAGAGAAATCAAACAAATACTAGAGAAAATGGTTAATCCGTCTCGCAAAAAATGGTCATTTAAACTGACCGATACTTTATGGGCTTACCATATTGTATATGAAACACCCTTAGATATGTTTCCATGTAGAATAGTCTATGAAAAAACTTATCATTTGCCTATTAAAATAGAGCATAAAGCATATTGGACAATTAATTCAGTAAATTTCAATCTCAATTCAGCTAGGCCATTACGAAAGCTACAAATAAATGAATTGGAAGAGATAAGACATGATGTATATAATAATTCAAGCATTTCAAAAGAGAAAATGAGAATATGGCATGATCACCATATCACACGCTATGTTTTTTACCCTTCTGACAAAGTGCTATTATACGATTCACGCATTCATCTATTTCCGGCAAAATTGCGTTCACGGTGGATATAACCATTCATAGTTAAAACTCTATATCTACAAGGCACAATTGATACTGAAAATCCATAGAAAAGTCATACACTCAAAGTAAATGGAAAACAATTGAAGCACTATTTGGAATTTCCAAAGCATATCATTGATACGAGCTAAACAAAGACACAATGCATATTGATGTATATTATGTACTAACAATTTTATTTTGCAGTTATTATATCATGACTACCAGACTGAGGTAATTTCTAAGCTCTCTCTTAATTTTTTACTTGTTCTTGATTAATTAAATAGATATATCAATTCATTGAGGATAATGTGCATTTTAAATAGATATATCAATTCATTTGATTTAAGTTTTTTCAAAATTCTCTTACTTTCCTTTTCTTCAAAATTTTTACAAATTAAAAAATCTTTAATAATTAGGAACTAACTTTTAGTTTAGAATTGATTTTAGAACTAGAAGTTAACAACTAGATATTAGAAATAACATTAGTTTATAAATTAATAATAAAAAATGAAAATTAATTTTTTCACTTGACAACAGTCTCAACAGAGGACCGGTGTCGAAGTCGCTGTCGAAGCGGTTGTCGACAGCGGGCCCTGTAAAAACAAAAAAAATATACTGCTCAAGAACTGTCGTCGAAGCAGCTGTGAAAACCGTCGATAGAATGCCCTGCATATAAATAGAATTTTGAGTTTCTTTTTCTCCACAACCAAACACCAGCCTTCTTTCTACAGTACCCCATACCCAAAATCTCTCCTTTAGACAGTCAAAACTATTCCTGCATATTTTATTTTGAATTTTCATCTATCTTTAAGTAAGTTCTCTTTTTTATTTTTCTTTGTAAAAAGTAGATTTTTGTCTCAAAAACCTAGATCTACAATTTATATGGATGAATTTGAGTAAATCAAAGTTAGATCCTTACTTTTTAATAGATTTGGGATAGTTTTGCAAAGTTATGAGAAGTTTTTATGAATTTCATAAAATTATTGATATTATATGCTAAAATCAGGGGTATAAGATGTAAAAATCACAACTTTTAGCATTATATTTTATGGGTTGCTTGTATAATTGTCATATATAAAATTCATGCAGTAATAGTTAAATTAAAGTAGAGTTTGATAATTTTTGAAAGGGGAATTGGAAAATATGGAATTATGTAATCAAGTTTATTTATTTATTTAAGAAAAAATAAAAAAGGAAAAAGAAAAAGGAATTAAATAGAAAAATTGAATAATTATATGTGAGAAATTCATGTATAATATTTGAAGAAATAGTAATATTTTGTTAAGTTGCATATTTTGTGGTTAATTTTAATAGAATGGGACCAAGAAAGTAGACAACTTTTAAGAGGTCGAGAGTAGAATCCTCTGGCCCATCTTCTCCACAAAGGATAAGAGCTGCAAAGGCAAACAAGAAAATCTTGGAGAAATATGAAGATTTTAAACTTTGGTCCAAACGCGCAGTCGATTACTCAAAAATAAATGAGAACTTGCCCTTTAGAGAACAGATGCAGACTGCAGAGTTAGAGGCATATACAAGGTATACACACATGCCGTTATGTAATGAGATTGTGCATGACTTCTATGCTAATCTACAATTAACAATTGGAGATCAACATCGATACACCATAGTAAGGGGCAAGGAAGTAATATTTACAAGGGAAGAAATTTTAAGGACAATCGCTATACCCAATGGTCGTAAGGAGCACCCATCTTTTGTGGAGATTGTGAATAATACACCAAGCGGCTCTTGCCAGTTTAAGGATCTTTGCAATATTACATTCAATGAGAGTTTCTTGAAAGTGGGCTATGTTAAAAAGGAGTACGTCTTGGTAAGCCTTTTATTAAATATAATATTATTCCATCCTCCACAATAATGAAATTATATTCAAAGGACGTAGTGCCATTGAACATGATTTTGGAGAGGCACACATTTGATGTTGCATCCATCATGTACTTCACGATGGTTCAATTCATGGGTTAAGCCCATGAGTGTATCCAGCATCCGAGATCGGCAAAGCCTCACTTAGTTCTATCATCTCTGATTATAAAGATTTGCATGAATTATGAAGTCCATCGATCACGAGATGACACATCCCATGCAACCATTTACGGATACCACCGTGCGAAGAAGCATGAGTGCATGACATGCCCAGTAGGAATAACAAGTGTAACAAGAGCGACAACATGTCGCTACCCCACCTTCCAGTCATGGAGAATAAAATTAATCAAACAACGGCAAGAACAAGTAGATGCAACAACTGCGGTGACCCGACCAAAAGAAGTAACACTCCATATACTAAATGAGTCGATCATGAGGATAATAGACACGTTCACTGCAAAGTTGCATGTCATTGAAGAACAACATGCCCGAACCGAGCGTTGTTAATAACATCATTATCAGCTTCTTACCAAAGTATTCAGACAAGTGGCTAATGAGAATGCCCACATTTCTCCTAATGAAGACAAAGCAACGAGCTAGGGGATCATATGATTCCGCTAGTATCAAAGATGTAAGTGACAAAAAGGTCTTCATCAGAGGTGTTATTGATATCAACTACAAAAATGAGTGAGTTTTTTGAGAACTGACAAAGGCAGGTGTATTCTAATATTAACCTTTTACATTTTTTCTTAGTATATTACTTTCATAGTTACATTTTTTATGCACCATATTTTACTGTATCATAGCTTACTAAAATAGTTAATATTTTTGTTTCTTTGAAATTAAAAGTAGGATTAGAAGTACTTTACATTACATATTTATGAGATTAACATCTTAGTTTTGATGCTTATATGACAATAGTTCTTATGTAGTCTTATTTGAAATTTTAAATCCGACAATAAGATATATTGATACATAAGATTAGAATCGAGTATGCACTCTGAACACTTTCATGATGAGTCATAGTGAGTTGATAACAAAGATAAAACTTGAAAAGAAGATCTATCATATATTATTAAAAAAAGCGAGCCTGCTATTTAAGGCAATATACTTCGAATATATAAAAAACATATATAGTAAATAAATAAGAGAAAATAAGTGTTAAGTAGTTGAGTCCGTGCACCTCGATAAGCATGTGCATTCACACGAATGATACTTATAGACTTTTATTATAGTCATGAGGTGAGTAACTGGGCATTTGTGCCTCAGTAAGCAAGAATATTCATATAAAAAGTAAGTGTTTACGAAAATAAAAAAATTATATATATATGAAAAGGGTTACCATAAGTTTGATTAGAGTTTGAAATTTACAAGGCTTATATGTATGCTCACAAGAGTGCATAGGAGAGGATAATTGAAAGTAGAAGTATATCTATGATACGATTTAAATGATCATGATAGATACGTAAGTATATTGGATTATAAGTGACTAATTAAGGTTGGTATTTTCATAAATATATGTATATGTACCTCTTATTTAGCTTGATATGCAAAAGAAGTGAAAAAAGCAAAATAATATATATAGCAATAGAATAGATAGTTAATAGGATACTAACATTTTTTTCATTTTTTTTATTTTACACTTATCCTTAGTTTTCTTTTTATCTATTTATTAATCTCAAACATTTCTATATATTTGTCGGTAACATAACTGGAAACGCTTATGAGACAACACTCATCCACTAGGGTAACCTAGAGATTTAACAGTTTGTTGTATGTGCTAAATGTAATCGTGATTTCTCCAAAAGTAAGTTAGGATTTATTTTTTTTTAGCTAAGTCTTTAGTTTATTTTATTTAGTTTATGATTTGCTAGGGACTAGGGAAACTAAAGTTGGAGATGTGATCATGCTTGAAAAGTATAATTATTTTAATTTATTTTGTGCAAGTATAATCCAATTTTGTTGATTAATACAAAAAAATGAAGAAAAATTAATTTTATTAATCAAATTCCTGACTATGATTTTTTAGTGTTTTCTAGTGGTTTTGCAGAACTTTATATGCAAGAAAATCGAAGTATCAAAGCGTATCTCAAATATCAGTCTAGATCCATGCAAATACAGGACTGGTTGTCGCCAACGGTCAACTGTAAAGTGAACTCGTGCGTTGCAGTCGCAGGCACTGTTGAAGGGAGCGGCCGCAGTCTATTTCTTTAAGGATTTTTGAAAATAATTTAGAGTTCTTTGTAAATAGAACTCCTATTAGAATTTTGTAAGGCTATAAATAGCCAATGTAACTCAAGTTTGTAATAGAGAATGCATATAGATAAATATTTAGAAGAGAGTTTTATAGTTTTAGATTCAAAATTTAGTTTTTATACTCGTTTATAGTAATCAATAAAAGATATCTTTTTCTCCTTACTCACAGCTATAATGAGTATGAGTAGCTAAATTCTTGAGTTGGATCAGATGGAATAATAAACCCTAGGCGATTTACTAGTATGCATTTTTCTATGCTTATTGTTTTTAATTATTTTATGTAAAATTGATATCTTTGATTTTTCGTTATCTCTAAAAGGATTTAGATATGATTTTGAGTCTTTATGTTTTATTATTTAACCTATTTGTTACTTAGTTTTTGATACACCATAGACTCTTTAGGTACGGTACATGTTTAGATTTTAAACATTTATTTTTATTATTCATATTACATACTTAGATAAACTCAAAATTCATATAGGATTAACTAGGAGAAGTTAGTCAAAGTATCAAGTTTGCAACTTTATATATTTGGTACTTTATTAATTTATTTTCTGGTTGTAGGAAGACCATGTGATCGATGCAACTTAGATAAAAAAGCATAAATATATCCAGTAAATTATCTTATGGAGGAGCAACATTCATCTAACCAACAATTTTAATTGAGATAAATTTACATCTTTTCTTTTAGTTTTTAGTTAATAAAAATCCATTTTTACTTTTCTTTTTAATTTCATATAATTTCATAATTTATTCTTAGTGTCAATCAATAACAAAACGATCCTCAAGAGAACAATCTTAGATTACTATTATTATACTAGTTGTTGATCTCTTTTACTTGAGAGCATACGATTTAGATCACAATCAATGATCAGTGAAAAAT
This sequence comes from Dracaena cambodiana, assembly GCA_036321105.1. Lineage (NCBI taxonomy): Eukaryota > Viridiplantae > Streptophyta > Magnoliopsida > Asparagales > Asparagaceae > Dracaena > Dracaena cambodiana. The sequence continues at coordinate 24,343,816 of JAYEPQ010000005.1, read as the reverse complement.
ATATAATCTTTTCTTGGCCATGCTGGATTCTATAGACAATTCATCAAAAACTTTAGTAAAATTGCTAGGCCTTTAACACATCTATTAGCTAAGGACGTACCATACAATTTCACACCTCACTGTCTTAGAGCCTTTGAGTAGCTTAAAGAGGTGCTTACTACCACTCCCATTATTCACGTGCTAGACTGGAGTCTACCTTTCGAGCTTATATGTGACGCATCTGATTATATTATCGGTGCAGTCCTTGAACAACGTATTGATAAGCAACCATATGTGATCTATTATGCAAGTAGGACATTAGATGATGCTCAATTGAACTATTCTACCATAGAAAAAGAATTACTTATAGTCATTTTGGTGCTTAAAAAGTTTCATTCTTGCAATCAAGGATCTTAGTATATACAGACCATACTGCTTTGAAATATCTATTAACCAAGAAAGAAGCAAAAGCAAGGCTCATTCAATGGAATATTTTGTTACAAGAGTTTGATCTTGAGATATTAGACAAGAAGGATACTAATAATCTAGTAACTGATCGTTTATCTCGCTTGCTCAAATCTCCATCTCTTACTCACCCCATAAATGAGTCATGTCCTGATAAATAATTGCTTGCAATAACTTGTGAACTATGGTTTGCCAACAACGTGAACTATCTTATGATCAAAGAGATCTATCTCATTGGTCCAAGCAGGACCAAGGGTGTTTCTAAATGCATCCCATCTTTTTCTTAGTGATCCCTATGACTTAAAGATCAAATAATTATAAGTTTGTCATAATTTTTTTTGGACAAAAAATCCTCAGCCCTTTTTCTTAGTGAGCACCGTTGCTGTTGCCGCCGCCACAACAACGACAGAAGCAGACGGCAACTGCTATTGCTGTTTCTACTTCTGCAATAGCATAGTAGCTGTTGCTGTTGTCACCGCCGCCGTTGCTACCACCACTGCAGCTACTGCTAGTGCTTTTGAGGGAGGAGAGAAGAGAGAGGGCAATTCCGAAAAAAGAGAAGAAAAATGGGGCTTATTAAGAAAAATGCCAATGTTTTAAATTCTCATAGGGCTCACTATGAAAATGGAGCTCACTAAGAAAAAGATGGGGCGCATTTAGAAACTCCCCAGGACCAATATAGATTCTTGGCCCAAATTGTAGAACGAGAAAAAAAATTAACCCCACATTGATTCAAACTAAAAAAAAGGGGACTGGACCTCGTCTTACCAGCGAGGCTGGCCAGAAAGCCTCGCGGGCGAGGCTGGCCAGCAAACCTTGCATAAGGCGAGGCTAGGCAGCTAGCCTCGTGAGCGAGGCTAGCCGGTCACCCACCTCGCGCAATGCCGTCGGCCTCGGTCTCACGCGCACAATAAATTGGGTCCCACTCCGGACTATTTTGGGTATTTTACAACTTCTAATCAGACTCTAATTGATTTTTGGGTGCAGAATCAAGACCAGATATAATGAATCTTAAAGTAAATCTAATCAAAATAAAATTCAAATATCTTATCAAGATTACAACAAGTATCTATTTCTATCTATAAGGAAACCCCCTCAATAACCTGGAGGTTATAAAAATCTCTCCAGAGAGACTCAAAAAGAACCTTTGACCAGATCTCTCTTCCGTGCAAGAGTCCGAGTTTCTTTCTAGATCAGAAAAGAAGAATGAGCTCAAGAAATCTCCACCGCCTCCAGCCTTCGACGTCGGATCGTTAACGAGGAATGGATCAAACCTCAACTGCCTTGATCCCATGATATTCTGTGAAAAGAAAATGACGTATTTTATAAGTCCTCTAGTCTATTTTTCTTTTCTTAAAATCTTTTCATTGTAATCGATTCAAGAAAAATTTCTGTAATCTTCGATTTTTTATTCTCAATGGCAATGGAAAGATCCTCGATTTTTTTCTGAAATCACAAAAAAAATCTTTTATTAGGATGATCCTTATTTGTTCAAATGTTGTCCAGATGAGATCATGCGTCGATGCATACCTTATGATGAGATACAAAGTGTCTAATCTTACTTGTGGAGGACACTTTGGTCCCAAAAAATAACCAAAAGATATTGCAGAGAGGTTTTTATTGGACAACTTTTTTTAAAGATGTTGTGGAATGTTGCAAGACATACAAATGATGCCAACATAGAGGCAAGATTACACGGCACAGCATGATGCCTCTGCAACCTATCCTTAAGGTTGAAATATTTGATGTATGGGGAATGAACTTTATGGGATAGTTACCGAACTCATTTGGGAACCAATATATATTGGTTGTTGTGGATTACGTTTCCAAATGGGTTGAGACAGTTATCACTAAATTGAATGACAACAAAATTGTTGTCAAGTCTAGAAAGAGAATATCTTTTCTCGATTTGTTATTCCTCGAGCTATCATTAGCGATAAAGGTATCTATTTCAGTAATCGATCTTTTGAAGCACTTATGAGGAAATATTCCATTACCTAGGAGTTAGCTATACCGTATCACCCACAAACTACAGGGCAAGTGGAAGTTTTTAATCGCCAAATCAGGCTAATATTGGAGAAGACGGTGCAACACGATAGGAAAGATTAGTTATGTAAATTAGCGAATGCATTATGGGCTTACTGTACCGCTTACAAGATCAATCTAGGCATATATTTATACTGTCTGATTCTTAGCAAAGCGTGTCATTTGCCAGTGAAGTTTGAGCACATGCCTTTATGGGCTAAAAAATTTCTAAACTTTGAATTAGAAAACACCAACAAGCAGCAGAGGCTGCAATTGAATGAACTTGACGAGATTAGAAGAGATACTTATGACGATGCTAAGATTTATAAAGAGAAGATTAAAGTGTTTCACGATAAAGTGATTATTTGCGAGTCATTTACAACTAGACATAAGGTTCTCTTATTTAATTCGAGGCTACATTTATTCTCCAGGAAATTGAGTTGTAGATGAAGTGGACCGTAGATAGTACGGACTGTGCACCCTCATGGTGACATCGATATCGAGAATCCTAAGAACAACAAAGTATTCAAGGTGACTGGACAAAGACTAAATCCATTCTTGGAATCTTGAATTTACGATAACATCGAGATCGTGACACTTCACGACCCAATTTATGCATAAAGGCACGTTAATATTTGTATAATAGATATTGTTGTTTATTTGGTGTATTAAATAAATTTATAAAGAGTTGCTGGGTTAAAAGCAAAGTCTTTAGGGGCTGCAACAAAAAAGATGAGTATATCGAGGGCTGGACGAAATTTCCACTCATTATATATACCTTTATGACCCCCACCTCTCCCATCTCCTCCAAACCGTTCTCTCTCAAATCCACAATCACCAGGAGCTCCATCTTCAAATCCAGTGCTCCCAGGTGATCCTCCACCTCCTCACGACTTAGCAACCAGAAGCCGAGGCCCACTGCTCAAATTTTGGTCGCCAAAATAACAGCAGGTACCGCTAATCAGCAACAAAATTTTGGCGTTTCCCTTGAAACTTCAGGGGAGGTCTCCTCCCTCTCTATTCTTTATAAATTTAGATTTCATATCTGTATTCATGGCTAGGTTTACCATAGGGAAATGTTTTAGGGATGTTTTGTGGCATTTTTGTTATACTTTGTATCCACTATTGAAATATTGGGTTGGGGTTGTTTATTTTACCAACCCGCATTTTTCTATGTCTCTGACTTTGTAAAGGAGTTCTATGCCAAGTTTGCAAAGTCCAATATTTTGGACGATTGCAAATTATTTCAATTAAACTGGTGAGGTCAAACACTTACTGTGCATGCATGGATCATCTCTACCACCATTGGTATTCTTCTCCACAACGGGCGAACCCCATTTGCAATTAAGGAGTATCTCACGAAAATGGGTTCTAATTGCACGATCACATGAGATAGGGTGATAGTAGCAAGACTTTATATCGAAATATTCATATCACTCGCTGCTGGATCAATTAGAATATAATTGGAATTACATATATCATTGTTTTATACACCCACATTACATATAGCTGATTGCATTATGAACCAAGATCCGAACTTCTGCATATGTACACAATTAATTGACATAATAATAGACGCTAAAATACAGTCAAGGACTAGTTTGCTTTTAACATATTTGATTACACAAGTATGTTACATGTTTATTTTGAATGTGGAGTTTGATGCCTATGCACCCTCTCATGTCCAAATAGGAATTGAGAACATATCAGTGATATATCATGCTACTGTTTTAGAAGATTGGAATAAAAGCACTGTTGCTGAAAATATTTACGTCACATATTAGTGACATATCATGCTACTATTTCAGAAGATTGGAACAAAAGCACTGCTGCTGAAAATATTTACCCAAAAGGAGAATGATGATGTCTTTTTTGATCAAGACCTTCCTACGGATCCTAATGAATTTGTACACATTATTTGAAAAGGTCTTGGAAAAACTTGGCAACGATTAAAACACATTGATCTAGGCGAGAGTTCGAGTGCACGTGCACAACATGCACTAGGTAATTTTAGTCGAAGACAAAGAGGTCGATACTAATGATTGGTGTATGAGGGTATATACTAGTTTAGGTTTGGGGGAGGAGTTAAGATTTTTATTTTCTTTTTATCTTTAGTTTTTAGGATTTTTGGGTTTATTTATTTTTCACTTGGGGGTAGTTTTTGTGTTATTTAAAAATATAAAAAGTTAATAATTTAAAAATTATTTTCTGTAAGAAATCAAGCTAATTACAAATAAAAGAGGAAATTTCAGATTAGAGATTTGATAAGAAAGTAGATTGGATAATACAGTTAGAATTTTATAAAAAATTAATATTCAAAAAATAAATACCACTAACAATAATTTTGAGATAATTATACATTTATTTCTTCACCTCACAATGGTTTATTAAGTTAAGAATAAAAACAATAATAATTGAGTAGTCTTTTCTCTCTATAAAAAAGAAAAAAGAAAAAATAATAAAGAGGTGAGCCAGATATTAAGACAATGATCCTTTATAAATAAATAATAGATTTTTTAGAATTACCCAGTAGTTGTCTATGTGTGCCTCACAAAGCATATGTATTCACATGAATGGTATTTTTTTAAAATTTAATATCATTCGAGTAATAGGGTATTTGTACCTAAGAAAATGTGAATATTCGCATGAAACGTAAAATATTTACTAAAAAAAATGATAAAATAGAGAAAGTAAAAAAATAGAGGAGAAGATGAATCAAGGATTAGGGTTTGAGTTAAAAATCAAAATAAACTATCACACGTGCAAGTAAATGTACATGAGCCAAAGAATTACTAATTAGTGGATATTGAAAGATAGAATTTAAATTTTTGATTAAAATTACAAGTGTATATGATATGAAGTTTTATTTGTAAAATTAATAATCTAAATTCATTCTTGAATTTGTATACTAGTGAGATTAATTGCAGAAAGTATCAGAAAGATTTTTCTTTCTTTTGTTATAAAACTATCTTCTTGATTTTTAGTTATCCTTATTTTCTTTACGTTATTCCTTAATCTTCTTTCTTTATGATACTTGTGGGTAACATTGTTAAAAATCCTCACGAAAAACAACTCGTCCACTAGGATAACCTAGAAGTTTAACGGCTTGTTACGCGTGTTAAGTGTAATCACGATTCCTGTGAAAGTAAGTTAGGATTGTTTTTACGTCTAGATTTTGCTCGAGAACTGTAAAAGATAGGTGCAGGGGTTTGGTGAGTTCCATATATTGCAGATTTATATCTCTCATCTTATCTATTTTTATATATAAATAATGCTACTCGGGTATATTTAGTTGTCTTTTTCAGATTATGCCTATTGCAACAAAGATTGACATAAATTCATTAGAAGAATGGAAAAACTAAGTCGAGAAAGAATGAAAAAAAAGGAAAAAGCTACATAATCACAAAGTCAGAAACCATGAAGTTGGAAATCACAACAGCAAAGATCAACTCTAGAAGACCCGCTAAATAGTGACAATGGCTGCTATTTAGTGCCAGGATGTAGGGCCTTGCCTTTTTGTGCTGACTCAGATACAAATTAGGAGTTTATTTAAAAGTTTTGACTACCACTCTTTGGTAGTCAATGCCGCTATTTGGCGAGAAAGGCAAGGAGTATGTATCTGAAATTTTTATGAGAGCTCTGTTGTAATTTTGTAGTTTTAATGTTGTGACTAGATTAGAATTTTGAAATCAGAAGGTCTATCTATTGGCTGTATTCTTGTAAATTAGGAATTCCTATATTTTTTATGAGATTAATAAAATTGGTGATTAAATTATAAGGAGCAACGACAACCATACTAGAGCTCTAAGATGTTTTTTCCCTGTTCTTCACATTAATAGTAGGTAAATTTATTTATTGGCTTTGGTAGTTAATTTTTTTTTTTTACATTCTAGTTAGGATTTTATAAGATTTGTAGTAAAAATTAGATTTTTAATGGTTATCATGAATAAAAATATCATCTTGATTAATAAAAACATGAGTAAATAATTTTTCTTAGCTAAAATGTAGATGAAATGAGGGGAATAACCGTAGCAAGATTTTTATTTATCATCTTCATAAAGAATTATAAAGACATGATTTTTCAATAATAAGACTAAAAGAATTCAATTCGTAGATCTAATGTTTTGATAAGTTATGCTTACTTAGGATTTGGAAACTTTGAATTTTATTTATAGAAATCTCTATTGATATAGTTTGATTTTTTATGAAAGTCACTTCTTTAGATGAGTTATACTTGCACAAAACTTAATAATTCATACTTAGGGTGATTGAATAAAAATTGAACTTAAAAGATCTTTTTGCTACGATCGTAATTGTTCATGATAAATAGATAGGAAAAAGATAATAAATTGAATGTTCGATTGCAAACTTAGTGGATTCAATGTCCTATACTAACTCTAGAATAAATAAAAAACCATCTTTTTCATACTAGATTATATTAGTTAATTTTCTAGGATAATTGAAGAAATAAGATTAAAAACACCCACGATCTTTTGTGGGAATGACCTATTTGTCTGCAACTACAATGTGCGTTTGCAGTGGATAATTCACATCTATGGTATGGTCAACAGGTAGAATATGCATGCTACTATTAATATTGTAGCAGATATAGAAAAATAGAATTAAAAAAGCATGTAAGACATGATATGTCATATTTATGCCTATTATAAATTAATTTAGAACTGTCAAGAGGAAAAAACCATATATTTTAAGAGAATTTCAAACATACCAAGGATAATGACCTTATGACTTTTGGTACTGTCTTAGAATCTTATCACTAGATACTCAAGAAAAATACGATTGACGAGCTTACGCTCCTAGGCCCGAAGCTTTATAACACGATATGATGGTAATCTAGTAATCACCCTAGAACCTCTTAGGTTAGATCCCTAAAATTCGATTACACAACCTTAAAAAGTAACTTTTCCAAATATGTGTTCAAGTTACTTTTTCAAGTTTCCTCGTAACTCCAAACAAGTGTATTTAAACAACACATTACGTATGATTTAATTTTAGCTAATTAAACATTGGAATTGGAATTATTATTTTTTTTAAAGTTTATGTAAAAAATGTATTTTTTAAAAGAAATTTACTACAGTCACATAATTATATTTCATTATTTTTGCATTATTTTAAACCAATGGTCAATATTTAATTGTGGAGAAAAGGAAAAAATAACAGTGTTCGTATTTTGTGTGTTGTTGCGGCACAAAGAAAGGGTGAATGAAAAGAAATAAATAAATAATAATTTAAATAAAATAGTGAAAAGATAAAGAAAACACTTTGGAAAATTGACCAAATATAAATTCTTCCTTAAAATATGTAAAAATATACATATAAAGAAGAGTTTGTTATTAATTTTTTGTTAGACACATTTTTATTTGTACAATAAAATCCAAACAAGAGTAATTAAGTTCTAACATTAAGAGAGCTAATCTCAAACTCTTCTGTTGTCCTAAAATATTAGATTCTATACAAACTAATTTTTACTTCATTTCATTGAATCTTAAGCTAAGTAATTGTAATTTTTTTTATTGTCTTCTACATATTAATTTAGTTTATTTATATACTCAGATTCATATATTATAAACCATAGTTAAAAGTCATGATTAAAGTACACTTGTTTTTTTTTTTTTTTGTTTTGTTTAAATAAACTACAAAATTCATTAATGTAAAGAAACAAAAAAAGGGTGGAGAAAGTACTTGCCTTAATATGATGGATGATGCTTAAAATCTAGGCAAGGCATCGCTTTGAAAATTAACGTAATGCTTCATATCTCCTTCTTCTCCCTCTGTCTTCTTTTCTTCTATTCATTTTTTTCAAATTTTTTTTACTGTACGATTTGTCTTTCTCCTTTTTTTAACGTAAAAAGAGAGTTGGGAAGAGTGAGTTGTTGGATAGTTGGTTTGTCGGGTTAGGATAGAATTATTGATTAAGATTGAATATTATTTTTTAGATTTTTAATATTAAGAAAAACTAATCCTATCTATTATTTTTATTTTTTAAAAAAGTATTTTCTTTGAATTTGTTGGGATTGGGGTGTTATAATTATATGTACCCAAAATAATAACTAATCCTATCTCTTATTTTTATTTTTTTTAAAGAAGTTTGTTTCTTTTTCTTTTTTTTCTTTTTTTGGATTTGTTGGGATTGGGATGTTACAATAATAGAAGATGTGTATATATGTATGATTGATATTATTTTCATATGATTTTCTTTCGTATTGACGCATTATCTTTTAACATGACTTTTTACTATGATTTATTGATTTATTACCATTGACATTATATTCTTTTGGTTTATTATTTAGTTTTTATTGCTTATTGTTACTTTTATAGGTCGCTTTACTGATAACCTTGGTTATGCATGTCATTGACTATCTAGGAACAAAATAACACTTGGCTATTCACTAATGGATAATGAGGGGTTATAAAATGTCTAATAAGAATCAAATTTATTATGGGCTATCAGATCTGGATCTACCCCAAAGAATATGAGATTCAAATTTAGATCGGTTTCCTGTTTAGATTCTTTACATCTAACACTTAAATTTGGAGAAATATTTTAAATAGTTTGTTTTATTGAAGTGGGTAAGATAGAAAGAACATAGCAGTAGTTTGTTATTCAACTAAAATTGAAAAACGTTTTGATTCCGATTAGTAACTATCTAGCTGCTTATGTGATATCAGCTCATACTCAAAGCAGAATCGATCTGCAACTGAATTCTTGATACGAATGCTTTGGGCCTAAACTTCATTGCTTATAAGTTCATCGGTTTTCTGGTTGTCATTTACAACCCTACTACCATTATAGGGTAGTCTAAGTGGACTGCAAATATATGTAGCATCAACATTTTTACCATGAAGCCATGCTGTATGGGTCATGTGTTGAACATATTCACAACATCTCAAGTTGCACCACTCATACCATTGCATAGGGGCAGAGCTAGGTGGGGACATGTGCGAGAATTTGCCACTGCTGACCTCTAACAAGATGCTTCTGCCATTTCATCCCCATAAGATTTGCAATTGCCCCCATAAAATAAGGGGAAATGAGGTACTAGACTGCCTATTTTAAGTTCAAACATGCATAACTTTTGCTATTTTGACATACAGTCTTAGCAATGTGTTGCCTAGCAAGTTTCTCTCTCTTAATTTCTATCATGCATGCATCTCATTCAAAAAGTTAAGTAATTTATATGTTCGAGTCTTTGTTTTAACATTTTTCAATTAAATTCTAATCTAAATATTTTTTGCCTCTGCTAGATAAAATGTCAGGCTTTGCTTCTACCAGTTTTTTTATTGCATCCTGGACGAAGTTATCATTATTTTTTTTAGAGCAACTTTGTTTAACTTTGTAACACAAAAACTGTATTTATCATGTCAGGAGAGAATGGAAATTGCCACTGGGGCATCCAGGGGGTCTGGCATACCTCCACTCCGGCTGTGATCGTGGGATACTCCATTTCGAAGTTTAACCAGAGAACAACATCCTTCATTCAGATGAGGGGCACGTAAAAATCAGCAACTTTGGAATTGCTAAGCACAGAGGCTGTTGGCAACTCCAGCAGTTCAGAGACTATTGCAGGCTAACATCTCATCGGATGAATTGTAAAAGAGGGCCAAGATGGTGGCAGAGAAGAGGAATGAGGTCAAAAATTTTTATGATTTGAATTATATATAAGCAAGGAGGAAATCATTTACTTTTAAAAAAAACAAATGTTTGTCGAAACAATGTTTTTTAAGAAGATTTGGCCTCTTATGGATGCTTGTTTTACTTCTGTACCTTTTTATTTCACTTATTTACCGAAATAAAAATCGGACTAGAATCCCTCCGAATTCTATCTTACTCTCTCAAAAATATAACAGACCACAGGAGATTAGCAATATGAGACATGCCCCTATGCTTTATTTGGGCATATTTAAATTGGCCTCTTCTAGAAATCCTTGCCTAAGGCATCTAGTGATTTTGGTTAGAGTTTGTCCTTTTACATTCGTTATACATGTATCATTAAGGGTGGCAAATGGGCCAGACGGCCAGTTGGGCACGCCCGGCCCGGTACGTGCCGAGCACGGCTCGGGTGAGCCGGGCCAGGCCAGGCACTGTCCGAGCCGGGGTCTCCCGTGTCTTGGGCACGGTACGGCCCTCCCGAGCCAAGCCGTGCCTGGCACGTCCGTTAATTTTTTTTTTTTGAAAAAACCCGTTAAAAGAGCCGATGGGGGTTTTGGTGGGGGGGGGGGGGGGGGGGGGGGGGGGGGGGGGGGTAATTGTAATGTTTTTGCACAGAGCCCCCCAACAGATATTTTTATAGCCGTTGAGGGATTTCTTGCAAATTTGTTTTGCAGATTTTTCCCTAACAGTCAAAATGGCCATTGGTTGGGGGGTTTGCAATTTTTATTTGCAAAACAAAACCTTTTTTCTCTATAAATACCTCTTCATCTCCTCTATTTTCATTCTTCATACTTTTACAAACAAATTCATTCTCTCAAGTCTCAATTCTCAACTCTTTCAAGTAAGTTTCAATCAAGTGATAAAGAAGTCTCAAGTAAGTAAGTCTTCCAATCAAGATTCAAGTAAATTTCATCTCTCAATCAAGTTTTTGTTGGCTTTTTCGGCTTTCTTTATCTAGTTAGAATTCTCTACTCTATCTCTCAAGTGGTTCACTAGTCAAGAGGTATTTATAATTTGAAGTTTTTTATTTGGTTTTTTTGAGATTTTTTTGAAATGGATCCATACTCGTCCGGCACTTCTTTCTCTCAAGCCGCAGGTTCTTTTTCTCCTTTTTTAACTAGTTAAAAATATCAAAATCTCTGCCAACCCTTAGAACAACCTTCTCAAGTATCATTTTTCTATATCTGAAGAAAAACTAACCGAAGCAACCAGACATGAAACCTAAACACCACTCTCGCTAGGACTGCTAAATCTGACATGTAGAAACATTTTGAGAAAATAATAAAAAATTGTGTTAGAAAAGTTAGGTGTAAATATTGTCAAAAAAATCTATTCATTTTTTAATGTAGTGGAACGGGTCACCTTAAAAGACACCTAGACAAAACTCACCCATAAAATGAACCACATCAAACACAAATAAGCACCTACGGTGAATGGTTAGGAATTCGTAAATATAATCATATCCATGCAAGAGAAATTTAGCAATATTTATAATACATGACGAACAACTTTTTTCTTTTTCGGAAAACCAAACATTGAAATATATTATAAAAATATATTTACTGACGAATTTAAAAAAGTCCCACATTCTACATGTAAATCTGACATGTTAAAAATATATAAAGATAAGAGGGAGATTTTAATAGCTATTTTAACTTTTTTTTTTAATTTTTAGACTTGCTATAACTGTAGATTGTTGGGAGGCTCTAAATAGTTTTCATTATTTATGTGTAACGGCTCACTATATAGATTAAGATTGGTGTATACAGAAAAAATAATTGGGTTTAGGAGATTTGAATTTCCTCATAATACATATAATTTATCATAATTCCTACTAAGTATTTTTTCAGCATTTGTAATAGAATGAAAAATATTTTTCATTTCTTTCGATAATACTTCTGAAATTACGGCTGCAATAAACATTCTTAAAAATATTACAAAACCAATTTTAGATGGAAAATTATTCTACATTAGGTGTATTTGTCACATACTTAATTTATGCATACAAGATGGATCAAGAATAGTAAGTGATTCAATAATTAAACTTAGGAATCAATACTATTTATTAAAAATAGTGGGCCAAGAAGACAATCATTTAAACACCTAAAATTGTACCTATAGATATTAGAACAAAATGGAATTCTACATATAAAATATTAAATATGGCTATTCAATATAAAGATGTAATAAATATTTTTAATGAAATGGAGTTACCCATGTGTAGTTTAGATATTAATGAATAGCACAATTTACATTGATTTCTAAGTTTTTAAGCAAATTTGAAATTGCAACTAGAGCAAAGTCAGGCACTTATTACCCAACTACATATATTGCACTATATTATCTAACTAAAATTAGTTCGGTTTTTAATGAATGTAGAAATTCTTCGCAGCAGAAATTTGCTTTCCATCCATTGAATTCAACTTAGATTACATGAAAGTGAACAAGAAAAAGAACAAACGAGAGGATTTATAATTTATCGCTATCTTTTACAATAAAAACGTGGGTTCTCGTAGTGATGGGATCTAACTAGTAGTTCTTTTTGACGATCTGACGACGATGATCTTTTCTCTTGAAGATGACAGCGGCCGACTTGATTTTGATCTTCTCTGGTCTTCACGAATTCAAGACTCTCACACGTAACTCAAATTCTCTAAGATGCGAAAAAGATCCCTAGGGCTTCCTCAAAGGGGTATTTATAGCCTTAGGATAATATGAGAGTTTCTATTTAAATAGAATTTGTATTCATCAAGGATTCTAATCAAATATTTAATATTGATTTAAATCTCTTGATTTAGAGTTCTGATTGGACTTAATTTGGATATTTAGATAAGTCCAAATCTCAATATCAATCAATTTATGATTCTAGTTATCTGCTCACGCGGAGCTAATTGCATCAAAATACTGAGCTAAGAAACCAGAACGCGAAGCTATTCAATAGCTCCAAATGCGAGGCTAAAATAGCCAAATCTTGAACTAATAAATTAGCTCCGCGTTCTGTTGTGGAAAATTCATTTTTACTTAGAAATTTTCACTGCCAACAGAACCCCCTTTAAAGTTTTCAAAATGGCTTAAAACTTAGCGAATTTTGAAATATTTTGGATCTTCAAACTAGAATACAGAGTTAAAATACCAAGTTATCCTCGCATTTTCAGTGCTTACACGAAGCTAATAGCTTCGCATTTCAATGGGTAACTGCTCAGTAGTTGCTCCGATTTTCACCCCGAATACCAAAGGGCATGCTTTTTTTTTTATCTAAATAGAGTCTCTTCTTCTTCTTCTTCACTTAGAAATTTTCAGAAATCCAAGAACTCAGAGCTCAGGCGATCCAAGAACCCTTGCTTCCGATCAATTTTCTGCCCATTTCTGTTGATTTTTTTCAAGATTTCAAACCCAATGGCACCCAAGAGGAGCTCTTCTTCCCGTGTTTCTTCCCCACCGGCTGCAGGCGCCGGCAGCGGCGACAGTGGTCGCGGTAGTGGCCACAACGATGACACAGTCTTTGCCGCGCCCATTGGAGATAAAAATCTCAATCTTGGACCCTTTAGAACAATTTTGGAGTGATTTGGCTCAGTTTTAACTGACCAATTATTTCTTTACCGGTGAGATCGCCGTTTTCCGACCGTACGGCTTGGAGAAGACGGAAGGCCTCTGGTCTTCTTCTACGCGAAGCTATCGCGATATCCTCGCGTTTGGAAATGCGGGGCTATTTTGGCTAGCTGTTGCTGTTCGTAACTTGAATTTTCTAAGAACCAAAAGGAAGAAGAAGAATACCTTTGACTTCAAGGCTCTCTTGCGTACTTGAATTGTCGAAGGATCCGAAAAGAAGACCGATGATCAGTTATGGATTGATCTCTTATTGATTGATCCTCCCTAAAGTCTCCTCAAAGAGGGTATTTATAGACTTTAGTGGTTATGAGAGTTTCTATAGGAATAGGAATCAAGATATCCATATTCATCAAGGATTCTAATCAAGTATTAATATTGATTTAAATCTCTTGATTTGAAATTCTGATTGGATTCAATTTGGGTATTGGATAAGCCCAAATCTCAATCACAATCAATTTAGGATTCTAATGAAATCTGCTCACGCGGAGTAAATGCGGAGCTAAATTCATCAGAACGCGGAGCTATGGATTAGCTCTGCGTTTTGCTCAAACGCGAGGCTAAAATAGCCAAACGCGGGGCTACGGAGTTACCTCCGTGTTCTGTTGTGGAAAATCCTTTTAACTTAGAAATTTTCACTGCCAACAGAACCCCCTCTAAAGTTTTCAAAATGGTTTAGAACTTAGCAGATTTTGAAATACTTTGGATATTAAAACTGAAACACGGAGTTAGAATACCAAGTCTATCTTTCGTTATGCTAACTTACGCAGAGCTTAATCAGCTTCTTTTTCAGTGAAATGAGTAATTGTTTCATTAATTACTCTGAATTTCTACGCCGAATACCAAGCGACAGAAATTTTGTTTAAATAGAGTCCTTGACTCATCTTTTTCTTCATTTCATCCGAAGAATCCAAGAGCTTCAGAGCTCAGGCGACTCAGGCAAATCAGTTTGAAAGAATGATCTTCAACCGAACTTCCTTCATCTTTCGATAGATCTTCATCACTAGGATATCATCTAAAAAGAGTACGGCATCGCGCGCCTCCTTACCATCGGCGGCCAGCGTTAGCAACGGCGGCAACGGCCGAGGCATTGGCCATAATGGCTAGCCAATCCATGCTACACCAATTGGAAGTAGAAATTCTTAACTTTGAAACTCCTCAAATTAACTTTGGAGTGTTTTGGCTCGGTTTTAATCGACCAGCCAATTTTGAACCGGTGAGATCGCCGTTCTCCGGCCGCAAGGCTTTGAAGGAGAAGGAGAAGTCAGAGAGGAACTCTGATCTTTCTCTACGCGAAGTTATCGCGTCATCCTCGCGTTTTGAAGTGCGGGGCTACTTTAACTAGCAGTCGCGTTGAAATAGTCGCGAGGCTATTTTGATTTAGCAGTTGCGTTTAAATCACGAGGCTATTTTGATTTAGCTGTCGCGTTTAAATCACGAGGCTATTTTGATTTAGCAGTCGCATCTCAACGCGAGGCTATTTCTTCAACTGCGTGCGGAGTTTATCCTTAGCTCCGCGTTTTCATACTTAGAAGATTTTTCTGAATTTCTCGAACTCTTGATTCTTCTTTTGCAGTGAAGTACTTGGACCAGATCCTTCTTGAAGAGGAGTGCATGTGGCTTTACCAGTCTTCGTCAGCAAAAGTAACTCTAAGGAAGTCAGAAGCATATGCTTTACAACATAGTCGCAGGTTTCAAGTCCTGGCTCCAAAAGATAAACTTTTTACAAGAACTCTGCGGTAGCTCAAAGCAATAGAGATGATCATCTAAGGGCTTGTAGCATGTCAAATCCAACTTGTATATCTTCATTAGGATTCTTGTAGCAGTATCTTCAGATAATCCACTAAGAATTTTAAACAGATCATAGTTGACATTTGCGGAGGAGATCTCTTGTATGTGAATCAAGGAATTTCAACACCCCATGGAGGCTTGATGTCAGATTATTGAAGCTTTTGGGAGAGCTATAACTCCCTCTTCTTCTGTAATCTTTTTCTTTTATGAATAAAGAGCAAATTATTTTCCTCTCTATCTATCGGCTTTAAGAATCTTGCTTGCTCAACAAATAGATGGTTTATAATTTTGGTAAAATAATCTAAGGCTCATTTGCGTAACTTAGATTGCTAATACTCAAATGATCGGGTAAGGATCATCTTAACTTAGATGGAAGCGCCTAATTGCACTCGCCAAAAATCCAAGTTTTTCATAGGAACGTGAAGCTAAGGCACTGGGTTATCCTCGCGCCTTGCATAGTTGCGCGAAGTTAAATAACTTTGCGTTTTCCATCATCACGCGAACCTAATTAACTTCGCGTTTTGGAGAGTAACTGATCAGTTATTTTCCCCGAAATTCGCGCCGAACTCCAAGAGGCAGTTTCTTTCATTTAAATGAAATCTCTATTCCTTTGCCTTAGCGGCGTTGGGCAATTCATGCTTTTACCCCCAGCATGAAAAGGGTTGGCGAGAAACTAGTTCTCTTCCCATTGCCTAATCGGCGCTGAGTAATTCATCAATTTTAGGTCAGAGGCACTCAATTGCACATGCCTAATAAGAAAAGACTGGAGGCGGTTCATAATTTGAACTGGGCACACCAGGTTTTAGGTCAGAGGCGCTCAATTGCGCATGCCTAAGAAGAAAACTGGAGGCGGTTCAAACTTGAGAACTAGGCACACCAGGTTTTAGGTCAGAGGCGCTCAATTGTGCATGCCTAAGAAAAAGACTGGAGGTGGTTCAAACTTGAGAACCGGACACACCAGGTTTTAGGTCAGAGGCGCTCAATTGCGCATGCCTAAGAAAAAGACTGGAGGCGATTCAAACTTGAGAACCGGGCACACTAGGTTTTAGGTCAGAGGCGCTCAATTGCGCTTGCCTAAGAAAAAGACTGGAGGCGGTTTAAACTTGAGAACCGGGCACACCAGGTTTAGGTCAGAGGCGCTCAATGCGCATGCCTAAGAAAAAGACTGGAGGCGGTTCAAACTTGAGAACCAGACACACCAGGTTTTAGGTCAGAGGCGCTCAATGCGCATACCTAAGAAAAAGACTGGAGGCGGTTCAAACTTGAGAACTTGGCACACCAGATTTTAGGTCAGAGGTGCTCAATTGCGCATGCCTAAGAAGAAGACTGGAGGCGGTTCAAACTTGAGAACCGGGCACACCAGGTTTTAAGTCAGAGGCGCTCAATTGTGCATGCCTAAGAAAAGGTCCAAGCGCTCAATTGCGTAACTTGAACGGAGATGGGAATAATCCAAATCATACTGTTAGAGGTAAAAACTTAACATGACAGGTCTGCGGGATTTTTAGCAAACCCCCAACTATAAATGGATTTGGTTAGCTTTTACCAATCGCCGTTTGCGTTGGGCTAGCCATGCTATTCCCCTCAGCATGGTGAGTTGTCGAGGAATTGATTTCCTCTCTCCTTTGCCTTTAATCAGCATTGGGTAGTTAATTTCATACTTTTACCCCCAGTATAATAGGGTTGGCGAGGAACTTGACCTTCTCTTCCCTCTGCTTTAACAACATTGGGCAATTGATTTCATACTTTTACCCCCAGTATGATAGGGTTGGCGAGGAACTTGATCTCCTCATCCTTCTGCTTTAACAGCATTGGGCAATAAAATATTTTTTTTATAACACCCAATTAGCCATTCCAATGGCTATTGAGAATAGCAGAAGCATAATGTTTATTATCGTCAATATTTTTGGCACCCCCAGCCAAATCTGACTGTTAACCAATGAGGACAATTTTGTCACAGCTGTGGTTCGGAGCATATCCAATGGGCAACTTGCAAGTGCGGGCTGCCCGTGCTTGGTGTCGATATTGACTCCCCTACTGGTACAGGGATCGCTCTGGTAGGAAACTCATTGGTTCCTACTACTAAAATTGCCATATTTGCAGAAACCTTCTTTTGATCCTCTTTAAGTGTGAGAATCTCGGCTTCTATCAATGCCTGAATTCGGTTCTTAAGAGGATAGCAATCCATAGTTGGGTGCCCGACATTCCGATGATATAGGCAATAGTTAAGGTCGTTGGTTTTACCAACGTCTTCCGGTTTTCCATTTTCTGAAAGTTTTAGCAAGCCCTTTCTGAGGAGGAGATGGAATAGAGTACCTGTCTGCTCAGTCTTGAATGTATAAGTTTTATCTTGTCGGGGCCTATTTTGACCTGCACCTCTCGGATTCTGAGATCTTGGCTTTGGATCTGCAACTGTCGCCATCACAGCCTTCCCTTTATTTTTAGGATTCTGTGGATATGGCCTGTTATTCATAGAGTTTCTCGTGCTACGAGATTCCTCAATCCGGCGAATTATATTTTCCGCCTGCTCTCCCTACCTCAGCAGATCTTTCCAAGTTTTGGACTGTACAGCTCCCATTCTTATCGGCACGCCGGTCCTGATATTATGCTTACAGGTTTCCACCAGGGTTTCCTGAGTCATACCGTGCCGACAATACACGGACTTTTCCCTAAAGCGTTCAATAAAACTTTTAACCGTTTCTTTTTCCCCTTGTTTCGTCGCAAGAAGGGAATGAACCGATATTTCGGTATCATCCTCAAAAAAATGTGCCAAGAACTGTTTCTCGACATCATACCAAGCGTTTATGGTTCCCGGGGGCAACTGCATAAACCATGTAAAAGCAGGCCCTCGCAGGGTGCTCGCAAATACTTTGGTCATTATCGGATCATTTCCCATCAGATGACCTGCCTGCGATAAGAAATAATAGATGTGCTGACTGGGAGATCCCTTCCCGTCATATGACTCCAATTTGAGGGGTTTATATCTTTCTGGATAAGGGGCGAAATCCCATTCAGGCGGGTATGGTCTTGAAACCCCCGATTCTTTCAGTTCCTTCTTGTGCATTAAGGCATCAAGTTGGCTTCACAATTTTTCGATCTTTTCTCCATGAGGATCATGGAAAGAATATTTGTCATCATCCTCATGCATCGAATAAGCCTTTTCTTCTTTAGTTTCTTCATTTGTCTTAGGTGGCGGTTCCAAAGAAGTTTTAGCCTTATCATCAGCTATCTTCTGGGTATTTTCGACCACTTTTAGAAGCATTAGTTTGAGGTCATCAATGGCCTTCTGCTGACCTCGAATCATCTGCTCTTGGGCTTCCATTCTCTGGTCAATGTCCGGACCTGTCCACCATATGTGACGCTGATTTTCGTGGTCGGGAAGATGCACGAGATTTTGGGGAAGCTATAGCTGAATTGTCACTATCATCATTATAAGAACCTTTTGAAAGTTTCTTATAATTCCGAGGAGCGACAGCACCTGATTTGAGTCGAGTAAGATGGCGAGATTGTTCATCATCTGCATCCGACTCATATTCTTTCTCCATAATCTTTTTGCTTTTGCCGACTATATTTGAGGTCACTGCCTTTACCTCTTTTTCCTTGATTTGATATCTCAGATTATTCTTCCTCCTTGTCGGAGTATCTTGATGAGACTCAGTTATTCTGTTAAATACAGACACTCTTTTCTTGGTACAACAACATTTATCCAATACAGCAGATATGGCTGTTATGAGCTGGTCACAATGACATGTTGAGTGTGGCTGAGCTTGAGTCATATTTCTCATTTTTGTTAAGTAATTTCTGAGATTGGTGACCTCAGATGACGAAGAATCGTGGGGGCCACCTGGTTGTTGAGAGGGTCCGGGGGCCCATTGAACCTTCTTGAGATTACTGGAGTCCAGTTCTGGTCCATTGATGTGACGATCCGCCCTGTTTGATATTCAGATTGATCTATGCGGAGCTGAGAGATAGCTTCGCGTTTTGTGTCGCGGGCCTGAAGAATAGCTCCGCGTTTTGCTACGCTAGCCTCGCATTTTATGCTGGCTTGGCGTGTCTTCAGAAGTTTAGTTTCTGGAATAATAGCCCCGCGTGGAAGAGAATTCTTGCACGTTGGCTTATTCTTGTGATTAACGCAAGTCATAACTTCGCGTCTAACGCAATTTTTACGATTAAAAACAATTTGCCAATCGTCTTCGCGATCTACGCGGAACTGAGACATCTTGCGTTTCTCGCAAGTACTACTGGCTTCGCTTTTCTCGCTAAGCTCAGTATTAGCCTCGCCTAGAAAATCACACGCTGGCTGTAAGGAATTTTTATCCTCGCGTTCCTCGCGAGTGTCAGAAATCTTGCGTTTCTCACAAGTTGCATTGGCTTTGCGTTTATCGCTAAGTCCAGTAATAGCCTCGCGTGGAATATCACACACTGACTTTAAGGAGGGTTTATACTCGTGTTTCTCACGAGTGTCAGAAATCTTACGACTAGCGCAAATCTTACTGGCTTCGCATTTCTCGCTAAGCTCAGTAATAGCCTCGCGCGGAGTATCACACGCTGGCTTTAAAGAATTTTTATACTTGCGTTTCTCGCGAGTGTCCGATATTTTGCGACTAGCACAAATCTCACTGGCTTCGCGTTTCTCACTCAGCTCAGCAATAGCCTAGCATGGAATATCACACGCTGGCTTTAAAGAATTTTTATACTCGCGTTTCTCGCGAGTGTCAGATATTTTGCGACTAGCGCAAATCTCACTGGCTTCGCGTTTCTCGCTCAGCTCAGCAATAGCCTCGCGTGGAATATCACACGCTGGCTTTTCCTTGCTTTTAAGGCAAGTTGTAACTTCGCGTTTAATGCGATAATGACTGGTCTTGCGATTAGCGCGAGCCAGTTTGCGAGGGACCATAGCCTCGCGTCCATTAGCCTCGCGTCTAAGGCTGGCTTTGAGGGCTTTTCACGTTGCTCTTCGATTCCTATTTCGGAGTTGGGTTCTGGTCAATCCAGTTCCCAGGTTTTCTTCGGCAGTCGGAAGCTCATCCCCTGCTAGGACTTTCTGTCCGAGCATCGGCCTTATAGCCGCAGTCTCCAAGGATCCCCGTATCTCGGTGGATACCTTTTTACCCGTTGCTCGGGTATTGGAGAACATGCAACGATAGTGTCTTGTCTCGTCCAAGTCACCTGATTCAGAGGAGAGGAACTCCTCGTACTTCTGCTGGTCGATTTCAATGACGAGCATGTCTACGTCGGATCTGATCATATCGACGTCCGATTGCGCCACGATCTCTTTTTCGATGAAAGAGATGGCTCCCACTGTGGTTGCCAGTTTGTTCGCCGCAAAAGTTTCTTCGCTTCCTCCCATTGAATAAGCTTGAATTACAATGAAAGTGAACAAGATAACAAAAAAGAACAAACGAGAGGATTTATATTTATCGCTCTCTCTTTTACAATAGTAACGTGGGATCAGTGGCGATGGGATCTGTCGAGCAACTCCTTTGGACGATCGAACGTCGAACTCTTCTCTCTTGAAGATAACGGCCGATTGTAGACGATCTTCTCCGGTCTTTCCCGAACTCAAGGCTCTGTGCGTAACTTGAATTCTCTAAGAACCGAAAGGAAGAAGAAGAATACCTCTGACTTCAAGCCTCTCTTGCGTACTTGAATTGTCGAAGGATCTGAAAAGAAGACCGATGAACAGTTATGGATTGATCTCTTATTGATTGATCCTCCCTAAAGTTTTCTCAAAGAGGGTATTTATAGACTTTAGTGGTTATGAGAGTTTCCATAGGAATAGGAATCAAGATATCCATAGGAATAGGAATCAAGATATCCATATTCATCAAGGATTCTAATCAAATATTTAATATTGATTTAAATCTCTTGATTTGGAATTCTGATTGGATTCAATTTGGATATTGGATAAGCCTAAATCTCAATCACAATCAATTTAGGATTCTAATGAAATCTGCTCACGCGGAGTAAACGCGGAGCTAAATTCATCAGAATGCGGAGCTATGGATTAGCTCCGCGTTTTGCTCAAACGCGAGGCTAAAATAGCCAAACGCGGGGCTGCGGAGTTAGCTCCGCGTTCTGTTGGGGAAAATCCTTTTAACTTAGAAATTTTCACTGCCAACAGTTGCGTTTCAACGCGAGGCTATGAATTTTAGCTTCGCGTTTGTAAACGCGAGGCTATTAGCTTCTCGTTTTACATATCACCGCGAAGTTATCTTTTAGCTACGCGTTTTACTGAAATGCGAGGCTATCTCCTCAGCTCCGTGTGGAGTTATTTTTAGCTCCGTGTTCCTATACTTAAAACATTACTATGCACTGCATGTCCCAAGCCAGGATAAAGGAGGAGGGTTATGGTAGGCCAGTGACAGCCAACTTAAAATATTGTCACGTTTTATGAAATGAGCCAAAATATGAATTTCGTTGGGGCGTTTCCTACTGAGCGACGTGCTACATCGGAGCCCGGGTGTAGTGAAAAATGTGTGAGGGTTGTTAGGTCGTCATCCAAAAGCGACGCGCCACGTCGGCGTCCGGATGTGGTATCAAATATAAGAGGGTTCCCACATCTTAATGAGCGGGTGGGGGTAAAGAAGTTAGCTCATAAATATAAATTTCGGTTGGCATCATGGAATATAGGTTCGCTTACAGGAGATTAGCAGAGTTAGTTGATGCTATGATTAGAAGGAGAGTTAATATTTTGTGCATACAGGAGACTAAGTGGTAGGTGAGAAAGCTAAAGTCATAGAACCTTGGGGTTATAAACTTTGGTATACGGGTAGAGATAGAAACCACAATGGGGCATGTGTGATCATAGATAAGCAATTACTTGGGGATGTAGTGGAGATTAGGAGGAAGGGTGATAGAATTTTATTAGTTAAACTTATTTTAGATGGAGAGATTTTTAATGTCATTAACGCCTATGCACCACAAGTAGGACTTGATGAATCCAGTAAGTATCAATTTTGGGAGGATCTAGATGAGATACTATAAGGAATATCCACTAGAGAAAAACTATTTATTGGTAATGATCTCAATGGGCATGTAGGAATTAGTCGTAAAGGGTTTGATAGCGTATATGGAGGATTTGGTTTTGGAGAAAGAAATGAAGCACGTAACTCAATTCTAGATTTTGCTTTATCTTATGATTTAATTTAGCGAATACTTGGTTTAAAAAGAGAGTTTCTCACTTAGTTACTTCTAAAAGTGGATCGAATGCAAGCCAAATAGATTTTTTTTAAACTAGGAGGGTAGATAGAGCTAGTTGTATCGATTGTAAGGTAGTGCCAGGTGAGAGTGTAGTTACCCAATATAGACTCTTAATTTTAGATATTCAGATTAGACAGAAACTTAGAAAAATTAAGTGTAAATTAGATCCTATGATTAAGTGGCGGCGATTAGAAGGTAATCAAAAAGTTTTTGTAGATAGAGTAGTACAAGAAGCAGATTAGAGGGACCATGATGATCCTAATGTAACATGGAACAAAATAGCTAGCTGCATTAAAAAGATAGCTAAAGATATATTCGGTGAGTCGAGGGGCGGTGTTCCACCATGTAAGGATACATCATGGTGGAATGAAGAGGTAAAAAATACTATTAAAATTAAGCGAGACCTTTATAGAGATTTGAAGAAGAATAATAATAATAATGGAATAAGTTTTGAGAAGTATAAATTAGTAAAGAAGGAGGCTAAGAAAGCTGTTCGGGATGCAAAAACTAAATTATATAAACAAGTGTACGAAAAGGTAGATAATAAAGAGGCAGAAAAGGATATATATAGAATTGCTCGAATAAGAGAGAGAAAGTCTAAAAACTTATGTACTGTAAAGTGTATTAAAGATGAGGATCAGACAGTTCTAGTTCGAGACGAAGAGATTAAAGAAAGATGGAAAAATTATTTTGATAGAT
Source organism: Dracaena cambodiana (assembly GCA_036321105.1). NCBI lineage: Eukaryota > Viridiplantae > Streptophyta > Magnoliopsida > Asparagales > Asparagaceae > Dracaena > Dracaena cambodiana. The sequence continues at coordinate 24,320,379 of JAYEPQ010000005.1, read as the reverse complement.
TATATAATTGTAGTTTTACTCAAGATTTGGGAGATCTTACTATTCAATGTGAGGATATGAATCGTAGTTTTATGCACAGAATTAAAGAGTCTGAAGTAAAAGAGGTTTTGAAGAGAATGAAATCAAGTTGTTGGTCCAGATGAGATTCCTATAGAGGTATGGAGATACCTAGGAGGGATTGGTGTGAGGTGGCTAACAGATCTTTTTAATAAGATTTAAAAAACTAAGAAAATGCCAAATGAATGGAGAAAGAGTATCCTAGTACCTCTATATTAGAATAAGAGCGGCATTCAGAGTTGTTCTAACTATCGGAAAATAAAACTCATGTGTCACACTATGAAGCTTTGGAAAAGGATAATTGAACATAGATTGTGACAAACTATTAAAATATAGGGGAACCAGTTTGGATTTATGCTGGGACGATCGACGACAGAATCTATTCATTTATTTCGTTAACTTATAAAGCAATTCTGAGAGAGAAATAGAGATTTACATATAGTATTTATTAACTTAGAAAAAGTCTATAATAAAGTTCCACGAGAGATACTTTGGTGGATACTGATGAAGAAAAGAGTTCCTATCAAGTATATTAACATAATTAAGGACATGTATAATGGAGTAATGGCCAATGTTAGAACATGTGGTGGTTTAACTAGTAATTTTTCTATCACAATTAGATTACATCAAGGATCTGCATTAAGCCCATTCTTATTTGCTATAGTAATGGATGAGTTTACTAAAACCATTCAGGATGAGATACCTTGGTGTATGCTATTTGCTGATGATATTGTCTTAGTTGATGAGACAAGAGAAGGGGTAAATGCCAAGTTAGAGTTATGAAGGCATCCATTAGAATGTAGAGGTTTTAGATTGAGTAGGTCTAAAACAGAGTATATGGAGTGTAAATTTAGTAAACGATAGACCATAGACTATAATACTGTAAAACTAGATAGGCAAGAGATACAAATGAGCAGTCAGTTTAGATATTTGGGTTGTATTATTCAGAATGATGGAGAGATCGATAATGATGTTAACCATAGGATACAAGCTGGCTGGTTGAAACAGAGGAGGGCAACGGGAGTTTTATGCGACCGTAACATTCCATTGAGATTGAAAGGAAAATTTTATAGGACTGCTATTAGGCCAACTTTATTATATGGCACCGAATGTTGGGCCATAAAGAAATGTCATTCACAAAAGATAAGTGTAGCAGAGATGCGCTTGCTCCGTTGGATGTGCGGCAACACTAGGAGAGATAGAGTGAGAAATGAAGATATTCGTGTTAAGGTAGGTGTAGCTTCTATCGATGAAAAGATACGAGAAAATTGCTTACGATGGTTTGTTCATGTGCAACGTAGGCCTACAAGTGCACCAGTTCGAAGATGAGAGTTTATTAATGTAGGACAAGTTAAAAGAACGAAGGGAAGACCGAAAAAATATGGTTGGAGGTGATACGCAAAGATATGGAGTCTAGAGGTTTAAATAAGGAGATATTACTTGATAGAAATGAATGGAGAAGGAATATCAAAGTGATCGATCCGGCGTGATTCTTTTTGGTTCATATGGCCTACCCCAAATACTTGGGATAAAAGGCTTAGTTGTTGTTGTTGTTGTTGTTGTTTCTATACTTAGAAGATTTTCTGAGTTTTGTAAAATTTTTTCTAACTCTTGATTCTTGTTTTATAGTGGGGTATTCGGTAGATGCTCTCCCCCATAGGCACTACTTTGGATTTGCTGGGGGTGCGGATCTGACGGTCCAATTTCGTTTCATCACTGTCCTTCCTGCATACAAGCGGGGTCTGAGGGAGCGCAGGGAGAAATTAATCAGGTACCACCCTGCTACTGCACGGGAGATCATCACCGATGCAGCTTTCGAGGCTACAAACCGAGAAGTGTTGGAGAAGCCCACTTTTCTCTTTAGAGATGCAATAGGGCATTCAGACTAGATCCTCTTTGAAGAGGAGTGCATGTGGCTCTACCAGTCTGGTGACCTGCTAATGTTTTTACCCAACAGGGAGCATAGCTATCCCCTGGTCTATCTTCAAAGACTAGCCATGCACCGGGGCTTACCAAGATGGTCCCACAAGATGTATCACCGGGTTGCTTCCGGAAGAATAACCAAGGAGCACCCAGTAGGGGAGGTCCAAATTCGCGCACGAACTTTCCTTAGTGAGTTCATGGTACAAAGAGGCCAATACCCAGCAACGACTTTAGGATGCCTAGCTGGGTTTATTCTTCTGACAATATGTGGTGGGCCCGCCTCGTCCAATACATGATAGACTCCCATGAACCAGTTCTGAAGGAGATTGGCTTATACAAAGCTATCAAAAATGTTCAATTTAGGATTCTCCAGAGTTCCTATTATTTCTTCAGTCTCTTGGAGATGTACAACACCGAAACTGACACCTTCTTTACACCAGTGGGTGAGCTAGGATTTACTCTCCACGAGATATTTGAAGTGTCTGGGTTGTCAATGGGCGAGGTTCCCTATAAAAAGTACATCCCTACCACCGAAGAGCTGAATATGCTGAAGGTGAGGGATGAGCGCATCTATGCTACTTACTGGGAGATGATGTGCCATTACCGCATCTGCGCCGATATGGCAGGTGAGCGTAATCGGGTATCGGTCACAAGAAGTGAGCCGATTACCTTTTTACAAACCTGAACTCCAAAGAGAGTTCAGCAACAGTTCACAGCTATGTTCCTGTTGACGTCAAGGAGATTGATAGCCGTATCGCCAAGACGCGTGCCATATTCTATACTACTGAATCCAACGAAGGTGGATTCAATCCTGGCACAGTCTTCAAGAGTTTCCACTACCAAGCTCAGTTTTCAGTATCCAATAGAGGTCTTATTGCTGGATTTCTGATGCTATGGTTGAAAAGTTGCATCATGTCGTCATTGCCAAAGAGGCAATTGCAATGAACGTGGTGTATCCAGCAGTTCTTCTTGCATACGGCCGACCCTTCGGACTGCTTCCTGCCATGGTGTGCAACCTACAGAGTGGACTACAAGCGCTCTGTAATGGTTTTATTCCCGCCGATAAGGGAAAAGGGAAAGGAAAAGGCAAGTCAAAGGAGACTGCCAAGGCGAAGACTCCAAACCCCAGGGTGGAGATGCCTTATACCTATTTAATGGCGTGGCTTGTTATGCACTGCCTCTCTTTGATGAGTGCGGCTAAACATCTCTCAGGTGACAAGCCCTTACTTGTGGAGTTATACGAGCGCTCCTCATGGAAGAGTCATTACATGTCTCAAATCCGGAAGACACTTCGCCAACATCAGAATTACAAGATCTTCCAGTGCTTCCCCGACTTCCCCGGTGGAGAATACGGGTTGAAATTTAAGGATATCTCGGGAACAGACAATTTCACCGTCTTATCCTCAGGAGCTTTCTGGTGGCTCCTCAATATCCGACCCGAGCACTTGGTGTATCGTCAAGACACCATGTGTTATATTGAACCGTACACCCCAAGCCGCTTCGCTCATCAGTTTGGGTACTCTTAGCTCTATGTGGGTAACCCAAACAAGAAGCTGGCCTATGAGGGGAATTTGTACGAAGGTGCCCGCGACTGGTTCTACTTTGTAGCAGGTGGGACCGGGGCTGAATTCGTCTTGCATTAGAAGTCACCGGAACTGAGCATGACGCTGAGCTTCTGCACGTGGTACAGTGTTGCCAATGCTGACATGCCCAACTTCTCCATCAACCGGAGTTGTTGCAAAAAAATAGAGGCCTTTTACTCTAGCCACAAGGGTGCTAAAAAGTAAGGGTGAAAGGAATGGACGAAATCCTTGGTGCAGCGGCCGATCCATCAGATGTTAGTGACTCTGATGATGATGAAGATAATGGTGATGATGAAGCTGATGTTGGAGGTGCTCTCCAACCCGTAGTCACTCATTCCCATAGTCCAACCATCAAATGCCGCGGAGCCCCAAGAGAAGGGCCGGCCAAAAAGAAGAAGAAGTTGGCTAAGGAAACCCTGATATTCCCCCCAGAGGCAGCTGTCTAGTTCGCTACGGACTTGCTTGCCTCAACTCTGCCTCCGGCGCCGGTAGAGGAGAGTAGACCTACTAAAGCCCCAAGTGCTACTGAGGTCTGAGTTCCACCAACCGCAGAGTCTGTCGAACACACCGTAACGCAACCTCTGGGTAGCGAGGCTGGTGTTCTTTTAGAAACGGTGACAGCTCCTCATTCAAGTCCTACCACTGGACTTGTATCCCCTGGTATGGTTCTCTCAGATTTCATATTCTATCTTCTGTTCATTTTTCCTATATTATGTGCAGCACTCCTTGTTTGCTTTCTGAGATGCAGGTAGTCAGCTCCACTCTCCTATGCACTCAACTACCATGGTGGAATCCGAGGAGTTGGTCGACTACTCTGGCACCACCGGCTCAGTGGGTGGTCTTGGTAGTTCGGCATGGATTATTTCACGCCAGCTCCTTTCTCTGTTCCTACTTCAGCTCCTTCAATTGACGAACTTGGGAGTGATGATAGTATAGACACCGTCAACGATAATGACTGTTGAGATACCGGTGACTCCTCCCACTCCAAGTCATTTGCGAACAGAAGATGAAGAAAATTTGAAGTTCTCGCTCGAAGCCACTTCTGCCACAGGAGGAGTTTCGGGTGAAGACACTCCATCATCTAGCCCTACTGGTGGTGCTGCTCGAATGACTTATACCAGCGATATTCGCCTCGGGTTCCCAGTTCTGCCAAGTCTTTATTGGCTCTACTGGCCCTCATATCATGAATCTGGTACAGGAACAGGCTTCTTCTTCCTCGACTTCAACAGAAGCTACTTCTCCCCCGACTTCATCTTCGCTAGCACTGCCTGCTTTGAATTTAGACACTGCTGATCCTCTTGAGGAGTTCTTCAATCACAATGTCAATGATTTTATGCAGCTTCTAAGGAGATGTATTGGGATGATCCTGGACAGAAGAGATTTTCTTAACTTGGACGTCCAATATTGTCCAGTTATCTGGATAATATTGAAAGGATTGAGGGACGTGATCGAGCAGCTTCTTATCGGGCCCGCCTAGAAGCTTTAGAGGACCAGGTGAATACGCTAAACATAGTTCGCCAAGCGGATGTGGAAGCGATCACCGAGATCGAGTTGGCGCGGCTACGGGCAGGAGTTAAGGCGACAGGAAAAAGGATGGTCACGGGAGTTGGCGGAGCTACAGACCGGCCACGAGTCAATTCTTAGGGGGCTAGAGATGGGGGATTTTGAGATCGAGGGGAGCCAGGCTGCCATCCTAAGAGCCAGAGAGACTATCGCTAAGGCCCAAGCTATTTTAGAAACCAACGAGTCTCGGCTAGAGAAATCCATCAGGAGACGGAAAGAGTTGATCCTTCAACAAGGACAGCTCAAACAGGAAGGCATAATAAGAGGCCATGCTATTGAAGAGTCTCGTCAGCAGTTGATCCAGCAACTCATAATAAATGACGATGATTTGTGTCGGCAAGCTCAACACTCCATGGAGGAGACTCGTCGTCGAGTTATCGATGAGACGACAAATAAGTTGAAGCTTTTGGGAGAACCATAACTCCCTTTTTATTTATTCATTCTTTATTCTTAAGAAGAATTCAATAATTATTTGAATTCTTTCATTTATTTCATTCTTTTTGTAACTTTAATCTTTTGATTTATGAATAAAGATAATTCTTTTGATTCTTTTATCTGTTGGCTACAAAATTTGCTTGCACAACAAAGAACTTTTCATCAAAATAGTTCATCGTTTTGGTAAAACAATCCATGGCTCATCTGCGTAACTTAGATCATTAATACCGATCGGGTTACAATTATTAACCTCAGTAAAGCCCTTTGAACAGAGCTAAATAATAGTTTGGTGAAAGTGTTTAACTACTTACCCCAGGATGATCGGGTCAGGATCATTAACTTAGGCAGAGGTGCCTAATTGCACATGCCTTAGTTTGATAAAGAAGTTCAAGTGCTCATATGCGTAACTTGAATAAGTGGATGGTTATACTTCTAGGGATATGAACCAGATGTGATAGTAAATGATTTTTTTTAGGCATAGTACTTCTTCAAAAATTTGCCATTAATAGGCATCATCATCCTGTCACCATCCTGGTTCATTAAGCGATAAGCTCCACTAGAGTATACCGTCTCCACAATGAATGGTCCTTCCCACTTGGGTTCAAATTTACCCTTAGTCTTGTGGGTTAGAATCATTGGCCTTTTAATAGCTAGAACCAAGTCTCCTTATTTAAAGGTCCTTGGTTTAATGTTCTTATTGAATGCTTGTGAAATTCGGGCTTGATACAACTTAATTTGTTTTTGAGCCTGGAGACATTTTTCATTCAACGCTTCTAATTCTCACAATCTTTGTTGATGGCATTCTTCTGTCATTATCTTTGCGGTTAGGGCCACTCTTAATGATGGTTTCTGAACTTCAAGAGGCAAGACGGCCTCACTTCCATAAACTAAGGAGAACGGGTAGCTTTTGTTGGGGTACGGACAGTAGTGCGATAAGTCCACAAACACTCTCCCAGCTTTTTATCCCAGTCTCGTTTGTTGGAGGAGACGAACTTCCGAAGGAGTTTAATAATAGTCTTATTAAAGGCTTCGGCCAATCCATTTGCCACAGGGTTATATGGCGTTGAAGCAACATCTCTGATCCTGAACTTATTACAGAATCTTGAGAACTCCTGGCTGATGAACTGCGGTCCATTATCGTGAATGATTCTTCGGAGGACGCCAAAGCGGTAAATGACATGATGCTTAATGAACTTAATCACATCCGTCGTTTTTACCTCTCATGGGCACGGCTTCGGACCACCTTGAAAAATAATCGGTTATTGCGAGAATAAACCGATGTCCTTTGGATGATGGGGGAGTTATTGGCCCTACAATATCCATTCCCCATACTTCAAATGGCCAACTAGCAACGGTACTGTGCAAGTATTCTGGGGGTTGATGAATAAAATTAGCGTGTATTTGACATTCATGGCACCGTTAGCGTATGTCATTGCCTCTGTAATCATCTTCGACTAGTAGTATCCTACCCTTCTTATGCGGTCCCTGAGTTTTGGACTGGATTGGTGAGCTCCACACACTCCATCATGTATTTCTCTCAGCACTTCATCTGCTTCTGTCTTTGATATGCAGCTTAACAGGAGACCATCACTTGACTTTCTGTATAAAGTTTGAAGCGCATGATCATAATAAAATATTTGAGCCTTCCTCTTTATTGAGGCGGCTGCCTTCGGATCCTCTGGCAACATCCTATATAAGGCATAATCCACAAACGGATATAACCATTCACGGAGTTCCAGAGTTAAGCTTGTCTGGCACACTTTCCTGGTTTGAAATACAGTATCGGGATGGAGAAGTTCTCTGCTACCAATAATGATACTTTTAGCCGCACCCGGTGGAATTGTCAATATTGCAGTTAGTGCGGTAAGGGCATCCACATAGACGTTCTCGTTCCGAGATATATGATAGATATAAAACTGTTCAAAATATCCTGCTAGCTCAATGGCTAGCTGATGATAGGGAATGAGGGCTTCATGTGTGACTTCATACTCACCCGTCATTTAGTTGACGATGAGGTTAGAGTCTCTATATGCCTCTAGATAGTTCACCCCCAGTTGCAGAGCTATTTTTAAACCAATAATGAGCGCGTTGTATTCTGCCACATTGTTCGTACACGGCTCTGTTAGTGAATAACCATTAGGCAGTATGTGTTTATGTGGGGATATCATCACAACCCCCACTCCAGCAGCAGATCGTCTGGCACCACCATCAAAGAATATCTGCCATGGTTATTCTTTATTAGTTGCCTTGACTTCTGACGTCTGTTCAGAGTTGGTCCAAATTGGATGGTCTGCTAGGAAATCGGCAATCGCTTGTCCCTTCATGGCTTTTTGAGGAACGAAGTGTATATCATATGGCGTTAGCAATAATGCCCATTTCACCAATCGGCCTTTTAAAGACCCCGATTTTGTCATCAGGATTTTCAAGGGATTAACCCGTGATATGACATGAATTGTTTGCCCTGAAAGATAGTATCGCATTTTCTAAACAGCGAACACTAGGGCTAAACATTCCTTTTCAATCGGGGTATACCGATACTCGACCCCAATCATTGTCCGGCTTAAGTAATAAAGTGTGTGTTCATAGCCATGCTCATTATACTGAGCAAGTAATACTTCTAACGCATTATCCATGGCCCTTACATATATGAGAAATGGTTGCCTAGGGACAGGTGCTATGAGGACGGAAGGTTTGGTATGGTATTCCTTGAGATCGTCAAATGCCAGTTGACATGCCTCATCCCATACAAAGGAAACCTCCTTTTTCATGAGTCTGGAAAACGGCTGGCATCTTCCTAATAGGTTAGAGATAAAGCGCCGGATATAGGCCAGTTTTCCTTGTAACTCCCTTAATTCTTTAAGATTGCGGGAGGCGGCATCTCATTGATTGCTTTTACTTTTTCAGGATCAAGGAAAATTCTTTCTGAGATAACTTTGAACCCAAGGAATTTTTCGCTGGACACCCCCACGAAAGACTTGGCAGGGTTCATCTTCAAGTGATGTTTTCGCATAAGACCGAAGAGTATTCTTAGGTCGTGAAGATGATCTTCTTTGTTCTTACTTTTGACCGCCAAGTCATCCACATAACACTCTACTGTTTTGTGCAGATATTTTTTGAATATAATGCTCATTGCACGTTGGTAGGTGGCACCAGCGTTCTTTAGCCCAAAGGGCATTACTGTATAATAGTATACCCCAGCGGTGTTCTGAATGCCGTGTGTTTTTCATCATCTGGGTGCATTTTGATCTAATTATAGTTCGAGAAACCATCCATAAAGTACATCCTCTCATAACTGCAGGTGTTATCATTACGTCGGTAATTGGGAGTAGGAACTCATCCTTAGGGCATGCAGCATTTAGATCCCAAAAATCAATGCATATCCGGATCTTACCGTTCTTCTTACGAACTGGTACTATATTGGCCACCCAATCAGGATGTTGCTCTTCACGGATAAATCCCGATTTTATGAGCATATTAACCTCGGCAACTATCGCCTCCATCAATTCCGGTCGAAAATACCTCTGTTGTTGTTTAACTAGCTTGGCATCTTCTTTGATATTTAGCCGGTGTGTGACAATCGAGGATCAAGACCAGGCATGTCTTCATAGCTCCATGAGAACACATCTATATATTTCTTGATAAGGGATATAAGTTCCTCCTTTTCCAAGGAAGTCAGTATGTCACTTATAAAAATGGGCTTCGGATTCTTTTCCGTCCCCATATTAACTTGTACTAGTTTATCCTCTGTGGGCGGGTCACGCTGTTCAAAGCGGATATCCTAGAGAGTGTCTATGTGTTTTTGCCCAGGAATCATCTTGCACATCAATTGGTTCCTCGTCGCTTTCTGGTGTGGCTGAAACCATGTTTACTGTTAGAGATTGAAACCAGGTGCCGGTACTTAAATCTGAATCATGGTCTATCGGCGAAAAATTTTGGAACACAAGGCAGATCTGCGAAGTCAAAGTTAGAAGACCGCAATTCAGTAGATCCACGAACCTGAAGAATATGGCTCGCTGCCCAGTGACGACAGAACATGACCGCAAACCTAAAAATGAGATTTGCAACACCACCCATAACTTTCGGGTAGGGGTTTAACACAAAGTCACCTAACCCGAATAGAATAATTGCCACCTCAGATCGTGGGGCTAACTGCCAAACGAATGCAGCGGCGTCACTTCGATCGTGGAAACAACCACCTAATGAATATGGCGGCACTTCTCGCGTAGTGGGAGCTAACGGTCAAGCAAATATGGCGGGACGTTACTCCAAGCCCCTTATAAAAGGCGGGAAGTGAAAGAAAGACAAGAACAAAGAGAAAGACGGAAATCTTCTGCTAGAAATTACCCCTTGTGATCAAGAGTGAAGAACCTTTCTTCTTCCTTTCCTTTAGCCAACTGAGAGAAAGTTGTACGGAGTGTCAACGGAGAATAGGATCATCCTCCATAGCTACCTAGAAACCCAGCCTTAAATAAAGAGGAAAAGCTATCTTCCTCATCTTCTATAAATGGGAAACCGTTAAGATTATAACCCTTTATTGAAAGATTGTCAGTAAAAAGAGAGAATCTAATTTTTATGGCGAACAGAAGATTGGCGACTCCGCTGAGAACTACCATCACCTCCGGTGATCTGGTGGTAGCTCAATCCGATAACATTCTAGTTGGTAGTATGGTCGACTCGCTCACCATTCACGTCGATCAGGAAGATACGAAGAATTTCTTTCTTCAGGCTCAAAGAGCCCTACTTCCCTAAAGGGATACCATAAATCTCCAAGGGGTCAATCCCCAAGGAGACGACGATAGCTCAGTTAAGGGAGTTGACAGACCAAGTTAGTCTGAAACCCTCCTCCTCAATATTTGGCTCCATGCCAGTTTCGACAAAGACTCTTGATCTCTCAAGCAAAGGGGACCAAAGACCCCGCTTCAATAAGGGGAAACGACGAGCGAGACTATAATGCGGAGAAGGAGGTTTCCCTCACTCGTACGATGAGGAGAAATCTAAGAAGAAGCAAAGCTCGTGCCCTCAGCAAAAGCACGCAACAAAAGGAAACCGCCAACTCATCCCATCAAATGCTTACCACACAAATATGGAAGCTAAAAGACGAAGTTGGTTGAGACGCGGAAGGATTTACTCATAGGAAGCGAAGTAACTCCCTCGAAGTAATCCTTGATCACATCCGTGTCCCTCGTATTCCAGGGAGAACGTCTGATCACGTGATTGACGAAGTTCACGGAAACTGCGAACCTCAAACTCACGGAAAATGCGCGCCTATACACAAAACTGTGACTATACCATTCGCGAAGCTATCTTTCACGAATGGCGCCGTTACAAACAATTCTAGTGCAAAAGATCTTAGGGAACTCCTGAACAGAAGAAGGAGAGAATCCTATGTATCTCATTGTCACTGTGAATGACTGATCAATGCAGTATTATCTCACTGTCATTGTTTAGCCCATACCAAATCTTCGATGTTTCATCGATTGTCGACTCCATCGACATCTTCATCCCGACTGGCGAAGAGGAGACGATGAAACGGGCTCAAATTTTCCGAGCCAGAATATCCTGCCGTATCATCTAATATGATAAGTGCCAGAGAAAAGAAGAAGAAGGCGAAGAAAGCCTCCGAGGGAGAAGCTTCCGACCTAGAGCTTCCCACGAGTTCCAAGGATCTATTCAGTGAAGAACGAGGAGTTTTTCGAAACACTCGACTCATAAGTGGGATGGTAGTCCCCATGAATTATAAGCAAATGGCGGGGATCTCTTCTGATAAAGAAGATATAGCCAAATCTGTTATGGCTGAATCGCAGACATCCGACTCATTCCTAGAAGACTCCGCCTCCGCATATATGACTCACAACAATATCTCAGAATAGTTCATGCGAAGGATGGATGAACAAGATAAGCATATCCAGCAACAGCAGAACGCTCTCAACGAGCTTAAAGATATGCTACATGTCATGATGGAATTGGAGAAAGCCAGGATAAAGGATACATGAAAGAGGATGGAAGAGGAAGGTCCTTATAATGAAAAGAAGAACATCATCAAGAAGGAAAAACCGAGGCTGTTTGGGTGGAGAGCTTTCAAAACCAGCTAAATGCCCTCATGCATAAAGGCGACCTACAAGAGCTAGGGGTGGTAAGACCGTATCCCATGAAATGGGAAAGTGTGTCGCTCCCAGAAAGTTACAAACCGTTGAAGCTCAGATCTTTCGATGGTAAAGGATCACCAAATCAACATCTCTACTATTTTAAATCACAGATTGGGCATTTAGCCGGAAATGACCCTATTATTGTGAGAGTATTCATTAGTACCTTTACAGGACTGACTTTTGAATGGTTCCAGAGACTAGAACCGGGAACCATCAATTCATGGAGTGACATAGAGAAAGCCTTTCTCACCAGGTTCTATGAAGATGATATGAAGGTATCAATGTCTGCGCTTCTACCCACTAAGCAAAAGAAAGGAGAGTCAGTCTGAGACTTCATCAAAAGGTTCCGGAATGATTCCCTCAGATGTCTGCATGGGATGCCAGAAAAGACTCTGGTAGAAATCTGTCGACATAATTTATCGACTAAGGTTCTAGCCAGAATGGGAGCAGTGAAGTCCTCAACCTGGAAGGATCTTGCCCTGCAAGTTGAAGAAACCAAAGAAATTGCCCAAAGACTCGAAAAAGGAGGCGAGGAGAAACCGAAGCGAAGTGGCGATAACAACTATAAGCTCCGATCCCGAGGATATAGGGTAAAGGAGGTAATGGTCACTGATACGCCGCAACCTGCGAAGACTTCCCCAAAGCTCCCTCCTCAGACATGAATGCCGCAAAAGCAATGCTCCTTTAAAGACGAGCATGCAAAGACTCTCTTCAACCTCCTTATGAGTAAGAAGATGCTGATGTTGCCAGAGTCCAAGCGTCCAGAAGAAGCAGAGAAAGTTAACGATCCTAACTACTGTGTCTACCATAGGATCATTAATCACCCCACCCAAAACTGCTACATCCTCAAGGATAAAATTCAAGCCTTAGTTGATGCCAATGTCATCAAGCTCCAAGAACACCAGAAGAAGGTGACCGTGAACATGGTGACTGTCAAGTTCGGTAAAGCACCTGATTGGATAGAGTCAACAATTCAAGACGGAGTGCAGCCCATCCCTAAGGGCACGATGCAGGTTGTAAATTTTGATCTGCACTAACAGCAAAAGAAAGGATTGTCCCCCTTTGAGACTGATAGGAGAGAGATACTGTGGGTGCATCCAGACCTCCTAAGAGATGAACAATGGAGTTCTAGTTCATCTGAAAAGAAACAAAGGGGAAAAATCTTTACCTCTAATGTCGTTTCCGTAATTCCCGAAGATGACGGGGTTATTCCTGCTTTGACCGATTCGGAAGAAGAAATCGGAAACTCTTTGGTAACCGATGTGGATCCTCCTCCTGCAGGGACCCGGTCAGCAAAAGATTACTTGAAGAACTATGGCCAGACAACAGATTCTCGACTATCTCCAGAAAAGTCAAACAAAAGGAGCTTAAGTTCGATAAAATTTTGAAGAAGAAAGGAAAAGAGACTGCGGAGGATTCGAGGAGGTCATTTCAGTTCGATATTCTAACACAGTTGGCCAATATTCCTGCAAGAATAACCTTGTACGAGCTCCTAAAGCTCTCTAAATCTACTAGAGAAGTTTTAAGAGAAGCTCTGCAAGATTCAGAGGTATTCCTGACATAAATACCAGAAGTAAGTGGAAAGAGAATCTCTTTGCACAACCTGTCACCAAGTCTCGGGTAAGACCGTCCGCTACGTCACTTTCTCTCCAGAAGATATGCAAGTCAGGAGCAACAAGCATCACCGCCCTCTATATTATAAGGGATACGTAGGGTCTACAGACATTGATCGCATTCAAGTTGATCCGGGCTCAGCCTTGAGCATCATGCCGCGAAGAATGCTACGATATCTTGGAGTGCCCATGAATAGACTAGCGGCAACCAACACCACCATTTTCGGATTCAATGCTAACGGCAGCACACCGTTGGGGAAAATTAAGCTCAAGTGTCAAATCGGCGATCTGAAGACGGAAGTCACGTGTTACGTGATAGATGCGGATACGTCATACAATCTGCTATTGGGGAGATCTTGGATCCATAGCAATCTCATTGTGCCCTTCACGTTACACCAATGCATAAAGTATGTCGACAAAGATGCGAACGTGAAGACGCTCGTTGCGGAAAAACAACCCTTCAAAGGAGTTGAAAATTATTTTACTGACGCGTTGCTGTATCAAGATGCGTTTGGTGTTACAGATCAGCCCGTTCCAGATGACTCTGATAGCGGCAAAGAGGCAGATACAGAATCAAGATCCGAAGATTCGGAATCCGAGAATGTAATTTGGGACGGTGAGCCCATTATAATAAGCCTCGAAGGCCCTGATGTAAATAACGTCGTTCACTCCGACGGTGAATGGGTGATAAATGAAAATATGGAATTTGCTTATTCTTCTGGTGTTGATTCTGAGCCCTCAAGTATTAGCACAGATGCATTCAGCGACTGTGTAAATGAGATATATTCTCTGACTTCCTTCCAAGCACCTATCCGATCATCCTTATACGAATTAAGTGATGACGTTGAAAGTGCTAACTAGGTTATTTTTGAGGTCCCTCCCAAAAACGGAACCCAAAAAGCCATAGTATTTGGAAGAGCAAGTCACAAGAACAAAAAGAAATACTTAGATTCTGAGGATGAACAGGGAAAACCCAAGTTCTCCCATTACGAAGAAAATTCTCATAGATTAATGAGGAAACTGGGGTACAATCTAGCCAAAGGCAGGGGGTTGAACTTCGGAAAAGGAAGAAGGACAATCCCTTAACCCTGTGTCCCAGAAGGAAAAATGCCAGATTATTAGCAGAAAACTGGCAGGGGGTTGGGATACGTCACCACTCCCGAAAGTTCCTTAGATGAAAAGATCGAAGAATGACAGTACGATTATTCATCAGAATCACCATACTGGGATTCGGAAATCAGTATTGGTATGATTTTCCGCGAAGTGTCCGTGAATATGGCTTCCGCGATCCAAGAACACGAAGAAACCTCGCCGACAAGAGATGATCTCTGGGCCAAGCATCTTAATATGAAGTGGGAGATTCAGTTTGAACAGCGCGAACCTCCAACTGAAGACAAAGTGATCCAAATTAACATGGGAGACGAAAAGAATCCTAAACCCATATTCATAAGTGAGAATCTATCCTCAGAAGAAAGGGAGGAGTTGATATCCCTCACTCGCGAATACATTGATATTTTCGCTTGGAGTTATGAAGAAATGCCTGGATTAGATCCAAGCGTGGCGGTACACAAATTAAACATCCGGCCAAAGGCTAAACCAGTAAAGCAACAGCAACGAAGATTTCGCCCAGAGATCATGGAAGCTATAGAAGCTGAAATCAGGAAGCTGATTGAATCAGGCTTTATTCGCGAGGAACAGCACCCTGATTGGGTTGCCAATATAGTTTCCGTGACCAAGAAAAACGGAAAAATCCAAGTTTGCATAGACTTTAGGGATTTAAATGAAGCTTGCCCTAAAGACGAATACCTATTACCTATCACAGATATTATGATAGACAATACTTGTAGATATGAGCGTATGACGTTCATGGATGGATTCTCGGGATACAATCAAATAAAGATGCACCCAGATGATGAGAAACATACGTCCTTCAGAACACCACTCGGGGTATACTGCTATACAGTCATGCCCTTTGGCCTAAAGAACGCAGGCGCTACGTATCAACGCGCCATGAATACAATATTCTAAGAACATCTCCGAAAGACAGTGTAATGCTATGTAGATGACCTAGCGGTTAAGAGTAGAAATAAAGATGATCAGTTGAAGGATTTGAAGACAGTGTTTAACCTCATGAGGAAGCACCAACTCAAGATGAATCCAGCTAAGTCTTTCCTGGGGTCTCCAGAAGAAAATTCCTCGGCTTTGTTGTGACGTCAAAAGGAATACATCTTGATCCAGATAAAGTCAAGGCTATCCAAGACATGCCGTCCCCCCGCAACCTCAAAAAGCTAAGGGGATTGCAAGGCAGGTTGGCCTACATCTGCATGTTTATATCAAATTTGTCTAGTAAATGTCAGCCTTTCACCAGATTAATGAGGAAAGGAGTGTCATTTGTTTAGGACGACGCATGCCAAAAGGTTTTACGAAATCAAGCAGTATCTCATGAAGCCACCAGTGCTTGTAGCGCCAACCTCAGGAATACCTTTCCTGCTATATGTAATGGGTATGGACCATTCCTTGGGAGCTTTGCTAGTGCAGAAGAATGAGTCAGGTCACGAACAAGCTATTTATTATCTAAGCAGAATGATGGTTGGGGCGGAACACTGGTATAATCCAGTGGAAAAGGAATGTCTAGCCTTAGTGTTCGCAATACAGAAAATGCGACACTATTTGGTTGGACAAACTATCCACGTTGTATCGAGGGTTAACCCCTTGAGAATATTAATGACTAAGCCTGGATCCTTAAACTCAAGACTATCCAATTGGGCTATTTTGTTATCACAATATGATATGTAATTTGTCCCGTAAAAGTCTGTTAAAGGGCAGGCCGTCGCTGACTTCTTAGCCGAACATCCAATCCCGGCATCCTTGAAGTTATACGAGCAAATCTCAGGAGAGTTAGAAGAATGGGACTTGATCCCAGAAATGGATGACTCGTGAAAATCCTCCGAGGCAAATACAGTCTCAAGAGGTGTGTGGCAGTTTTTCTTTGATGGTGCTTTCCGAATGGGATCCGAAGGGAAGATGACAGTGGGGGTAGGAGTTATTTTCGTCTCTCCCCACAACTACATTATTCCTTGAGTTACTCATTAACAAGCTCGTGCTCCAACAACGTCACGGAGTATAACGCCCTCTTAATCGGCTTAAAAATAGCCAAAAATATTTGGAGGCATATGGGGATTCCCAACTTGTAGTGAATCAAGTAAAAGGGGAGTACGAGATCAAACATGAAAACCTCCTGCCGTACTATCGTGCGGTGGTTAAGCTCCCCAATAATTTCGACGGCTTCTATATCAGCCACATAAAGCGCCACCGAAATAGTTATGCAGATTCGCTAGCTTCCTTGGCTGCTACGCTAGCTTTTTCCAAGCATACTAAAAGGCAAATTACGGTGGAAAGTAAAGAATTATTTTGTCCTAAGAATGAGCTCAAAGAAGAAATGAAGAAACCACAAGAAGACGAAGCATACGCTTGCGAGTCAAGCCTGGAACCAAAGAATTGGCGTTTTCCTTATATAGACTATGTCCTTTACGGTATATTACCCAAAAATCCAAAAGAAGCTAAGGCAATTTAGAGAAAGGCTGTCCAGTTCTACTACAATACAGAACTCCAGACATTGTATAGGAAATCCTACGACGAAGTCTTACTTTGCTGCCTCTCCAGCCGCAAAGCTAAAAAGGTACTTGAGGAAGCTCATACTGGCATCTGCGGAGCACACCAGCCAGGGCCGAAACTCTGGGATAGAATTCGGAGGATGGATTATTATTGGCCAAAGATGATGACGGAAGCGGTTGAGTACACCAAGAAATGTAGAGCCTGCCAAATACATGTAGACTTTATACACCAGGCTCCATGAACAATGGGGTATGGACATTGTTGGACCAATCTCCCCACCATCAACAAGAGGACACCGGTTCATCTTTGCTATAACAGACTACATTTCAAAATGAACTGAAACCGTTTCCCTGGTTGAAGTAAAATCACTGGATGTTATCAGATTCATCAAACACCACGTGCTTTACCGCTTTGGAGTACCCAGAAGGATCATTCATGATAATGGGCCTCAGTTTGTGAGCCAAGTATATTCTAGATTTTGTAACAAGTACAGGATCGAGGATATAGCGTCATCGCTATATTACCCCGCAGCAAATGGTCTAGCAGAAACCTTCAATAAGACCATTGTAAAACTTCTTAAAAAAGTTTGTGTCATCCAATCAAAAGGACTGGGACGAAAAGCTCGGAGAATGCATGTGGGTGTATCGCACCATAGTCCGAACTCCCACCAATGCCATACCTTTCTCCTTGGTATACGGATCAGAAGCGGTCTTGCCCTTGGAAATCCAAATCCCATCGTTGCGGGTCGTGTTAACAACGAGAATGACAGAAGAAGAAAGACATCAGCAAAGGCTCTAAGAATTAGAAGCCTTGGATGATAAGCGCTTGGAAGCTCAACAAAATATCGAGTTGTACCTGGCACGGATCTCCAGAACCTTTAAAGCTAAGAGAAGAACTTTCAAGAAAGGTGATATGGTCTTGTCAGTCAGAAGACCGATCATAACTAGTCAAAAGCCTAGGGGAGAGTTCCAGCCGAAGTGGGAAGGACCCTTCGTCATTGATACGGTCTACTCCAACGGCGCGTATCGGTTAACAAAGCCGAACGGTGATAAGATCATGATGCCGATCAATGACAAGTTATTGAAGAAATATTATTCTTAGCAAAAATTGTGGAACACCAGTTGTAATCTGCCCTGGGTAGTTCGACACAAACCATGAATCAAGGTCTGCCTGTAATCGGGATTTCATTTAATAAAGGCTTATGGTTCCGGGTTAAAAAATCTTTGAAGTCGCAAACCAGATTTTTTTTATTTGCCAAGTTAAATATTACCCCTGGCGAATCAAAATTTTCTCTCTATCAAATTTGCCGAGTTAAATATTACCTCTGGCGAATCAAATTTTCCCTATTTATCAAATTTTCCAAGTTAAATATTACATCTGTCAAATTTGCCAAGTTAAATATTACCTCTGGCGAATCCAGTTTTCCTTCTGTCAAATTTGCCAAGTTAAATATTACCTCTGGCGAATCAAAATTTTCCCTGTATCAAATTTGCCAAGTTAAATATTACCTCTGGCGAATCAAATTTTCCCTATCTATCAAATTTACCAAGTTAAATATTACCTCTGGCGAATCCAGTTTTCCTTCTGTCAAATTTGCCAAGTTAAATATTACCTGTGGCGAATCAAAATTTTTCCTCTATTAAATTTGCCAAGTTAAATATTACCTCTGGCGAATCAAATTTTCCCTATCTATCAAATTTGCCAAGTTAAATATTACCTCTGGTGAATCCAGTTTTCCTTTTGTCAAATTTGCCAAGTTAAATATTATCTCTGGCAAATCAAAATTTTTCCTCTATCAAATTTGCCAAGTTAAATATTAAATCTGGCGAATCAAATTTTGCCTTTCTATCAAATTTGCCAAGTTAAATATTACTTCTGACGAATCCAGTTTTCCTTCTGTCAAATTTGCCAAGTTAAATATTACCTCTGGCGAATCCAGTTTTCCTTTTGTCAAATTTGCCAAGATATTACCTCTGGCGAATCCAGTTTTCCTTTTGTTAAATTTGCCAAGTTAAATATTACCTCTGGCGAATCAAAATTTCCCTCTATCAAATTTGCCAAGTTAAATATTACCTCTGGCGAATCAAAACTTTCCCTCTATCAAATTTGCCAAGTTAAATATTACCTCTGGTGAATCAAATTTTCCCTCTATCAAATTTACTAAGTTAAATATTATCTCTGGCAAATCAAATTTTTCCTATCTATTAAATTTGCCAAGTTAAATATTACCTCTGGCGAATCCAGTTTTCCTTCTGTCAAATTTACAAAGTTAAATACTACTTCTGGCGAACCAGATTTCCCTGTTCATCAAATTTGCCAAGTCAATAACACATTTGGCGAATCAAGTTCATCAACAAGAAGTTCTTTCATTCATAGTAGTTTTGAGTACTTAAAGATTGTGATTCATTTCGAAATTCAAGTTAACAGTTATCTCTGGTAATCAACATCAGAATAATCTTTTAGATACTCTCAGTTATGTAGAAAGAAAAGAACTTCTTTATTCATCATCGGAACAAAATTACAGAGAATTCTCCAGTGTTGTACAGTCAAAAAGGGTGGATAAAAAAAAGAGAGAAAACTTGCTTCTGTAACTGTCTCTTTCGGCATAGTTCAAATCAAAAAGTTTCCTCCTGCAGGCTCTTCTTCTGGAATGACAGACTTGTTTCTGTAACCATCTCTTTCAGCATGGTTCAGATCAAGAAGGTTTGCTCCACAGCCTCCACTTCTAATTTGCTCTTGTAGCCTCCTTTTAAAGGACGGTTTGAGAGTATAATCTTGTTTCTTCTTGCCAACAATGGTTAGGGAAAATGCATGCACCCAAACCAAAAAAAAAACGTGAGGGGTTGCACAAATTCAAGCGCGCCCTAACCATTAAGCACCTTAACCGTTTAGCATCCCGACTTCGCAGAGTGCTCGGTAGGGAAGAGAACAAGATTACAAATTGTTAAGGAGAATGACTACGGTTATCTCCTACAGTCAGGTTAAAATCTTGTTAAAAAGAAAAGAAAAAGAAGGAAGAGGAGAATCTAACTCAGAAGAAGAAGTTCACCTTAATTAAGGAAAATGACTACGGCCAAAAGAATCATTTTGGTGAAACACACTGCTGAATTGAGGCGGTCTGGAGGCCTTGTGATATGCCAACTTTTATCCATCACTTCGGTTGGAGAAGAAGAAAAGATGACTATACGAAAGAATCAACTACAAAAGAAAAGGAAAAAAAGAGAGTCGCGAAGAAAATTCTCACGACTGAATGATCTTCCACTGAAGAAGTCAGGTGTCTTATATAGACAAGTTTGGTGACTATGATCTCCAGTTTGGAAGAGATAAAGCCGAGATCTTCGGCTAAGATCTTCAGTTCAGATCTCAACAGAATTTATTACTGGTGCATGGGACGTTTAGATATCCAACCTGGAGATCTCGTCATAAATACTGGCAACGCTTGGGATCCCACGCCCGACGTTTCGTCCCAAGGCTCGCAGAAATCTTTACGAATTTCGAGGAATTTTGGGTCACCCCAAGAAGTTTCTAAGCGCGAATGCAGTCTGCAAAGGCTAAGATTGCGAACTTAGCATAACTCCTCAGACTTCCGGACGGAACATCGCAGACCCGAGCCCTCAACCCTTGGAAGATAGGATCGCGCATCTACTATGAGTTTAGTTCGCGAACCTCCGAATGTGAAATCACATACCTGACAAAGATCCGCGGAAGTCACGTGACAGATACACGGATATCAGAATGTTACAGAGAATCGTGAGCTTCAAACGAAAGTAGGCGAGTTTATTGCAAGTCCTTACCTTAGAAAAACAAAACCAAAATTAAAATCTCTACGTAAACAAGGAGTTATTCCATGTACAACAAATGTCAAGGGATGGTTACAAGAGAAAGAATAGCAAAATATATATATATATATATATATATATATATATATATATATATATATATATATATATATATATATATATATATATATATATATATATATATATATGCATGGACCAGTCTTTACAACTCAATGGTTCAAGAGAACTTTTATTTTCTCCTCTGCGTCATCAATGTCTTGCCGAAGGATCTCATAAGCTTGAACAGTAGGTTGGCGACACAGTTTCTCATCACTAGCAATAACATTCTGCGCTGCAGCAGCCTCCAGCGAATCCAACTCAGCTTGCATCGCCTGGAGATCTCTGGATATATTGTCCTGCTGACGTGACAAATTGGCGAGATCCCTCATGGACTCATCGCGCTCCTTGGTAACCTTGGCTAGGAAAGCTTGGGCTTTGACAATAGTCTCTTGAGTCCTAGCAATAGCCTGAACATGGTCCTTAACAATTGAAGCAGCGGCCTCCACTTGAAAAACTAGAGACTTGCGGTCTGATCGACCCTTTTCTAAGGAGGCTGTGCAAGCATTTGCCTTCTCTTGAGTCTCCTTCTGAAACTTAAGCTGTTCCTCTTTCAGCCTCTGGAAGATGATCTCCACTATCTCCTATTTATCAGCACTTCTGGTTTCGACAAGAATTTAGCATGCTTCCGAAGCTGAGTTACCATAGACCTAAAAGGAGAAACTCTATCCTCTCCACCAATACTAACAATACAGATTAGATAAATATTGAGAACATTGCCGATTGAAGAAAAAGGAACCCCCTTCAGTATTTTGTCGATACAGCGGTCCATAAAGTGAAGGAAAGTCTCCACTTTGTCCTTCAGCAAATCACTCTCAAGCATGTCAATCTCTATATGAGAGAGAGTAATACTGGATGAAGCAGAAGCGGGTTGATCCGCAACCAAGCTAGTACCAGGAGGAATGACACCTCTGGAGATCTCCGCAGAGCTACCGATCACAGTCTCCTGAACAACAACATCAGTTGGGGTAGCGGTGGCCAAGACCGTAGACATAGTAGCCCCGGGCATTACTACTTCTGAAGTATCAACCGCAGAAGTAGTAACTTCGGTCACTTCACCAGTGTCAGCTCCCGCGAAGGTATTGTCTGGCGAAGTCACCTTCGCACCCATGCACTCTAAGTCCGGAGTCGAAACTGGAGCTAGCAAAAAAAAAAGAGAAAACTAATGTTTAAAATTTTACAATATCATTTGATAAATAGCATAATTGCTAAAGCAAGAAGATGAAGACCTAAAGGTAGGAAGCTGGATTCTCCAAGTCCGCACACCTCAAGACCTAAAACTTCAGGCCCGTATACTTTGGTCCAAACATCCTCACTCAAAAAGACGTATTTACCATAGTCTGAGGGAGGAGTAGAAGAGCGAAAACTATCGCTATGGGCGTCATCATCATCACCCCAGTCATCTTGATCTTCAGAAGATGTGCTGCTTTTGGGGGATCTGATGCACGAATTTCCCCAATGACTTGCACTTCGTCATCTGCAGTGCCCTGAGCAACAGGAGTTACAAAATCCTCTTGTAAGGCCGAAGAAACATTGACTTCAACGTCAGCCTGGCTAACAGGAGAAGTAGAACCCTTTTGAGTAATGGGAGTAGAATCATCGCAAAGAACAGGTCCTTAGTTTCGATGCCTCTTGAGGGAGCGGAAAGTTAATGTGGAGTCATCTTCCTCCTCCTTAGATTCCTCAACAAAGGATTTAGCAACGGGAGTGGGTATTGCAGTTTCTGTCCCAAACAGAGTGCCCCGTGAGTCAATCCCCTGCGAAATGGTAGGCAAGTCACTAAGATGCCTTAATCTCTTCCACTTATGTGAAGACTTCTTGGGAGAAGACCGCGATGGAGGAGACGCCCTCCCCGATGTGGAATCAGGAGAAGCATCAAGGGAGACAGCCTGAGCTGGTGCATCATTGCCCTCTTCCTTTTGCTCTGATTCATTAGATGCGTTGTCCCCTCCGAAATCCTCCATTTCTGCCACTTTCGTGCTGCCAGCCTTCTTTTTCTGGGCATACCAAGTTCTGATCTCTTGAAGACTGGTATGGTGTATATTGAAACTTTGAAAAGCAGAGTTAGCATCCGCGAACCACTTACGGAAACAGAAACTCATACTCGAGTTCGGGTTCTTGAGTGGAAGATTATATTTGGCTTGGGTTCCACCTGCGACGAAGTGAAACCAAGCTCGAGCTCCTTCAAGAGCATTCCCGACAAAACTTATTTCTCTACTAGGATTACCCACGTAAAGCTGGTCATACCCAAACTGCTGAGCAAAGCGACTCAGGTAGTAAGGTTCTATATAACAAAGGTTCTCCAAACGAAGAACCAGATGCCCTGGGCGAATATTTATCAACCACCAGAAACATCCCGAGGATAGGGTAGTGAATTTATCAGCGCCAGCCGTATTCGCAAATTCTTCTCCGTATCCAGCATTTGGGAAGTATGGGAAACATCTGAACAACTCAAAAGTTAAGAAAAGACGAAGGGTTTTGCGGATCGCGGCCATATAGCCCCCTTCCATTGCGACCTCTCGTAGTGCTGCACTTTGGGAGCACTTAAATCAATCTGCGAGTCTGCAGGACTCATCAAAGTGGGGCAATGTAGAACCAGCCAGGCCATCAAATAAGTATAAGGAAGTTCTACATGCGGATTAGGAGTCTTAATAATAGGGTCTCCTTTCTTTCTCTGCTCCTTCTTCACACTGTAGAAATTATCAGATAATCTCCTCAGTCCACTTTGGATGCTGCAGACCATCGCAGGCAACAAGCTAAGCCGCCTACCAAGAGCTAGCAGAATGGCTGGGTATACAGCTCTGAGGGATATGTTTTTCTGCGAAGGAATAACACACTTTTTCAGCCAGACCAACAAATAACCCGCCAAGAAGGCAGGGTTAGATAAGGGTTGAAGGGCCTGATAATGAAAACTCTCAAAGGACATCCCAGGTTTGAAGACATCCTCGTCAGATTCGGCAACATATGCATCTATCCCAAAGGTTGCAATTCTTCTTTCAACCTCCTTTTCAGAAACTGGAGGAAGGCGAATAAAGTTCGGATTACTCCTAGAAAAGTTAGGCAGAAGATATTGCAGCCACTTCTTTGGCTTCAAACTACGAGTGCCCGACGTGTGGGTGCAAATATGATAATGGTAGAGCAGTTCCCAGTAAGTATCATAAACCAAAGGGTCCTGAGTCTTCAACAGATGAAGTTCTTCCCTAGTAGGGACGTACTCTTTATACGGGATGTCTCCCATAGGCAAGCCCGAGACTTCATATATCTCGTGGAAGGCAAAACCCAATTCGCCTCGAGGGCAAAAGATTGTACAAGTATCAGGATTATACAATTCCAATAAAGCAAAGAAATGGAATCTGCTGGCGGGAATGCCATGCTAAACCGCTCTAATGGCGCGATACAGCCCCGCATGACGAAGCTGATCTCTAAACGATCTCAGAAAGAAGTCTGTCAAAACAGCCCACTCCCCTTTCGAAGAATAGTGAACCCATCCAGGGGGACGAAAATCCTGAACAGGAAACTCTCCTTGTGCATTGGTATACCGATGCAGGAAAGTCTGTGCGATTATGGGAATCTTGCCTCTAGGAAGGTCACGATTGAGCAATCCTAGAAGCAACCCTCGAAGTGTTTTCCAGTACCGCGAGGAAAAGCACCTTGAGCATTGAAGCCCCCCAACAAGATGCCGTCTTGCGGCCTGTTTATGTGCCAGTCCATTCGTCTGGGCACGGAAATGGATTGAAAGAATAAGAAAGAGTAAGACCTCTCCATGTTGAGGAGAAACAAGTAGCGATCTTCAACTTGATGAAACCACTTGTAATCTCCATCTTCCAAACCGTTGTCGGGCATTGGAATATGATCCCCAAACAAAAAGATGGGTTTGAGTAACGGAGACCAATCATCTCCTTCGAAAGGTGCATTGGTCATCAGCTCTCGCAATATTGAGTGAGAAGGATGAAGAATTTTGTCTTCTCTCTCTTGGTTACCTGAAGCTGTACATGGGGGAAAGACATGACCAAATCTGAACTTTTTCTTCCTATCATAGCCATCCGAATATCCGAAATAATGATCCTTTGGCTAAGGATTCAAGGCGTAATCGACTGCAAAAGATAGTTCAGATTCAGAGATAAGAAAAAAAAGAGAAAAGGGACTGCCTTCCGAATTTTTTTTACCTCCGATTAAGGGTTTCTGCCGAACCGCTATTGAGCTGGAGGTTGTTCGAGAATCCTGATGACCACTAGCAGCAGCATCAGAGAAAGAAGCTTTTTTCGGCATCCTTTACAGATAGAGAAAATTTGTTCGCACAGAGAATCTAAAGCTATAGGAGATTGAAGATGAGAGGTCTGAGGCGCCCTAACGAAGAACTCATATTTCAAATGTCTTGGGATAAAAATTGCTTCTCTCATAAAGTGGAGGTTATATAGCGGATGATTTGACGGCCGAGATCTCTGGATAGACGTGATATCTGGCCCGAATCTCGTGGGTGCCTTTTTATTTAATGCGGCTCAGAGAACGTCTCAATTCTTACAACGTAAAAAAGCAACCGCCTTCCGGCCTTCCACAACCAAAAAGATGAAAGCTCGCGCCCCTAATACAGAGTCGCGATCCTTCAGATATTGCAGTTTGCGACCCTAATACAGAGTTGTTTTCTTCATTAAAAAGGTGGAAGCTCATGACCCTAATACAGAATCGTTTTCTTCATCAAAAAGGTAGAAGCTCGCGTTCCTAATACAGAGTCGCGATCCTTCAGAAATTCCAGTTTGCGACCCTAATACAGAGTCGCTTTCTTCTCCAAAACGGAAGCTCGTGACCCTAATACAAAGTCGTTTTCTTCATCAAAAAGGTGGAAGCTCGCGTTCCTAATACAAAGTCACGATCCTTCAGAAATTCCAGTTTGCGACCCTAATACAGAGTCGCTTTCTTCTCCAAAACGAAAGCTTGTGTCCCTAATACAGAATTACGATCCTCCAAAAATTACAGTTTGCGAGCCTAACACAGAGTCGTTTTCTACTCCACAATGAAGGCTCGCGCCCCTAATACAGAGATGTGTCCCTTACAAAGCAAAAGTTTGCGACCCTAACACAGAGTTGTCTTCTTCTTCGCAATACAAAGCTGCGACCCTAACACCAAGTCGTATGTTCCAAGAATTGCAAAATGAGGCGCTAACACAGAGTCGCATTTTCCTTCAGAAGCAACAGTGGTGCTAATACAGAGTCACAGATTTCTGCAAATGCAATGAAAATGAATATTATATCTAAAGTATTCCAAAACTCCTCAAGGAATCATGAGGGTTTTGGGAACTTTAGAGGGGATTTTGTCAGTGAAAAATTCTGAAAGGCAAGGCAGATCTGCGGAGTCAAAGTTAGAAGCCCGCAAAATCAGCAGATCCGCGAACCTGAAGAATGTGGTTCGCGGCCCAGTGATGACAGAATATGTCTGCGAATCTAAAAATGAGATTCGCGACACCACCCATAACTTTCAGGTAGGAGTTTAACACAAAATCACCCAACCCAAATAGAAGAATTGCCACCTCTGATCGTGGGGCTAACTGCCAAACGAATTCAGCGGCGTCACTTCGATCATGAAAACAACCACCTAACGAATATGGCGGCACTTCTTGAGTAGTGGGAGCTAACGGTCGAGCAAATATGGCGGGACGTTACTCCAAGCCCCTTATAAAAGACAAGGACAGAGGGAAGGACGGAAATCTTCTACTAGAAATTACCCCTTGTGATCAAGAGTGAAGAGCCTTTCTTCTTCCTTTCCATTAGCCAAATGAGAGAGAGTTGTACGGAGTGTCAACGGAGAGCAGGATCGTCCTCGATAGCTACCTAGAAACCCAACCTTAAACAAAGAGGAAAATCTATCTTCCTCATCTTCTGTAAATGGAAAACTGTTAAGATTGTAACCCTTTATTGAAAGATTGTCAGTAAAGAGAGGGAATCCAATTTTTATGGCAAACATGGTCGAGTGGATGTAAGTTCTCGTTGGCCGAAGAGCTTTCTTCGTAGTTGTCTGGTGATGAGGGAGGAGTAGATATATAGCCCAACCCCCTTCTAGTTTTCTGATAATAATCAGGGTTCTTCCCTCTTGGTCTAAACGAGGGTATGAGATTTCGTCGCCCTTTTCCAAAATTCAATCCCGATTTTTGGGTAAAATTATAACCTATCATTTTCATCATTTGTCGGGATTTCTGTTCATATAAGTGAAATTGAGGTGATATTTGTTCATCACTTTCACTACTTTGTCTTTGGTTAGGCGACACGATCACTTTGCCAAAAACAATCGGTTTATGCGATACATGTCGTGGAGGTACTTCAAAGAAGTGATCTCGGCCTTTTGTTATTTTAGACCGAGAGATGAGAGACGACCTTATTGGCAAGTGATATGCCACAAAAACTTCAAGCTCGGATAAGTCATCTGCCTCAGTGGAGGTACAAGAAGGCTCAGACTCTGTAGTTACAGCGGGCTCGTAAACTAATTTTATATTTTCATTAATAATCCACTCATCCTCTGCTACATTGGCTACATTATTATCAAAATTCATTTTAAGATTTATGCGAGGGTTAATTTCGTAATCACCCCCGTTATCCTCTTCCGGGGATTCGTACTCAGTATCGGCCTCGTTGTCGCTATCTTCAGGTTCCTGAGGCCTTTTGCAGTTATTGTTGGAGACTTCGTAGGCTGGCTTGTAGAGCATAGCATCCGTGAAGTAGTTCTCTAATCCTTTGAATGGCTGCCTATTTGCAACTAGTATCCGAACTTCTCCTTGATCATCGCAGTATTTCATGCACTGGTAGAGAGTCGACGAGACTATCATATAAGCGTGTATCCATAGTCGCCCCAGTAAAATATTATAAGACGTGTCTGCGTCTATAACGTAGCATGTAACTTCTATTCTTAGATCTCCGATTTGACATCGAAGTCGAATTTTTTCGAGAGGACAGCTATCATTAGCATTAAACCCATATATTATAGTATTCGTCGGTGTCAGACGATGGGAGAAATCCCCAATAGCTGCATCAGTCTTTTGGGAATGATGCTTAATGCGGACTCCGGATCGATTTGAATACGGTCCACCTTTGTGGATCCGACACATCCGGTGAAATATAAAGGCCTATTATACTTTATATTCCTTACCTGGATATCCTCCAGAGAGAAAGTAATCTGCGGGACCTCCCTCCTCACTTGATGACAGCGGGGGCAAGAGTCCCATTCTTCGTCGGTTGGCTCGACAATCTGAGCTAAGAAAGATTCAGAGTCTGCCAAAGCCTCTCTTAACGCTTCGCGAGTTGATTTTGACAATCGCAACAACTCATAAAGCGTGACTCGAGCTGGAATATTTGCCAGCTGAGCTATTATATCAAACTTAAATCCAACCTCCTTGGCTTCTTCATCTCTTGCAGGATTTTTCTGAAAACGAAGCCCTTTTTGTTTCACAGGCTTCACGAGTTCCCAATATATATTCTTCGGGTCTACTCTGGTATAGTCTTTGAGGTATGGTTTACCACATCGACTGCCAGAAGGGCCCGCCCCATCTTGATGAGTGGCCATAGCTTCGGGCTCTTCTTCAGAATCTATAAAGGCTCCCGAGATTATGTATTCTTCCTTTATTTTTGCAGAAATAACATTACTAGTCCGCTTTTTCCTCTGGTTATTTGAGGTGATTCACTGTTCACCTGTAATAGATCAGGGTGGACCCACATGACTTCCTCTCTTTGAGTTGTTACAGGGGCAAGTCCTTTCTGTGCCTTTTTATGTGGGTCATGATTTTTCATGACCAGTTTTCCCTCCGGTATTGGGGTCACCCCCGCAGGGAACTCATGGGTTCCTACCACTAGGCTTGTCATATTGGCAGAAACCTTCTTTTGCTCCTCTTTTAGCGTCAAGACTCCAGCTTCTATCCATGCTTGGATCCTGTTATTCAAAGGATAACAATCTCTGGTAGGTGTCCGACATTCCTGTGGTAGAGATAATAGTTAGGGTCGTTGGTTTTACCAGCATCCTCTGGTTTCCTATTTTCCGAAAGTTTCAACATTCTCTTCCTAAGGAGCAGATGGAAGAGTGTAGGTATTTATTCTGCCTTAAAGGTATAGCTTCTCTCTTACTGGGGCCTACTCTGTCTCATACCTTTTTGATTTTGAGGCTTCGGGCTCGGAGGATTTGTCTTCTGTGGAGCGGCCTCTGATACCATTGCCGCTTTCCTTTTATTCTTGTTATTGTTTTGCATATACGGCCTGTTATTTCCAGTATTTCTTGTTCCACGAGACTCCTCAACTCGGCGGATCAAGTCTTTGGCTTGCTCTCCTTGTTTGAGCAAATCCTTCTAAGTCTTGAACTCTACGGCTCCCATTTTTAAGAGCACATTGGTCTTGAAATTATGCCGATATGTCTCTATCAGAGTTTCCTGGACCATTCCGTGTTTGCAGTGCACGGACTTCTCTCAGAATCTTTCTATGAAGTCCTTTACCGTTTCTTGTTCTCCTTGTTTAGTTGCAAGGATGGAATGAACCGATATTTCGGTATCATCCTCAAAGAAACGTACGAGAAATTGTTTCTCAACCTCAATCTAGGTATTAATAGTACTTGGGGGCAACTGCATAAACCATGTAAAGGCAGGCCCTTGTAAGGTACTTGCAAATACCTTAGATTACCCATTAAATGTCCTGCTTGGGATAAGAAGTAGTAAATATGTTGACTGGGACATCCTTTCCCATTATATGGCGCCAATTTGAGCGGTTTGTATTTCTCGGGGTATGGTGCCAAATCCCATTCAGGCGGGTATGGTCTTGAGACCCCTGATTCCTTTAACTCCTTTTTAAGTATTAATGCCTCGAGTTTATAACTTCTCGATTTTCTCTTCATGAGGGTCATGAAAAGAATACTTATCTTTGTCTTCATGTGTCGAGTGGGCCTTTTCTTCTTTATCTTCCTCGTTCATTTTGTTGAACGGAATTTCATTTCCTTTCTTGGCGTTATCCTCGATAATTTTTTGGGTATTTTTGACCACTTTTGAAAGCATCATTTTAAAATTCTCGATCGTCTTTTGTTGATCTCGGATCATTTGTTCTTGAGCCTCAAATCTTTGGTCGATATCATCAGATCTATCTATCATATGTGATGCTGATTTCTGCAATTTAGACGATGCCGAAGAACGAGAAGAGGCTATGGCCGAGTTATCACTATCGTCATCATAAGAACCTTTCACAAGTTTCTTATAGTTTCGGGCCAGGATAGCGCCTGACTTAAGTTGGGTAAAATAATGATGTTCTTCATCGCTTGATTCTGAATCACCATTCTTTTCTATGATTTTCTTACTCTTTCCGACCATATTAGAGGTTACAAGTCTCCACTCTTTTCTTCGGGGAGTAATCTTTGTCTTTTTGGCAGGATTTTCGTCTGACTCAGTCAACCAGTCAAATACTGATATCCTGTTCTTGCTGTAGCAACAACTGTCCACTACAGCAGATACTACTGTCATAAGCTGCTGGTAATAACAAATGGGTTCAGATTGGACTTTGTTCATATTTCTGTTCTTGGTTAGATACTCCCTGAGATCAGTGGCTTTAGATATGGAGTTGTGGGGCCCATTTAGCTGTTGAGAGGGTCCAGGAGCCTACTGAAGGTTCTTCAGATCACTAGAGTCAAGTACTAGTCCAACAGTGCAATGATCAACCCTAATTTTGTATTCAGCTTGATTTACGCGGGGCTGAGCAATAGCTTCCAGTTTTGATACGCGGAGCTTGGAAATAGCTTCGCATTTTGATACGCGGAGCTGAGAAATAGCTTCGCATTTTGATATGCTAGCCTCACGTTTTGCGCTGGCTTGACATTTTTGCAGAAGTTTATCTTCTATAATATTAGCCTCCCGTAAAAGAAAATTCTTATATGCTGGCTTATTCTTGCGATTAACGCAAGTCATAACTTCGCATTTAGCGCGATTTTTGCGATTAATGCAAATTTGCCAATCACCTTCGCGATTTACGCGGGGCTGAGGAGTCTTGCGATTAATGCAAGTATTACTGGCTTCGCATTTATCGCTAAGCTCAGTATTAGCCTCACGTGGAGAATCACACACTGGCTCTAAGAAAACTTTATCCTCGCAATTAACGCGAGTGTCAGAAATCTTGCGATTATCGCAAGTCTTACTGGCTTCGCGTTTATCGCTAAGCTCAGTAATAGTCTCACGTGGAAAATCACACGCTGGCTCTAAGAAAATTTTATCCTCGCGATTATCGTGAGTATTAGAAATCTTGCGATAATCACAAGTTTTACTGGCTTTGCGTTTATCGCTAAGCTTAGTAGTAGCCTCGCGTGGAGAATCACACGCTGGCTCTAAAAAAATTTTATCCTCGCGATTAACGCGAGTGTCAAAAATCTTACGTTTATCGCAAGTTGTACTGGTTTTGCGTTTATCACTAAGCTCAGTAGTAGCCTCGCGTGGAGAATCACACGCTGACTTGTCCTTGCAATTAACGCAAGTTGTACCTTCGCGTTTATCGCGATATTGGCTGGTCTTGCGATTAGCGTGAGCCAGTTTGCAAGGGACTGTAGCCTCGTGTTTTGTGAAGTTAGCCTCGCGTTCAATGCGGGCTTTGAGGGCCTTTCGCCTAGCTCTCCGATTTCTGTTTCGGAGTTGGGTTCTGGTCAATCCAGTTCCCGAGCTTTCTTCGACAGTAAAGAGGCCATCCTCTGCTAGGGTTTCCTATCCAAACGGCGGCTCTATAGCCACAGTCTCCACGGGTCCCCGATTAACGGTGGATTTCCAATTACTCGATCCTCGGATATTGGAGCGCACGCGACGATAGTGTCGCGTTTCGGTCAGGTTACCTGACTCAGAGGAGAGATACTCCTTGTATTTTTACTGGTCGATCTCCACGAGTAGCATATTCACATCGGATCAGATCCTTTCGACATCAGATTGCGCCACGATCTCTTCTTTGATGAAAGAGACTTCTCCCACTGTGGTCGCCAGTTTGTTCGCAGCAGAAATTTGCTTTCCTTCTATTGAATTCAACTTAGATTACAATGAAAGTGAACAAGAAAAAGAATAAACGAGAGAATTTATAATTTATCGCTCTATTTTACAATAAAAACGTGGGATCTCGTAGCGATGGGATCTAACTAGTAGTTTCTTTTGATGATCTGATGATGATGATGATCTTTTTTCTTGAAGATGACGGCGGCCGACTTGATCTTGATCTTCTCTAGTCTTCACGTCAAGGCTCTCACGCGTAACTCGAATTCTCTAAGATGCGAAAAAGATCCCTAGGGCTTTCTCAAAGGGGTATTTATAGCCTTAGAATAATATGAGAGTTTCTATTTAAATAGAATTTGTATTCATCAAGGATTCTAATCAAATATTTAATATTGATTTAAATCTCTTGATTTAGAGTTCTGATTGGACTTAATTTGGATATTTGGATAAGCGCAAATCTCAATATCAATCAATTTATGATTCTGGTATCTGCTCATGCAGAGCTAATTTCATCAAAACGCGGAGCTAACAAACCAGAACGTGGAGCTATTCAATAGCTCCACGTTTTATTTAAACGCGAGACTAAAATAGCCAAACGCGGAGCTACTAAATTAGCTCCGCATTCTATTGTGGAAAATCTCTTTTTTACTTAGAAATTTTCACTGTCAACAGAAATCACCCAATACTTGAACATATTGTTCTACTTATAAAAAATAAATTTAATAAATATTTTAAAAAAATTTCATATTATATTTTGCAACTGTTGTAGATCCCCATTGCAAATTAGATGGATTTAAAATTTTAATAGATTTATTTTATAAAAATATGTCTTATAAAGATAATGTTAGAGATTTAGTTAATAATATTAAAATTTGTTTAGATATTATGTATAAAATATATGAAGATATGTATGATGTTGCAACACAATATACAATAGAACCAACTTTTAGGGAAACCTATAATCCAATAATATCATCTGTATTTCACTGAAAAAGGCTAGGCAATCTAGTACATATTTTAATGAAGTACATTATTATTTAGAATGGGCTAACTATGAAGATGACGCGTCCCATGAAAATTATGAAGTTTTTGATATTTTGGCCTGGTGGAAATTACAGGAAAAAAATATCCTGTGCTTTCCAATGTGGTCCGTAATCTACTAACTCCTCTGGTATTTACTGTAACATCGGAGTTTACTTTTAGTGTAGATGGTAGAGTGCTTATGGAGTGGAGAAGCTCAATGACGCCAGACACATTGGAGATGTGTGTCTGCTTGAAGAACTGGTTAGATGCAGAAAAAAGGGAATAAGGATTGACCGATGAAATAGTAGTAGAGACCTCACCAGAAAATGATTGAAAGTAGACTTTTATTTTTTCTTTTCAACTTATAATATCTACATTTGTTGGGATTTTCAAGTATTTTCTAATTTTTTTTTGTAATTTTTAACTCTTAAATCTCTTAGAAAAAAATACTAATAACAAGTTGAGGGTGATGGCCATGGTCATCTCCCCTTTTTTCGGGTTTTTTATGATTTCTAAAGAGATTTATAAAACAATTATATCAATGTAATGAGATTTAATATAATAAAAAAAAATTACTGACGTTACTTCTTTTTAAATCTAATTAAATGAAACTAAATAATCTTCTAAACTTACTTAATAATAAATTAACTATTTAATTAAAACGAGCTGGCACGGACTGACCCAGGCACAACACGTGCCCGTCGGACCGTGCCGATGGGCCGAGCCTGGACCTAAGGCCGGACAGGCGTGCCGTTTTCGGCACGGCCCATTTGCCATCCTTATGTATCATCTTCCTACAAGGAAGGGGAAAAAAAGAGGAGGATGAGAGGATATATTTCTTTATTATCCTTGGAGGCTTCAACTTCATTTTCAAACACAGGTCATAGTTAGAGTTTTCTTTATTTACGCTTGATGATGATAATTGATGGCTCCTGTAAGCCAAACCCGATCATTCAATTGACGTCACCAAGTCTAATAATATATAAATATAATAATAAAAAGATGATAATTGGATATGCTATGAACGTAGCTTACACACAATAAATAAATCTTCAATCATGGTCGGCACGCTTATTATTAATCAATTAATCAACGGTTAGCTGAAACATTGGAAATATATTTGTATATTGATTTTTCCTCAAGATTGTCTAAATAAAGCAGCATCCCAATCTTCTTAGCAATCCATCCTTTGAGGTAGGAAGGAATCAAAATCAAGTTCCTGTCCAACTTAGGGAAGCAAATGGATTATTTTATTTCTTCAAGCAATTCTAAACTAAAAGAGTTAAGAGTGGGCGTCATCTTTAGCATTAATTTAATTTAATAGTACTCGGGGCCTAGGGCATTGCCATAGCCAGATCAAATTTGAGTGCCGCTAGTTGACTGTAGTACAAGTGACCATACAGTTCCCGTGCCAGTAGCTGGACTGCTGTACATGTGACGGTACACTGAGGGCTAATTTCAATTTTATATGTCCACTTCAACAGAACTTTTTTATACTAAGGCTATAACCTGGCTTTAAATTATTTTATCGATTGTGTCGAAGCTGGAATCATCCTACCGAGAGTCTGGATTACATTGTATGTAGACAAAATAAATTTTGGTACCTGGATATGGACGAAGGACATGAGTTTAATTTTGCATTTTTTTTGAGGTATATTCTTTAAATCTTGAACATTTAGAAAATTACTCCCTAAAACATAGTAATAATTAATTAATCTCTCAAATATCGAGAAAGACAGAAAAAAAAAAAAAACTCTCCCATTCAGTCGAAGGATTATGAAATCCCTATTATACCCACCTCTTCTTTCCTCTCTTCTCTCGCAATCGAGCTATCTACCCCCTTGGGCCTCCTTTGCCGGGAGTTTCCAAAGGAGCACACCATTTTTTCTAGTGAACCCACTCTCCATCTGAGTCTCGAAAAAAAAACTATCTAATAGGCTCACTAATAAAAGTGGTGTGCTCCTTTGGAAACTCCCCCTATGCCTGCCTCTGTTCTTGGCTCTCCCTCGACATCATCATCTCCATTCCTATTTCTTTTCTTTCTCCCAAGCCCAACCAAGCCCTAACCCTCTTTAACATATTCTCCCCCAGTCAAAACCTAACCCTCTCTCTCTCTCTCTCTCTCTCTCTCTATCTCTCTATCTCTCTCTCATGAATCAAACCCTAATCCTTTCCCTTCTCCTTTCCTTTAATTTCGACCAAGTAGGTGATCTGTGGAGGATGAGGGATTGGAGGTTCGCTGTCTCCTTATCTTTAGAGAGGAAGAGAGAGGGGAAAAGGCGTTGTTGGCGGCACTAATAAGAAGATAAGAAAAGAGAAAAGATGATGGGAGCAGAGTGGGGAGAAGAAAGAGGCTAATGATGTGCCCCATATGGAAGATTGTGTTGAATTCATGTATGTTTGAACATTGAATCTTTAAGCCAATTCACTAGTTCAAAAATAAATGAATTAGGTGAATGAAAAATAGTTTCAAAGAGAAGTACATAGCAAATGGAACAAAAAGGAAAGAAGAAAAAATAGTCCCACATTGGCTAGAGTGTAGCTAGAATGTAGGCTTATATAGAATTATTTGTTCCATGTCATTGCCTATGTAAAAGAGGAGAAACCTTGAGTATCACGAGTGGTGCTACGCACCTCCCGCACGCGCACGTGCGTGTGCGAGGGCGAATGGGCGTTTAGGGCGCATTGGGTGCTTCAGTAGCACACTTGGCACTTCTTCTTCTCTTCTCCCTTCTTATGCAGACAGAAACTTAGTCATTTTGACAGAAAGTTTCTGTTTCCAGAAGAATAGTTCTTTCACAAAACAGTCTTGCATTACACCATGCAAAGAGTGTTCTTTATTAGATTCACTAGAGCAACATGATTGAAGTTTCTGTTTCCAGAAGAATAGTTCTTTCACAAAACAGTCCTGCATTACACCATACAGAGAGTGTTCTTTATCAGATTCACTAGAGCAACAGGATTGCAGCTTCTTTCCTGTTGCAGACCGATCATTGTATTCTGTGAGATCGATACCCACTATAATCCAGAAGCAAGCGGTGGAGGGCGAATCGGTTTTAAAGAGATAGTATCCAACACTAGTCTCGATCATCTTTCTGTCTTCATCAGATCTGCTTCAATCTTCAGTATACGCTCATCCTTCAATCCGTAAAGTCTTTCTAATCCAGTAAGTCTTTTATTCTATTTCTTTCTTAGGATAATAAACTAGTTAAATAATTTCAGTTTAATAGTTTTCTGTAATAGAACAGTAGTAATTCTGTGCATAATAACAGTAGTAATTCTGTTAACTAATAACAGTAGTAATTCTGTCTATATTAATCTAAAACATACTAAAATAACCAACAGATTGAGGTGTAATAAAAATGGGATTTTTGGATTAATGAAGAAGGAAGAAGGGACAACAAGAAGAAGGCTAGGGGTATTTTGGACTTTATATGGGTTCTTTTATAGTATTAAGAGAATACTTCTTCGTGTATTTTTCTGATCTTTCAAGTTTTTGGGATCGTTAGCTAATACGATGTTTGGGCTAAAACTTACATGAGTTAACAATAAAAATATAGTGATTTAATGATTTTTCTATAAATTCTTTCTAGAAGTAGAACCTCCATCTCCTTAACTTCTTAAAGATTAAATTTTTTAAATTTTGAAATTTATTTATCTTTTTATCAAGTGGATACAAAATGTTTCTTCATTGAAAACAGTTAAAATTTGTGTGTCAACTTGATAGATGACTAAATTAAAAAAATAAAACCCAAGAAATTGGGTATGAGTGAACCCTAGCGGGTAAAGATCATAATCCAATAAATTTTTTTTAAAAGAAATTAATGGAGGGAGTGGAAATGAACTGCAGCTCAGATAATTTGCGTGAGTTGTCAGTTAATTTCCATTATTCTCATATTATATATATATATATATATTTCAAAAAATTAACTACTACACATAATATAGTGGTTTTATTAGAAAAGAGAGGGAAAAAATATTAAAAAAGAGAATATGTCGTTATCATCATAAGAAGCATTTAAAACTGACCTTAATTTTAATTATTTTATATTACTTACCATAGTATTTAACTCCGCCAGTGTTGTGCTTAAGTTTTATTCTTTCACTGTCTGTCCCAAACCAGGGTAAAGGAGGGTTGTGGTAGGCCTATGACAGTAAACATAAAATAAATTCACATATTATGATATAAGCCAAAAAATAAAGTTCGTTGGAGCATTCCCTACTGAGCGATACGCTATATCGGAGCCCAGGTGTAGTGACAAATGTGTGAGGGTTGTTAGGTCATCGCCCAGAAATAATGCGCCACATCAGCATCTGGATATGGTTACAAATGTAAGAGAGTTCTTACACCTTAATGAGCAGGTGAGGATAAAAAGTCAGCTTATGAATATAGAATTCGATTAGGTTCGCAAAATATTGGTTTCCTTATAGGTAAATTAATAAAGTTACTTGATGTAATGATTAGAAGAAGAGTTAGTATTTTGTGTGTACAAGAGATTAAGTGGATAGGTGAGAAAGTTAAAGTTATAGAGTTTTGGGGTTATAAAATTTGGTATACGGATAGAGATAGAAATCATAATGGGATAGGTGTGATCATAAATAAACAATTACTTGGGATTGGGGATGTAGTAGAGGTTAGGAGAAAAAGTGATAGAATTTTATTAGTTAAACTTATTTTAGATAGAGAGATTTTTAATATCATTAGTGTCTATATATTACAAGTAAGACTTGATGAATCTACTAAAATTAATTTTGGAAGGATCTAGATGAGATAGAATAGGAAATCCCGCTAAACAAAAACCATTTTTTTGGTGCTGACCTCAATGGACACTTAGAAACTAGTCGTAATTCGTTTGATAGTATACATGGAGGATTTGGTTTTAGAGAAATAAATAAAGAAGGTAACTCAATTTTAAATTTTTCCTTATCGTATGATTTGATTCTAGCGAATACTTAGTTCAAAAAGAGAGTTTTTTACTTGATTATTTTTAAAAGTGGATCGAGTGTGAGCCAAATAGATTTCTTTTTAATTAGAAGGGTAGATAAAAGTAGTTGAATCGATTGTAAGGTAGTACCAGATAATAATATAGTAACATAATATAGACTCTTAATTTTAAATATTCGGATTATAAGGAGACTTAGAAACACTAAGTATAAGTTAGATTCTTAGATTAAGTGTTGGCGATTAGAAGATAATAAATTTTTTTTTGTATATAGAATACTACAGGAAGCATATTAGAAGGACCATGATGATCCCAATATAACATAGAACAAATGACTAGCTACATTAGGAAAGTATCTAAATATATATTTGGTGAGTCGAGAGATAGTGCCCCACCATGCAAGGACACATAATGGTGGTATGAAGAAATAAAAAATGCTATTAAAATCAAGCGAGACCTTTACAGAGATTTAAAGAAGAACAATGACGAAACAAGTTTTGAAATGTATAAACTAACCAAGAATGAGGCTAAGAAAGTTGTTTGAAATGCAAAAACTAAATTATATAAATAAATGTACGAGAAGTTGGATAATAAAGAAGTAGAAAAGAATATATATATATATATATATTTAATTGCTCGAATAAGAGAGAGAACGTTTAGAGACTTATATAGTGTAAAATGTATTAAAAATAACGATCAAAAGGTTCTAGTTCGAGATGAAGATATTAAATAAATATTAAGAGATTATTTTGATAGATTTTA
This sequence comes from Dracaena cambodiana, assembly GCA_036321105.1. Classification (NCBI taxonomy): domain Eukaryota; kingdom Viridiplantae; phylum Streptophyta; class Magnoliopsida; order Asparagales; family Asparagaceae; genus Dracaena; species Dracaena cambodiana. Next base: position 24,281,848 of record JAYEPQ010000005.1, on the reverse strand, counting down.
TAATGATAGTTTTCTTAAGATTTGGTAGACTTTACTGTTCAATATGAGGATATGAATTATAGTTTTATGCGTAAAATTAAAGAATTTAAAGTAAAAAAGGTTTTAAAAAGAATGAAATCAAGAAAAAACTATTGGTCCAGATGAGAATCCTATTAAGATATGGAGATACTTAGGAGAGATGGATGTGAGCTGGTTGACAGACCTATTTAACAAGATTTGACAAACTAAAAAGATGTCAAATGAATGAAGGAAGAATACCGTAGTACCTTTATATAAGAATAAGAGTGATATTCATAATTGTTCTAGTTACTATGGAATAAAACTCATGTGCCATACTATGAAGATTTGAGAAAAGATAATTGAACATTAATTGAGACAGACTGTTAAAATATTAGAGAACTAGTTTGGATTCATACTGCGACAATCAACGACAGAATCTATTCATTTACCTCGTCAACTTATAGAGCGATTTCGAGAGAAAAATAGAGATTTGCACATGATATTTATTGATTTAAAGAAAGGTTATGATAAGATACCATGAAAGGTGCTAAGATGGATATTGATGAGGAAAACAGTTCCCGTCAAATATTGACATAATTAAGGATATGTATGATATAGTAGTATCCAAGTCAGAACTTGTGGTGGTCTAACATGTGATTTTTCAATCACAATTGGATGTATCAATGATCTGCATTGAGTCCGTTCTTATTTGTCATAGTAATAGATCAGCTTACTAGAACTATTCATGATGAAATCCTTGGTGTATATTATTTATTGATGATATTGTCTTAATTTATGAGATAAGAAAAGGTGTGAATGCCAAGTTAGAGTTATGGAGGCAAATATTAGAATCTAGAGATTTTAGATTGAGTAGATTCAAAACAGAGAGTGTAAATTTAGTAAACGATGGCCCCAAGACTATAGTAAAATACCATTTGACGGACAAGAGGTACAAATGAATAGTTAGTTTAGCAACTTGGGTTTTATTATTCAAAATGATAGAGAGATCGATAGTGATATCAATCATAGGATCTAAGCTGGTCAGTGAGGAGTGTAACGCGAGTTTTTGTGACCGTAATATTCTATTAAGCCTGAAAGAGAAATTTTATAGGACTGCTATTAGGCCAGTTCTATTATATTAAGGAAACATCATTCACAGAAAATAAGTGTAACAGAGATACACATGCTTCGTTGGATTTGTGGTAATACTAGGAGAGATAAGATGAGAAGTGAAGAGATTCATGGTAAGATATGTGTAGCCTCCATCGAGGAGAAAATGTGAGAAATTGCGATGACCATGTGCAACATATACCTCCAAATGCACTAGTTTGACAAGGAGAGCCTATCAACATTGGATAAGTTAAAAAAATAAAGGGAAGACCGAAAAAATTATAGATGGAGGTAATACGAAAAGATATAGATTCTAGAGGTTTAAATGAGGGCATATTACTTAATAAGAATTAATGGAGAAGGATTATCAGTGTGAGCGATCCGACGTGATTCTATTTTGGTTCATACAGCCTACTCCAAATACTTGGGACAAAAAGGCTTAGTTGTTGTTGTTGTACTTACCGTAGTATTTTCTTATGAAAATATCTTTTCTAGATAGGATCAAGTCAATAAAAATAGTTTTAGTATGAAAATTTTAGGACATAAAACATAAAAAAAAAATATTGTTGATTCCAAATTAGTGACTAAATAGTCGAGTGAATTTAAGCAAAATAGGAGATTTCACTCAAGACAGATTCAAGCCAATGGAGATGTAGGGACAATACAACATGTAAGAAACATGTTTGCTATAAAATAAGAAGAATACAGAAGATGATACACATAGATATAATGAGGACCCACTTGGTAGGATGCCAAGCTAACGTCCTCGGAGGAATGTCGGCGGATTGACATGGTGTTTATATTAACCACTAAATAAAAGATCATACTAATAAAGCTCTCTTCTATTTCTATTGCAACCTCTGAGAAATTATGTATCAGATCTCACGGAGGATGGATATATTTATAATTTTATAAGCCGGCAATTAGTTGCTATACTGATTTGGAAGTCTTAAAATTTCCTTGCACATGTAGAAGAATTTTTTTTAATTATGAGTGACAAAATTTTGGCTAAATTCAAACAATAGCCCTCGAGATATCTCATGCAGTGCTTGTGATACTTGAATGCTGCAGTTGTAATTAGCTTCCTTTCAGTGGATCTTTATGTCCTTGGGCATCTTTCTAAAAATAATTGCTTAATGGGTCCTTGTAGTCTTCTAGGCTTAGGCATGTCATTTTCTAAAACAACAATAGCATCATAATTCTAAGTTCATTCCAATGAGCTCTTGGAGAATTCAACTCAAAGCATGTAGTCGAATAGCTTGCATCGAGTGACTTGAAGAAACTTTGACTTTAATCCCAAGGAGTGAGTGATCCTGGATGATCTTCTATATAATGCCCCCCATCCAGGATCTAGGTAGCAAGCACAACAATGTATTCTCATACAAATATGATAAGCTTTCGATAGAATACCAATAGTTAAAATAGTTTAGAATTAATATGGATTCCTCCATCTAAAAACTAGTTACGATTAATTTATGGATTTATGAAAATCATTATAAACTACTCTTATTTTTATCTCATATCTGATATGAAACTGTTCGAGCTAGGATATTACTTTCTTTCCTATTTTAGGTTATGACGTTCTCGTTAGCTAGACATAATAACATATTAACAATTTTACTGAAGATGTGGGATTCTAGATGTGGCCTCCATAGATTTTAGAGGCGGCTTCCACAAAGTCAAGAAGTGGTCCCCACTATAGTACTATGGCCCTTTATTATGTACAACACTTAGTTCTATGTGGAACTTAGTTCAGCAAACTTTTAGCTGAAACTGGTTCTGATTACACTTGTCACGCCTCTTTCCGGAATCTGGATAGCATAATACTAACAATATATTTTGCTACGCCTCTGGTAGAGTAATAAGAATTAAAATAGTTTATAATTGGTTATGGATTCTTCTCTCAGAAAAAAAATTAGTTATCATTACTTTATGGATTCATATGAATCCTTATAAACTATACTATACTAAATCATGTCTAATATCCGAGTGGGACTATACGAGTGAGATATTACACTCTGGGTCTTTCAATCTCATGCTCAAAGAAGACTAGAAGCCGGCTGCATGAAACCAAATGCTGATAAGTCAGGTACTCACCTTTTGTCAAAATAGCAACATTTTTGAGAAGGCAAATCAACGTGATTTTCCATTTCCCAGGACCTTAAGAATAGACTACTCAAAGGCAAATGAATCATAGCACTAAGTTGTCATATTTCGAGTATGATCAGTGATTCTATATTTATGCTTTTCAATAGGCTTAACCAAAATCCAAGCGGAATTGGCTCGACTTTCCGGATGACTTATGTTTGACACTAGGTCTACTCGGGTGGTGGTCCATATTGGTGTTACTCTATAGAAAACTATGGCAATCCAAACGGGTTTGGTTTGAATGTTGGGATGACTTTCGACTGATGCTAGATGAACTAGTACTTGTTTTTAGCAACGAATCACATGAATTGAAGCCTCCATCTTGGTTCCATCAAAATTACTACTTTTCAGAAAAATAAACTAAATCGTTAAATAATTTTATAAACAAGACGAAAATCAACTACTCCAAACCCTAACTAAGTATAGGCTATCAAGAAACTTAACTCAAGTATAACCTATCAAAGTTTTAATTTATGAGTTCTTGTATTTTTATTATTTCGTAGAAAAATTATATCTTTTATATTTTATTTTAGAAAGAACACAAATAGATTAATATAAGTTTGATCCCTAGTTTCATCTACATTTTAGAACTAAACTAGTTAGTTACTCATACTTCTAATTAACAAGATTCTATTTTTATTCATGAAAGCAAATAAAAATCCTGTTTTTCATAGAAAGCAATTAAAAATCTATACTAGAAAGTGATTAAATCAATCTAAAAAGTAAATACAAAAGAAAATATCTCTACTCACTAAAACACACTAAACTCAATGAAATTATTTCTGGGACTTGGTATGATGGCCGTTACCCCTTCGGAAAAACCCTAATATTTATTTAATCAAAAGTATCTTAAAATTACATTTAAAAAGCTCTCTTAATTTACAAAGATTCATGGGATATTTATAATCCAAACACAATCTTACTTCTACTTAAACTCAGTACAAAAAATTTAATTCTAATCCAACACAAACTAATCTCAAAATATATAATTCTAATTCAATCCATAAGTATTAGAAACCAATGGTTGAGATTAGATGGCTCAAAATACTATTTTTAGGTCCAAAACCCGAAATTAACTTCAACACGTTCGTATCTCGTTGGATCGGATTTTTCATTCTGCAGTGCTTCAGTAAAACGGTCATAACTTTTGCTTACAAACTCAGATTGAGCTGTTCTTGGACTCGTTTCAAAGATAATTCCGAAATATACAAATTTTACCAGCTTAAGCTTAATCTTGGTCAAAAATTCTTATGAAGTTGTCGCTGCTGCACTTAAGTTTCTGTCTTCACCTTAATTGACTTTATTTACTTATATTCTTGACAAATTTGGTTCTTTTTCTTCTTCTTCTTTGCAAAACCTTTGTTACCTATAAAAACAAACTAAATATATCCGAGTAGCAATTATTTATATACAAATATAGATAAAATATGAGAGAAAATATGCAAAATTTAATACTAATTAGTTCCATGTCATAAATTGCTTAGGTGAGATTGACATTCTATAGGATTAAGTGAGTCTGATATCAAATGGAGAATTTGCATCTCACTACAAGTTGGAACTTGATGCAATTATTTTGGCTTAGGAGAGAAGTCAACTTTATTATTGAGGCAAATTAGTTGAATGGTTTGACCACCTAGAATAATGCCTTGAGAAGCGAGCCTTGGCTTGTTGGAGACATATTTGTGTTGAATCTAGTGTATTAACTGTGCACCACCTCAATAAATACACAAACAGCTAAGATGCAATCTCGAGTTCGAAGGTATGGATCATGCTTGCTTTTCTTGATAGGAGCAAAATGTTGATGGTTACGTTTTTGAATATTTGAAGAAACAATTTTCAGAGGATGGTTGAGACATGGTGTCGGCCACGTAGCACACAGCTATTGGTGAGGTAGTTACATCATCGCCTTGAAGATAACACCCACCTCTGGGATAAATTTTGATTCTCTTTACGGGGAAGCATTCTATTGCCATGTTATCATGCCAAAAAGAACTTAGGATTCTTGCATCCTTCGTCTCTGAGCTTCAAGTTTTCAATCATTAACATTAGACTTTGTTTCCTCTTTCTTTGCTTTTGTTGTCATGTCCTGATCTAGGTCTTCCACCTCTTTATTCTTTTCCGATAGTTCTGATAATCCTTTGCGAAAAGGCAAGATAGTAGCACAATCTAAAAGAATTGCTCATGTTATGACTAGTAAGATGATGGATAATAAGACAGATTTGATAATTGATGAGTCTTTCTTGTCAATGGAATCTATCATAGCCCAAATTTTTAACCAAGATATAGAGCTCTCTAGGAGAGAAGTCCCTTTTCCTGAATACAATCATCTATAGTCCTAAACAGACAGGGTCAAGCTATCACCAGTTCTCAGAATGGATTCCTAGGCATGTATATCCGCACCCTTAAATTAGGACTTATGTTTTTCCTTTCCCCCTCTATGGAGCAAATCCAACAATATTATGGTGACGAATTGAATTAGTTAACTACAAATGCCTTAGACTTGTAAACTTTTTCAATGTACTTTGTGTAACGCCCCACTTTCCGTAGTGTGGAAAGTTGAAATGTTCGGCATCAAATGACAACTCGACAAGCCTCAAAACATATCATTACAGTTGCATGGCAATTTAATATGAATAACATACATAAATAAATGATATTTTTTTTTTAAAATCAAAGTGATAACAAACTTCCTCTAAATAAAATCAACAAAATGTCACTACAAATAAATTATTTCTAAATAAAAGAACTGTCTCACATAAAACTAAATAAAATGCCACATGCACTTATTACAGTTTCCTAAAATAAAAGTAATTAACTAAAAATTTCATCACTCCTGTAGATATGCATGTTCCTTAAAGTATGCCACATCTTATTCTGTTTCTAGTAGATCTACTTCTTGATAAATGTCTGCATCTGGTCATGCATAACCAGGATTGTCAGTAAAATGATCTAATATTAAATAGTAAAACACAACAAATAACAATAACAACTCAATATCATAGACAGTCATGCAAATAAAAGGTAGAAGTTATTATTATTATTATTATTTTTAGTTGATGTCTTTTAATTATGGTATTTGAAAATTCAGGAAAAATATGAATATAACTGGTCTAAATGCATCCCCGTCTACCCCCGGGAAAACGAAACAGTAATTTTGATCGGAGCCTATCCCGATCCTCCCAAAACGGAAAACAATGGCGCAGTAATGATCGGAGCCTATCCCGATCCTCCCAAAATGGAAAACAGTGGCATAGTTACGTCCAGCCATCTAATTCATATGAATCTAATTTTTTCCCAAATCCCAGTGTATGACGATTCCAGTGTAAGTTATTCAGTTTAGTTTAATGGATTGGTGATCATCATTAAATTTCAATATTCTGTGGCAATAATAGTAACAATAAAGAATAATATACAGTGCAATGGTTAATGATCTATCACCAATCCCATAATTTTCGGTGTCTATTCAGATTTTATTTGCAGTATTCATTTTCCTCTTTCTTTTGTTAGAGTATAAAACATTCAATTTTAAAAGTAGGTTACTATGAATAATAAAAATTTTAAAACCATCCGTAATTATTTTTAAATGTAGAATTTGTTCAAATGCTTATGAATGAGTGCAAAGGCTGCTTACTAAGAATAGGGCCTAGTTCGGGCATAAGGTTTCATTCAGAGAGAGACCCGAGTCTTAAATAGCGGGAAAACATTATTCCATTTCAAAGGGGTTCACTTAGCAGAGTTTCAAATGTGCGCCTCAAGAGTACATTGGCATGCGCAATTAGAATTTTCCCCAAACAGAAAAAGAAGAAGAAGAAGAAGAAGCAGAAGCAGAAGCAGAAATTCTAAATGCACACCACATACTATATAGTAAAGTGATTTACAGCATAGGGGAAATGGTGCTCACTAGTAAAATATGTGTGCATTTAGATTTTTCCTAAGGTTATCATGTCATTGCAACCAAACAGAGAAAGGAGAAAGAGAAGCAGACGCAGCAGCAGAAGCACATAATTCTATATGCACACCACATACTATATAGTAAAGTGATTTACAACATTGGAGAAATGGTTTTCACTAGTAAAATATGTGTGCATTTAGATTTCAAGGTTATCCTGTCATTGCAACCAAACAGAGAAAGGAGAAAGAGAAGCAGATGCAGCAGCAAAAGCATGAGCAGCAGCAGATCCAGAGAAGCAACAGGTCCAGAGTATGTATAGTTATTTTATATACATACTTATATAAAATTTTTCAAGTAAATATATTTTAAATACTCATCATTCTAATAGACACCTATATCTTAAAGTATCAAACAAACTCTCTGAACCATAATAAATTTCCTTCGGCAGAAACAAGCCAAACACGGCTCTGGCAATAAACTTGAACTGGGACAAGGAAAAATCAAAATGTTCGCTCTGTAAATTTCTTGAGCTTCAAAGATAATTGCAACATTTCCGAAAAGCTACAGTGCACATTTATCAACAACAAAGGAATCATTGGCATGGATGAAGAATCATTGGCATGGATGATAAAAAAATATTTATTTTGTTCAGAAATTTAAACATCTTCAGGTTCTGTATGCAAATACACCTATTGACTGAAATTGGGAAATCAATATAGGACTATTTTATTTATTTATTTATTTTCCTCTATATTCAGTTTATGTATTTTACAAGCCGGCAGCCTCTTTTAACTTCCTTTTTCCACAAATCATCCACTTATGGAATCCTCTTCTAGTGTTTAACAACCCAAGGACCACAACATGCATGCCTGAACTTTGCATGCACGAAACAGAATTAGGACCTCATCATATCTCTTTTCCTTTTTCACGCTCACAAAATTAAACTTGGTTCAAAATCTATTACTCTTAGAAGACAGTTTTTTTTTTTTGGACAGTCAAGTATGCGATGTTACAGAAGGTAATGTTTTATAATTGAGGAAAACAGAATAGTAGGAAATCAATTTATAAGGAAAAATAAAAGGTAGTGAAATTGATAATGATAGCATCCCCTCAATACTTCCTTGCAGTGAGAAAAATTTGTTTCCACATGTTTGGCCAAACTGAGGTGAATATTGGGTATAAAATATATATAACACAACTCCTATTTTTAAATATTATAAAGGAAACTAAGCTACTGCACACTGCCATTCGTTGTGTATAAAACATTGGTGCTAAGGATTTTCTATCCAAGATTAAACCTTTAATTAAATAAAACAGAAAGTATAAAAATAAATGTAGCATGTTAAAGTAAGTAAAAGAACACACCTTAGCCGAATCTCTTCTTTCCTCCTTTTTCTTTCCTTGCTTCCTTTCTCTCTCCTTCCCGGACGTTCTGAAGTTTTCTGCGTTCCAAAGGAGAGGGACTTTATTTTATTCTTTATTTAAACTTTAAGAAGATTGGAAGGTTGAGATATAATCTTGTTGGTTAAGATGCAATCTTGTTGGTTGAAGATTTATATAACAAGTTTTTTTTTTGTATAAGGGTAATCTTACGAATTTATTTTGATCTCAACCACTTCTAGATCCTCATCCTAATAGAAAAACAAACACCCTTTTATTTATTTTCCATATTTTAATTTATTTTAATTTAATTTAATTTATTATTTTTCAAGAACTGAATTAAATGCAATAATAGAAAAGTGGTCGTTACAATCTACCTCCCTTAAGAAAAATTTCGTCCTCGAAATTTCTTTAAACTCAACTGATGTAGAGGAGTTATACCTTTACTCAAATAAGTGTGGAAAACGCTCTCGAATGTCCTACTCTCGCTCCCAGGTTGCTTCCTGGTTAGAATGTTGATTTCAAGAAACCAACACAAGTGGAATTACTTTGTTCTTCAAATTCTTCTCTATGCGGTCAAGTATAGTGACCGATTCTTCTGGATAGGAGAGGTCTGGTCCAATCTCCAGTCCTGAATAGTCCATGATATGCCTCTCATTAGGTACATATCGTTTTAATTGTGAGACATGGAAAACGTTATGTACTTGTTCCAGTGTAGGCGGTAATGCTAGGTGATACGAGACCTTGCCTATTCGTTCCAAGATTTCGAAGAGGCCGATGAATCTCGGGCTTAACTTCCCACGGTTGCCAAAACGAATGACTCCACGTGTAGGTAAAACCTTCAAGAAGATTGAGTCTCCTACTTGAAATTCCAGAAACTGTTGTCGGTGGTCTGCCCAGCTCTTCTGTCGATCTTGGGCTGCTATCAGATATTGCCGTATTAAGTTAATTTTATCCACTGCCTGGGTAATCATTTCTGGCCCAAGTAGTTTTCTTTCTCTAGTATCATCCCAATATAAGGATGATCTACATTTTCTTCCATACAGAGCCTCGAACGGTGCCATCTTGATGCTTACTTAGTAGCTATTATTATAGGCGAATTCCACCAGATGTTGGAAATCCTCCCATGATCCTCCGAAGTCAAGCATACAAGTCCTCAATATATCCTCCAATATCTGGATAGTTCTTTCTGACTGGCCATCTGTTTCTGGGTGATATGTTGTACTGAACTCTAGTTTTGATCTCAGACAATCTTGAAGTTTCTTCCAAAACTAAGAGGTGAAACGGGCATCTCGATCTGATACAATACTAACTGGCACACCATGTAATTTCACCACTTCACGCATATACTTCTCTGCCAAAATTTCGATAAACTGTCCTACACGAAATGATATGAAATGCACTACTTTAATGAGGCGGTCCACAATTACCCAAATTGCATTATTACCCTTGGGACTGCATGGTAATGAGGTAACAAAATCCATAGTAACTCTTTTCCATTTCCACTCGGGTATGGGTAAAGGTTGAAGAAGTCCCGGCATTCTTTGATGCCCTACTTTAACTTGCTGACAAGTTAAGCACTTGGATACAAACTTGGCAATTTCACGCTTCATTCTACCACCAAAAGTATTGCTTCAAGTCCTGATACATCTTTGTTCCTCCGGGATGGATAGAATAAACTGAACTATGAGCCTCTGATAATACTTCCTGCCGAATTTCTCCTTAGGGATGCACAACCATTGCCAAATCGAAGAGATCCATCTGCATGGATAAATAAATCAAATCTCTGTCCTTCTTCTACTTGTCTTCGGAATTTTTGCAACTTGGGATCATCTTTCTGAGCGTCTTTAATCTTTTCTACCAATGGAGGTTGGAGTTGTAAAGCCAATATTTGTGCCTCAGTACCGGGTAAGATAATTTCTAATTCTAACTGTATGATTTCCTCAAGTAGCTCCTTTTGCTTAGTTAGAACAATTACCATAGGCTTTCTGCTCAAGGCATCAGCTACCACATTGATCTTACCAGGATGGTATTGCAAATTGATATCATAATCTGCCATCAATTCGAGCTACCTTCTCTGTCTCATATTAATTTTTTTCTATGTGAAGATATACTTAAGACTCTTATGATCTGTATAAACCTCCACTTTACTACCCAACAAATAATGCCTCCAAATTTTTAATGTAAAAATCATAGCTGTAAGCTCCAAATCATGTGTGGGATAGTTTTTCTCATGCGGTCTCAATTGTTTAGAAGTATAAGCTATTACTCGTTCTCGTTGCATCAACACACAACCTAGCCCCCTGCCGGACGCATCACTGTATACCACCATTCCTTCAGTCCCTTTCAGTACAGCTAATACTGGTGTTGTTGTGAGCCTCCTTTTCAACTCATTGAAAGCTGCATTTCATTCAACTGACCAGTTGTACCTCTCTCCTTTCCTCAAGAGCTTGGTCAAAGGTCCTGCAATTTTAGAAAAGTCTTGGACGAACTTCCGATAATAACCTGCTAATCTCAGAAAGCTCTTCACTTCTAAAACATTTTTCGGGATCGGCCAATCTTTTATTGTTGAGACCTTGCCAGGACCGACTGAGATTCCATCTTGAGAAATAATGTGTCCCAAGAATGAAAACTCTTTAGCCAAGATTCGCATTTGCTGAGCTTCCCAAATAGTTTCTCCTTGCTTAGTGTCTCCAAAACTATCCTTAAATACTTAGTGTGATCCTCTTCGGTCCTTGAATACACCAATATGTCATCTATGAACACCACAACGAATTTATCCAAATATGAAAGAAAAATTCGATTCATTAAGCTCATAAAAATTGCAGGTGCATTCGTCACTCCGAATGGCATCACTAAGAATTCAAAGTACCCATATCGAGTTCAGAACGCTGTTTTAGGAATATCCGACTCCTTCACTTTTACTTGATGATACCCAGATTTAAGATCCAATTTGAAAAATACCCTAGCACTACCAAGCTGATCGAACAAGTCATCAATTCTCGGTAGTGGGTATCGATTTTTGATAGTGGCCCTATTTAATCCCCTGTAATCAATACATAATTTTTTACCTCCATCTTTCTTCTCAGTCAAAAGTACTGGTGCACTCCAAGGGGAAGTACTTGGTCTAATGAAACCTTTAGCTTCCAACTCATCTAATTATATCTTCACTTCTTTTAGCTTTGCTGGACCCATTCGATACGGTGCTAGAGAGATTGGTGTAGTGCCAGAAAGAAGCTCAATAGCGAACTCCACTGCCCTGTCTGATGGTAATCCTGAGAAATCCTCTAAGATGTCCAAAAACTCCGACACCACTGGGATATTAGCTGGTATGGCATCCATTTAGACTATTACTCCCTCCGTAGGTCGAGCTCTAAATTCTGCAGGTTCCTTGGCGCTGCTGGCCCCAATGAACTCGAACTCTGGGTGATTTGGTATCCTGAAGATAACGCTTCTCTTCCGGCAGTCAATAATTGCATGAAAGGTACTTAACCAATCCCTTCCCAATATCACGTCAAATCCATGAGTATCGATAATTAGGAAATTAGCATAAAATTCCCTTCTACAAATTACTACAGGACACAATCTACACATTTGAGTAGAAATAATAGCCCCGTTACCCGTACTTATCTTCCATCTAATGTTCAGGTTCTCATAAGGTATGGCATGTATTGTCACAAATTTAGAAGAAATAACGCAATGTGATGCTCCTGAGTCAAATAAAATTGATGCGGTATATGATTGACTAGTATCATACCTGCTACCACGTCATTTGACTTCTCTGATTGCTGTGAGGTTAGGTTATAGGCTTGTCCACGTCCTATGTCCGCTGCCTTATTCTTCTTAGCCTGTTCATAGGCTCTATTCTGAGGTGGAAGTGGTTGCTTATTCTGATTGCCATTCTGATCCTTTTGTGACTGCTGTTGTTGTTGAGATACTGGAAGGCGAGGCATTGGCCCCATGTTTCTCCTTCGTGGACAATCCCCTATCATGTGTTCACTTGATCCACATGCTAGACATAAGGTCTTA